>CM057337.1:251684473-252364918 GCA_030015575.1 Agapanthus africanus | reverse complement strand
CGAATTCGTTTCATTATTAAGTTATTTCGAAACCCTGTTTGGATATCTAGTTTGGAAAAGCGTTGTTTATTTTAATTACATATGTATGTATGATTAATCAAACTTAAGTCTAAAACCAAATAAGCTCAAGCTACGTACTAATTATGGATATGTTGATATGTATATAATATGAAATGATATTTTACTATAAAGTAGTATACATACCAGCATCTCCTTCAACTCCTGAACGGTGGCCCTCAAGCTATCCAGTTCCTGATGGACATGCCGGTCACTGAAGACGGAGGAAGTAACCGCCGGGGTGGAGTCCAACCTCATATGGGCCCTGCTAAGGCCCAATCCCCGGCCTCTCTCCCAACCTCCGTGGTGCCCTCCGTGTGCGGCGTCCAGAACTGGGGTCAGCAGCCTCGGATCGTTCTGTCCGGTAAAATCGATCCCCGAGGCCTGGGCCTGCTCAACCACCCGCTCCTACACCCACATTAAGCAGTAAAGTATAAGTATAAAATTTAAACTTGAACCTTCCAAAACTAAAATTTCAAATTTGGGTAGAAAAAATATTAACACTTACGCAGTACTCCTGGGTAGCGACGACGGGACATCGAAGCTCGTCCGTGGCGGGATCTGTCGAGGTGCCGTGGACGGCAAGATATGCGGACAGCACGCTCGGTGTACCACCTGACGCCACGGTCCGAGATGTCTGCAATATTAGAAAGTAACTCTTAATATTAGAAATATTAGAGAATAACTATTAATATTGCAGAATATTAGAGAATAACTCTTAATTTACCGATAACTCCATGGCTCGAGTAATGTTCCTCGAGCCACCTGTGTAAGTGGGGCGACCCCTCTTCGCCGACTTCCTGTTCTCCGTATTCTGAGCGGCCTGTTTCTGCACAACGCATTAACATTTAGTTTTCTAATTAAGAAACACAAAGAAATAAATTATATCATAAATAATGAATTAAATTTAAAATACATACTTGTTTGCGTTCGGAGTCGAAATAAGCGCACAATAGAGGCCATGTCTCTACGTCGACTCTCGCAAACGCCGGAGTAGATAGGAGGGCCGCTCTCTCTGCCTCGGGGGTCGCTATCCACAGGGAGTAGCAGTCGGCCTTCAGCTCATTCCTGTTGTATCGGACCTTGGCCTGCATGTTCTTCATCAGGCCATTGTACAGAGCATGAAGGTCGAGCACCCTCCCCGAGTGATCAGGGTCGGCTACAGGCTGAAAATCGTAATCCAACTGAAAATACAAAAAAAAACATTGTTATTAGATTGCAAGTGTTAATAATAAATATATTGGATAGATCAAATGAAAATATATATTAATACATACCCGAGCCTGATCAAAGAAGAGGGCGAATGAGCGCTGGTGCTGCTCGTCCCACTCAACGTGAAGTGGATAGTTCTTCACGATCCGGCTCTCGTCTCCCAAATACCGGCCGAACCTCTCGGCATGAGGACCGGTATAGCGATAGTCAAGGGTAAAAAATAGGGGGAATGCTGCCTCCCCCCTAGCTCTATCAGGCCTCAGCCTATGGGACTGATTCGGGCCTCGAGTCCCCCTCTGGGGATGGAGAGGCCCTGCGTCTGCACGAAATATCAAGACAATCAATAATAAGACAAAGTTGTATTAAGAAATCAAGGTTAAACAAAAATTCAAGTGTGATATATACCTCCGGTGATTAGCGCACGAGCCTGGGCCTGAGCAGCAGCACGAGCGGGACGATAGTTCCTCCGGTGAGGAACAACCGGGGTCCCGGACCCGGACGCATCCCCTCCAACTATAAAATAAACATCGACGCTAAATCTCCATGAAGTTCATATTTATTCTATATAGCATATGTAAAATAAATAAATATTTTAAATTTATTCATACTAACCTGCAGACGATGCGGAGGGTACGGAAGCGGCAGGAGTGACCCCTGTGGAAGGTGTGGACGCACCACCTATAATTAGACAATTAAAAATAGATTTTATAAGTAATTGCAAAAAGAATGTGTAGATCAATAATATAACGTTCTAAATCAATATGCATGAACTATAGGACATATAAACATACCCGCAGGTGCGGTGGTGTCACCACCTACAGCTAGACAATAATAAAAATTGCTAAGTAAGAGCAAAAGGAATGTGTATATTTATGATATAGCATTCTAAATCAATATACATACACTATATGATATATAAACATACCTGGAGGAGCGGGGGTGGCCTCTGTCCCAGATGTGGACGCATCACCAACAACTAGACAATCAAACATTGACAATATAAGTAATTTTGACATAAACAGGCATGAATATCTGTAATATTAAATTGAAAATGGATATGCGTGCAGTATACCTGGATGTGTGGCAAAATCCACACGGAAGGAGGCATCCGAAGGCGTCTCCGATCTGGGTGCAAGACCGGCCCTCTGAAGCTCCCTACGGAGCTCTCCGGGCGGCAGAACCGCTCTGCCTCTGCCTCTGCCTCTGCCGCGGCTGGAGCTCCTGCCGCCCCTCGCTGCTCCCGACATCGTCATCAAATCTAGATAAACGGTTCGTGGACGCATTAGACAATCATTAAAAGTATTGACTATATATGATCTAGAGCGTAAAATGTGAAGTAATAATATAACATTACTGATGACTTGTTGCTCCATCCATTTAGGCACTTAATTTGGAAAAGTTGGACGAACCATGAGAGGGTGGAATACTTCGCATTCTCATAAATTGGTTTCCTAGCATCATTCATGAAATTTTCATATTTATCCGCACGCGGTCCTTGACCGGAAGGAATGTCATCTTCGGTACGAATAGATTCACCTAGGGCAGCCTCTACCATATCCTCCATTTCTTCTGATGGAAATAAATTTCCGTATCCTGCCGTATTACCGAATTCTTCTTCTTCTCCTGCCTCATTATCGTGTTCTCCTTCTTCTACCGCAGTACTGCATTCTTCTCCTTCCCCGTGATATTTCCAAATTGAATAAAGTCTAGTAAACCCATGTTTTACAATATGAAGCTCTGCCAATTCTACTTTCTGCCAGTACTTATTGCCACATCTATCGCACGGACAGAGAATCTTCTCTATTATGATCTTATTATGTGCTCGTGCAAATTCAAGGAAAGCTGCAACTCCTGCGACAAACTTAGGTTGCATACGTTGTTTCCAATCCACATACATCCAGTCCTTAACTCTGACGTACTCATGGGCCATGTTAGACTGAATAACATATAAATTGTAGGTTATGCTGACTATATTGAGAAATATAAGAACGGGATAGTTACTGACAAAGGAGAAAATTCATGTATATGCTTTGTGTGTGCGTTTGTCGTTGAAAAGAATAAATTATCGCACGTTATGTTGACCGATAGACGGGGACTAAGTGGCGCTTTTAGTTTCATATATGGGTATCGATGGGAATATGAAGGTTTCATATTATCATATATTGGTTTTAACCCGAACATCTCGAGTCGCTCTCTGATTATGCGTTTGTATGTATGTGTTCCGGCTGTCGGGGGTAGGCTTCTATCCCATTAAGAATGTATAGAGCGAACGCCCATCACTTGTGCTTTCAACCGTTTCGAGTAAATTTCGGCAGCACCTCCCCGCTATTCTCCGAGTACACTGTAATAGAATAGATAATCATTTCAAAGCTGTGAAACAACGTTGAAATGAACATCTAATCTATCTTTGTACACGGAGAACCAGCGGAAAGGTACCGACGAAATATCTCGAAACGGATGAAAACACAAGTGAATGAAGGCGTTTGCTTTATACATTCTTAACTTGTCCACACGGGACAAATCTATGGGTTACCATACGATTGAATTTTCTCATCGCGTAGACTATACGACGGTTGTTAGTATCGAGCTATACTGTCCGATATTTAACAACCTTCGTATAGTTCTAGGTCACGACGAGCATCGCACGTATGTTAACCGATAGACGGGGACTAAGTGGCGCTTTTAGTTTCATATACGGGTATCGATGGGAATATGAAGGTTTCATATTATCATATATTGGTTTTAACCCGAACATCTCGAATCGCTCTCTAATTATGCGTTTGTATGTATGTGTTCCGGCTGTCGGGGGTAGGCTTCTATCCCATTAAGAATGTATAGAGCGAACGCCCATCACTTGTGCTTTCAACCGTTTCGAGTAAATTTCGGCAGCACCTCCCCGCTGTTCTCCGAGTACACTGTAATAGAATAGATAATCATTTCAAAGCTGTGAAACAACGTTGAAATGAACATCTAATCTATCTTTGTACACGGAGAACCAGCGGAAAGGTACCGACGAAATATCTCGAAACGGATGAAAACACAAGTGAATGAAGGCGTTTGCTTTATACATTCTTAACTTGTCCACACGGGACAAATCTATGGGTTACCATACGATTGAATTTTCTCGTCGCGTAGACTATACGACGGTTGTTAGTATCGAGCTATACTGTCCGATATTTAACAACCTTCGTATAGTTCTAGGTCACGACGAGCATCGCACGTATGTTAACCGATAGACGGGGACTAAGTGGCGCTTTTAGTTTTATATATGGGTATCGATGGGAATATGAAGGTTTCATATTATCATCGAGTATCATATATTGGTTTTAACCTGAATATCTCGAGTCGCTCTCTAATTATGCGTTTGTTGTGCATTCGTGTTGTATGTGTAACATGATTTTAAATCATTGAGATCAAGATTGATAGAACTGATCATACTACATTGCAATAGTATTCATCAACCAAAAACTATTATTGCAATGGTATACATCTATAACAATCAACAATTAAAACTATAAATATAGGATACTGATATCATAAAGCGTTATGAGACACGTCATCTGCCACGTGTCGTGATCATGGAAATCGCTAATATTGAGCATCATCAAGATTAGATTATGGTTTTGAAGCAAGTTATTGAGCATCTTGGATTGATTTTCAAGTGTTGATTTTTATTTCAACACTTGACAGAATGAAAATCATAAATACAGTTGCAAAATGTGTTCCTCACCCCCATAAAGTGGATCTTAACAATCCAGACAAGACCGTCATTGTTCAAATTGCCAAGGTAGACATAATCTCAGCAGTTATTTATGGTTGCTAGCCTGTATTGCTTGTTGCTATTCTTTTTTTTCCTTGCCCTTTCTTTCTTTCTTTCTTTTTTTTTGGGGGTGGGGGTTGTGTTTGAAAGGTTTTAACCAACTCACTGCTATTTCTAGGCAATGCAGGAATATAACTAGTTTTATCCCCCAAAAGAAAGAGCTTCAGGCTTCATGCGTCAAGCGATGTGTATAATTATAGGATTTTCTTGCTAACGGTTCATTTACAACTATTCTTTAGTCTATATGCCTAGCATCTGCTACTAGATATTATACACCATATAGGATTGCCGGATGCGGATATGGTAACACCATATCCGACGATTGCTAACGATTCCAGGATCAGACCATCCGACCTTGTTGGAAGACCATAGGATGCCAAGTCGGGTGAGATGGACCAAAACAGATAATTCGGTCCGTTTACATCTCTAGTTCTTGGAAAAGAAATGGCATGCTCTTTAACATTTTGTTTGTTAGCAGCTGAGCTGGGAGAACTTTGGCCGTATGTCTTGGACGGTTAGTAGTACTGAATGGCAGGTGCAAAGATTGTTTCCTCTACCGCTATTAGCTTACCAAAATTCATAAGACAATAAATAAAAGTAACTATCTTTACGGCCTTTGGGAAAAAACCATCTTGGTGACCTCCTTAGGGCTAGAGGGTCGAATTAGTAGCTACCTCCAATCCAATTTGGAGATTCTTTCTGCGGGCTGACCTATGTCTTAAATATTTATTGACATATCAGTTATCATTATTATTTTTTTCCCGTTTTTCTTCTTTTTTAACTTTATGTATTTTCCGATAGAAAATGGACCATCATAGTATATACTAATGTATGGATTGGATTCACAAGATATAGGCAAATGGACGCGATACGAATTACCATAAAATCTTAGATAGAAATCTTACAAAAGGTATTCAATTAATATCTCGAATGAATTAAGCGTTTTACTTGCACTTCACAAGGGACCATATCTCATGCAAATAGAGCACAAAATGAAGAACAGGTGCCGTAACCCTAACCCCAACCCAACAGTAACCCTAACCCCAGCCCCACAGTAACCCTAACCCCAGCCCACCGTAACCCTAACCCCAGCCCCACAGTAACCCTAACCCCAGCCCCACCGTAACCCTAACCCCAGCCCTACCCCAGCAGCAGCCGAACCCCAACCCTAACCCTACCCCGACACCGACCCCGACCGCCACCGCGACCCCTGCCCAAACCCAACTCTCGCGCGCGTAACCCCTGCCCAAACCCAACTCTCGCGCGCGCAACCCAGACCCAGCCATGAATAATCCAAAAATGCTTTAATTTACCTCGAGATTTATACCTGAACGGCTGCTGGTGGGCCGGAGCGACGACGGTGGCGATTTGTCGACGAAACCGGCGGTGGCGACGACGGTGGCGACGAAACCGGCGGTGGCGACGACGGTGGCGACGAAATCGGCGGTGGCGACGACGGTGGCGACGGTGGCAACGACGGCTAGGCGATTTGGGGTTTTTTCTCGCGCGTTTGAGGGAGAGAGAGAAAGTGAGCGTAGGCAATCGATCTGGCTTTATTTTAAAACGATATTTACTTGCCCCTACGGACATACCCGTAGGTCTTTTGTTTGTGGCTCCGTAGGGGCAAACACCAAATTAAGAATTAATATTTTTATTCTTGGACGTCAGTGCCCGTAGGGGCAACCTTTTAGCCCTACGGATTAATCCGTAGGGCCAAGTTAAATATGCCCTTACGGATATTGCCATCCGTAGGGGCAACCCCCTATTTTACTAGTGTACATCGACATCGAGGGTTGGTTTGACTATTCTTGCATGCGTAGGCGATAAGTTTGGACCTATGCGTGATACGCGTGCCGATTTGATTTTCGTATGCCGTTTCGATTTCGAATTTAGTTTTAATGCGATATGGTGCATTATGATATGTAGGTACCCCCATGTGGACTTCGAGACGACAAGCAAGCACGTGGCGACGTTGGCACCGGCTAGCGAGGACCAGGTGAGTAGATTTATATCTACGGGGAGAAGTCGGGTGGATGGCGTATAGCACCCCCGCAGTCCGGGGTGGTGTATACGGATGCGTATACACACAAACAATTATTATCTGTTATTTGGGATTAATAACGATGTTTAAGATGGATATTGGTGTGTTGGATTATTTTAGCGTTGCGAACCCTAGGGTAGTGTTGCACTACACATACACACATACATACTTGCATACTTTCCTATTGTTATGTGCTCATGGGATTCTTTATGGTTATGTGTTCACATGGGTATAGGACTATGTGTTCACATACGGATTGAGGATGATACTTGGGATTGAGCTGAGTCGATGAGATTAGATTTGAGGCCGTGAGATCGGTGATATAGCAGGGTTCGTATCTTAGATACGACATGACGTTGTAGCGGGTCCTTGACGTAGTGTTTCACACACGTCCATGCATACGTAGGAGGTATCAGTATGGTACTAGACGTAGATCAGTACCGCGATCATGATATTTGATAAAGAGGATACCAGGTGAATAGTATGATGAATGTGATATTGACCCGTACCCAGATTTGGGATGCCGTACGACGGATTTACGCACGAGCTATATTGATGATTGATCCGCACTCTTGACTTGGGATGCCTGATTATAGATATGGTATCGGCTATGATATTATTGAGGCGGGATCACCGACTATACATATACAGGTAGGTATATGTATCGACTCAGATGATAGGCGGTTTCCTTACCTGTAGTTCAGCTCGTTAGCTTAGCCCTTTAGTTTAGTTTAGTTGTTAGATTAGATTCGATTCTTAGCTATTTCAAAAACTAACGAATCGTGGGTATTTTAAAAGACAGCCAAGGGATCCTACGGATATTTCAAAAGACGTATCTTTTCATAAAAACACCGTAGCCCCTATTTTCAAAACCCCATGATTCGTGTTATTTCAAAAGGCACCATTTGTAGGACTTATATTAGATTATTACAGATTAGTTATCGTTGTGTCTAGTATTCAGCACCCGCACATTATTGCTGTTCGCTCTGCCTCGCATACTTATTTTGCTGCATATTCCATTATTGATATCATGCTGTTAGGACACCAGCACCATTACCGATGATGCGTATGTACCACGTACACCTACTTGCCGGCTCACACACATCTTCATCGGTAATTGCCATGTCACGTACACTTTAGAGAATATATTTGCTTGACTTAGCTTGTTAGTTAGTAGTTTGATATGATATTAGTGTACCTGTCTTACATGCCAAGTTTATTAATCATACATTGCAACTTGGTTATTGATACCATATGCATTCATTATCATTGACATATGCACTTGTGATGATTTCTTGAGATTTATGATATTTCTGGATTTCGGGGAAAGCCGCAAAATTTACGACTTATGATCTTTTAAAATATAAAATGTTGCGGTTTTCTAGTGATGTAAAGTGTCGTCCACCATGAGTTTGCTGTGGTTTTCGAGATCCGTGTCGAGGAGTGGAGGAACCGTCACGGGTACATGGTGGGCCCGGTGCGGTACCCCGGGGCAAGAGGAATGTGTTGTTGACGTTGAGCCCGGCAGGGGAGCACTACCGACCGGTGATATTACCCGACGCGTCGGATATCCGGAGGATACCGTCGTGGTCTTGAGATGGATCGTAGGGGCCGGTCTGGACTGACGGTGCCCTAGATATTGAGATTGAGACATTGATATTTCGAGACAGTGAGATTTATGTTTTGTGTCGATGCTAGACACTGTTGATACTGATTTCATTTATGATACCTCAGTTTAAAAATACGAAGGAAATCTCACTAATTTATGAAAACAGTTTCTTCATTTACATGTATTCTGTTTTCATGCATGCATACCTCATTCATATGATATATTGCTACCTGAGGCACTAACACGGGCACATGAGTTTACACTCGGGTTAGATATTTACCCTAGCCATTGTCATAGGCTGCATGTTATATATATTTTTGAGGATATATTATGATCATTGACCTAGGATTGCGTTATTTATGCGATTTCTGTGCGTAGAAGTTTTTTCTATTCACGAGTTGGCAACTCACCCCCGTTGTGCCCCAGTTTCTTGCAGGTTTTACCGTACAGGTTTAGTTACGGCTTTGCGGGCTCAGTTTCATTCGGGTGACTTGCTAGTAGGTAGGTTTTTCTTGTATCGTACCCATCATATTACCTTGTATAATATTATTCCGTTGTATCTGGTAAATTCCATCAACCAAACATGTATTTATTGAGATAGAGACCAGTGTTGTTTATTCTTTCGACCTTAGAGTCGCTCGTTATATTTCTGGTGGTTTTGAGTTTCCTTTTGAGTTTTGATCCTCGCCGTTGGCGTTGTATATTATATTGCTTGTGTGGTTGTGACCGTCGATTGACGAAGAGCTAGCTCCCGCTTGGGGATGCCTTTTTCTTGATTTTGTATACTATTCATGTTGTATCCTGTTTGGGGGCCAGTATTTACAAAGGAGACTGCCGAAATTTTCAGTAAATTTTTGATGTTTTTAAAAACCGCATAATTCGGCTTATGCTATTGAAACTACTTGCTTTAAGTTGGTTTTTCCTGCACTCCACTACTTTTCTTGGTTTGGATTTCTGGATTTTCAGTTTACTTAGATTACGTACGCCTCGAGACGTTCGTAGTTTAAGTGCCGGTCATGTTCCGTACTTTCGGGTCGTGACATGATGGGCGATGGATGATCCCACATCCAATGGTGTTTGACATCAAAGTTGGTATGCGGGTGCTCAGTGGAGACTGGATACACTGAACGGACTCGCCGAGAACTCCTAGTTGGTATTATACCTATCGTCAGATAGCAGTTCTCTGGTGACACTGGTACGGGTTAGTCTGTAGACCCGAGATCATCATAGAGTCTTGTGTGATTCCCATTGTTCTTTGATTTCCACCTTACCACGTTCAAGAGAACGTGCAAAACGGTGGATTTTGGGTACAGTCCCGAATCACATGGAGGCAATAAGCGATAGGAGGGGATTCGTCTCTCCCGGTATTGGGGGTTGATGTTGCGCTGTGCTCGATTGGCTATAATAGGAAGTCCCTGGCCAGGGATGATATGGAGATCTACTGGTATGTGTTATCATTAGTTTCTCGACCCGTTATGAGCCTCACATCGGCACGACTTATCGGTTACCGGGGTCTGACGTTTACCACCCCTAGACTGGATATGCGGCATATCAGATGAAAAGACCGGACTGTATGGTAGTGTTACTGATAGGCTTTACAGGAGTATGAGCAGGCTTGCTTGTTGATTTTCTGATCGCTCAATACCCGGGTAGCCGTTACGTCCAGCTAGTACCGTTGACGGATTGTGGGTGCTTGATATGATCATCACCTACTGCCGGTGTATTGACGAGTCTTTAGAGTCCTACACAGAGGTTTCCTGGCTCAGGCGAAACGAAGTAGGATCACATATGTGATACGCATGGGATCGAGAATAATACGTGTATTTGATACCGTATTCTATTCTCGTGATATGCGATATCGACCGGTTGTATGTGATATAGCCGGATTATTAAATCAAGTGTTGATTTAATAATTTAATGTATATTTTTATATTTGATATATTGAATTACATTAACTAATATTAGCTCACTTAATCATTTCTTTTTCTCACTTGTGTGCATATAGTATATATGTGATATATATTCATGTACATTTTATTTGTGTCATGCTTGATGCCACATGCTTCATGGGTGTATGAGACTCACACCATGCTTATGATAATCCTAGTATTTTTATTTATCAAAGTAAATAAAAATTGGTTGGAAATTTATCATGGCTAGAAGCTTGGAGAAGCTTGTTGCTAACCATTGACATAGTCCACTAACTTTGCTTTACATGAGATATTTATTAACCTAACCATTATCCTTAGCCATAGTTTAGTCTCTACATGAGTTAGTATATGATACAAACTCACCCATGGTTGCCATTCACTCTCTTTCATCCATTATTTTCTTCATCTTCTTCATTGGGCTCTTTAGCTTTCTCAAAGGTGAAGTAAAAGAGTGAGAAAAAGAATTCTAAAGTGAGCAGAAAATCCTACTTCATCATCCTCTACTAGATTAGCCATTTAGTTTAGGGTGTTAGCTTCACTAATCCCTAATTATTGAAGAGGTAGCTTGAGTTGGTGTCTCCTCAAAGTAGGTCATTTTCGGCCTCGAAGATCATTGAGAAAGCTCGTTCATTTCGACTAGTGGAGCCTACGGAGAGTCCGGATCACTACTACTTGGAGCGAAGGGACTTCTAAATGGAGCATTTGAAGTGAAAGACCGGTCTACAAAGGTTGTATTTCATATTCACTTAGATGTAAAGATGTTTACATATAGTATTGTCTAATTCTCAAGTTAAGATTCTAGGGTTAGGGTTAAATAGCATGGCAAATTTTTGAAAATGGCATGGATGATGCCTTCCGAAACCTTCCTGTCGTGCTAGGTAACCCTACATTACATATATACTTATATATGTTTAGCTCAAATTATACGTCCTGCTTTTTTTTTTGAAATATCCCAGAAGGTTTTCTTTGTAAAATTTCGTGTCACTCGCGGACATGTAGGAAATAGCGAGACTATAGCTCCTTTTTGAAAACCTCTTGGTAACTTTTCATGCATGCAAAAGTACTCAGGCACTGTCATCAGTCTTGCTCGACTACTATATAACAAAGTACCCATCATCAAAACGCGATACTCATAAATAAAATCAGCCTCAAAAGGCGTATCCAACATCACGTGCGTCTGGTGCGCACGGAAAATCAAATCCAATACAAGTGCCACGAATATGAGCAAAAGCAAAACTACGTGCAACGGGTGTGCACGAAAGTATCTGTCCAGTGCAACGGATGTGCATGACAACAATATCAAGTGCATCTATAGTGCACGAAAATCTCAATCCAGTGCAACTAACATGCACGAATGAAAATCCCAAACAAGTGTATCTAACATGCACAAATAAATATCTTAATCGAGGGCACCCGGTGTGCATAAAATCTCATACCATGCGCCCAATATGCGCGAAAATCCAACTCAAGTGCGTCAGGTCCGCTAAAAACATTTAGTGCAGTAGCGTGCATGGTAACGAACATCAAGTGCAGACACGCATGAAAACATAAATCTGGTGCAACAAATGCACGAAATACCAACCTGGTGCAACCAATGCACGAAATACAAATCAGGTGCAAACAATGCACGAAAACTTATCAATATCTCAAATGCTCACAAAAACAACACCGAGTATACAAAGGTGTATAGAATCGTAAACGTGTGCAACTGCGTGCACCAGATCCATCCCAATGCACTGCAAGCACATATAAGCTATACCGAATGCATTCATAAAGGCAAGTGCATACAACATCCATGAAATCAAATCGACAGTATCGAATCCACTAAACCATAAATACGTGCAACGAAGGCACAAATCGATACCAAGTGCAATAGGTATGCATAAATCATAAACCAATGTAGCGCTGTATAAAACATATATCAAGTGCAATAACTGTGCACAAAATATAATCTCCAGTAGGTGCAGCCATGGTGCACGAAAACAATATCATGAAACTCAATCATCGAAACTAAAGTTCAAGCGATAAAAGTGTGATACTCGGATCACAAAACACAAATCGAAATAACTGACATTGAGGTACACCTCCTACAATGTCGAAAAATATACCGGTGCACCCAAAGCCGGCAGAGCAAGATCATCTACTTGCCTCCTGCTTACGATCTGGCGTCCTCGGTCTCAGGGTCTTCGTTTCTCTGTGGATTACCAATCTCACGATCCTTCTGCTCGTCGACCTGGTCAGGTGTACTAATGGAACAGTCCCGCTCTGGAATTCCTCTGATCACCATTTGGCCAATCAACATGACCACTCTCAACGGCACATTACTGACGGCGGCATCTGGCCCTCTGAATACGCACGATATAACTGATCCTGGGTGCAAGTCTTTATCGCTGCGGTGTCCTGGAAAGAACCTGCTCATGGCTTCTTCCGATCTCACCTATGCCAAACTATACGAAGGCTGGCACTCTAGCTTAACTCTTTTCTCATAACCAGATAGCTGTGTCCTCCGCACGGCTTTCATCTGGAATTTGGCTGTATCTGACGCCTCTGCACACATATCAATCCTCTGGCATCAATGGAGAGTAACAACCGCTTGTTAATATCTCGCACGAACCTCTTGTTCCACTCGTCTTTATTATCGTCCACTTCGAGTCATCTTTTGCTGTCTACGTATTGCAATTCGTTCTCGACTACAGTCAATTTGGAGTCTCTCACATGGACTCGAAATACGAACTCGGTATCTTCATCACTCTGTAGAAGATATTTAGCCGAACACGTCCTCGGGAACTCATCCAAATCATCAGAGGAATACACTTTATTCGTCCGTTCACGATCAACTCACAACGCATCTGGGTGAGGTCCTTTTATCCGAAATTGGTCAACTTACCGATCTCACATCGGGGCATCCAACGAACAATGTCCTCTCTTGATTGATAGTATTCTTAGTGTTCTAGTTTTAATTACCGCAATCAAGACAGTTTCGCTTGGTAGCTAGCCGGATGAGTATGGGTCGGTCCACGGAGAGATGGGAATTTTTTTCTTAGTGTTTTAACGAGTTAAGTCCAAATTTTCCAGGTTTGTTCAAGATTAACTATATGCTAAATAAGTATGATAAAAGAGCTTGTTAGGGTTAAGATTAGGTTAGTTTGAGTTAGGAGTTCGCTCATTTCATTCGTTTGCCACTCTTAATATCGATATTACGGTAATCGGCAACAACGGGGATTAGCACGACTAGGAAAGAAACTTGCGAGTATAGTTTAGGCTTTCCAACGCTTAGTTCCTTCCTTTTGGTCCTTATCCGTCCGTTCTTGGCTCTTAGCCATAATCTTCGGTCAATTCAACCACAACCGGTCTCACTAGGGTGTCACCACTATCATGTAGGATAGGGTGTTGTAGGGAGCAGATTGTGGTTGAATTGACGGGAGTTCGAATCAAGATGTTGGGCAAAGAAAAGAGTGAGTGAGATTTCCTTCTCTCAAACTTCCCTTATCCTATCCTAACAAGTGAGAAACTACTCAGCCATTATAAAAATAAAAAAATAATACCCCCAAACTTATCTTTTGCTCGTCCCGAGCAAAACCAATTATTCACAAAAAGTCCTAACCTCACTTTCGCAGGGAACACGATTGCACTGAGCTTGTGCAACAAGCCGTTAAACCCCTAGGTTGCCCTAGAGGAGTAGTTTAGTCTCCTGACGGTTTTCAGCGGATACTACCCATAAAATCCGATCAAGTTGGCTGTCGACCCTAATCCTGCAGTTCAACATTCTAGCAAGAAACTCTATTATCCTAAGTTAGAAATCTCCATCCCTTATTCTTCACACTTCCTATTCATTTAACTTAAGATCTTATACGTTTTGCCAGTTTATAAAACTCTCAGCATCTCTTGAGTTTTCCTTCTAAAACACAATCTCAAATTCGGAATTTATATCATCTCTACGGAAGATATAAGCCCTATTTTTCATTCCCATCTCTCCTCCAAACTCCGATCATATACCCCTACGTGTGTGTAAATATCACCTCTACACTTGGAAATTCAATTCAAGCTATAATATCGTTGCCTTAATACCTAGCACTACTTCTTTTTTATTAATGGTGGATGGATTCACTCACACATCTTTCATGCGACTATTACAGCTTCCCGAGGCATTAATCAGCCGATTACTGAATGTGTGAGCTTAAAGCGTAAATAGCAGTTTTCAGGTCTTGTACCCTTTTTTATTTTTTATTTTTTTATTTTTTTATTTTTTTCAAGACCAGATATATTTTTTAATGATGCTCTTTTGGTTGTTTGTTTTAAATACCGTTTTTTCTTTTATACCAGGCTTTAAAGCAAGAGTATTTCTAGGTATCCTCTACTATCCCAAGTTTCAAGGTGCGTCTATGTGCGATTTGTAGGGTATATATTTTCAGAATTTGGACTTAAGATTTGGAACTATTTTTCAGACATACTCTTCAAATAGAGCTTTCAATACTCTTCCTTCATTTCAACTTAGTCCAAGAACTGAACTCAAAATTGATTATTTCTAAACAAATTGCAAGGACGTATATTTTCTACAGTTATACTTCAAGGAAGGTTATTTTTTAGGGTTTTCAATTACTAAGTTTAGGATTTAGTTATTTCTAACTAGTCAACAATCAAGACGGTTTCACTTGGTAGCTAGCCGGATGAGTACGGGTCGGTCCACGGAGAGATGGGAATCTTTTTCTTAGTGTTTTAACGAGTTAAGTCCAAATTGTACAGGTTTGTTCAAGATTAATTATGTGCTAAATAAGTATGATAAAAGAGCTTGTTAGGGTTAGGATTAGGTTAGTTTAAGTTAGGAGTCCGCTCACTTCATTTGTTTGCCACTCTTAATATCGATATTACGGTAATCGGTAACAACGGAGATTAGCACGACTAGGAAGGAAACTGGCGAGTATAAGCTAGGCTTTCCAACGCTTAGTTCCTTCCTTTTGCTCCTTGTCCGTCCGTTCTTGGATCTTAGCCATAACTTCCGGTCAATTCAGCCATAACTTCCGTCAATTCAGCCACAACCGGTCTCACTAGGGTGTCACCAGTATCATGTAGGATAGGGTGCCGTAGGAAGTGGATTGTGGTTGAATTGACAGGAGTTCGAATCAAGATGTTGGGCAAAGAAAAGAGTGAGGGAGATTTCCTTCTCTCAAACTTCCCTTATCCTACTCTAACAAGTGAGAAACTACTCACCCATTATAAAAAAAAGAAAATAAAACAAACAAAGAAGATAGAAAGAAATGAGGTAGAGAATCACAACTAGCTATTTGGGACCTTACTTAGACAAGGATCACATTTAAGCATTGTTGTTGCAAGGATAAAGGAAAAGAGAAAAAGAAAATAAACAAACAAACAAACAACAATAACTACTTTAACAAAGGGAATTACAAGCAAAATATAAGAACTCAATTATAAGACATGCATATGAAAAGAACTTTCTTTATTCATCATTCACTCAAAAGCTCACTACAATGTTAATGGAGAATAGATGAAGAGGAAGAAGAAGTTACAAACTAACTATATTAAATCCTAACACAAGAATAAGCATCCTTCACTTGGCTTGAAACTGGGAAATTTATAGGAAGATACATGAAATCCTAGCGCCAAAATATGAACCCACATGAAATTACAAAAACACCCCAAAAATATCATCTGCCTCCGAGTCAACTCGGCCGCGGAACCGCCGCATAAGTGGCACATCGGCCGCGGTTCCGCGGTATTTTGGGTGAATTGTTGACTCAGATTTTCTGGGTTATTCCATGTTGCTTTCTTGCTTTGTTTAGTGCACTTGGTCTTCCAGAATTACTTCATTTTTCTCCCAGATTCTCAACAGTCCAAAAAGATGAAAGAATGTGGACTTTTTCCTTGATCTTCTTGAGCTCCGCGTTATCAACTCGATTCTTTTGCTGCCTCCTTGTGCTTTGTGCATGAATGACTCTTGATTGACATTTTGTCTCTCTCAAACTGGTAGGCGGCATCTGATGGATGGTGAGTGGAAACCCGTATTTTTATCTGTTGTTGGCAGTTGTCCCGAATTTATCGTGACTGCTCTTGATTTTCATTATTTTGAGATGAGAATCTGTAACCTGCATTTATTTAGCAAACACTGATCAAAAGTACCCACTTATATGCAATGCGATCAAGAATGGGCAGTACAAAAGTGCAAAATTCTGATATGAATAGACGTACTGATGGCTGTGGAACAGATCATCTCCCCTGCTGGGATGCGAAGCGTATACACCAGTCTACTCTGGAGTATCGATGCCCTGTCTCGATAATCCTATGACTAGGGACCTGTATAGGATGTGCTTATATACTACTCAGCCCCCACTGGTGTGACTGCCATCACAACGCTGGTAATCAAGCAAAAGATCCTAAGGGCTCTACCAATATGTATAGGCGATATGCTAAAAGAAACACATGCATATATTGAGGTAGAAACAAACCAGGTAGCATACTACCATTTCGAGCAAGACTGTTACTATATCCGTGTATATCCCAAGCTTCCATTAAGTAATATACAATCCAGTATGATACAAAAATGTCCTCTAGGGCATATATCAACAACAATCTCCCACTTTCACTAAGGCCATATACTGGCATATCGCAGACCTAAGATCTCGAATAGCCTCTCGAACACTGTCTGAGGGATGGCCTCTGTGAGTGGATCTGCAGTGTTGTTCTCCATATCTACTTTCTTCACCTCGATCTCCTGGAGATCAATGATCACCCTGATCAGGTAGTATCGCCTCAAGATATGTCTGGATCTCTGATGGGACCTGGGTTCCTTCCCTATTGCTATAATGCCATTTGTTGTCATAATACTAAAGTATTGGATCAACAATGGAAGGAACCACCTGAAGTTTAGTTAAGAACTTCCTCATCCAGACTGTCTCTTTTGCGGCGTCTTATGCAGCGAACTACTCCATTTCCATCGTCGTGTATGCAACGGTGTCCTGCTTGGAGCTCTTCCAACAGACCGCCCCTCCACTGAGGGTAAAGACATAACTCGACATAGACTTGGAGTCATCCTTATCATTCTGGATGTTAGAGTGAGCAAAGGCCTCGATCTGGAGGTCCTTTTCCGCCATACACCAAGAACATCTCCTTATTCCTTCCCAGGTACATGAGAATGTTCTTTACTGCTATCCAATGCTTCTCCCCTGGGTTTAACTGATACCGGCTTACCACATTGAGTGCGTAAGCAACATATGGTCTGGTACACAACATCACATACATTATAGAGCCTACCTCAGTAGCGTAGGGTATAGATGTAATGCGAGCTCTTTCCAAATCAGTCTTTTGAGACATCTATTTAGAGAGGGTGATTCCGTGACAAGCCGGTAGACTACCGCGTTTTGAATCTTCCATACTAAATGTTTTCAGTATGGTGTTGATGTACCTTGACTGTGAAAGTCCCACCATCGTCTTTGATCTATCACGATAGATCTGGATCCCCAGAATGTAGTTGGCATCATCCAGGTCTTTCTTGGAGAATCTTAGTGACAAGAATCCTTTGACTGATTGTAGTATAGGAATGTCATTTCCTATCAAGAGAAAGTCATCCATGTACTAGACGAGGAATCTAACAGCTCTCGCTACAATCTTACTATAAATGCATGGTTCATTTGAATTTTCGATAAAGTCGAATTCTTTGACTGTCTCATTAAAACAGATGTTCCAACTCCGCGATGCCAGTTTTAGTCCATAAATGGACTTAAGCAACTTGCACACTTTCCCACTGCTCTCACTCTGATTGAAACCCTCCGTCTGATCCATATAGATGCACTCTTCCAAATAACCATTTAGAAAAGCCGTCTCTACGTCCATCTGCCGGATCTCAAAACCTTGGAAGGCAGCAATGGCAAGAAGGATCCGAATGGATTTGAGCATAGCCATTGAAGAAAAGGTTTCATCATAGTCTAAACCAGGTCTTTGATGAAAGCCTTTTGCAACAAGTCTAGCCTTATAGGTTTTAACCTGTCCATCTACACTAATCTTCTTTCTGAAGATCCATTTACAGCCTACGGGTTTTACCCCTTCTGGAGCAATTTTCAAAATGCATACTTTGTTGGTGTATATGGACTCTGTCTCGGTCCGCATTGCAGCCAACCATTTTACCGAGTCGCCGCTCTGAATGGCTTGCTGGAAGCTAGTTGGCTCATCATTGCCAATGATACAATCCTCTCTATCCCCGTCTATGAGAAAACCGTAGTATCTCTCGGGCGGATGAAACTGCCTACTAGTCCTGCAGATTGGCGCAGGGATGTCCTGTTCTTTTAAAATCTCTGGTTCTACCATATTTTCAGTAATAGTTTGTGGTTCTGGAATTTCTTCCAGTTCTATTGTGCTCCCACTAGTCCTTTTTCAAAAAATTGATTTTCTAAAAAGTGGGCATGATGAGGAACAAAAAACATTTGTTCCTCTGCGTAATAGAAAAGATACCCCCTGGAGTTCTTTGGGTATCCCACAAAACTACACAGTACTGAGCGTGCCTCGAACTTGTCCGCATATCGCTTTTTGACAAAAGGTGGACATCCCAAAATCTTCAGATACTGAAGATAGGGTTTCTTCCCACTCCACATCTGATATGGTGTGGTAGGCACAGTCTTGGTAGGAGCCTTATTCAAAAGATATGTAGCTAATTCTAATGCATAACTTCAAAAGGATCGCGGTAACTCAGTATTACTCATCATGGAACGAACCATATCCAATAGGGTTTGGTTCCGCCTTTCCGATATACCGTTGTGTTGTGGTGTGTATGGAGGAGTAAGCTGAGTGCGAATTCCATTCTCTTTTGAGTAATCCAGGAACTCGGCAATCAAGTATTCACCACATCGATTAGATCTCAGTGTCTTGATACTTTTGCCTGTTTGTTTTTCCACTTCATTTTTTATTCCCGGAATTTCTCAAAAGGTTTCGGATTTATGCTTCATCAAGAAGACTGGTCCTAACCTAGAGAAATTATCCGTAAAAGTAATGAAATAAGAATAACCACTTCGTGCATCTGTAGATATTGGACTACACACGTTGCTGTGTATGAGTCCTAAGAGCTCGCTCGCTCTTGCTCCGTGTCTAGTGAACGGAGTCTTTGTCATCTTTTCTATGAGACAAGATTGACAAGTTGCATAAGACTGATATTAGAACGGATCCAAATGTCCATCTCTATGTAACTTCGACAACTGTGTTTCATTGATGTGACCTAGTCTACAATGCCATAAGAAAGTTTTATTTAATTCTGGAGACTTTCTTTTAAGTGTGTTTTGGACGTTGAAAACCTGAGCTTAATTTAACATGTATATATTGTCCTCTAGTGTACCTGACCCAATCATACTTTGTTAAGGTGGATGTGGACCACATCACTTACAAACTAGACTAGGTACACACAAACAGTTACGTAGAATCAATATCTGCCCACTTGTCAATCCTAGGTGATATTCCCTACGGATACAGCGTCTACGCTTATTCCAATAGCAACCCTGAGAGTCATATCACCTGCCCTGATAACTCTACGGTTTCTCAAAGCCTGTAATAAATTACAGATATGAGATCCTGATCCGGTATCTAGTACCTAGGAAGTAGAGTTAATTGACAGACTGTTTTCAATCACAAACACACCCGAAGTCGAAGCCACAACATGCTTTGGATCCTTGATTCTGGCTTTCCAAGCCCTGCATCCCTTCTGCCAATGCCTTTTACCATGACAATAGGAACATCCCTCCTTCCCTACTGTTGACCCCAAAACTTTTGCCCTGCCCTTCCCTTCTACCTTATTGACACCGCCTATTGGTTTTGTAGAGGTCTTCTTCTTCTCACCCTTGGCTTTCGCCTTGGATCCAAAAGAGGAAGATTCCCGAATAAACAGAGAGGGTGTTACCCTGGTTTCCTTCATGGTACCCTCAACTGGAAGTATAACTTTCTTCTCCTGGGCGTAAGTAGAAGGTAGGAACTGTAGAATCAAGTCAGTACATTACTCGTTCTCTAACGTGGTCTCCAGGTCCGTGAGCTGTTTAATATAGCTGATCATTGTAGGGACGTGGTCCCCTACAGAAGACCCGACAACCAACCTCGCTTGAAGCAATTCCTTCGAGGTCTCATATCTTGTGATACGAGATTGCTCTTCATATAAATTTTTGTCACGACCCAAAATTGGCACGTGACGGCCCTTAAACTACGCAACGTCTACAGGTGTAACGCAATTTAAGTAAGCCAAAAACCCAGCGATCTAAACCATCAAAACTAGTAAGAAAGTGATAATAGCATTTTCAAAACCTTTGAAATCTCAACCCAAATTCTTTAAAAGTCCAACTTTATTTCCCTTAAAATTTTGACAGCACCTCCTTTGTAAAAATTAGCCCCAAAAATGGGTACAACATAAATACAAGTAAAGCATCCCAAACGGGAGCAAAAACACGCCCAAAAGCGGAAAACAACCACCACAATAGATATACGACGCCGTAGCGAAGAAATAAAGACGATATAAATAAAACTGCATAAAAGAGCTCCAAGTCACAAAATAATATACAATATCGTCCTCACATCAAGTCTCTAAATCATACAAGATAATGGTAGATGGAGAGTACAGAATACAACAAATATACAATAAGCAACATGAACGAATAACCACAAAACCCACCTAAGCAAAACTGTACACTATGAGCCGAAGCGGTATCCGCAGCAAAAGATGATAAGATAGATGAATAGCCTGCCTCGACTAGTCTAGGGAACAACCTACAAAACACTGTGGCACAACAGGGGTGAGTTGCCAACTCGTGAATAGTAAATAACATATGCAGGTAATCGCAAGCATGCACGTACAGCGCGAATCTAACATATGCAAACTAATAGTAATAAAAGTCATATGTGTGCAATAGTCATGAAAGGTACACAAGAAGGTATCACTAATACATGAAGCAGTAATATGACAAAATGTATGCAACAGTCATGTAATGTACCCCATCAGGTACAACGAATACATGAAGTAATGATATGATAATGTATTTATGCATCAATCATGAAAGGCACTCTAGCAGGTACAACTAATACATGAAGCAATGCATATAAAATAAAGTATGTAAATGCAACAGTCATGGAAGGGACTCTATCAGGTAATACTAATACATGAAGTAGTGGACAAACAATAAATGTAGAGTGTGAGATGAAACATATCATTTCCACGGAATCCTGACATCGTGGTAGGACCAAAATCCATCAAGACAATCCAAATCCGAATTTCCTCAAATCAGCCCCCAAATTGGCTCTCATATCATAAAAGTCTCATAAATCCTGAATGTACAATATCAACTAAATCTCATATATCCTGAATGTACAAAATCAGCAATCTCATATATATCCTGTATCTAATCTCAAATGAATCTCCTATATCCTAAATCCAATATCAAGTGAATCTTATATATCCTGAATGAATGTTTGCATGAATAATTATGTTGATGTATATTAATTGATATGTATGCATATATATTTGCGTCCCATTCCACTAATATATATATATATATGCATATATAACAGCGTCCCATTCCACTGTTATATATACTTAGGAGTAAAAATATCATGAAAACCTGTGCCAAGTATTGACACATAAAGGCTAATCTATCAGGTGCTGTCACCACGACTAGCACCCTGATAGATATGTATCATACGCTATACCGAAAGCTCGAGCGCCTGGCTCTGACCCTCGCCTCTCGACGTATCCATATGTACATGACTCCCATCGGTATCTGTTCATATCAGAATATTGCATTTTATACCGCCCATTCTTACGCTCGTTTATTTATAGGCAGGTGTTTTTGATCAGTGTTTGCTACATATTTGCAGAATACTAGTCTCAGCTCTAAACAGTGAATATCATGGAGAAGTATGACAAATTCTGGATTACTGCCAACAACAGATAAAACACGGGTCTCCGCTCTCTATCCGTGTGTTGCCACATACCAGTTTAAGGGACAAAATGGCAAATCGATTGTCATGTCATGCACAAAGCTCAATGTCAACACAAGATCCAAGAAATCTACGCGGAGCTCGAGGAAATCATGGCAAAAGATCCACATCACATCACCTCTTGTTCTACTGAAATTCTGGAAGAATTGTGAAGAGTTTATGAGAAAAGTCATATACCACATAGCAGACAACTACAAATCAGGGAAGCACCCAAAAGACGACCACCCAACTCTACTAAAGGGCCGCGGAACCGCGGCCAATAGGGGGTCTAGGCCGCGGTTCCGCGGCCGTATTGACTCCTCTTTCTGCCATTTTTTGGGGGTATAATGGTACATTTATTTTAAGCCAGATTCTTGCCCTAGGTTTCCAGTTCCCTGCCTATAAATACCCCAGAATTTGCCAAGCCAAGGGTGTTAATTCTCATGCCCTCTTTTTGTTAGTTTTAGTTTTCTTCTTCTTCTTCTTCATTCTTCCTCCATGAAAATGTAGTGAGAGCATTGAGTGGATGTTAATGAAGATGAGGGTTTTTATATCATTCTTGTTTGTTTAGCTTCCCCTTGAGATTTTTGCTTCCTCTTGATCTTTCAACCTCTTGATTGAGCTTGAAAGGTTAAGGGTTAGTTATTGATCTCAAGGGTTGTATTTTCTTATGGAATTAGTGCTTCATTTCACATGCATTCTTTACCCTTCTCTTGATCTTGCAAGCTCTTGATTGAGCTTGCAAGTTTAAGGGTTGGCTATTGATCCCATGCTTGCCTTGAGTTCTAGTTTCTAGTTTTCTTTCTCGCTTTTTATTACTTGCCTTTTATTACCTTGCTTTACTTACTTGCAATTTACTTCATGCACTTACTTACTTGTAATCTTTTCTTTTCTTTGTTCTTTTCTTTTGCTCTTCTTGGTTCTCTTTGTGAATGGTTGTAATTATTGTTGTTGTTAAGAATAAATACGGTATTGTAAGTTAAGATTTTCTTTGCTCATTTCCTTTTCCCGTTATTTTCCATTGAACTCCGCCCAAACGATACGCAAGCGATCCGTTAGGCACCCTACCCTAACAAGGTAACGGTGATTCCTAACCGCGACCGGTTGCGTTCGGTTTGGCCGGAGGCGAAAGCAAGAGACAAGAACGGAAGGACAAGGGTAAATAAGCCGGATTCCATGAATACCGCGCTTAAATCCCCTAATCCACGTTGTTGCTGATTGCTCTAGCTTCAATTGGTCAAGACTCGGCTCAAAGGTTTTGAGTACGGATTTCTTTAGCTTACATTATCGTATCTTTTCTTAACAACTTTATACTTGCAAATAATACACATAGGTTAGATTGAACAAACATATACTCATTCTTTATTGACTCGTCTAAAACAAGAAAGGACATACAACCATCTCCCTGTGGATCGACCCGTGCTCAACCGGCTAGCTGCATAGCGACACCGTCCTAATCGCGGTTATACTTTAGAACTTTGAACATCCGACACGCCAAAAGTGTGCGATCAAATGGCGCCGTTGCCGGGGAGACGGTAGCGTATTTTCTATCTTGTTATTCGGGTTAATATTCTTTTTGTATATATTTATAAATAAAAAAAAATCTTTTTGTTATTTTTGATCATTTTTGTGGGCAAGAGTGCAGATTTTTGCGGATTTGCAAACTGCGATTGTGGGGAGCAAAGTGTACGTTCAAGGCTAAGGTGTTTGCAAGGTACAGTGCCAAAGATCCGGGTAGTTTGACCCGCGCAAGCGAACTTTTCAAGCTTACCGGATTTGATTCAACGGGGGTTTCCTAACCCAAAAACTTAACGGTACATACTTTACTAACACCTTCTTCTCAAATCCGACGCATCCAATATACTATTCTTTGCAGGATTCTTTGCAAGTTCGCTAGCAAACGCAAAAAAATTTGACTAACCGTATTTGTTGCAGTGCCGTGCTTAAACTAAAAAACGATTGTTTGATTCTTTATAGAATTTTTATTGAATTGTGCATTGCATACATTAAAACGGATTTAAGGGCAAGCGAACCCCACAACATACGGTAAAGGATTTCATCACCTTTTTCCGTGGTCCACAAATCACGAACTTGAGCATAACGTTTACCCGCACAAAATTTAAAAGAAACTAGACTTTAAGCCTTAAGGACTTCGCGCTCATTAGGAGAAGTTAACCGTGTTTAGAACCTCGCTTAACGGTACATTGTTTACGGGGTGTCTAGGAAAGTGTTAACGGCGAAACCGCCAAAAGAGAAAGGGTTATTTAATTAAGGAACTTCGCGAAAGCGTTGGAAAACCTCCCCTTATCTCTGCACTTACCTGGCCTCGTGATCAGTTATCTTGAGCCTGTTTCTCGACACAGTTTTACTTCGATAATCAAGTTCTGGAGCAGGTCTAGTTGACCTAGGTGAACCCTAGAACGATTAGGTGTGTGGTATTTTTGTGTCGTGATTGTTTTTGTCCAGATTCTTTTTGTGTGTATATTTCATTCTTTTGTTAATATCTAAAAAAAAAATTAAAAAAAAATAAAAATCACATTTTTTCCCCTCCTTTTCTCTGCCTTTCTTTCTTTCTCTCTTCATATCATGGGTACCCCACCTCGCAAAACTCTTGCCGAACTTTGGTACCCACAACCAGACATTACTTCTTACGGTTCTTGCTTTGGCCGAACGTCGAACGATCCCTCCATGCCCAAAATCTCTTTGAAAGATCGGATAGACGCGTCTAGGACAAACACTTGCCCTCCGCAATCCACTTTGTATCAACCTTTTCAAGCTCCCCCACCCGCGTATGTTGATACCCCTTTTGCAAGTCGTCCTTTGTCCATCGCTGAACATATTGAACAATCCCGTAGCCGATCTTTCACTCCTTTCACCACTTCAAATTCTTGGGATCAACAATTCCATTCACCTTCCTATCCAAATGTTGATCCTGCTCCTGTCCAGCCATTCAATTCCTTCCAATCCTACCCTACTTTTTCACCTTCCCTAGACATTGCTTCAGAACCGCCATTTGGGAGTTTTCAGTATCCAAACAACTTTGAATCTTTTACTGAAACCCATTCACAACCCATGTCTAGTCTGGAACAGTCGTTGGAAGACTTTAGGGTAGCGTCAAGCCAACAGATGATGGATTTGAATGTGTCCATGGCCGCTCTCATACAACCTACTGACCCGGTAGCTAGTTTCCAGCTAGCTTCAAATTTTCCAATGTATGATGAGGCGGTAGGACAGGCTGAGAATTTGAGTAGAGAAAGTGAGCTATATACCCTTCCAAATCAGACCTACCCGTCTCAAATTGAATCCCACAACTCCTGTGTTGAAAGTCTATCAAGTGTCCCAAATGAATTATCAGTTGAAGATAGAATGTTTAATGAGTTGTGCGACTTTGTAGTATTTGATTTACCCGATTGTGAAGGGACCTTGCCAAGTGAAACCACACCCAATCCTTTTGACCTCTACACCTCTATCTTAGAACCAGAATCGATTGAAATCCATGCTTTTGATGTGGTGTCTGAGAATTTTGATTTTCACTTGATTGAGGATATTGACGCTGGGAATATTTTGGATGATGAACCCATAGATTTGGCAGAGTTTTTCTCTCCAATTCATCATCCCGAGTCATTAACTGTTTTTCCCGAACCCCATATGCGTCTTGATTTTGATGAAATTTGCATGGATAAGCTGAATTTTGAGGAAACTTTTGAGGATATTTTTGAGGATGAACCAGTTTTAATTGATGAGTCGGATTTTCCAATTCATCATGTTCCTTTCATTGACTGTGTACACCCTCCCGAACCCTTAACAGATATCCTTCCTCGATCACTTCCTTCCATCCTTTCCATCATTCCGACCTTGCAAGAACCCGTCTCACTTTCATTTTATATGTTTGGTTTACCAAGTTCGGCGTACCCATGGTTTCTTACGAATCTTGAGGGATTTGACCCCATTACTCGACGGGTTAATAGATTAGCACAATCGCTTTTTACACATCGGTCATCACAAATTGTGCTAATCTATTCACTCCATTTTCTCCCTTAAGTTCGTACTCCATTTCTTGTTCCCTGCCGCCATTTTTCTTCTCATATACCGAGACCGTATCCCGCTTCTATCTCCATACGGTCTCGCGTATTTTCCATTTCTTTCCTCTTCACCTTCTTTCACCAACCCGCATCTTACAGAGATAGAATTTTTGAATGGTTGGTGTTAACTTTTGGCCTGTGTAAGGCTTTGTATAGTTTGAAACTGTTCTCTTTTCCCCCCTTATTCTGAACTTCAACTCTTAAACAGTGGAAACACTGTTTTACTTAAGTTTGGGGGGGGGACTCCTTTTTTGTATATATTTTTTGTTTTCCTTTTTGTTTTGTATATAATTTGTTTCTACGGAGCACCGACAATTTTGACCCTCCTGGTGTAGCCTGACAGTGAGGGCACTGTCAAGTTTAAGTTTGGGGGTGTGCTCGGTAAGCTTTCTTCCTTCGCATTCATTTGTATATTTTGCATTTGCATACCTTAATTAAAAAACCCACAAAAATCGAAAATTTTCCAAAAAAAATATAAAAACTTTGTCGTCAAGTTAGCTAATAGGCTAACTTAGATCTTTATTCCGAAAAGTTTAGTTGATATGATAGAAATAACTAAATTCTAGGCTTAGGAATTGAAAATCCTAAAAATAACCCTCATTCTGTTTAACTTTGGTAAGTATACGTCCTTACAATTTTATTTTTTTGAGAAATAGGTAATCTTGAGTTCAGTTCTTGAGTCAAGTCAAGATGAAGGGAAAATATTGAAGCTTTACTGGAGGATAAGTCTGAAAAATACTTTCTTTTCTCGAGTTCAAATTTAGAAAGTATATACCCTACAAACTGCACTTACACGCACCTTGAAACTTGGGATAGTAGAGGATACCTTGAAATACTCTTGCCTGAAAGCCTAGTATGAAAGAAAAAACGGTATTTAAAGCTAAACACTAAAAGAGCATGTTGAAAAATATATCCGGTCTTGAAAAAAGAAAAAGAAAAAGAAAAATAAAAAGAAAAATAGAATAAAGTCAAGACCTGGAAACTGCTATTTACGCTTTAAGCTCACACATTCAGTAATCGGCCGTTAGTGCCTCAGGAAGTATTAATAGTCGCATGAAAAGTGTGTGAGCAACACCGTCCATCATTAAATGAAAAGAAGTAGTATTAGGTATTGGGGCAAGGGTATTATAGCTTGAATTGAATTCTTGAGTGTAGGGGTGCAAATATACACACACGTAGGGGTATACAATTGATGCTTGGATAAGAGATAGAAATAAATAATAAGACTTGTGTTTTCTGTAAAGTTGATAAAAATCCCTGATTTGAGGCCGCACTTTAGAAGGAAAACTCAGGAGAACCAGCATCTTTCTAAACTTTTTTGGAACGTATAGGATCTAAAGTTAAACAGATAGGAGGTGTGAAACATAAAGGTTGGATATTTCTAACTTAGGATGATAGAATTTCTAACGTAAATACTAAATTATAGGAGTAGAATCGATGTTAACTTATAACACTAGCTTGACGGGATTTTGTGGGTGTAATCCGCTGAAAACCCTCAGGAGACAACACTCCTCCTACTAGGGACACCTAGAGGTTTAACGGCTTGTTGCACGCGCTCAGTGCAATCGCGTTCCCTGCGAAAGTGCGGTTAGGATTTTATTTTTGTGAATAATTGGTTTTGCTCGGGACGAGCAAAAGTTAAGTTTGGGGGTATTTGTTCATATCAGAATATTGCATTTTATACCGCCCATTCTTACGCTCGTTTATTTATAGGCAGGTGCTTTTGATCAGTGTTTGCTACATATTTGCAGAATACTAGTCTCAGCTCTAAACAGTGAATATCATGGAAAAGTACGACAAATTCTGGATTACTGCCAACAACAGATAAAACACGGGTCTCCGCTCTCTATCCGTGTGTTGCCACATACCAGTTTAAGGGACAAAATGGCAAATCGATTGTCATGTCATGCACAAAGCTCAATGTCAACACAAGATCCAAGAAATCTACGCGGAGCTAGAGGAAATCATGGCAAAAGATCCACATCACATCACCTCTTGTTCTACTGAAATTCTGGAAGAATTGTGAAGAGTTTCTGAGAAAAGTCATATACCACATAGCAGACAACTACAAACCAGGGAAGCACCCAAAAGACGACCACCCAACTCCACTAAAGGGCCGCGAAACCGCAGCCAATAGGGGGTCTAGGCCGCGGTTCCGCGGCCGTATTGACTCCTCTTTCTGCCATTTTTTGGGGGTATAATGGTACATTCATTTTAAGCCAGATTCTTGCCCTAGGTTTCCAGTTCCCTGCCTATAAATACCCCAGAATTTGCCAAGCCAAGGGTGTTAATTCTCATGCCCTCTTTTTGTTAGTTTTAGTTTTCTTCTTCTTCTTCTTCATTCTTCCTCCATGAAAATGTAATGAGAGCATTGAGTGGATGTTAATGAAGATGAGGGTTTTTGTATCATTCTTGTTTGTTTAGCTTCCCCTTGAGATTTTTGCTTCCTCTTGATCTTTCAACCTCTTGATTGAGCTTGAAAGGTTAAGGGTTAGTTATTGATCTCAAGGGTTGTATTTTCTTATGGAATTAGTGCTTCATTTCACATGCGTTCTTTACCCTTCTCTTGATCTTGCAACCTCTTGATTGAGCTTGCAAGTTTAAGGGTTGGCTATTGATCTCATGCTTGTCTTGAGTTCTAGTTTCTAGTTTTCTTTCTCTCTTTTTATTACTTGCTTTTTATTACCTTGCTTTACTTACTTGCAATTTAATTCATGCACTTACTTACTTGTAATCTTTTCTTTTCTTTGTTCTTTTCTTTTGCTCTTCTTGGTTCTCTTTGTGAATGGTTGTAATTATTGTTGTTGTTAAGAATAAATACGGTATTGTAAGTTAAGATTTTCTTTGCTCATTTCCTTTTCCCGTTATTTTCCATTGAACTCCGCCCAAACGATACGCAAGCGATCCGTTAAGCACCCTACCCTAACAAGGTAACGGTGATTCCTAACCGCGACCGGTTGCGTTCGGTTTGGCCGGAGGTGAAAGCAAGAGACAAGAACGGAAGGACAAGGGTAAATAAGCCGGATTCCACGAATACCGCGCTTAAATCCCCTAATCCACGTTGTTGCCGATTGCTCTAGCTTCAATTGGTCAAGACTCGGCTCAAAGGTTTTGAGTACGGATTTCTTTAGCTTACATTATCGTATCTTTTCTTAACAACTTTATACTTGCAAATAATACACATAGGTTAGATTGAACAAACATATACTCATTCTTTATTGACTCGTCTAAAACAAGAAAGGACATACAACCATCTCCCTGTGGATCGACCCGTGCTCAACCGGCTAGCTGCATAGCGACACCGTCCTGATCGCGGTTATACTTTAGAACTTTGAACATCCGACACGCCAAAAGTGTGCGATCAGTATCCCCACGATAACCGCCGAGTCATTGGTACTGTCATCGGAGTGTATGGTTCCCCTGCCAGGCCTCATCGGCATGTTACATCAAAATCCCTTTCTTGCCTCGGGGTACCTCCTGGCCCAAGCATGTAGCTTCATACGGCCCACGACGCTCCTCAAATGGGGTATATATATCAGAACCGATAAATCTCATGGTGGATGCTAAAATATCATATCAAGAGGAACCGGGTTTTTCAAATAATGCATAATTTCATGAAACTACCACGGTTCTCAAATCCAGAAAACATCATGAAAAATCCATATCTCAATGCGAAAATCCATGAATATAATATATGCAACAGAAAACTGTAATGTAAGCATATAAAGGAAAAGCCGCTAATTAACTGCAACAAGTTAATATAAATATCATGCGGTTCCTAATTTCTCCAAGTCTAATATAACATCAAATAAAGGTAAACATGTAGCTATAGCCAGATATATGTGTAAACATAAAGGTATAGCAATGTATAAGTATCTACCTATCAGTAATGATGTAATATACCCTCCAGGTATAAGTGAGGTATGTAAGCAAGGTATACATGTAGCTATGTCATTATGTGTGTATGTACTTATCGCTAATGGTACAATACCCTATAGGTATACAGGTAACTAGTATGTAAGCATGTCAAGGCATATGTGTAAGTATGTAGGTATACAGGTATGCTATATATCATATGCAAAAAGGATTATGAATCAATGTCTCAATGTCCTTAACCAAACAATAACATATCTATATGTGGGTTGTGCGTGTCATGGCAATTATTGACGGTGTGTGTGGCATACAATCAGTGCTCGTGCAACATGAGCCGTCAATAATAGTGCAGTGTCCTAAGGGTACTAGTCCAAGCACAACAATAACTAAGCAATAAGGTGTATGCGCAACTCTATATATGAAATAGAATATGCGACAAGTCAAGTCATCTCTAGCCCAGACGCATAACGCCATGCGGGCGATTCCCCTGTAGATATTAAATCTACTCACCAACGCTCCTGGCTAAGTGAAGCCTACCACCTGTTTTCCCTTCGTCGCAGCGCCTAAAATCCCCGCCTGCGAACCTAAAACTATAAAACAACAAAGCAAGTATATATTAGCAATAGACCCAAAACACGTACAAACTACACGGACCAACGCGACAACACAAACATACTCTCAAGTACTCGTATTGTAGCTAACGTGCATAGCGACACTACGAAACCAACTCAAGAGCAACAGAACACAGAACACGAACAGTATCGGATAACGTAACGCGTGAAACGAAACACAAGAAAACAAGAAAGTGGTCCAAGATTTTTCTGTACCAAAAATTTGTAAAAGTTGCAAGTACCATGAGACCACATACAACCCTAGAGACTCCTACACAAAAACCCAAACCCTAGCTCCCTAGTCTGGTCGCAAACTGCGGCCAGAAGCAATAAATCTGCGGCCGTATGGAAAGGAAAGGGGCTCGTATTTTGAGGGTAGGTTCTAGGTCACTACACTAGGTCACTGTGATGGGAACTTTTGCAACAATTACCTGGTTTGATAGCAGATCATCCAAGACCCAAAACAACACTAAAAAATACGATATTTACCCGAAACGATATGATACGCGATCTAAACTGAAATGACTAAGCTACGCAACACAATAAACACCTACTTAACAGAAAGAGATAATTACCTAACCCAAAAAACTCAAAGATCCATGCTTTGCAAGCTCTGAGGCATTCAAGAGGCAAATCAAGTCCAAAGATGTGATTTTTGTGAGTTTTTGTGAGGTTTTGATGATGTTTGGTGTAGGAAATGAGAGTGTTCAGTTGAGATGAGAGAGATGAAGAAAGATGAGAAGGAAATGAGTGTGAGGGAAAGAGAAAAGGAAAGATAAAGAGAAAGAGAGAGGTGAGTGTAAGATGAGTGGGTAAGTGCACCATTAGCATTAATTCCTCACTAATGCCTTCACACTACACCATGCCACCTCCTCACACCAAAAGAAATATCTTCTCACAAAAAAATATCTAGGGTTTAAGTTTAAGGATAAGATTAAAGCAAAGGATTGGATTATAACAAGGATTAGATTAGGATAAGTGTCATGGCCACTAACCTTGATTAGCACAAACAAACCCTCACATTAACGTGCACCCGTGCGTGCATGCCATAACAAATAATAATAAATTATTAATTAAATGTTATAAAATGTGAGGAACCCAAATTGGTAAACTTTTTACAGTAAACCCGCATTAACATCTAAACTAACACTAACCGAAATCTAAAGCGTTACAATCCCCCCCTTATAAAAATTCATCCCCGAATTTAAAATTCTCACTAAGCGTACCTTCAAAGAGAAGATTACAAAACTCTCATATCTCGCTCACAGCCTCCCAAGTGATCACCTCACTATACGGCTACGTCCAAGAAAACTCTCCACAGATGGCAAGACCCTTGATCGAAGTTTCTCCACCTGCCGAGCCATTAACACAATTGGCTGCCGGTGAACGAAAAGATCGCGTCGAAGCTACATGGTATGGTGCTGAATCATGTGAGAAAGGTCATGAAGGTATTTGAGAAGTATCGTCACAAGGAATACGGGGTGGATACTCAATAATCTGGGCGGAAGTGCCAAATTATGGGCAACGGAACTAACTCGCTTGAGGATCTCTAAAGGACCTATAATCCTGGGATAAGCTTCCCAAAACTCAATACGTCATTCGTCGGAAAAATCCATAGGAATACATGATCTCCCACTGCGAACTTAAGTCTGTGACCACCACGGTCGGCATAAGACCTCTGTCAGCACTGGGCTACTCTCATCTTGACCTGAACCTACTGGATCATCTCCGAAGTCTCTAGAATAGCTGGGGTCCAAAAATCCTACTTACGCAGAGTCAAAAAAACAGAATGGCGATCGACACGACCTAACAACTAAACCTAAAGGTTGCCAATTGGAGTGCCTCCTGATAACAGCTACCGAAGGAGAACCCTAACAATGGCAAGTGACGATCCCAACCGCCAACAACAATTAGTACGTACGCACAAGCATATCTTTCAGAGTCTGTATAGCCCGCTCTCACAAAACCATCATCCTGCCGATGGAAAAGCGGAGCTAAAGCTCAACCAGTACCCAAGGTTTCCTGAAGCTTCTGCCTAAGACGACAAGCAAATAAGGTGCCTCCATTGGATACAACGCATGAAGGAACTCCGTGCAAATGCACAAACTTAACCAAGAACATCTGAGAAAACTGAGTATAACCGGACAACAAACACCCGAATGGAGTCACACCCTGTCTAAACCTGGGTAGACACCATAACGAAATTCGTGGAGATCTGCTCCCATTCCCACTCCGGAAAAGTTAAAGGTTGCAACTCTCCAGCAGGTCTTAGATGCTCAACCTTAGCTCACAACAAGACAGACACCTTGAAACGAAATCCGAAACGTCACTCTTCATCCCTGTCCACCCGTAACTATTTCACAAGTCACGCTACAAATTGGTGGAACTTGAATGAACACCAATGAAGGGTTAGCTTAGCACCTTAGCAAGGTTTTGGCAAGCATCAAACATGCTTCTTTATAATTTTTTGGGGTGCTAAATAAACCCTAACCAAGATCTTAACTAGAGAATTAGGGTTAACTATGCATGTAAACAAATTTACATCTAAGAGAGAGGGATTACAACCTTTGTAGTCCGTTACTTCGCTTTATAAGCTCTGAGTAGTAGTCCCTTTGCCGCGATCCATGATCTCCCGGACTCAAGAGAGGCTCCACAAGTCGAATGATCCATTCTTGCTTGAAGTCTTCCTTTTCAAAGATGATCTACCTTGAAGAATCTCAAACTCAAGCTCTCACTTCTCTAATCAAGTATTAGTGAGGTGAACACCCTAATCTAAGTGGCTAGAATAGATGAGGATGATGAAGTAGGAATTTTACACTCTTTTGTTTTCAATTTCTCACTTTAAATCATTACTTCACAAAAAGCTAGAAAGCTTTTCAAGGAGGAAGAAGAAGAAAGCTTTTGTGATGAATAATGAATTATTGTTGTGGTTACAAATCCAACCATGGGTTAATAATGAAGGGCTTAACTCATGTAGAGAATAAACCTAAGGTAAAGGGTTTGGGTTGGGTTAAGAAATATCTATACAAAATATCTTAGCAAAAAACAAAAGAAAGCTTCATGAAGCTTCATGAAAAAGCTAACCCAAATGCTAACCCAAATCAAACCCTAACTTGTTTAATCTCCACAAAACATGTTGTATTTGTAACCTTAACTTGTTACAATATTATATATCACATATATATAATATATTTTGCAACAAAAGAAAATAATACAATTAACATATATCGCATATATATCAATGTATTATCCGGTAAGAAAATAAATCAATAAAGCGAGCTTATATTAGTTAACGTAATGTAATATATCACATATATAATTATACATTAAATTATCGAATCAACACTTGATCCGACAATCCGGCTATATAGCATATAACCGACTAATATAACATGTACCGATTCATCGAATCAATACTTGATCCGATGACCCGGCATATCACATATACCCGGCCGATATCATATATCGTGAGAATAGAATATGGTATCTCATATCGTATTATTCTCGGTCCCGCACATATCGCATATGTGCCCCTATTCCGATTTGCCTGAGCCAGGAAACCTCTGTGTAGGACTCTAAAGAATCGTCAATACGCCGGCAGTAGGTGATGATCATATCAAACACCCACAAGCTGCAAGCGGTCAGCTAAACGTAACAGCCACCCAGGTATTTAGCGATCATAAGATCAACAAGCAAGCCTGTACATTCTCCTGTGAATCCAATCAGTAACACTACCGTACAGTCCGATTTCTTCGTCTGATATGTTGCATATCTAGTCTAGGGGTGGTAAACGTCAGACCCCAGTAACCGATAAGTCGTGTCGATGTAAGGCTTGTAACGGGTCGAGAAACTACTGATAACTCTTACCAGTAAATCTCCATATCAACCCTGGACAGGGACTTCCAGTTATATCCAATCGAACACAGCACAATATCAACTCCCTATACCGGGAGAGACGAAACCCCTCCTATCGCTCATTGCCTCTATGTGATTCGGGACTGTACCCAAAAGCCACCGTTTTGCATGCCCTCTTGGACGTGGTAAGGTGGAAATCAAAGCACAGTGGGAATCACACAAGACTCTATGACGATCTCGGGTCTAAAGACTAATCTGTACCAGTGTCACCGGAGAACTGCTATCTGACGATAGGTATAATACCATCCAGGAGTTCTCGGCGAGTCCGTTCAGTGTACCCAATCTCTACTGAGCACCCGTATACCATCTTTGATGTCCAACACCAATGGATATGGGATCATCCATCGCCCATCATATGGGTCAAGATGCGTATACGCTAGCCTACTCTGGAGTATCGATACCCTGTCTCGATACACCCTCGACTAGGAACAGTTATAGGATGTACTCGTAGACTACCTTGGCCCCACTAGTATGATCTGTATCATAGTCTTAGTAGTCGAATACATATCCTAAGGGCTTTATCAACATGTGATCACAAAACAGTATTTGTTAACATGTTTAGATAAAGTGAAACCAGATAGCATACTATCATATCGAGCAAGAAAGTCCTCTCTATATATATCCAAGCATCCACTATAATATACATCATATGTACAACAATGGCCTCTAGGGCCTACATATAACTAACAACCGAAAGATGACTGATGTGCCTGCTCTAAGATTTCGTGTCTCTGCCCATCAGCAACAGGTACACACAAACGCATCCCTAAACGTAGCACATCCTGGTCACAAATCAAGGACTCCGAATCATTACCCAGTCGAGTATGCTCAAGAATCTCTGCAACCGAGCATCGGTGGGCAGTGCCTCACGAAAGCGATTAAGGAAAAGTGGCCGGGCGCGGACATGAGCAAGCTGTCCCCTCAGTAGAGGAGAACATTAAGCTGTACTCAACTATCGCACAAGAGCTGTAAATATGCATAAGACTATCTCAACAATCAAACCCACTGCAGGAATATATACATTAAGCTCTAGTGGTCCATGAAATTCTGACACGACTCTCCGAACAAGTAGTGTCTCCAAATCTCCAACGCACGACCACCGCGGCCATCTCCAGATCATGAGTGGGATATCCTGCTCGTACTTCCTCCAACTGTCAGGAAGCATAAGCGATAACTCTATAGTGCCACATCAGTACACAATCGAGCCCCACTCGCGAAACATCACAGTTAAACAACAAAGTCGTCCGAACCAGAAAGCAAAGAAAGAACTGGTGCAGTTGTCAACCGAGTCTTCAACTGCAGAAAACTCCACACGCATGCCTCAGTCCAAAGAAAAGGAACCTCCTTTCCGGTCAGTCCAGTCAACGGTGCAGCGATAAACTTGTAATACTGCACGAAACGGCGGTAAAAACCTGCTAAGCCCAAAATCTGCGGACCTCCGTCCTGCACACAAGTCTGGGCCTAAGCTGTACGGCCTTGATCTTTTTCGGGACCATATAAAAACCGTCTCCCGTAACTACAAGACCTAGGAGTCAACACAATCAAGCCTGAAGGAACACTCCGAGAACCTAGCAAACAGCTGGCACTCTCCCAATGTTTGCAAAACAAATACTCAAGTGCTGCTCCTGTTCCTCACGACACATTAGAATAGACCAGAATGTTATCAATGACACAACAATAAACTGGTCGAGAAACGGCCTGAAGAAATCTGGTTCATCATAACCATGAATGCTGCTAGGGCATTGGTGAGTCCAATTACACCACCAAAACATATAAAGCCCGTAGCACGCACAAAAGCAGACTTTGGAATGTAATCACTCCGAACCCGCAACAATGATGACCTGATCCCAAACAACTTAGAAAATGTCTCGCACTCTGGAGCTGATCGAAGAAATCGTCAATGCGAGGTAAAGGATACCTATCGGCACCGTAAGCCGGTTAAATTGACGATCAATCAATACACAACCTCAACTGTCGTCCTTCTCCCTGACGAATAGAATAGGAGCTCCCTAAAGCGAAACACTCAGACGCACAAGACCCCCCAACAAACAACTCTGCAGCTGATCCTTAAGCTCTCTAAGCTCCGTCGGCTCATCTGGAATAACGTTGGAAAACTCTCGCACGAAAGGAACCCAGTCCAACAATCCCACTGTGGCACCGGTATCACGAATGAACGCCAAGAATCCTTGACATCTTCTCCTTAAAAGCCGACTAGCGAAAAAGGCTGAATTCAAGATGTGAGAGACGACACCATTGTCCCCCTGCACAACAAGAATTGACTCGTCGGGAAAACAAAACCTGACTATTTTCTCGCGGCAATCTACAGACGCCTAGCACGTAGCTAACCAGTCTGTGCCCAGGAGAACGTCAAATCCAACATCTCTAGAAGGATCACAACGACAGACGAATCTCTATCTCCTATCCGATTGACACACGACTGAGATACGTGTCGCATAATAAAAGAATCGCTGACAGAAGTTAACACAACAAACGCCTGATTTAGCTAACACGACTCTCGGCCCAACCACAGCACAAAGTGTGTAAAACAAACAAGTGTATCAAAAGAACATACGAATTAAGAATACCTGAATACTCTGCATTGGACGCCCGTGTGTCCCGATGAGTAGAAGCAAACTCTCGTGTCTGCCCCCTACCCGCAACTGACTGAAATCCTCCTCTTCGAACCTGTCCCTCTGAACGAATCCTCCGCGACCATGACCTTTCTGAACACGACCCTTCCGCAGTGCTAAGGAACAATTCCTGATGAGGTGATGAAGGCTTCCGCACCAGAAACATGCACGCGATGGCTGCTGACCCTCCTGAGGATGAGAGCTGAACGACTGACCTCGTCCCAAGCATCCGTTACTCCCGTGACGTGCTCGAAATCTGTCTCGATGACTAAGCCTCTGTCTCGGAGCTGGTACACTAGTACGAGTCCTCCACTGTTCCGGAACTCCTAAAGTCTCTGGAATACATGCCTCGTCAACTGGGGCTGCATCCACTGGTGCTGTGTAGGTGACAGAATGCTGTGTACTGTCGCTGCTCTCGAATGGCCTCAACCAATTAACTCATCGTCTGACGCATGTCCTGCATATCTTCCACAAGCCTAGTGAGATGATCTTTCGAAGGCGGATCCATCTGCTCCTGTACAGCGAGCGTACCATCCTGGTCAAACCTCGTCTCACATGAGTCGACTCTGACCTCGGCCCTCGCCGCACCTTTCTGAGTCCCTATAGGCATCGGTGGCAAAGGCTATAAATGGAAAAGGATTCAATATGAACATGAAAATCGAATCACAAGGATATATATCAAGGAAAGAATTTCAAGCAATTTGTATTTAGGTCACTTTAGGCGGAGTACCGCGTCGTAAGTATGCCACGGACATACACACACTACGTTGCTCTACTTAAGCTACCTACTCCATCATACCAGGGTCATCCTACACTCCAAAAGGTAAAACCCAGCGCTCTGATACCAATATTGTCATGACCCGAAATTGGCACGTGACGGCCCTTAAACTACGCAACGTCTACAGGCGTAACGCAATTTAAGTAAGCCGAAAACCCAGCAATCTAAACAATCAAAAGTAGTAAGAAAGAGATAATAGCATTTTCAAAACCTTTGAAATCTCAACCCAAATTCTTTAAAAGTCCAACTTTATTTCCCTTAAAATTTGGACAGCACCTCCTTTGTAAAAATCAGCCCCAAAAATGGGTACAACATAAATATAAGTAAAGGATCCCCAAACGGGAGCAAAAACATGCCCAAAGGCAGAAAAAAACCACCACAACAGATATACGACGCCGTAGCGAAGAAATAAAGACGATATAAATAAAACTGCATAAAAGACCTCCAAGTCACAAAATAATATACAATATCGTTCTCACATCAAGTCTCTAAGTCATACAAGATAATGGTAGATGGAGAGTACAGAATACAACAAATATACAATAAGCAACATGAATGGATAACCACAAAACCCACCTAAGCAAAACTGCACAGTATGAGCCGAAGCGGTATCCGCAGCAAAAGTTGATAAGATAGATGAATAGCCTGCCTCGACTACTGATCAGTCGAAAATATTGCATTTTTAACACATCAATTTCCCTACCATTTGCACTCATCTAAAGGTATTCGGTGTGAGTATAGGATATATTAGCAAATTGACTGTAAAATACCAAATAACTTGTGTTATATATTAAAACCGACATTTTAAAGGGAAATTGAGTGTTCATCATTGCATGCATCATCTTTGTATAGCGCAACACTTGTCTCGAGAATCTGTGCAGGAAATTCCAGGAAAAGAGCCGAAACTATGAAAAGTGTTGATATAAATACGTCAAGTCTTTGACCTGAGATCTGGCAGAAATCAAGAAAGAAATATTAGATTCCACATATCAGAAAAGTGCCACAAAGTCAGCACTAGAATTACCTAAAAGTTTCATGCCCCGAGGCCATTAAAGAGCCGCGGATTCGCGGCCGTAGGGCCCTATTGGCTGCGGATCCGCGGCGCAATGGTGACGTCATCGCTGCAAATTTTCCCACGTGCTTTCTCGTAATGGCCAATGCTTCCAAAAGACTCCAGATGACCACGTGGCTTTATCCAGAAGGCTCGGCCTAACAACCTTACCCAAGAATATTCCTCATTCTAGAATATTCCCTCCAACAAACTTCTTCTAGAAGCCTATCTCTAACAACCTTTTTGGAGGGAAATTTGAATTTGAATTCTAGATCTAGGGTTGAGGTGATTATAAAATGAGTTCTAGATCTAGGGTTTTGGGTTGTTCATTTAGGGAGTTAGTTAGTAAGTGGTTCATTTTGGAGGGAAAAATTATAGATCCAAATCAAAATTCAAATCAAATTGAGTGACACACTTTGATTGAGATCAAGATCTATCGAGTGCCGATTCAAGCAAGAAGCCTTCAACCTTTTTGGAGCGACGCCGATCTTCAACCGAGCAAGTGATCCAAGACGATCCGCGACTCACGGAGACGGTGCGGAGCTAAATTCGACGATCGAATTGTTTTCTCTTGTAGTTCTTGAGCGAATTGTACCAAAATTGTTGATTAATAAAAGGTGAAATTTCTTTATCTTGCTTATCTCTATATTTGAGCATTATGATTAGTTTTCAATTCTTGATTGATTTCTTGGTTATGATGCTTGAGTAAAAACTCCGCTCCTGGAGGAATCGAGAGAATAGATAGATGATGATGATTACAATCTTGAAACGATTTTTAAGTCCTATGAGTTCTGTAAACTTTAGAAAATTGAATCATCGACAACCTAGTTTTGAGCGAGTTACTTTATTGAATGTTTTCACTCTTAATTAGAGATCAACGATCGGTGATTGAATTTCCTAGAGGCTAGCTTGTGAATGATAATCAACGAAAGGACAAAGGATGAGATGAAGAAACCCTAGTTCCTTCAATAGATCCTTAAACCTCGTTGATCGTCATCGATTTAGCAACAAATCATCAATGGATAAGAATACGTAATCAGAAGTCTTCATCCTCACTATCGATTCGATCGATTCCTACGAGCTTCATTACAAATCTTGATAGTTCATTAGATTTGGACTTCTTCTAGAATTTTATAGATTCTTGATCTTTAGATCTAGTGTTTACTATTTTTGAAAATAAATCTCAAAATTCTTGAATCTATTTTCTTGCAATTTTTCTTTTACTTTTTCATTTCGACTCATCTAAAACGAAAGCAAGCAAAACACACATCTCAGTGGACGATCCGTATTCATTAACGCGCTACATCGATACCGTTAATTGATTGCGGTATAAATTTCTTTGATTGTGATCTTTATACATTTTCAAAACACGACACATAAAGAACGATTCAATCAAATGGTGCCATTGCCGGGGATGTGTGCTATTTTGTTCGCTTTTGTTATTTGAGTTGAAAAATTATTATTCCATCCAATTTTAATTCAAGATTCGCATCGTGTGCTTAACTTTAGCGTTTGAATTTTGCGAGGGAATCTGGAATCATTGTACTGAGGGAATCAAGATTCAGAGAAGTTTTACAAAGTCCAGAGGAGTACAGAAAGCAACTCAGAAATTTTGAAGCCCTAATTCCTCCTCATCACCGCGGATCCGCGGCCATTAGAGGGTTTTTGCGGCGGAACCGCTGCTGTTTAGGTGCTTCGCAGTTTCAAATTTCTCAGGTATCTCTTTGACTTTCTTATCTCCTCTCTGATCTTCTCTAATAACCATTTTCTGCAGGATTCTTTGCAAAAATTCGCAGCGCTGCTAAAAAAATTTGTTGCGATTCTTGAAATTGGTTGTTTTGTGCATATTTTAATACAGAAATTAAGGGGCAAAGACCAAATTCAGATTAGGTGGGGAGTTCATTACCCTTCCTAAGCCCCGGAAATCACAAACTTGCATCCGCATCACCCTCATTAATTAAAAAATATCTAGACATGACTCTAAGGACCGTCGCGCATACTTAGGACAGAAGGAGGTCGTGGGTAATCTATTGCTTAACCGCGTTTCTTTTGTGGTGTCTAAGGCAAGTGGTTACTTAATTAGGCCCACTACTTACGTAGTGGAGAACCTCCCACTTACCTGGCCACAGGAGAGACAAAGAGGCATTAGAGGATTGATCCTGCGATTTGGCTTTTGGCAGTTAGGAGCAGTCTAGAGACTTGACCTAGGTGACCATTAGATATAGGGTTGCTTGTGCATGTTTGTGTGAATTTTCAAAAATCCGTCTCTTTTTCAAACAAACCAATTATTTCCTTTCCCCCCTTTTTACCCTTTTCCCCCTCTTCTCTTCTTATAATGGGTGACCCAAATAGAAAAACTCTTGCCGAGCTTTGTTGTCCATAACCAGATATTGCTTGTTTTCGTAATCCCTTCGGTATACCGTCCGGGTCTTCCAAGTCCTTAAGAGATCATATTGAACAAGCGGGAAGAAATAGTTGGCCACCTCAGTCTAGGTCTTATCAACCGTATCCCAATTCCACATCCGTTCCAGTTGATACTCCGAGTGAGGAAGCCCCTAGACGAATGTCCATTGCTGAGCATATAGCTAGGGCTAGAAGCCAAAGTTTCAATCCGAACCAATATCAACCGTACCCTAATTCTACGCCCGTTTCAGTTGATACTCCGAGTGAGGATGCCCCTAGACGTATTTCCATTGCTGAGCATATAGTTAGGGCTAGAGGCCAAAGTTTCAACCCGGACCAATATCAACCATCACCTCCACTCTCCAAAGAAGAATTTCATAATCGGTTTGTACCATGTATGATGACCAATAACTAACCGACGAACCAATATCAAAATTGTTCTTATCACAACTTTGACCTTACTCCTGCCCAATTTTCACGACCATTCCGTTCCTTTCAATCAAATCCGACTTTTTCACCTTCTCTAAACGGTCCGTCTAATCAGCCATTTGGGAGTTTTAACTGTCCACCAGAATTTCAATCTTATCCTGAAACTCCTTATCAACCCAAGTATAGTCTTGAGCAGACATTAGAAAAATATATGGAATTGACGAACCAATTTAGGAAGGTAACAACAGAGTGGATGCAAGCAAATAATTTCAAACCGGCCCAAAATTTTTCAGTACATAATTCGGGCATGGGAAAAAATGAGAATTTAGGTAGTGAGAGAGAGCTCTACACCTTTCCTAATCAAACATTCCCTTTCCAAACTGAAATCCACAACTCCAGTTTCACAGATTCATCGAGTACACCAAAGGATTCACCAATTGACGATAGAATGTATGACAAGTTGTGTAATAGTGCGATGTTTGATTTACCCGACTGTGAAGGGTCCATTCCAAGTGAAACCATACCAAATCCTTGTGATCTCTACACCTCCACTCTTGAACCAAAACTGATTGAAAACCATTCTTTGAATGAGGTGTTTGAGAATTTTAACCTTCACTTGAATGAGGTGATTGACGATGGGGATATATTGATTGATGAACCCGAAATTTTGGATGATTTTGTCCCACCAATTCATCAGATCCTTTCACTTCCTTGTGGTCATCATCTTAAGCCTTTAATTCTTCCCGAACCCCAAATACGTCTTGAAGTTGTTGATATTTGTATACCCGAGGATCAGACCGAAACTCAGCCTTCATCTCCCACATCTGGTGTAGTGACACTCGACACATCGATACGTTTACCCATTTCATCTTCCACTCTCTCTGGTTCTTCTTTTTTCCCTGAATTGATAGTAAGTGTTGATGAATCACAATCCGTTAAGTCAAGTTCGACAATCTCAGAAAGCCAACTTAATTTGGATATTTTTGAAAATGAGGTAGATGAGTTTTTCACCGCCACATATTTTGACAAATCAAGTATGGCAAAATCTGGCACAAAATTTTTTGACAGCAAAATATTTGATCACACCATTAATAAAAGTTTTGAAGAACTTTTTGCTAACGAACTTGAATTTTTAAACAATACGGATTTTGTGATTGATCAACCTCCACCTAGAGAAGTTGAACTGCCACCATTCTTTCTTCCTAATCATTCGCATTCATCCTCATTCTTTTTTTTCTCTAATTTAAAATTCAAACCCTTTCCAGACCTCCTCTTATCCCTTCCCCACTTTTTCTTGACTCGATACAACACATTCTTCCACCAACCTATACGCTTTACTGGTAAAATGTTTGAATGGTTGGTATTAACTTTTGGTCTTTATAAAGTCTTACTTTGACCAACTGACTCACCCCCTCTTAAAATGCTTCATATTGTCTAACTCATGTTTGAGGGGGGGTGTATTTTTGGCCCTTGATATAACTGTTGTCCTCAATATTGTGAGCCAAAAATAAGTTTGGGGGAGGATTTTCACTGTAATATATTTTGCCCCCGTTAATAAATGTCCCCCCAAACTTACAGGTTTTTTGAGGTTTAGCAGATAGCAACAGCGAGGACACTAATGAAAACAAGTTTGGGGGAGGTTTGTGCTTATTTTCGCATCATTTGCATATACTTTGCATAAGCACAAAACATATAAAACTTATAAAAATTAAAAAAAAAAAAATATTTTGTACATAAATAAGATAATAAAAGATTAGATAGTGAAAAATTACATCCAAAAGATTGAAAAAATTTAAGAAAGCCAAGGAAATTAGAAGTTTTCTTAAACGAACTAGTAATAAGTAGTTATGAGCCGTTGTCCCAAGGGTTAGTAAGATGAAGGAAGTCACTAATGTGAGGATAAAAATAAGTCTGAAAAATAGTTCCTATTCTGGAAGCCAAACATTTGAACGTTGATACCCTACTATACACACTTACACACGTCTTGAAACTCGGGATAGTAGAGGATACCTTGAAATGCTCTTGTCTAAAAGCCAAAGTATGAAGGAAATAAAAAAAAATGAATAAAATATAAAATGGTGTTAAGAAAAAATGAACACCGGTTTTGTTATCACCAAGGCAGCAATAAAAAAATATAGCGAGGGTGCTTCATTACCTAGTGCCTTAGACCAACTGGTCTGGGAGTCACTGCTAAGCCTTAGGTGGTGCAAGACGAGGAAAATACACCTAATAAGCAAGCACATGAGTAATCGGTCGGTTAGTACCTCAAGAAATATTAACGTTCACTTGAAATTGTGTGAGCAAATCCATCTAAATATTCATTAATTAAAAAGTACTGAGGCAGATGGGCAAGAGTATGATAGCTTGAATTGAATTCTCCGAGTGTAGGGATGTCTATTACACACACGTAGGGTTATATGATCGATGTTTGGAAGAAAGATAGGAATGAAGGATAAAGATGATGTTTTATTGAGGGATGATGTGATTTCTAACATCTTTTCATGACTATTAAGATAGGGCTCATGACAACCGAAAAGCTAGTATAGTTGGAAACTCTGATTTTCAAAGTCTTTCTTTTACAATTCTTATCTTCATATTTAACTTTCACGGTCTTCCTTTTATTATGGAATTTTGTGGGTGTAATCCGCTAAAAACCCTCAGGAGACAACACTCCTCCTACTAGGGACACCTAGAGGTTTAAAGGCTTGTTGCACGTGCTCAGTGCAATCGTGTTGCCTACGAAAGTGTGCTAGTTAGTTTTTCTCTTTCTTTATTTTCTCCTTCTCTTTTTAATAAAACAGTTTGCTCGAGATGACCAAAAATAAGTTTGGGGGAATTTGATCAGTCGAAAATATTGCATTTTTAACACATCAATTTCCCTACCATTTGCACTCATCTAAAAGTGTTCTGTGTGAGTATAGCACATATTAGCAAATTGACTGTAAAATACCAAATAACTTGTGTTATATATTAAAACCGACATTTTTGAGGGAAATTGAGTGTTTATCATTGCATGCATCATTTTTGTATAGCGCAACACTTGTCTCGAGAATCTGTGCAAGAAATTTCAGGAAAAGAGCCGAAACTATAAAAAGTGCTGATATAAATACGTCAAGTCTTTGACCTGAGATCTGGCAGAAATCAAGAAAGAAATATGAGATTCCACACATCAGAAAAGTGCCACAAAGTCAGCACTAGAATTACCTGAAAGTTTCATACCCCAAGGCCATTAAAGAGCCGCGGATCCGTGGCTGTAGGGCCCTATTGGCGGCGGATCCGCGGCGCAATGGTGACGTCATCGCTGCAAATTTTCCTACGTGTTTCTCGTAACGGCCAATGCTTCAAGAAGACTCCAGATGATCACGTGGCTTTATCCAGAAGGCTCGGCCTAACAACCTTGCCCAAGAATATTCCTCATTCTAGAATATTCCCTCCAACAAATTTCTTCTAGAAGCCTCTCTCTAACAACCTTTTTGGAGGAAAATTTGAATTTGAATTCTAGATCTAGGGTTGAGGTGATTATAAAATGAGATCTAGATCTAGGGTTTTGGGTTGTTCATTTAGAGAGTTAGTTAGTGAGTGGTTCATTTTGGAGGGAAAAATTGTAGATCCAAATCAAAATTCAAATCAAATTGAGTGACACACTTTGATTGAGATCAAGAACTATCGAGTGCCGATTCAAACAAGAAGCCTTCAACTTTTTTGGAGTGACGCCGATCTTCAACCGAGCAAGTGATCCAAGACGATGCGCGACTCACGGAGACGGTGCGGAGCTAAATTCGATGATCGAGTTCTTTCTTCTTGTAGTTCTTGAGCGAATTGTAACAAAATTGTTGATTAATAAAAGGTGGAATTTCTTTATCTTGCTTATCTCTATATTTGAGCATTATGATTAGTTTTCAATTCTTGATTGATTTCGTGGTTATGATGCATGAGTAAAAACTCCGCTCATGGAGGAATCGAGAGAATAGATAGATGATGATGATTACAATCTTGAAATGATTCTTAAATCCTATGAGTTTTGTAAACTCTAGAAAATTGAATCATCGACAATCTAGTTTTGAGCGAGATACTTTATTGAATGTTTTCGCTCTTAATTAGAGATCAACGATCGGTGATTGAATTTCCTAGAGGCTAGCTTGTGAATGATAATCAACGAAAGGACAAAGGATGAGATGAAGAAACCCTATTTCCTTCAATAGATACTTAAACCTCGTTGATCGTCATCGATCTAGCAACAATTTATCAATGGATAAGAATACGTAATCACTAGTCTTCATCTTCACTATCGATTCGATCGATTCCTACGAGCTTCATTACAAATCTTGATAGTTCATTAGATTTGGACATCTTCTAGAATTTTATATATTCTTGATCTTTTGATCTAGTCTTTACTATTTTTGAAAATAAATCTCAAAATTCTTGAATCTATTTTCTTGCAATTTTTCTTTTACCTTTACATTTCGACTCATCTAAAACGAAAGCAAGCAAAACACACATCTCAGTGGACGATCCGTATTCATTAACGCGCTACATCGATACCGTTAATTGATTACGGTATAAATTTCTTTGATTGTGATCTTTATACATTTTCAAAACACGACACACAAAGAACGATTCAATCAACTACTCTGGGGAACAACCTACAAAACACTGTGGCATAACGGGGGTGAGTTGCCAACTCGTGAATAGTAAGTAATATATGCAGGTAATCGCAAGCATGCTTGTACAACACGAATCAAACATATGCAAACTAATAGCAATAAAAGTCATATGTGTGCAATAGTCATGAAAGGTACACTACCAGGTATCACAAATACATGAAGCAGTAATGTGACAAAATATATGCAACAGTCATGTAATGTACCCCATCAGGTACAACGAATACATGAAGTAATGATATGACAATGTATATATGCAACAATCATGAAAGGTACTCTAGCAGGTACAACTAATACATGAAGCAATGCATATAAAATAAAGTATGTAAATGCAACAGTCATGGAAGATACTCTATCAGGTACTACTAATACATGAAGCAGTGCATAAACAGTAAATATAGAATATGATATGAAACATGTCATTTCCACAGAATCCTGACATCGTGGTAGGACCAAAATCCATCAAGACAATCCAAATCCCAATTTTCTCAAATCAGTCCCCAAATTGGCTCTCATATCATATAAGTCTCATAAATCCTGAATGTACAATATCAAGTAAATCTCATATATACTGAATGTACAAAACAGCAATCTCATATATATCCTGTATCCAATCTCAAATGAATCTTCTATATCCCAAATCCAATATCAAGTGAATCTTATATATCCTGAATGTATATTTGCATGAATAATTATGTTGATGTATATTAATTGATATGTATACATATATATTAGCGTCCCATTCCACTAATATATATATATATATATATATATATATATAACAACGTCCCATTCTACTGTTATATATACTTAGGAGTAAAAATATCATGAAAACCTGTGCAAAGCATCGACACATAAAGGCTAATCTATCAGGTGCTGTCACCATGACTGGCACCCTGATAGGTACGTATCATACGCTATACCGAAAGCTCGAGTGCCTAACTCTGACCATCGTCTCTTGACGTATCCATACGTACATGACTCCCGTCGGTATCCCCACGATAACCGCCGAGTCATTGGTATTGTCACCGGAGTGTATGGTTCCACTGCCAGGCCTCATCGGCGTATTACATCAAAATCCCTTTCTTGCCCCGGGGTACCTCCGGGCCGCACCATGTACCCTCATACAGCCCATGATGCTCCTTGCATGGGGTATATATATCAGAACCGATAAATCCCATGGTGGATGCTGAAATATCATATCAAGAGGAACCGGGTTTTTCAAATAATGCATAATTTCATGAAACTACCACGGTCCTCAAATCCAGAAAACATCATGAAAAATCCATATCTCAATGCCAAAATCCATGAATATAATATATGCAACAGAAAACTGTAATGTAAGCATATAAAGGAAAAGCCTCTATTTAACTGCAACAAGTTAATATAAATATCATGCGGTTCCTAATTTCTCCAGTCTAATATTATATCAAATAAAGGTAAACATGTAGCTATAGCCAGATATATGTGTAAACATAAAGGTATAGCAAGGTATAAGTATTTACCTATCAGTAATGATGTAATATACCCTGCAGGTATAAGTGAGGTATGTAAGCAAGGTATACATGTAGCTATGTCATTATGTGTATATGTACCTATCGCTAATGGTACAATACCCTATAAGTATACAGGTAACTAGCATGTAAGCATGTTATGGCATATGTGTAAGCATGTAGGTATACATGTATGCTATATGTCATATGCAAAAAGGAATATGAATCAATGTCTCAATGTCCCTAACCAAATAATAACATATCTATATATGGGTTGTGCGTGTCATGGCAATTATTGACGGTGTGCGTGGCATACGATCAGTGCTCGTGCAACATAAGCCGTCAATAATAGTGCAGTGTCCTAGGGGTACTAGTCCAAGCACAGCAATAACTAAGCAATAAGGTGTATGCGCAACTCTATATATGAAATAGAATATACGACAAGTCAAGTCATCTCTAGCCCAGATGCATAACGCCATGCGGACGATTCCCCTGTAGATGTTAAGTCTACTCACCAACGCTCCTGGCTAAGTGAAGCCTACCACCTATTTTCCCTTCGTCGCAGCGCCCAAAGTCCCCGCTTGCGTACCTAAAACAATAAAACAACAAAGCAAGTATATATTAGCAATAGACCCAAAACACGTACAAACTACACGTTCCAACGCGACAACACAAACGTACTCTCAAGTATTCGTATTGTAGCTAACGTGCATAGCGACACTACGAAACCAACTCAAGAGAAACAGAACACAGAACACGAACCGTATCGGATAACGTAACGCGTGAAACGAAACACAAGAAAACAAGCAAGTGGTCCCAGATTTTTCTGTACCAAAAATTTGTAAAAGTTGCAAGTACCATGAGACCACATACAACCGCAGAGACCCCTACACAAAAACCCAAACCCCAACTCCCTAGTCTGGCCGCAAATTGCGGCCAGAAGCAATAAATCTACGGCCGTACGGAAAGAAAAGGGGCTCGTATTTTGAGGGTAGATTCTAGGTCACTACACTAGGTCACTGTGATAGGAACTTTTGCAACAATTACCTTGTTTGATAGCAGATCATCCCTGACCCAAAACAACACTAAAAAATACGATATTTACCCGAAACGATACGATACGCGATCTAAACTGAAACGACTAAGCTACGCAATACAATAAACACCTAATTAACAGAAAGAAATCATTACCTAACCCAAAGAACTCAAAGATCCAAGCTTTGCAAGCTCTAAGGCATCCAAGAGGCAAATCAAGTCTAAAGATGTGATTTTTGTGAGTTTTTGTGAGGTTTTGATGAAGTTTGGTATAGGAAATGAGAGTGTTTAGTTGAGATGAGAGGGATGAAGAAAGATGAGAAGGAAATGAGTGTGAGGGAAAGAGAAAAGGAAAGATAAAGAGAAAGAGAGAGGTGAGTGTAAGATGAGAGGGTAAGTGCACCATTAGCATTAATTCCTCATTAATGCCTTCACACTACACCATGCCACCTCCTCACAACAAAAGAAATATCTTCTCACAACAAAATATCTAGGGTTTAGGTTTAAGGATAAGATTAAAGCAAAGGATTAGATTATAACAAGGATTAGATTAGGTTAAGTGTCATGGCCACTAACCTAGATTAGCACAAACAAACCCTCACATTAACGTGCACACATGCGTGCATGCCATAATAAATAATAATAAATTATTAATTAAATGTTATAAAATGTGAGGAACCCAAATTGGTAAACTTTTTACAGTAAACCCGCATTAACATCTAAACTAACACTAACCGAAATTTAAAGCGTTACAATCTTTGTTATGGAGGAAGATGGAAACTAAGTTCATCTTCTTGTGCTGCCTCTGGTATACACCATCAACTGAGGCCAACACGAGGCACTTGGCATTCACACAGTCTTTTTCCTTTGTCTTATGGATATCAACATCCGCGACGGTAGAAACTGGACCTGGGACGGTGGGGGCTTGAGTAGTAATGAGGTGGTCCGGCTTTTCATAGGTAATGGACATCTGGACAAACCTTTACTAGTCAATATAGTATAACTCAGTCATTTTATTATCTATCTGTAACCTAATCTGGTCACGTGGTCACTGCAATTAGGAGAGAGAGAAGAAAATACTCAGCATAATACTTTTGCAAGTTTAGATTGGTTTTTAATTTATCTAACCAGGATGGCTCCTGCTGTTTCTCGAATCCTTCCTCAAACCATAAAAGAAGAATATTAATCTCACTGTACAATACTTGCTTAACCTTTCAGCCAGGCAAGTGTCGGTACTTTGATGGAGGTTTTACAACGCTTTTACGAAGTTCCTTAATTAAATAACCTCTTTTCCAAGGAGGCGTAGCCCCGCTAACACTGTTCTAGACACCTACTTGGTATATAGCATTGATCGTTAAGTAAAAAATCTCCCGAGGAGTAGCATATACTCACAGTAGGACCGGGATCCAAATATCATTGTATGATAATTCTGAAGAAATCGTACCAACATTATCACACTCTAAATGGTATGCAGCACTAGCATGTTTCAGTTTCTTTAGAAACTCTCGATGTGGATTTTTGCCCCATGCTCTTATAACCTTGACGAAGGCCAACATATCATAAGTCACATGTCAAGTTCTACCCGTCATTGTCCAAGTTAATTTGAACCCACCCGTATATACCCTTGACGAAGGCCAACAAAGTAATACGACTGTCCCAAACCAATTCATCTATCTATGCTACATATGAATACCCAGCAGTTACTAAACACCATGCCTTGGCGAAGGTCAACAAACATAGTTTGAATACTACTGAATATTCATATGAAATGACGGAGGGCTACGAATGGTTTTGGCGAAATCGTGAACATAGTGAACTTGATATAATCGAAGGAACCTGATAGCTTTTAAAAGGAGTGGTTTATGCTCCACATATAAAAGTCTGCTGTTTTGAAAAAACCGAGTGGTTTTAAAATTTGTTCCAACAATTCATCTTTAGTTTATTTGCTTTGCATCAATATAATGCAGTCCCATCATTTACACCTATCATCACAGAAAAAGACGAAACTTGACTAGCGTGGATGCAAAACATAAGCAACGTCTACTCTATAGCATATATATATATATATATAATAAATATTCGTCTGACGCAATAATAGGCATTCTAGATTACAGATGAACATATTGGATATACTAGGAATTCCACGTTTCGTTTAAGCCTGTACGAAAGACGGATTTCACGGTCGTGATGAATAGCCAAACCCCACCCCAGACCCCTATGGGTGCGGCAAACTACCCGCCAAATACCCGAAGCGAAGCAACCTCCCTCAGTAAAATGAGTAGGCCACTCAGCAGTTCAAAGTACCCGGTAGTTTGTGCACCCAATCTTGGGTCTATCCTAGGAGCAGTAAACAGTAAAAGAAAATAGTACAACAGTGGCTAAAACCTCAACCCGGATGTGCCCCACAAAATAATATTACATCACTTTGCAGTTTACATCGAATGAAAGAATGAAAACCCTCATCTCACATCCCCAGATATTCATCCACGACAATCCAATAAGTTCATATCCACAAACCAATATCACAGATCACAGATATGTACAACCCCCCACTAATCGACGTATAGCGATTAGCAGACGTTCAATACATATATCACAACACAGATAAAACCCAATTAGCAAATAACTTTGAATTTCGATCGAAAACTATTTTCCGTGTCTACCCTAAATGCAAACCAGCACTCAGATCATCATGGGTAGAAACCAAATATACCAGAGAACTACACCCAAAACAAGACACACAGAGGAAATATGTGTTAGTTATATGTATGCCCTAGAGGCCATTATTATACACATGATGTATATTATAGTGGATGCTTGGATATATATAGAGATGACTTTCTTGCTCGACATGATAGTGTGCTATATGGTTACCTTTATCTTAACATATAGACTTATATATTGTTATACTGTCTTGCTCTCACTTGTTGATAAAGACCTTAGGATATGTACTTGACTACCAGGACTATGATGGAGATCATACTAGTGGGGCCAGGGTAGTTCATAAGTACATCCTTTAATTGTTCTTAGTCGTGGGAATATCGAGATAGGGCATCGATATTCCAGAGTAGACAAGCATATACGCTTCTTGACCCATATGATGGGCGATGGATGATCCCATATCCATTAGTGTTTGACATCAGAGATGGTATATGGGTGCTCAGTGGAGACTGGGTACACTGAACAGGACTCGCCGAGGACTCCTATGTGGTAGTATACCTATCGTCAGATAGCAGTCCTCTGGTAACACTGGTACAGGTTATTCTGTAGACCCGAGATTGTCATAGAGTCTTGTGCGGCTCCCACTGTGCTTTGATTTCCTCCCTACCACGCTCAAGAGGAGTCGTGCAAACAGGTGGATTTTGGGTACAGTCCCGAGTCGTATGGAGGCAATGAGCGATAGGAGGGGTTTCGTTTCTCCCAGTATTGGGGGTTGATGTTGCGCTATGTTCGATTGGCTATAACTGGAAGTCCCTGGCTAGGGCTGCTGCCGAGATATACTGATAAGTGTTATCAGAAGTTTCTCGAACCGTTATAGGCCAGACATCGACACGACTTATCACGTTACTGGAGTCTGACGATTTCCACCCCTAATATGCGACATATCAGACGAAGAGACCGGACTGTACGGTAGTGTTACTGATAGGCTTCATGGAGACTGTTGACAGGCTTACTTGTTGATCTTCATATCGCTCAATATCCGGGTAGCCGTTACGTCCAGCTAGTACCGCCGATGGTTTGTAGGTGACTGATATGATCATCACCTACTGCTGGCGTATTGACGAGTCTTTAAAGTCCCATACAGAAGTTCCCTGGTTCAAGCGAAACGAAGTAGGACACATATGTGATATGTGTGTGGGCCTGATTAAATACGAGTATGTGTTACCGTATTGTAATCTGGCAGTCATCTGTTATCAGTTTGGTTATATGTGATATAACCAAATTGTCGAATCAAGTGTTGATTCGATAATATGATATACAGATAAATGATATTAGTCGGTCGTATATGATATAACCGGATTATTAGATCAAATGTTGATTTAATAATATGATATAAATTATATGTGATATAATTACATATTAACTAATATCATTAGCTCACTAATTAATCTTCATTAAATATATATATATATATATATATATATATATATATATATTAAATTGAAGCATGGCATTTTCTTTTCTATTTTGTGAAAATAGAAATGAGGTGTAAAGTTGAAGTATGGTTGCAAGCATGGTGTTTTATATTGTTTATTCATTCTTGACTCACTATTCAAGCATGGTTGCAATTTAATATTGCATAATTCCATGCTTGAATGAGTGAGGGGTCAAGACTTATCATTCATCATGTTCATTCCAAAAGACTTAGCCATTTTTCTCTCATGCTTGCTCTTGTTTCTTCTTTCTCCTCTTGCTTTTCCTCAAGCTTAAACCCTCACATGTGATGTGAATCATGAAGCTTGAGCACAAATTAGTGAGCTCTTAATATCCCCTACTTCATCATCTCACACCATTTTAGTAAATTAGTATGATGTGTTTCATACACTAAAGGGTTTAGTGTAGTGGTAGCTTGAACTAGTAGGAGCTTCGAGGTGGATCATCTTTGGCGCGAAGGCTACGAAGGAAGCTTGTTCAAAGTCTCAAGAGAAGCCTTGTGTAGTCGCGTGACTACTACACGGAGCATATTGAAGAGAAGGACCATCTACAAAGGTTGTATTCTTATTCTCTTAGATATAAAAGTTGGTTACATTCTATTCCGACTAAATCTCTAGTTAACGATTCTAGCGTATGGTTCTTTGTAACGACAAATTTTTTAAAAACGGCATGGACGATGCTGCCCGAAACCTTGCTGTCGTTGCTAGGAACCCTTCAATATGAGCCAACTCGGCCACGACTCGGCCGCAGAACGGCGGCAAATCGACCGATTCGCCGCGGTTCCGCGGTGTTTGTGACGAGTTAGGGTCTCGTTTTTCTGTTGTGTTCTTATAATTCCCTGCTTGTATTTTTCATGCCTCTGAAATAATTTTAAGCACAATTTAAAATTTGACAGAAACTTGAGGGATTGGGTGTATGGTTTTCGAGTTTTCCGACGATCGAAGTTCTAATAAGTTGCTAACAAGCTAGTAAAGGTTTAGTTAGGCTCTGATACCACTGTAAGTCGATGTCGCGCACTCCGCGTGTTCGCGGGGAGGTGGAATATGCAAAAAACAATTTTTCAAAGCTCGCAACACCGACTTGAACTACAGGATCGATACTAAACCTTAACTAGCTAACTTGTAAGAGGTTAACTACTTGGAAAGATGTGTTATACCTCACGATACCAAGTCCTTCAAGTCTTATTCGCTCTCCTCCACCTCGTCATCAGCTCTAAGGATTGAAACGGATCGAACAATCTCGACGGCTTCCTCGAGTCAAAGAAGATCCACCCGACAGTCTATAGTCCGAGCTCTTACCTCAAATCTTAGGTAACTACGGCTTCAAGTTAGCTAAACTAGAAGTCCTAGATGGTGTAGAGTGAGAAGATGAATTGATTTATCTCTTGGAATCCTAGGATTCTCAACACGTGAGAGCTTTTAGGGTTTTGATGAAGAAGAAGATCACTTGAGGAAAAGCTACTGAAGAATGAGCTTGGAAAAGAGATAGCTCAAGAATAGAATAATCAAGCATGCTAAATAATTGAGGAGATAAATATCTCTTCAAAATATCAAGCATGCTTGAAAATATCTAAGTAGTGAGTCATGCTTGATCTTTTGTCCACCTCCACCTCATTTAAATTTAAATCCATAAAGAAAATGAAACCCTAACGAGGCATCTCCTTCTAGAAGCTTTCCCGAGAAATTACGAGAATGCCCCTCATCCGTATATACATACCCATATCCGTATTCCGATGAACACGAATACAAAGAGACGAAAATAATCCATCAATATAATACTAGGATCCGTCTTAAACCAAATCCCACTAGTATTATCCGCCCGATCATTATATGTGCACAAGTACACGCAAGTAATCGAAGCCCTGCCGTAAAACCATACGACCTCTACACCTTTTGCCCGGTGCAGGGAAACCCTCTATGTGGGTCTCTAAAGACTTAACACTACGCTGGAAGTGGGTTTAACCACAAGCCACAAACGGTACTAGCTGCACGTAACGGCTACCCAGGTATGTGTCGATAAGAAGGCCGGTGAGATAACTCATCCAAACTCCTACTTAGCCTATCTGTGACAATCTCCGTACAGTCCGGTCTACTCATCTAAGAGTATCGCATATTGGGCCTAGAAGGGCAATAATTGTTAGACCCCTAACAGTGCAATAAGTCATGTCGGAGTGTAGCCCAAAACACCCTAAGAAACTACTGGAATACCTACCAGTAAATCTCGCTTGCCTTGGCCAAGGATTTTGTGTAATGGCCTTCCGAACACAGCGCGATATCAACCCCCAACACCGGGAGAGACGAATCCTATCTAACTGCCACTGCCTCCAAGTGCTTCGGGACTGCACCCAACTACTACATGTTTGCATGACTCCTTTGAGCCGTGGTAGGGTAGTAATCAAAATACAGTAGGAACACACACGTGGCGAAGTAGCAGTGTCAAGTCGACGGACTAAGCTTTACTCATGTCACCTGGGAACTGCTACCCGACGATAGGTATAATACGCACTAACAGTTCCCGACGAGTACTGTCCAGTGTACTCATAACCTAATGAGCACCTGCATACTATCTCCAATACGACGTACTGATGGCTGTGCGATAGATCATCTCCCCTGCTGGGATGAGAACCGTATACACTAGTCTACTCTGGAGTATCGATGCCCCATCTCGATAATCCTACAACTAGGGACATGTATAGGATATGCTTATAAACTACCCAGCCCCCACTAGTGTGACTACCATCACAATGATGGTAATCAAGCAAAAGATCCTAAGGGCTCTGCCAATATATATAATCGATATGCTAAAAGAAACACATACACATATTGAGGTAGAAACAAACCAGGTAGGATACTATCATTTTGAGCAAGACTGTTACTATATCTGTGTATATCCCAAGCTTCCATTAAGTAATATACAATCCGGTATGATACAATAATGGCCTCTAGGGCATATATCACTAACATTAGTCTAGATATGTATATGACACACGATGAAAATGAGGCGAATCCACTCAAATTTAGCCGGCCAAAACCCAAAAATTCCCGTTTCTGCCTTTTTACTAGTCACTTTTGGGCCCCGTTTTCATCCAGTGTCTTGGGTTTTTTAAATTGGTGCTTTTGGTCTTGTTTGTTTTCCCCAGATTTCACTTAGTATTGTCTTTTCTTTGGAGGAAACATGGAAAGTTTCAAAAGTTGAAATTTTGCATCGTTGATATCTGTGATATGGTGTATGTGTTTTTCAAACGTTGTCCATTTGCTATATGTCATTTAGACGTCGTTGCACATACTTGCTTATACTGCTGTGATATTATCTGTGATGGTTTGTTCGGATTGTCGTGTAGGATAGCCTCTAGTGCAATGGTAGTTGTACAGTTTAGACTCATTTGTATATTCATTATTGCGGGGCAAGCATCCGACTTGTGGAATGCTGTTTCCGTCAGTTTGTATATTCTTTTATTGGGGCATGACCGGGTTGAGGTCGATGTCACCATTGTATATATGTTTTTCTTTTCTGTACTAGGATTACCCTGTGGAGGAGTGCTCGAATAGCTGGATTCTAAAGGGCAACGGGCCCACATCTCATGGCGTTGAGACGGAGGGGTCCTTACTCTAGAATTGGCAGGCTATTCGCCGCACTCGTAGGGGTATAAGATGACCCATGGAGGGGTGCTCAAGTTACCGGATTCTGTGAAGTGCTGGGTGGGCCATTCACTTTGTTGATTGGGGTTGCCTCACTTCTGGGATTAGCGGGTAACTTGCTGCACTTGTAGGGGTCTAGGTTATACATTGCACAGGCTATCCATGAAGGGTTCGCTTAGCACCCCCGCTACATTTCGGCAAGCATCAAGTATGCTATTTCAAAAAAATCTAGGGTGCCTAGCGTACCCGACCAAGGATCTAACTAGAGAATTAGGGTTAAAGGTGCATGTAAACAAATTTTACACTGAGTGAAATAGGAATACAATCTTTGTAGACCGGTCCTTCACTTGTAAAGCTCCAATAAGTAGCCCCTTTGCTCCAAGTAGTGGTGTCTCGGACTCATCTTAGGCTCCACTAGGTGAAAGGAACGAGCTTGCTCGATGATCTTCGAGGCTGAAGATGATCTACGTCGAAAAATCGCTAACTCAAGCTACCTCTTCACTAATAGATGGATTAGTGAAGTAAACAGTCTATACAAAATGGCTAGTTTGGTACAAATTGATGAAATAGGAATTTTGCTCACTTTAGAATTGTTTTTCTCTTTTTCTTTTTCACCTCACTAAAGAGCTAGAAAGCAAAGCAAGAGATGAAGAAGAAGCTCAAGTGATCAAGTTATGAACCATGGGTGAGAAAATATCTCATATAATTGTTGGATATATGTATGCCCTAGAGGCCATTATATGCATAGTGGATGCTTGGACATGTGTGTGTGTGTGTGTGTGTGTGTGTGTGTGTACAGATGACATTCTTGCTCGACATGATAGTATGCTATCTGGTTTACTTTATCTTGACATATTCATTTGATCATGCATCTTACTCATTTGGGACATGTTGATAAAGCCCTCAGGATATTTGCTTGACTACTGAGACTATGATGCAGATCATATTAGTGGGACATGTGTAGTTTATGAGCATATCCTTGAACTGTTCCTAGTCGTGGGTGTATCGAGACGGGGCATCGATATTCCAGAGTAGATTAGCATATACCATTCTTGTCCTATATGATGGGCGATGGATGATCCCATATCTATCTGGTGTGCTGACACCAAAGATTGTATACGGGTGCTCAGTAGAGACTGGGTACACTGAACTGACTGGCCGAGAACTCCTATGTGGTATTATATCTATCGTCGGATAGCAGTTCTCAGGTGACACTAGTACAAGTTAGTCTGTAGACCCAAGATAGTTATAGAGTCTTGTGTGTCCTCCCACTGTACTTTGATCTCCACCCTACCACGGCTCTATTGAGTCGTGCAAACATGTGGATTTTAGGTACAGTCCCGACGCACATGGAGGCAATGAGCGATAGGAGGGGTTTTGTCTCTCCCGTTATTGGGGGTTGATATTGTGCTATGCTCGATTAGCTATAACAGGAAGTCCCTGGCCAGGGCTGCTGAGATTTACTGAGAAGTGTTATCAGTAGTTTCTCGATCTGTTATGAGCCATACACCGGCATCACTTATTGAGTTATTGGGGTCGACGACACCATCCCTAGACTTGGTATGCAACATATCTCGATCTGTAGGAGAGTGTCATCTGGAGTTGCCTTCGGGATGTATTTTGGTTTTGAACCCTTGTTATTATGTACCTAGTATGCTATGTAATATAATATCTATTTCTTTGTTAGACAATGAATGATATTATTTTGTGTTGCAAAATAATGTTATGAACATTAACTTAAATCAACAGTTGATTGGGTATGGTACATTAAATAACGGTATTTACGTCCTAAACCAACACACAGTTTTCAATATACAACATACAAATAAAAGAAAATTTTCAGATATAAATAAAGCATTTCTTTGGCATTGTACACTTGGTCATATTAATGAAACAAGACTAAACAAGCTACATAAAGATGGATATTTAAATCCTTTTGAATATAAATCTTATGCGACTTGTCAGTCCTGTATCAAAGGTAAAATGACCAAAACTCCATTTACTAAACACAGAAAAAGAGCTGTGGAACTCTTAAGCCTCATACATAGTGATGTATGCGGACCAATGTCTACACATGCTAGAGGCGGTTTTTCATACTTCATTACTTTTACTGATGATTTCTCAAGATTCGGACACGTGCTTTTATTAAAGCATAAATCCGAAACTTTCGAGAAATTCAAGGAGTACAAACTTGAAGTAGAAAAACAAACAGTCTTGAGCATCAAGAAACTTCGATTGGATTGAGGTGGAGAGTATTTGAGTACAGAATTTTCAGACTTCTTAAAAGAGAATGGGATTCTCTCTCAGCTCACTCCCCCTTACACACCACAGCACAACGGTGTGTCAGAATGGAGGAATCGTACCCTATTAGATATGGTACGGTCCATGATGAGTGATGCTGAGTTACCGCTTTCCTTTTGGGGACATGCATTGGAGACAGCAATGTATCTGTTAAACAGGGTTCCAACCAAGACCGTGTCTACCACTCCATATGAGATATGGTGTGGAAAGAGACCATCTCTTAAAAGATTTAGGATATGGGGTTGTCCGGCTTTTGTAAAAAAGTAGAATCCAGACAAACTCGAGACACGATCGGTCATGTGTAAATTTATGGGATATCCAAAACATTCATATGGATATCTATTCTACTACAAGGAGGAACAAAAGGTGTTTGTTTCTCAACATGCCACATTTTTAGAAAATGAAATTTTTATAAATAGTACTGATGGCAATGCGGTAGAACTTCAAGAACCTCAGCCGCTCCGGAGATCTAGTAGAACTTCTCACCCACCAGAGAGATACTATGGGTTTCTCGTTGATGGTGATAGAGAAGATTGCATCATGGATGATGATGACCCTAATAGTTTTCAGCAAGCTATCACGAGTGGTGACTCAGTGAAGTGGCTGGATGCCATGAGATTCGAAATGGAGTCCATGTACACCAACAAAGTATGGACTTTGGATGTTGCACCTCCTGGGATAAAACCCGTAGGTTGCAAATGGATCTTTAAGAGAAAGATTGGTGTAGATGGACAGGTAGAGACCTATAAAGCAAGACTTGTAGCGAAAGGTTTTCGTCAAAGACCAGGACTGAACTATGATGAAACTTTCTCTCCAATAGCAATGCTTAGATCCGTTCGGATCCTACTTTCTATTGCTGCTCACTACGACTATGAAATCTGGCAAATGGACGTTAAAACTGCATTTCTAAATGGTGATTTAGAAGAATGCGTTTATATGGATCAGCCAGAGGGCTTCTTGATAGTGGGAGCAGTGGGAAAGCATGTAGGTTGCTTAAATCCATTTATGGATTAAAGCAGGCCTCATGGAGCTAGAACATTTATTTTGATGATACAATCAAAGAGTTTGAGTTTGTCCAAAATATAGATGAACCATGCATTTATAAGAAGATTGTAGGGAGTACTGTCATATTCCTCGTATTGTACGTGGATGACATTCTCTTGATAGGAAATGATATTCCTATGCTACAATTGGTCAAACTATTCTTATCACAAAGGTTCTCCATGAAGGACCTAGGTGATGCCTCTTGCATTTTGGGCATTTGGATCTATAAAGATAGATCCAAAAGGTTATTGGGATTGTCCCAATCAAAGTACATTGACACCATCCTAAAAAAGTTTAGTATGGAAGATTCTAAGCATGGTGCCTTGCCCGCTTGTCATGGAATCACTCTCTCTAAGGACTTCTGTCCGAAGACAGATGAAGAGAGAGCTCGCATGAGCATTATACCCTATGCTTCAGCCGTAGGATCTATAATGTATGCGATGTTATGTACTCGCCCTGATGTAGCTTATGCACTAGCTGTTGTAAGCAGGTATCAATCCAATCCAGGAGAGAAACATTGGATAGCAGTGAAGAACATTCTTAAGTACTTGCGAAGGACTAAAGAATTGTTCTTGGTGCATGGTAACGAGGATCTCCAAATGGAGGCTTTTACTGATTCCAGCTTCCAAACTGATAAGGATGACAACAAATCTATTTCAGGGTTTGTATTTACCCTCAATAGAGGGGCGGTTAGTTGGAAAAGTTCCAAACAGGATACCTTTGCAGACTCCACGATGGAAGCTGATTATATTGCTGCAAATGATGCTGCCAAGGAAGCCGTCTGGATGAGGAAGTTCATTGCGGAACTAGGAGTAGTTCCAACCATTGTTGATCCAATACCATTGTATTGTGATAATAATGGAGCTGTGGCGTTGGCCAAAGAACCAAGGTCCCATCAGAAGTCCAGACACATCCTGAGGTGATATCATTTGATCCGGGAGATAGTAGATCTCCACGAGATCGAGATTCGGAGAGTAGATACAAAGAATAACACCGCGGATCCACTCACCAAGGCCGTTCCACAGCCCCAGCATGAGCGACTTTTTGAGATGTTGGGTATGAGATACGCCAATAATTGGCCTTAGTGCAAGTGGGAGATTGTTGGATATATGTATGCCCTAGAGGCCATTATATGTATAGTGGATGCATGGACATGCGTGTGCGTACACACACACACACAGATGAATTTCTTGCTCGACACGATAGTATGCTATCCGGTTTACTTTATCTTGACATATTCATTTGATCATGCATCTTACTCATTTGGTATATGTTGATAAAGTCCTCAGGATATTTGCTTGACTACTGGGACTATGATGCAGATCATATTAGTGGGACACATGTAGTTTATGAGCATATCCTTGAACTGTTCCTAGTCGTAGGTGTATCGAGACGGGGCATCGATATTCCAGAGTAGACTAGCGTATACCATTCTTGTCCCATATGATGGGCGATGGATGATCCCATATCCATCTGGTGTGCTGACACCAAAGATTGTATACGGGTACTTAGTGGAGACTGGGTACACTGAACGGACTCGCCGAGAACTCCTATGTGGTATTATATCTATCGTCGGATAGCAGTTCTCAGGTGACACTGTAGGGTTCCTAGGCACTCTAATGGAGTCTCACAAGGCATCAAACATGGCCAATTAAAATTTTACAAGTGCCTACAAACCCTAATACGGATCGTTAACTAGATAATGAGGCGATGCAAGCATGTAAACGGAAATATAGTTAAAGGGAAGGGGCTACAACCTTTGTAGATCCGGTCCTCCACCTCCATGGCTCCACGATGAAGTCATCCCCGCTGTCCAAATTGAACCATGACTCTCACGGTGGTATCATCGGAGAAATAGGCGGGCTAGGTCGTCGACAACGTGCCGAAGATGATCTACGTCGAGGCATCACTAGATCAAGCTCCACCTTCACCAAGCCATGAAAACTTGTGAAGGAAACACCCTATACTACTTGGCAAGAGGTAGAGGATGAAGAAATAGGAAGTGGGTTCACTTTAGAATTGGATTTCTCACACTTTTTCATCACTTGCCATTGATGTAGCAAGCTTTCTTCATGGAAGAAGAAGATGAAGAAGAAGAAGAAGATATGATAAGTCTTAAAGAAAAAATGAAAAAGAATTAATTCTTATCATCTTCTAACCTTAGTTAAGTGTAGAGAATGAATTAGGGTTAGTTTAAATGGTTAGGGTTAAGTATAAGACAAGAATGGAGACTAAGTCAAAACTTCATGAATGTTCAACTAAAAACAAAACAAGTAACCATTCATTTATCCTTTTCATTTTCCAAAATGAATAAATAAATAAGATAAATGAATAAGTAATTAAGTAAACAAAACCCTAATCATTAACTTAACCATAGTTTAATTCTTTACACTTAACCAAATAAGCATGTATCATCAAACATGATACAATCATGTGCACAAAAGTATATCACATATACAACTTGCACAATTCAAGTGAGAAAATCCTTTTTAAAGTGAACCAATACTAGTTAATGCAAAGTAATATATCAAATATATATAATTATGCATTAAATCATTAAATCAACACTTGATTCAATGATCCGGTCATGTCGTATATAACCGACTAGTATTCAATGTATCGGCTTCTCGAATCAATCCTTGATTCGATAACCAAGTTATATCGCATATAACCAATCGATACATTCGACGCGAGAATGGAATACGGTATCACATACACGAATTATTCTCGGTCCCGCACATATCTCATATGCGCTCCTATTTTGTTTCGCTTGAACCAGGAAACCTCTGTGTAGGACTCTAAAGACTCGTCAATACGCCGGCAGCAGATGATGATCATATCAAGCACCCACAAGCCGCAAGCGGTCTGCTAAACGTAACGGCCACCCGGGTATTGAGCGATCAGAAGATCGACGAGCAAGCCCGCTCACACTCCTGTGAATCCAACCAGTAACACTTACCGTACAGTCCGGTCTGTTCGTCTGATATGTCGCATATCTCGCCTAGGGGTGGTAAACGTCAGACCCCAATAGCTTGATAAGTCATGCCGACGTAGGGTCCATAACATTCATGAAACTACTGATAACTCTTACCAGTATATCACAGCAACCCTGGCCAGGGATTTCCTGTTATGGCCAGTCGTGCATAGCGCAACATCAATCCCCAATACCGGGAGAGACGAATCCCCTCCTTTCGCTCATTGCCTCCATGTGAATCGGGACTGTACCCAAAAACCACCTGTTTGCACGACTCAGTAGAGCCGTGGTAGGGTGGAAATCAAAGCACAGTGGGAGACACACAAGACTCTATGACGATCTCGGGTCAACAGACTAAGCTGTACCAGTGTCACCAGAGAACTGCCATCTGACGTGAGGTATAATACCATCTGGGAGTTCACGGCGAGTCCGTTCAGTGTACCCAGTCTCCACTGAGCACCCGTATACCATCTCTGATGTCAAACACCAATGGATATGGGATCATCCATCGCCCATCACATGGGTCGAGAAGATATACGCTAGTCTACTCTGGAATATCGATGCCCCGTCTCGATATTCCCACGACTAGGAACATTGAAGGATGTATTCATGGACTAACCAGGCCCCACTAGTATGATCCGCATCATAGTCCTGGAAGTCGAGTACACATCCTAAGGGCTTTATCAACATGTAACAGAGAGACAGAAAGTATACATGTTAAGATAAAGAGCAACCAGATAGCGTACTATCATGTCGAGTAAGAAAGTCCTACCTATATATGTCCCAGCATCCACTATAATATACATCCAATGTACAGTAATGGCCTCTAGGGCATACATATAACTAACAATCTCCCACTTGCACTAGGGCCATCTGTAGCAGTAGTTGTAGTATCTAATACTCAACCATCCCCTAAAAGTCTCTCTTTGGGAAAAGGCCTTCGTGAGTGGATCCGCCGTGTTCTCCTCTGAGTCTACTCTCTTAACCTCGATCACCCTGGAGATCAACTATCTCCAAGATCAGGTGATGCTGCCTCAGAATATGTCTGGGTCACTGTGGGACCAGGGTTCCAGGGCCGAAGCCACACTTCCATTGTCACACAATGGTAGGAACCTAGTTCATCTTATGAACCAATATACACCCAAACTGCCTCTTTGGTAGTATCTTTAATAGCGATGTTACCAGCCTTTATCTTCTAGTTTGTCACGGTATCTAGCTTGGAAATCTTCCAACATACCGTCCCTTTACTGAGGGTAAAGACAATGCCTATGACTGACATTCAGTCGTCTTTATCACTCTGGAACCCTTCCAGTGATTCTCCCCAGGATCGATTGATACCATCTCACTACAACTAGTGAGTATCCTAACATGCAATTAGATCTATCTCATAGATCCAAAGCTTAGGATTTAGTATGTATCACTTTGATCCTATATGGAAAATCATTGTGATAAGCGGAGATTGATCGAGCGCAGCATAGGAAACTCCTTCCCTAACAAGAGTATGTCATCCACGTACTCTACGAGGATCGTCACCATACTCCCTACTACCCTTATGTTTATACAAGGTTCATCTACCATTTTGATGATGTCAACTTCTTTGACTAATCCATCAAAACAGATGTTCCAACTCCGCGATGCCTGCTTTATCCTATAAAGCATCTTGCATACGTTTCCGTTGCTCCCACTGTCTACGAGGCCCTCTGGCTGTGTACTTATAGACGCACTCTTCTAAAACATCATTTAGAAAAGTAGTCATGGCACCCAACCACCAGATATCGTAGTCATGGTATGTAGCCGTGGCAAGTAGGATCTGGATGGACTCAAGCATAGTCCCTAGAAAAGGTTTCATCATTATCCATACCTGGTTGATGACTAAAACCTTTAACAAGTCTAGCTTTGAAAGTCTCAACTTTTCCATCTACACCAAGTAATCTTCTCAAGATATACTTGCTCCTGATGGGGATTTAACCCTTCAGATATAGCAACCAAAGTCCATACTTTGTTGGTGTATATGGATTCCATCTCAGACCGCCAAGCATCCAGCCATTCTTACAGAGTCCCTACTCTTGATGGGCTGCTCGAATCTAGTTGGGTCATCATCTCATGATGCATTCCATGCTCCCACTGTCATCGAGAAACCAAGGTATCTCTCAGGTGGGTGAGGAACCCTACTAGATCGGCGGAGAGGATGAGGTTCGTTGGAATCTACTGAATCCTTTGGTTCTACCAAATTATCTGCTGTAGTTTGTATAGCTGGAACCTTTCCAGTTCTACATTACAGACCTTGCCTCGAGCCTGTCCGGATTTTGCTTTTAAACATAGGCCGGACAATATCAAATCTTAACTAACTTAAGATATGGGCTCTTCCCTTTCTATATCACATATGAAGTGGTAGGCAGTGATTTGATTCGAACCTAATTCAATAGGTACGTAGCTTCTTAAGCGCATAACATCCAAAAAGGAAATAGATAACTCAGTAGTACTCATCATAGAGCATACCTTATCATATAGGGTATGATTGCTCCGCCCCGATACACCGTTGTGCTGTGGTGTATTCAGAGGAGTAATACTGAGAGAGAATCTCATTTTCCTTTAGAATAGTCCAAGGATTCCATGCACAAGTATTCTCCTCCCTGATTTCATCATAGGACATAATACTTATACCCGTATTTTGGTTCTCTACTTCCAACTTATATTCTGTGAATACCTCAAAAGCTTCGGACTTATGTTTCAACAGGAACATATGACTGAATCTTGAGAGATTATCAGAGAACGTAATGAAGTATAAAGAACCAGTCCTGGCATGTGTAGACAGGGGACCTTACATACATCATCATGTATCAGTCCCAAGAGTTTACTAACTCTTTCTCTGTTTCCAATAAACAGGGCTATGGTCATCTAATCTTTGTGACATGGCTGGCAAGTTTCACAAGATGTAAATTCAAACTGATTTAAATATGCATATAAAATGTAACTTCAGCCAGTTGGGTCGCATTGATATGACCTAGTCTACAATGCCTCAAGAAGGATCCGTTCATTTCTGAACTCTTCCTCTTGTGTGTGTTCTGTATACTAGGAACTGTAGTTTGATTTAAAATATCAATGCTTTTAGATAACGTGCCTGAACCGATCAACTTTTGATATAGGAAATGTTCAAAACATAATCCAACAATACAAAATTTTATCAATTCTTTACTTATAAAGAGACTGATATGATTTTGTATATCAGGTTCGGTATCTAATAGCATTTGTTCAGAATCAATGTATTAGTAATACAGGGTGATAGTGACCAACAGACTTGGCTGCAACACTTGCCCCGTTTTCTGTCTCATGAAACTTATCACCCGTTCTCAGTTTTTCTACCCTTTTGTAGCCCTATGTAACAGATTACATATCTGGGATCCTGATCCGGTATCATATACCCAGGATGCGGAGGATACTGAGAAACAGTTCTTTGTAATGAACACACCCGAAGATGATGCATCAGCATGCGCTCTCTTCGTTTGGGCGGCACGGGAATTCTGGTATTCCCCTAATTCCTGCTCTGTCTTATAACAATTATAAGTTGGAGCGGGACCAACGTTCCCCAGCTCAGTATAATAAGCGGGTTCGGTCAATACATCCATTTTATTATCTTGATTAAGGCGTGATATGGTCGCTACCAGGAGAGAGAGAGAAGAAAACACTCTGCGTGCGCTCTTGCAAGATCAGATTGGTTATATATTTTATCAAATCAGGATGGCTCCCACTGCTTTTTATCAAATCTTCCTTCAAACCTTAAAAGGAAAGACTAGCCGGGATTAATTACACTCTACAAGTTCGCCAATCTTTCAGCCAGGCCAGTGTCGGTACTTTGAGGGAGGTTCCCCGTGCTTTCGCACGGACCTAATTACAGCAAACCACGTTTTCCCAGAGGCGTAACCCCGTTGACACCTTTCTAGACACCTACTTGATCGGCTAATTGCAAAGTGCAAAACTCTCCCAGGAGTAACAATTACTCGCAGTGGGTATCGGGATCCAACTATCATATAGAAGGTATGCAATCTCATTGCAAATTTCAACACTTGAAACTCCCGATAAAGGTTTTTACCCCTAGCACTTATGACCTTAACTAAGGTCAACAAATCATAAGTACTAGTCAAGTTCTACCCGTCATTTCGTGATTAATTAGACCCACCCACATGACCCTTAACTAAGGTCAACAAAGTCACGCGACTGTCCTAACTAATCGCATCATATGCGGTGTAGGAAGACATCACTTAGCTACCGTACACTGTGCCTTGACTATGGTCAACAAACACAGCACGAATACTAAGTACTCTACTTCCTAAAATGACGGAGGGTTGCGAATGGTTTTTGTGAAAACCTTTAACGCTTTGAACTTGATCTCGTTGCGGAATCAAATGGTTTTTTAAATGGAATGTTTTTGAAGCTTTTCTAGTTTTGCTAAAGGGGTCACTCCCGGTGAAGGGATCGTCGGCCCTTTCCTCGTCGAATGAGGTGCGGGATATATCATATATATCACTGTGCAAAGCGGAAACTATAGAAGCGATCAAAGACAAACCGAGGGTTGTAGCATCTGCCAGTTATTGCTAAAGGAGTCACTCCCGGTGAAGGGATCTCGGTCCTTTCCTCATCGAATAAGGTGCAGGATGTTCTATAATGAACACCGCGATGCAAAGCAAGAACTGTAGCTACCTGTTTTTATTTTGAAATTCGATTCCACAATATCAATTAGGCTTATTTTCTTTCATTAATCTCATTAATGAATATCCCATCATTTAAGTCCACCTAAACATCACAGATAAATATAACGTACGCTTATGCCATCTGCATTCGCCTCGATGTCCCGTCTGCACCGTTAGGTTAGGTAACTAACGGCAGAGCGGGGCAGGGCTAGCGCGGGTGTAAAACATAAGCAACGTCTATATAATATATCATATATACTATATATAATATCTGTCACAGAACATCACATGATCACATCACAGATAAATCACAGCAGAAGAAACATATGAAATATTGGATATACTAGGACGTCCGTGTTTTCAATACGAGCCAGTATAAAACACGGATTCCACGGTCGTGATGAATAGCCAATCCCACACCCCTAGACCCCTATGAGAGCGGCAAGCAACCCTACCAATTCTAGAGTTAGGAGACCCGGACTCGACTCTTCGAGTTGGTCTTCCACTGGACTCCAGAACCCGGTTACTTGTGCTCCCCTCCTTGGGTCTATCCTAATGCGGAAAAATAAATAATATACATCAACGGTGACAACTTCCGCAACCTGGAAGTGCCCCAATAAAAGAATATTACATACAAGTTTTTACATGAATGAAAATGAAAAACACTCATCTCACATAAAAAACCCCCGTCTATTCAAACACGACGATCCAATATAACATATCCAGCAACACACAACATCACATGTCATCAACGTAAGTAAATATGCGCATCCCAATTGTCGTTGACATATAGCAACGAAACCGGCGATATCACATATTACACTTACGGTCACAGAAAAGAAAGTGTAAAACTACAACAGTTGGAATCCGCAATCTCTTTTGACATCGCATGCCTAATCAAATGAATTCCTTAGACATCGCATGCCTAACAATTATAAACCCCGCATTTTAGTCTCATTATCGAAAACTCTTTTCAATATCAAGTCGGGCAATTCAACAAGATTCCCGAAAAACTGATCGAATGCTCGTCGCAAACTTTAGTAGGCGGCTGCACCCCCGACGCCGTCGACAAAGTGCACCAAGGCGGAACACCGCTGCCGCGAGCACCCGAACGGATGCTTTCGGCGACGGAGTTCTCCTACAGTCACTTGGTCGGGGTTATGGAGTGAGGCTGTCTATTAAGTTTACCCGGCGAGTATCCGCGTACGCTACGTGATTGCGACGGACTTTTGATCACATCAAAACTCCGTGGCAACCGATCAAGTGAGACTAAACTGCTATGTTTATAATATTCATTCCGTTATCTCATAACTACTTGTGAATTTCAATTATTGTATCACATTCCGGATAAATAGAAAACGCTAAACTTTTCGATCGAACAATCGAACACCCAAGTTTTCCCGATACAGCTCAACACATGAAATAAGTCTAACAACATTCAGTTCGTGCCTCAGTACCAACGGTCCAGCCGTAGAAGGGTCAAGCCAACGCCTCACATGTGGCACGCCGTACTGCCCCAAACCCGAAGGTACAAAGGGCAGTTCAAGACGGTCACATAATCGAGTTAAGGTTTGTTGTCTTCTAGAGGGTCCATCGCGTTACTTGCACTACTTAGAACGTCGTTAAACTACGGAAAAATCCAACAATTGGAAATTTCCCGGTCGAACTTTTTAACATATTCTAAAATACCCGGAAAAACACACTGACAAAATTAGACAATCCGATCGATACACTGAGTTCCCAATACAACCCAGAAAATAAAACTCTGGAATAAATATTAAAATATTCCCAGGAAAACCAGCACTGCTTACTAAGAATTACGGTGCAAACTTCGACGCACAACAAGACAAAACTGCCGCGGAACCGCCGCATGAGCATGCTCATGCCGCGGATCCGCGGCGCCTTTAAGGAATTAGGCCATCGAATTTTGCGGTAACCCTTACAATCACCTGCTGATTTTTCTGCATATTTTTAATCTTCAAAAATCCACATTTTACAGAATTGTCCAGAGAGCATTTTAAAGTCGGGGTTTTGGGTCGATCGGACTTCTAACTCCGTCAACGCATCGCCTAAGGCTCTAGCTAGGCTCTGATACCACTGTAGGGTTCCTAGGCACTCTAATGGAGTCTCACAAGGCATCAAACATGGCCAATTAAAATTTTACAAGTGCCTACAAACCCTAATACGGATCGTTAACTAGATAATGAGGCGATGCAAGCATGTAAACGGAAATATAGTTAAAGGGAAGGGGATACAACCTTTGTAGATCCGGTCCTCCACCTCCATGGCTCCGCGATGAAGTCCTCTCCGCTGTCCAAATCGAACCATGACTCTCACGGTGGTTTCATCGGAGAAATAGGCGGGCTAGGTCGTCGACAACGTGCCGAAGATGATCTACGTCGAGGCATCAGTAGATCAAGCTCCACCATCACCAAGCCATGAAAACTTGTGAAGGAAACACCCTATACTACTTGGCAAGAGGTAGAGAATGAAGAAATAGGAAGTGGGTTCACTTTAGAATTGGATTTCTCACACTTTTTCATCACTTGCCATTGATGTAGCAAGCTTTCTTCATGGAAGAAGAAGATGAAGAAGAAGAAGAAGATATGATAAGTCTTAAAGAAAAAATGAAAAAGAATTAATTCTTATCATCTTCTAACCTTAGTTAAGTGTAGAGAATGAATTAGGGTTAGTTTAAATGGTTAGGGTTAAGTATAAGACAAGAATGGAGACTAAGTCAAAATTTCATGAATGTTCAACTAAAAACAAAACAAGTAACCATTCATTTATCCTTTTCATTTTCCAAAATGAATAAATAAATAAGATAAATGAATAAGTAATTAAGTAAACAAAACCCTAATCATTAACTTAACCATATTTTAATTCTTTACACTTAACCAAATAAGCATGTATCATCAAACATGATACAATCATGTGCACAAAAGTATATCACATATACAACTTGCACAATTCAAGTGAGAAAATCCTTTTTAAAGTGAACCAATACTAGTTAATGCAAAGTAATATATCAAATATATATAATTATGCATTAAATCATTAAATCAACACTTGATTCAATGATCCGGTCATGTCGCATATAACCGACTAGTATTCAATGTATCGGCTTCTCGAATCAATCCTTGATTCGATAACCAAGTTATATCGCATATAACCAATCGATACATTCATCGAGAGAATGGAATACGGTATCACATACACGAATTATTCTCGGTCCCGCACATATCTCATATGCGCTCCTATTTCGTTTCGCTTGAACCAGGAAACCTCTGTGTAGGACTCTAAAGACTCGTCAATACGCCGGCAGCAGATGATGATCATATCAAGCACCCACAAGCCGCAAGCGGTCTGCTAAACGTAGCGGCCACCCGGGTATTGAGCGATCAGAAGATCAACGAGCAAGCCCGCTCACACTCCTGTGAATCCAACCAGTAACACTTACCGTACAGTCCGGTCTGTTCGTCTAATATGTCGCATATCTCGCCTAGGGGTGGTAAACGTCAGACCCCAATAGCTTGATAAGTCATGCCGATGTAGGGTCCATAACATTCGTGAAACTACTAATAACTCTTACCAGTGTATCACAGCAACCCTGACCAGGGATTTCCTGTTATGGCCAGTCGTGCATAGCGCAACATCAACCCCCAATACCGGGAGAGACGAATCCCCTCCTATCGCTCATTGCCTCCATGTGAATCGGGACTGTACCCAAAAACCACCTGTTTGTACGACTCAGTAGAGCCGTGGTAGGGTGGAAATCAAAGCACAGTGGGAGACACACAAGACTCTATGACGATCTCGGGTCAACAGACTAAGCTGTACCAGTGTCACCAGAGAACTGCCATCTGACGTGAGGTATAATACCATCTGGGAGTTCTCGGCGAGTCCGTTCAGTGTACCCAGTCTCCACTGAGCACCCGTATACCATCTCTGATGTCAAACACCAATGGATATGGGATCATCCATCGCCCATCACATGGGTCGAGAAGATATACGCTTGTCTACTCTGGAATATCGATGCCCCGTCTCGATATTCCCACGACTAGGAACATTGAAGGATGTACTCATGGACTACCCAGGCCCCACTAGTATGATCCGCATCATAGTCCTGGAAGTCGAGTACACATCCTAAGGGCTTTATCAACATGTAACAGAGAGACAGAAAGTATACATGTTAAGATAAAGAGCAACCAGATAGCGTACTATCATGTCGAGCAAGAAAGTCCTACCTATATATGTCCCAGCATCCACTACAATATAAATCCAATGTACAGTAATGGCCTCTAGGGCATACATATAACTAACAGACACTGGTACATGTTAGTCTGTAGACCCAAGATCGTCATAGAGTCTTGTGTGTCCTCCCACTGTACTTTGATCTCCATCTTACCACGGCTTTACTGAGTCGTGCAAACAAGTGGATTTTGGGTATAGTTGTTCATATCATAATTTTGCATTATTATATTCCCCATTCTTATTCATTTTATAAATAAATAGGTGCTTTTGATCCATGTCTGTTAAATAGTTGCAGGTAACAGGTTCTCGGAACAACACAGTGAAAATAGTGAAAAGACGCTACAAAAGTGAGACTACGATCAACAAATAGAAGGATCTTTATCATGCCGCCTATAGTTTGAGGGACAAACGAAGAACAGCAAACAGTTCGATTTCACAAAGTACAAAGGAAGCACAAGATTCAAGACTTCAACACGAAGCAAACGGGAGAAGTCCACAAACATTCTGCACTGTGGAAATCTGGAAGAAACAAGAAGTTATTCTGAAGAACCAAGTGAAGAAAATAGAAGGAAAAAGCAATAGAAAGAAGCCCTGAAGAAATCAGCCCACAAGACTATCAAATGGCCGCGGATCCGCGGCCAAACAAGGCATATGGCCGCGGATCCGCGGCCGTGCTGTGCACGTGTCGGCGCGTGTCGGTGCGTGTCGGTGGAGTCGGTGCATTGACCTGGTTTTCTTAGGGTATTTTTGTAATTCTAGATATGGATCAGATGTAAACCCTAGGGTTTCTATTATTTATAAATAGGAACCCTACAGCTCTTTTTGGAGCGTGCCTCTTTTTTGGTACCTCTTTTGAGATGCCTCTTTTTATTCCTCTAGTCTAAAATTTTCAATCCTTGTAATTGTCAAAGAGTGCATCAATAAAGAAGTAAGTTTTTTTTTATCTTGTCTTAGTTATTTTAATTTCTTTTCTGCCCTAGTTATCTAGCAATTTTATTTCTCTGCCCTAGTTATTTATTTGCAATTTTTTATTTGCCGTAGTTAATTAAAGGAAAACCATAAAAATGAATTCGTTTATCAATTCTCTAATGAGTGAATAGTTCCTCACTTGTTAGGGTTAGGTTTGGGGAAGCTTTGAGAGATGAAAATCTCTCACCCCTTTCATTGCCCGTTCAACATTTTAAAGTAGACTCTATGCAAACTTACTTTTTTATTGATGCACTCTTTGACAATTACAAGAATTGAAAATTTTAGACTGGAGTAATAAAAAGAGGCATCTCAAAAGAGCCACCCAAAAAGAGACACGCTCCAAAAAGAGCTGTAGGGTTCCTATTTATAGATAATAGAAACCATAGGGTTTACATCTGATTTATATCTAGAATTACAAAAATAGCCTAAGAAAACCGGGTCAATACACCGACTCCACCGACACGCACCGACATGCGCCGACACATGCACAACACGGCTGCGGATCCGCGTCCATATGCCTTGTTTGGCCTCGAATCCGCTGCCATTTGATGGGCTTGTGGGCTGATTTCTTCAGGGCTTCTTTCTGTTGCTTTTTCCTTCTATTTTCTTCACTTGGTTCTTTAGAATGTCTTCTAGTTTCTTCCAGATTTCCATGGTGCAGAATGTTTGTGGACTTTTCCTGTTTGCTTCGTGTTGAAGTCTTAAATCTTGTGCTGCCTTTGTACTTTGTGAAATCGAACTGTTTGCTGATCTTCGTTTGTCCCTCAAACTGTAGGCGGCATGATAAAGATCCTTCTATTTGTTGGTCGTAGTCTCACTTTTGTAGCGTCTTTTCACTATTTTCACTGTGTTGTTCCGAGAACCTGTAACCTGCAACTATTTAGCAGACATGGATCAAAAGCACCTATTTATTTGTAAAATGATTAAGAATGGGGAATATAATAATACAAAATTATGATATGAACAAATACCCCCAAACTTATCTTTTGCTCGTCCCGAGCAAAACTAGTTTTATTCTCGAAAAAGCCTAACCTCACTTTCGCAGGGAAACGCGATTGCACTGTGCTCGTGCAACAAGCCGTTAAACCTCTAGGTGTCCCTAGTAGGAGGAGTGTTGTCTCCTGAGAGTTTTCAGCGGATACTACCCACAAAATCCGATCAGTTTGGCCTATTGACTTTCATTCTTCAATTCGGTGTTCTAGCAAGAAATTCTATTATCTTCAACTCAGAAATTATCAACCCATATTTTTCACGCTTTCTTATCATTTAACTTAAGATTGTATATATTCTGTAAATTTATTTAGTTTTTAGCATCTTTTGAGTTTTCCTTCTAAGGTTCCATCTCAACTTAGGAATTTTTATCATCTCTACTAAAAATATAAGTCCTATTTTTCATTCCTATCTCTCATCCAAATCTCAATCATATACCCCTACGTGTGTGTATGTATCATCCCTAAACTTGGAAATTCAATTCAAACTATCATACTCTTGTCCATTGTCCAAAATACTTTTAGTTGGTGAATTTTTAGATGAAATTGCTCACACATCCTTCATGCGACCGTTAATACTTCTTGAGGTACTAACGACCGATTACAAAATATGTTCACGCATTTAGGCGTAATTTCTCGTCTTGTAATACCTAAGGCTTTAGCGGTGACTCCCAAACCAGTTGGTCTAAGGCACTTGGTGATAAAGCACCCTCGCTAAATATTTTTTATTTTATGCAGCCTTAAGTAATTACAAAACCAGTGTTAATTTTTTTTATATCTCTTTATTCACACTTATAATTTTATTTTCCTTCATACTAAGGATTTTAGACAAGAGCATTTCAAGGTATCCTCTACTATTCCAAGTATCAAGGTTCGTGTTTGTGCAAGTTGTAGGGTATATATTTTCAGACTTTAGACTTAAGGTTCGGAATTATTTTTCAGACTTACACTTTAGTAAAAATTTCAATACTCTTCCCTTATTTTGACTTAGCCCAAGAACTGAACTCAAAATTTGCTTATTTCTAAATAAACTACAAGGACATATATTTTCTACAGTTAAATTTTAAGGAAGGTTATTTTTAGGGTTTTTAATTTACTAAGTTTATGATCTAGTTTTTCCCTACTATTCAACTGTCATGTTGAACTTAAGTCAAATATGGCCAAAATTGAACTTTTCAATTTTTAAAATTTTTAAAATTTTTCAATTTTTATGGGTTTTAAAATAAGTATGCAAATGCAAAAATATACACATGAATGCGAAGGAAGAAACCTTACCGAGCACACCCACAAACTTAAACATGACAGTGTCCTCACTGTCAGGCTACACCAAGAGGGTCAAAATTGTCGGCACTTCCCTGTTTATTTTTTTTATAATTATTAACAGAAAAAGAACACAAAATATATATACACAAAAAGGTCCCCCCAAACTTTAGTGAAACTGTGTTTCCACTGTTTAAACGTTAAAGTTTAGAGTTAGGGGGGAGAAAAATACAGTATCAAGCTATACAAGGCCTTACACAGGCCAAAGGTTAGCACCAACCATTCAAAAAATTTATCGTTATAATGGTATGGTTGGTGAAAGAATGGAGTGTAGAGAAAAGAAATGAGAAGCACAAGAGACCGTGTGGAGATAGAAGCAGTATACGTTCTCGGTGGAGGAGAAGAATGGCGGAAGGGAAAAAGAAATGGTGGCGGTGGTTCGACTTCTTCGACTGGAGGTTGATTCATCACAAAATCCGTGTCGTTTAAGAATGCGAGTTCTTCGGCGAAAATATCTTCGAAACTTTCATCGAAGGTTCGATTGAATGTTTCAATGTCAATAAGTGTCGCGCCAAAATTCAACACACTTGATTTTTCAAAAATTATGAAAGTAGGATAAGGCTCATTTACCTTATTTTCAAAAGAGTCTAAATCAAGTTGTTTTTCTAAAATTATCGAACTCAAAATATCGGATTGTGATTCATTAACACTCGGTATCATTAAAGGAAGATTAGAAGAAGAACTAGAGAAAGTGGGAGAAAGTAGTTGAATACGAACTTGAGGGTGGAGATGGAGTGTATAAATTAGCACCTTTTGTAATGACCGATGTGTAAAAAATGATTGTGCTAATCTATCAACCCACTGAGAAATGAGGTCAAATCCCTCAAGGTTCGTGAGAAAACATAGGTACGTTGAACTTGGTAAACCAGACATTGAAAATGAAAGGGATACGGTCTCTTGCGTGGTCGGAACGATGGAAAGGACGAAAAGGAGTGATTTAGGAAGGGTCACAGTTAAAGGTTCAGGAGGGTGTACACAGTCAGTGGAAAGAACATGATGATTTGGAAAATCCGACTCATCTAACAAAACTGGTTTATCCTCAATAATTTTCTCAATATTCTCCTCAATACTCTCCTCAAAATTTAGCTTATCCATGCAATTCTCATCAAATTCAAGACGCATATGAAGTTCGGGAAAAACATTTAATGATTCGGGATGATGAATTGGAGAGAAAAACTTGGCCAAATCTGCGGGTTCATCATCCAAATTATTCCCTGCATCAATATCCTCAATCAAGTGAAAATCAATTTTTTCGGACACCTCATCAAAAGCATGGATATTTATCAATTCAGGTTCTAGATTGGAGGTGTAGAGGTCGAAAGGATTGGTGATGGTTTCACTCAAAAGGGACCTTTCACAATCTGGCAAATCAAGCACTACAAAGTCGCACAACTCATTAAACGTTTTATTTTCAACTGGTGAATCATTTAGGACACTTGATAGATATTCAAAACCAGAGTTGTGGGATTCAATTGGGGATTGGTAGGTTTGATTTGGAAGGGTGCACAGCTCACTCTCTCCACTCAAATTCTCAATCTGTCCAACCGCCTCATCATACATTGGAAAATTTGGAGCTAGTTGGAAACTAGCTACCGGGTCACTAGGTTGTATAAGGGAGGCGATGGACGCATTCAAATCCCTCATCTGTTGGTTTGTCGCTACAATATAAGCATCAAACGACTGTTCCAGACTAGACATGGGTTGTGAAGGGGTTTCAGTAAAAGATTCAAAATTGTTTGGATTCTGGAAACTCCCAAATGGCTGTGTAGAAGCAATGTCTAGGGAAGGTGCGAAAGTCAGGTAGGACTGGTAGGAATTGAATGGTTGGACAGGAGTAGGATCAACATTTGGATAAAAAGGTGAATGGACATGTTGATCCCAAGAACTGGAAGTGTTGAAAGGAGTGAAAGATCGGTTACGGGATTGTTCAATATATTCAGCAATAGACATAGGTTTCGGAGTTACAACAGGACTCGAAAAAGGAGTATCAACGTAAGAAGGTGGTGAAGGTTGAAATGGTTGATACAAAGTGGATTGCGGAGTCCAACTGTTTCTCCTAGACGTTTCTATTCGATCTTTCAAAGAAATTTTGGGCATGGAGGGATCGTCCGTAATTCGACCAAAACGATGAGCGTAGGAATTAATGTCTGGTTGAGGGTGCCAAAATTTGGCAAGAGTTTTGCGAGGTAGGGTACCCATGATGTAAGAAAGGAGAAGAAAAACAATGTGATGTTTTTTTCTTATTATTTTTTTTTAAATTTTTTTTTAGTTATTTATTTTTTTTAGAAATTGTTTGTTTTTGGGTTTTTGAAATTTTTGAAAGTGTTTTTTTTTACGAAAGAGTTTTTGCACAATTTGTACGGACTACTACACACTTTCAAACAGTCACAATATAAGCATGCACAATCAAGCCTAGAGCTAGGGTCTCCTAAGTCAACTAGACTGCTCCTAACTGTTCTAGGGCAAGTTGCGAGATTCTCGAATCGCCTCTTCACCGCCAATTGTAGCCAGGTAAGCACAAGTAAAGAAAGGAGGGATCCGCTAATGAATCATCGTGAGACGAGCCTTTTAAAATTACCTTTCCCACTTGTCTAGCCTACGCACCACAAAGTCTGGTTTAGATAAACGACCGATGCCAACAACTTTTCCTTTGTCCTATTGAGCGCGACAGTCCTTATTGGCTGAGTCTAATTTTTTTTTATTAACTCGAAGGTTGATGCAAATGCTTTTTGTGATTTTTGGGGTCCTAGGAAGGGTAATGAAATCCCCACCCAATCTTGATTGGTGTTATAGCCCCTTAAAAGTCCGTTTTAAATATGCAAAGCAGTTAACACACCAAAAATATAAAACACTTTCAATTTTTTTTATTTTGCAGCGCAAAGAATCCTGCAAAAAAACAATTTATTGGAGAGGGAGAAGAATTTTGCGCAAAGAACCCTGCAGGAAAATTTTCTAGAGGACTACAGAGGGTAGAAGAGAGGAAAAGAATGATTACAGAGATGTTTTCAGTTGCTGACGTCAGCAACAGGCCGCGGATCCGCCGCCAATTGCTGCCTATGACCGCAGTTCCGCGGTTGACTAGTCGGTTCAGATCTCCAAAATCTTTCTGTTTGCTGTTTTGATTCTCCTCTGTCTGTTCAGATCTTTTGTTTCTGGATTTGTTCACCGAGATTTTCCAGATCTGAATCTGTCCGTCTTCTTTTCCTGCACAATTCACACAATACCTCTCAAAAGAACAAGATGAATTTTTTATTTTATTTTATTTATTTATTTGTTTTAAAAAATTTCAATTTTTAAATTTTTTTTATTTTTTTATTTTTATTTTTAACCCGAAATTACACAAAGAAAGAGACTACTGTCTCCCCGGCAACGGCGCCATTTGATTGTATGATGGAATTATGCTTACGCGTTTTTGGAATCAAAGAATTAACCGCAATCAATAACGGTGTCGCTTGGTAGCTAGCCGGTTGAGTACGGGTCGGTCCACAGGGAGATGGATTCCTTTTCTTTATGTTTTAACGAGTTAAATCCAAAAGATTTTGGGTTTTATTTTAAAATCTAAGAATGAGATGAAAATTTATAAAAAGCTTGCTAGGGTTAAGATTATGTTAGTTTGGAAAGTCAATTATTCTCACCGCTTTCTTTGCCCTAATTAAGAACTTTTAGGTGTTAAGCTAAATAGTTAACAAAGGGGATTAGTACGATCGGGAAGAAACTTGGTTTCTTCCCTTTGGTCCTTGTCCGTCCTTTCTTAACTCTTAGCCCTAAACCTCCATGGAAATCGCACACAACCGGTCTTTAACTATGGTATCACTGCTACCTCGTGGGACAGGGTGCCGTAGTGAGCGGTGTGTGTATGTTTGCATAGAGTCTACTTTAAAATGTTGAACGGGCAAAGAAAGAGGTAAGAGATTTTCATCTCTCAAACCTTCCCCAAACCTAACCCTAACAAGTGAGGAACTACTCACTCATTAGGGAATTGATAAACGATTTCATTTTTATGGTTTTCCTTTAATTAACTACGGCAGATTAAAAATTGCAAATAAATAACTAGGGCAGAATAGAAATTAAAATAACTAAGGCAAGATAAAAAAAACTTACTTCTTTATTGATGCACTCTTTGACAATTACAAGGATTGAAAATTTTAGACTAGAGAAATAAAAAGCGGCATCTCAAAAGAGGCACCCAAAAAGAGGCACGCTCCAAAAAGAGTTGTAGGCTTCCTATTTATAGATAATAGAAACCCTAGGGTTTACATCTGATCCATATCTAGAATTACAAAAATACCCTTAAGAAAACCGAGTCAATGCACCGACGCATCGACACGCACCGACACGTGCGATGCACGGCCGCGGATCCGCGGCCATAAGCCTGGTTTGGCCGCGGTTCCGCGACCATCTTGAAGGTTCTCTGGCTCGTTTTCTCAGGTTTTCTTCATGTTGCATTTTCATTTTGGTTTCTTCACTTGGTTTTTCAGAATGTCTTCTAGTTTCTTCCAGATTTCCACAGTGCAGAATGTTGTGGACTTTTACCGTTCGCTTCGTGTTGAAGTCTTGAATCTTGTGCTGCCTTTGTACTTTGTGCAATCGAACTGTTTGTTGATCTTTACTTGTTCCTTAAACTGTAGGCGGCATTATAAAGATTCTTCTATTTGTTGGTCGTAGTCTCACTTTTGTAGCGTCTTTTCATCATTTTCACTGTATTGTTCCGAGAACCTGTAACCTGCAACTATTCAACAGACATGGATCAAAAGCACCTATTTATTTGTAAAATGATTAAGAATGGCGAATATAATAATGCAAAATTATGATGTGAACAACAGTCCCGAGGCACATGGTGGTAATGAGCGATAGGAGGGGTTTCGTCTCTCTCGGTATTGGGGGTTGATGTTGTGCTATGCTCGATTGGCTATAACAAGAACTCCCTGGCCAGGGCTGCTGAGATTTACTGATAAGTGTTATCAGTCGTTTCTCGATCTGTTATTAGCCATACACTGACATGACTTATTGAGTTATTGGGGTCGACGACACCATCCCTAGACTCGGTATGCAACATATCTGACGAAGAGACCGGACTGTATGGTAAGTGTTGCCAGTTGGCTCGACGGGAGTTTTTGACAGTTTCGCTTGTTTTTTCTTCTAATCGCTCAATACCCGAGTGGCCCTTACATTTATCTGATCGCTTACGGCTTGTGGGTGTTTGATATGATCATCACCTACTGCCGGCGTATGGATGAGTCTTAGAGTCCCACACAGGAGTTTCTTAGCTCAGGCGAAACGATTTTATGTGCATATGAGATATGCACGGGGACCCGATTAAATGCGAGTATGTGATACTGTATATTAATCAGGCGTTTTTCTATTGGTCGGGTCGTATATGATATGACCGGCTTGTTAAATCATGTGTTGATTGAAAACTGACTTTTAGCTCAATTCTTTGATAAACTCTTTTCTATATTGATGTATGCATGCATGTATACACATGATGATGTGTATGGACACATACATGCATACATTGTATCATGGTTGTTGATACAAAGGTGATGGTTGTTAGTTATATGTATGCCCTAGAGGCCATTACTATACATAAGATGTATATTGTAGTGGATGCTGGGACATACATAGGGAGGACTTTCTTGCTCGACTTGATAGTATGCTATCTGGTTACTCTTTACCTTAACGTGTATACTGATTGTCTCTCTGTTACATGTTGGTAAAGCCCTTAGGATGTGTACTTGACTACCTGGACTATGATGCGGATCATACTAGTGGGGACATGGTAGTCCATAAGTACATCCTTCAAAGTCCCTAGTCGTGGGTGTATCGAGACGGGGCATCGATATACCAGAGTAGACTAGCGTGTACCTTCTCGACCCATACAGATGGGCGATGGATGATCCCATATCCATTGGTGTTTGACATCAGAGATGATATACGGGTGCTCAGTGGAGACTGGGTACACTGGACGGACTCGCCGAGAACTCCCAGATGGTATTATACCTTACGTCAGATGGTAGTTCTCTGGTGACACTGGTACAGGTTAGTCTGTAGACCCGAGATCGTCATAGAGTCTTGTGTGGTTCCCACTGTGCTTTGATTTCCACCTTACCACGTCCAAGAGGGCGTGCAAAATGGTGGTTTTTGGGTACAGTCCCGAGTCACATGGAGGCAATGAGCGATAGGAGGGGATTCGTCTCTCCCGGTATAGGGAGTTGATGTTGCGCTGTGTTCGATTGGCTATAACCGGAAATCCCTGGCCAGGGTTGTTGAGATTTACTGGTAAGTGTTACCAGTAGTTTCTCGAACTGTTATAAACCTCATATCGACATGACTTATCGAGCTGTTGGGGTCTGACGTTTACCACCCCTAGGCAAGATATGCGACATATCTGACGACGAGACCGGACTGTACGGTAAGTGTTACTGGTTGGATTCATAGGAGTGTGAGCGGGCTTGCTCGTCGATCTTCTGATCGCTCAATACCCGGGTGGCCGTTACGTTTAGCAGACCGCTTGCGGCTTGTGGGTGTTTGATATGATCATCACCTGCTGCCGGCGTATTGACGAGTCTTTAGAGTCCTACACAGAGGTTTCCTGGCTCAAGCCAAACGAAATAGGAGCGCATATGAGATATGTGCGGGACCGAGAATAATGCGTGTATGTGATACAGTATTCTATTCTCGCGATGAATGTGTCGAATGGTTGTATGCGATATAACCTAGTTATCGAATCGAGGATTGATTCGATAAAGCGATACATTGGATATTAGTCGGTCATATGCGATATGACCGGATCGTTAAATCAAGTGTTGATTTGATGATTTAATGCACAATTATATATTTGATATATTACTTTGCATTAACTAGTATTGGTTCACTTAAATTGGGTTTTCTCACTTGATGTGCACATTGTATATGTGATATACTTTTGTACACTTGTTTGTATCATGTTTGATGATACATGCTTACTTGAGTTTGTGTAAAGATTAAACCATGGTTATTTAAATGGTTAGGGTTTTGTTTTTCATATTTATTCATTTATTTATTTATTTCTTTATGGCGAAAGAAAAGAAAATGGTGGCTTATTTTGTTTGTTGTTGAAGCTTCATGAAGCTTTGACTAAGTGACCATTTTGTCTTCATGCTTAACCCTAACCATTCAAACAAACCATGATTTATTCTCTACACCTAACTATGGTTAGAATATGATAAGTATTCATATTATTTTCATTTTACATAATACTTATCATATCATATCATCATCTTCTTCTTCTTTTTCTTCTTCTTCAAGAAGAAAAGCTTGCCTCCATCAATGGCAACTTGAGAAAATGAGTGAGAAATCCAATTCTAAAGTGAACCCACTTCCTATTTCTTCATCCTCTACCACTTGCCAAGTAGTATAGGTGTTTTCTTCACAAGTTTCATGACTTGGTGAAGTAGGAGCTTGATCTTGTGATGCCTCGACGTAGATCTTCTTCGGCATCGTAGTCGATGACCTAGCCCGCCCATTTCTCCGATGAAGCCGACGCTAGAGCCCGGGATTCGATTTGGACAGCGAGGAGACTTCATTGTGGAGCTATGGAGGTGGAGGACCGGATCTACAAAGGTTGTATTTCCGTTCTTGTAGTTAAGTTGTTAACTAGTTTCCTTTGTCGCCTAAAATTCTAGTTAACGATCCGTATTAAGGTTTCTCGGCACTTGTAATTTTTGAAATTGGCATGGTTGATGCCTTGTGAGACCTCACTAGTGTGCCTAGGAACCCTACAGTGGTATCAGAGCCTAGCTAGAGCCTTAGGCGATGCGTAGACGAAGTTTGAAACCCGATCGACCCGAAACCCTAACCCGATAATGCTCTCTGGACATTTTTCAAAAACTGGGTTTTTTTCCAGATTAAAAATGCTTAAAAAATTCAGCAGGAAAATCTAAGAATTACGGTGCAAAATTTGATAAAAGATACCTTCAACTTGCGGCGGAACCGCGGCAGAAGCCTAGCTTCTGCGGCGGTTCCGCGGCCCTATGATGACGTCAGCCCTAGCAATTTGCACAGTAATTCCTATTTAACAGTGCTGAGTTTTATGGGAATTTTTAATTTGACTCAAGAGTTGAGCATTCTGGGGTTGTATTGGGAATCGAAGATTCGATCGGATTATCAAGTTTTGTCTATGTGCTTTTCCGGATAATTTTAGAATATATTAAAAAGTTCGACCGGATATAAATACCCACTTTTTCCCCTGCCGGAAAATTTCCAAGTGTTGGATTTTTCCGTGGTTTAAGGACGTTCTAAGTAGTGCAAGTAACGCGATGGTCCCTCTAGAAGACAACAAACCTTAACTCGATTATGTGACCGTCTTGAACTGGCCTTTGAACCTTCGGGTTTGGGGCAGTATGGCGTGCCACATGTGAGGCGTTGGCTTGACCCATCTACGGCTGGACCGTTGGTACTGAGGCACGAACTGAATGTTTTTAAACTTATTTCATGTGTTGAGCTGTATCGGGAAAACTTGGGTGTTCGAATGTTTGATCGGAAAGTTTAACATCTTCTATTTATCTGGAATGTGATACAATAATTGGAATTCACAAATAGTTATGAGATAACTGAATGAATGTTATAAACATAGCAGTTTAGTCTCACTTGATCGGTTGCCACGGAATTTTGATGTGATCAAAAGTCCGTCGCAATCACGTAGCGTACGCGGATACTCGCCGGGTAAACTTAATAGACAGCCTCGCCCCATAACCCCGACCAGGTGACTGTAGGAGAACCCCGTTGCCGAAAGCATCCGTTCGGGTGCTCGCGGCAGCGGTGTTCCGCCTTGGTGCACTCCGTCGACGGCGTCGGGGGTGCGGCCGCCTACTAAAGTTTGCGACGAGCATTCGATCAGGATGTCGGGAATCTTGTTGAATTGCCCAACTTGATATTGAAAAGTGTTTTCAATAATGAGACTGAAATGCGGGGTTTATAATAGTTAGGCATGCGATGTCTAAGGAATTCATTTGATTAGGCATGCGATGTCTAAAGAGGTTGCGGATTCCAATTGTTGTAGTTTTACACTTTCTTTTCTGTGACCGTAAGTGTAATATGTGATATCGCCGGTTTCGTTGCTATATGTCAACGACAATTGGGATGGACATATTTACTTACGTTGATGACATGTGATCTTATGTGTTGCTGGATATGTTATATTGGATCGTCGTGTTTGAATAGCCGGGGGTTTTTTATGTGAGATGAGTGTTTTTCATTTTCATTCATGTAAAAACTTGTATGTAATATTCTTTTATTGGGGCACTTCCAGGTTGCGGAAGATGTCACCCTTTGTATATTATTTACTTTTCAGCACTAGGATAGACCCAAGGAGGAGGGCACTAACCGGGTTCTGGAGTCCAGTGGGAGACCAACTCGAGGAGTCGAGTCCGGGTCTCCTAACTCTAGAATTGGTAGGGTTGCTTGCCGCTCTCGTAGGGGTCTTGGGGTGTGGGTTTGGCTATTCATCGCGACCGTGGAATCCGTGTTTCATACTGGCTCGTATTGAAAACACGGACGTCCTAATATATCCAATATTTCATATGATTCTTCTGCTGCGATATCTGTGATGTGATCATGTGATGTTCTGTGGTGGATACTGTATATAGTATATATGATATATTATATAGACGTTACTTATGTTTTACACCCGCGCTAGCCCTGCCCCGCTCTGCCGTTAGTTACCTAACCTAACGGTGCACGACGGGACATCGAGGCGAATGTGGATGGCATAAGTGTACGTCGTATTTATCTGTGATGTTTAGGTACTTAAATGATGGGACTTCATTAATGAGATTAATGAAATAAAAGAAACCTAAGATGTTGTAGAATCGAATTTCAAAAATAAAACAGGTAGCTACAGTTCTTGCTTTGCACAGTGATGTATATGATATATCCCGCACCTCATTCGACGAGGAAAGGACCGAGATCCCTTTACCGGGAGTGACTCCTTTAGCAAAAACTGGCAGATGCTACACACTCGGTTTGTCTTTTGATTGCTTTTAAGTGTTTTTGCTTTGCACAGTGATATATATGATATATCCAGCACCTCATTCGACGAGGAAAGGACCGACGATCCCTTCACCGGGAGTGACTCCTTTAGCAAAACTAGAAAAGCCTAAAAAACACTCCATTTTAAAATCATTTGAATCTACAACGATATCAAGTTCATTACACAATAGGTTTTAAGAAAAACCTGTCGTAGCCCTCCGTCATTTCAGATAAGTACTAGTTAGTATTCGTGCTGCGGTTGTTTGGCATGCGTCAAGGCGTAGTGTACAGTAGCTAACTAGTGCTTATCTGCTAGCATACGATGCGATTGGATTAGGGTATTCATACGGCGTTGTTTGGCATGCGTCAAGGGTCGTGCGGGTGGGTTTAATTCAATCAAGAAATGTACGGGTTGAACTTGACTAGCGGACTATGGGTTGTTTGGCATGCGTCAAGGTCATAGCACGCTAGGGGAAAAATATTATCGGGAATTTCAAGTGTTGAAATTTGCAATGAGATTGCATACCTTCTATGAGATAGTTGGATCCTGATACCCGCTGCGAATAATTGTTACTCCTGGGAGAGTTTTACACATTACAATTAGCCGATCAAGTAGGTGTCTAGAAAGGTGTTAACGAGGTTACGCCTATGGGAAAACGAGGTTTACATTAATTAGGTTCGTGCGAAAGCACGGGGGACCTCCCTCAAAGTACCGACACTGGCCTGGCTGAAAGATTGGCGAACTTGTAGTGTGTAATTAATCCCGGCTACTCTTTCCTTTTAGGGTTTGAAGGAAGATTTGATAAAAAGCAGTGGGAGCCATCCTGATTAGATAAAATAATAACCAATCTGATCTTGCTAGAGCGCACGCAGAGTGTTTTCTTCTCTCTCTCTCCTGGTAGCGACCATGTCACGCCTTAATCAAGATAATAATACGGATTATTGACCGAACCCGCTTGTTATACTGAGCTGGGGAACGTTGGTCCCGCTCCAACTTATAATTGTTATAAGACAGAGCAGGAAATTGGGGAATACCAGATTTCCCGTGCCACCCAAACGAAGAAAGTGTATATGAAGCATCATCTTCGGGTGTGTTCATTATATAAAACTGTTTCTCAGTGTCCTTTACGTCCCGGGTATATGATACCAGATCAGGATCCCGCATATCTAATATGTTACATGGGCTACAGATAGGTAAAGAACTAAGAACGGGTGATAAGTTTCATGAGGCAGAAAACGGGGCAAGAGTTGCAGCCAAGTCTGTTGGTCACTGTCACCCTGTATTACAATACATTGATTCTGAACGATTGTTATTAGATACCGAACCTGATATACAAAATTATATCAGTCTCTTTATTAGTAAAGAAATGATAAAATTTTGCATTGATGGATAATGTTTTAAACATTTCCTATATCAAAAGTTGATCGGTTCAGGTACGTTATCTAAAAGCATTGATGTTCTAAATCAAACTACAGTTCTTAGTATATGGAACACACACAAGAGGAAGAGTTCAGAAATGAACGGATTCTTCTTGAGGTATTGTAGACTAGGTCATATCAATGCGACACGACTAGCTGAAGTTACATATAGATGCATATTTAAATCAGTTTGAATTTACATCTTCTGAAACTTGCCAGTCATGTCACAAAAATATAATGACACCAGCTCTGTTTATTGGAAACAGAGAAAGAGTTAGAGAACTCTTGGGACTGATACATGATGATGTATGTAAGGTCCCCTGTCTACACATACCAGGACTGGTTCTTTATACTTCATTACATTCTCTGATGATCTTTCGAGATTCAGACCTATGTTCCTGTTGAAACACAAGTCCGAACCTTTTGAGTTATTCATAGAATATAAATTAGAAGTAGAGAACCAAAATACGGGTATAAGTATTATGTCCTTTGATGTGATCAAGGAGGAGAGTACTTGAGCACGGAATTCCTGGATTATTCTAAAGGAGAATGAGATTCTCTCTCAGTATTACTCCTCCGTATACACCATGGCACGATGGTATATCGGGACGGAGCAATCACACCCTATATGATATGGTGTGCTCTATGATGAGTACTACTGAGTTACCTATTTCCTTTTGGGAGTTATGCGCTTGAGAAGCTGCATACCTATTGAATAGGGTTCCAATCAAATCAGTTGCCTATCGCTTCATATGTGATATGGAAAGGGAAGAGCCCATATCTTAAGTTAGTTAAGATTTGGGATTGTCCGGCCTATGTCTAAAAACAAAATCCGGACAAGCTCGAGGCAAGGTCTGTAATGTAGAACTGGAAAGGTTCCAGCTATACAAACTACAACAGATGATTTGGTAGAACCAAAGGATTCAGTAGATGCCAACAAACCTCAGCCTCTCCGCCGATCTAGTAGGGTTCCTCACCCACCTGAGAGATACTTCTGTTTCTCTATGACAGTGGGAGCGAGGATTGCATCATGAGATGATGACCCAACTAGCTTCGAGCTGGCCATCAGGAGTAAGACTCTGTAAGAATGGCTGGATGCTTATCGATCTGAGATGGAATCCTTATACACCAACAAAGTATGGACTTTGGTTGCTATATCTGAAGGGTTAAATCCCCATCAAGAGCAAGTATATCTTGAGAAGATTACTTGGTGTAGATGGAAAAGTTGAGACTTTCAAAACTAGACTTGTTAAAGGTTTTCGTCATCGACCAGGCGTGGATAATGATGAAACCTTTTTCTAATGCATATGCTTAAGTCCATCCAGATCCTACTTGTCACGGCTACATACCATGACTACGATATCTGGTGGATGGGTGTCATGACAGCTTTTCTAAATAATGTTTTGGAAGAGAGCGTCTATGAGTACACAGCCAGAGGGCCTCATAGACAGTGGGAGCAGCGGAAACGTGTACAAGATGCTTTATAAGATAAAGCAGGCATCGCGGAGTTGGAACATCTGTTTTGATGAGATAGTCAAAGAGTTTGACATCATCAAAATGGTAGATGAACCTTGTATATACAAAAAGGTAGTAGGGAGTATGGTGGCGATCCTTGTAGAGTACGTGGATGACATACTCTTGATAGGGAAGGAGTTTCCTATGCTACGCTCGATCAATCTCCGCTTATCACATGGATTCTTCATATAGGATCAAAGTGATACCTCCTAAATCCTGAGTTTTCATCTATGAGATAGATGTTATTTGGGTGTTAGAATACTCACTAGCTGTAGTGAGATGGTATCAGTTGATCCTGGAGAAAATCACTGGAAGTGTTCTAGGGTGATAAAGACGACTGAATGTCAGTCACAGGTATTGTCTTTACCCTCTATCGAGGGACGGTATGTTGGAAGAGTTCCAAGCTAGATACCGTGGCATACTAGACGATAAAGGCTGGATACATCGCTACTTAAGATGCTACCAAAGAGGATGTTTGGGTGTATAATGGTTCATGAGATGAACTACGTTCCTACCATTGTGAGACAATGGAAGTGTGGCTTTGGCCCGGGAACCCCGGTCCCATCAGTGACCCAGACATAATCTAAGGCAGTATCACCTGATCATGGAGATGGTTGATCTCTAGGGTGATCGAGGTTAGGAGAACAGACTCAGAGGACAACACGGCGGATCCACTCACAAATGCCTTTTCCCAGAGAGAGACCATTATGGGATGGTTGAGTATGAGATACTACAACCACTGCTATCAGATGGCCCTAGTGCAAGTGGGAGATTGTTAGTTTTATGTATGCCCTAGAGGCCATTACTATACATAAGATGTATATTGTAGTGGATGCTGGGACATACATAGGGAGGACTTTCTTGCTCGACTTGATAGTATGCTATCTGGTTACTCTTTACCTTAACGTGTATACTGATTGTCTCTCTGTTACATGTTGGTAAAGCCCTTAGGATGTGTACTTGACTACCTGGACTATGATGCGGATCATACTAGTGGGGACATGGTAGTCCATAAGTACATCCTTCAAAGTCCCTAGTCGTGGGTGTATCGAGACGGGGCATCGATATACCAGAGTAGACTAGCGTGTACCTTCTCGACCCATACAGATGGGCGATGGATGATCCCATATCCATTGGTGTTTGACATCAGAGATGATATACGGGTGCTCAGTGGAGACTGGGTACACTGGACGGACTCGCCGAGAACTCCCAGATGGTATTATACCTTACGTCAGATGGTAGTTCTCTGGTGACACTGGTACAGGTTAGTCTGTAGACCCGAGATCGTCATAGAGTCTTGTGTGGTTCCCACTGTGCTTTGATTTCCACCTTACCACGTCCAAGAGGGCGTGCAAAACGGTGGTTTTTGGGTACAGTCCCGAGTCACATGGAGGCAATAAGCGATAGGAAGGGATTCGTCTCTCCCGGTATAGGGAGTTGATGTTGCGCTGTGTTCGATTGGCTATAACCGGAAATCCCTGGCCAGGGTTGTTGAGATTTACTAGTAAGTGTTACCAGTAGTTTCTCGAACTGTTATAAACCTCATATCGACATGACTTATCGAGCTGTTGGGGTCTGACGTTTACCACCCCTAGGCAAGATATGCGACATATCAGACGAGACCGGACTATACGGTAAGTGTTACTGGTTGGATTCATAGGAGTGTGAGCGGGCTTGCTCGTTGATCTTCTGATCGCTCAATACCCGGGTGGCCGTTACGTTTAGCAGACCGCTTGCGGCTTGTGGGTGTTTGATATGATCATCACCTGCTACCGGCGTATTGACGAGTCTTTAGAGTCTTACACAGAGGTTTCCTGGCTCAAGCGAAACGAAATAGGAGCGCATATGAGATATGTGCGGGACCGAGAATAATGCGTGTATGTGATACCGTATTCTATTCTCGCGATGAATGTGTCGAATGGTTGTATGCGATATAACCTAGTTATCGAATCGAGGATTGATTCGATAAAGCGATACATTGGATATTAGTCGGTCATATGCGATATGACCGGATCGTTAAATCAAGTGTTGATTTGATGATTTAATGCACAATTATATATTTGATATATTACTTTGCATTAACTAGTATTGGTTCACTTAAATTGGGTTTTCTCACTTGATGTGCACATTGTATATGTGATATACTTTTGTACACTTGTTTGTATCATGTTTGATGATACATGCTTACTTGAGTTTGTGTAAAGATTAAACCATGGTTATTTAAATGGTTAGGGTTTTGTTTTTCATATTTATTCATTTATTTCTTTATGGCAAAAGAAAAGAAAATGGTGGCTTATTTTGTTTGTTGTTGAAGCTTCATGAAGCTTTGACTAAGTGACCATTTTGTCTTCATGCTTAACCCTAACCATTCAAACAAACCATGATTTATTCTCTACACCTAACTATGGTTAGAATATGATAAGTATTCATATTATTTTCATTTTACATAATACTTATCATATCATATCATCATCTTCTTCTTCTTCTTCTTCAAGAAGAAAAGCTTGCCTCCATCAATGGCAACTTGAGAAAATGAGTGAGAAATCCAATTCTAAAGTGAACCCACTTCCTATTTCTTCATCCTCTACCACTTGCCAAGTAGTATAGGTGTTTTCTTCACAAGTTTCATGACTTGGTGAAGTAGGAGCTTGATCTTGTGATGCCTCGACGTAGATCTTCTTCGGCATCGTAGTCGATGACCTAGCCCGCCCATTTCTCCGATGAAGCCGACGCTAGAGCCTGGGATTCGATTTGGACAGCGAGGAGACTTCATTGTGGAGCTATGGAGGTGGAGGACCGGATCTACAAAGGTTGTATTTCCGTTCTTGTAGTTAAGTTGTTAACTAGTTTCCTTTGTCGCCTAAAATTCTAGTTAACGATCCGTATTAAGGTTTCTCGGCACTTGTAATTTTTGAAATTGGCATGGTTGATGCCTTGTGAGACCTCACTAGTGTGCCTAGGAACCCTACAATGGCAATGCAAGACTCACATGGGACTATATAAATGTGTATATATATTTTTTGAGTTAAAGAAAAGATAATTCATTTAGGGTTTATTCTCTACACTTGACCACACTTCACCTAACAATTAACCATGGATTAATTTTCTTTTGGTTTTTAAACTCAATAATAAATATCTAGATATTTATTAACCCATGGTTACTTATGAGAATGATTTAATATATATTATTCATTCTCATTTTATTTATTCATCACAATATTGAGCTCTTGAGTCGCCATCTTCTTCTTCCTCTCTCTCTTGAGTTTTCCTTTGAGCGAGGTAGTAAAAAAGAAAGGGTTTTGAATACAGAAAAGAAACCACTTCATCATTCTACACTTCTCTAGCCTATTTGTGTAGGGTGTTTGCTCCACTTATTTCAAGGATCAAGTGTAGCAAGGAGCTTTGAGCAAAGGGGCTTCGGGTGGATCATCGTGGACAAGGAACAACTCTAGCGATCCGTTTCAAACTCACAAAGATCCAAAGAGTCACCAAGGGAAGTATAGAAAGGTTGTAATTTCTCCACTTAGTGATAGATTCCTTTTGTATGTGATACTATTAGATATTACCCTAAAATTCTAGTTAAGATTCATGGTAAGTTTGCTTAGCACCTCCCCAAATTTTTAAAGTGGCATGTGTGATGCTTCCAAACCCTAGATTAGGTGCTGAGGAAACCCAACAATAATCTCTTGTAGAGACTTAACCATGTCTAAAGATAATGATTGGGTTAATAAATATCTAAAGTAAAACAAAATTAGTAGACTAAGTCAAGTCTTCTACATGCTTCCACAAGCATCTTAAGCCATGACTTTTTCCACCTAATTTTGATTTATCACTTATTTATTAATCATCTAAATTATCTTTAGTTAGGTATGAGTCTCATACACCCAAGTCCAATGTATCATCTAGCACGACACAAAAGATAAATACATTAATATATATCACACATATATTTATGTATTTGTAGAAAAGAAATTCTTAAGTGAGCTAATATTAGTATATATATATTAATATATCAAATATATAATTATATATTAAATTATTGAATCAACACTTGATTTAATAATCCGGCTATATCATATATAACCGACTAATATCATTTATATCAACTTATTCAAATCAACACTTGATTCAATAACCCGGCTATATCTCATATAAACGACTGATATCATATATCGCGAGATTAGAATACGGTATCACATACACGTATTAATCTCAGTCCCGCTCACATATGTGCCCTACTTCGTTTTGCTTGAGCCAGGAAACCTCTGTGTAGGACTCTAAAGACTCGTCAATATGCCAGCAGTAGGTAATGATCATATCGGTTACCCACAAGCCGTCAGCGGTACTAGCTTGACGTAACAGCTGCCCAGGCATTGAGCGATCAGAAGATCAACAAGCAAGCTTGTCTATACTCACATGAATCCAGTAAGTAACACTACCGTACAATACGTTCTCTTCGTCTGATATGTCGCATATCGAGTCTGGGGGTGGTAAACGTCAGACCCCAATAACTTGATAAGTCATGCCGATGTGAGGCTCATAACGGGTCGAAAAACTACTGATAACACTTACCAGTAAATCTCAGTATCAGCCCTGGTCAGGGACTTCCTGTTATGGCCAATCGAGCATAGCGCAACATCAACCCCAATACCGGGAGAGACGAAACCCCTCCTTTCGCTCATTGCCTCCATGTGACTCGGGACTGTACCCAAAATCTACCTGTTTGCATGCTTTCTTGAATATGGTAGGGAGGAAATCAAAGCACAGTGGGAATCATACAAGAATCTATGACGATCTCGGGTCTACAGACTATCATGTACCAGTGTCACCAGAGAACTGCTATCTGACGTTAGGTATAATACCATCTAGGAGTTCTCGGTGAGTCATGTTCGGTGTACCCATTCTCCAATGAGCACCTGTGTACAATCTTTGATGTCAAACACCAATGGATGTGGGATCATCCATCGCCCCATATAGGGTCAAGAAACGTACACACTAGTCTACTCTGGAATATCTACTCTAGAATATCGATGCTCTATCTCGATACTCCCACAACAAGGAACAATTAAAGGATGAACTTGTGGACTACCCTGGCCCCACTAGTATGATCTGCATCATAATCCTGCTAGTCAAGTACACATCCTAAGGGCTTTAACAACATGTGAGAGAAAGACAGTATCACAATACTAGTTTACATGTTAAGATAAAGAACAACCAGATAGCATATATCATGTTGAACAAGAAAGTCCTCTCTATATATGTCCAAGCATCCATTATAATATACAATCATGTACAATAATGGCATCTAGGGCATACATACAACTAACAATCCACACGACCGGGGAACGTCGGGTCTCATTTGCGGCACAAATGAAACTCAGGGCTCCTAGATTATCCGTTATTCTATGTTGCTTATTACTTTTCTGTAATGTTGCTTATATCATGCCTGTGACGAATGTTATATATATATTTATATACTAGTAGATGTTGTATATGTTTTCACCCGCGCTAATCCAGCCCCCGCTCTGCCGTTAGTTAAGTAACCTAACGGTGCATGATGGGGCCCCGTGGAGAATGCGGATGGCATATACGTACATTGTATTTTCGTTCTTTTCTGGTGTGATTGGGATTAATTGATGGGACCACATTAATTTTGATTAATGTAAGGAAAAATAAACCTAAAAGATGTTGTTGGAACAAATTTTGAAAACTATAGTTGTATTGTTTTGCTTTGCATTGTGGTGTTCGTTCAGGAATATCCAGCACCTCATTCTAGGAGGCAAGAGCCTAGATCCCTTCACGGGGAGTGACTACTTGAGCAAAAGTTTATAATACTATAGATTACTCGATTTTCTTCAAAACCCCTAGTTTTTAAAAGTGGAGCCTAAACCACTCCTTTTCAAAGCTATTTAGTTCCTTCAACGATATCAAGTTCAATACGTTCATGGTTTTTTTCGCCAAAAACCATTTGTAGCCTTCCGTCATTTCGGATAAATAGCACATAGTATTCATGTGATATTCTTTTGCCAAAGTCAAGGCATTGTGAATGGTAGCTATATGTTACTTATCCGTAGCATAGATGTATTGGTTTAGGACGGTCGTACCGCCTTATTGGCCAAAGTCAAGGGTGTGTACGGGTGGGTCTAAATCAATCTGGATAATGACGGGTAGAACTTGACTTGCGTGTTATGATTTGTTGGCCAAAGTCAAGGTTTTAAGCATTTGGGGAAAAAACCACATCGGGAGTTTCAAATATGCAGGGAACTTGCTAGTGTTGCATTCTGAAAGGTTACGCTCGTGCCCCGGCCGACTACCGTGACTAAATGCGGAACAAAATTTTTTCTAACGATTAGAACATGGCACTAGAATAACTTTTATCCCGGATCTTACCATAAACCTGTAAGTCGACGTCACACACCCACATGTTTGCGGAGAGGCGGAACGAATAAAATTGATCATTTTTAAACAAGGTAACATCGACTAAGCATAAGGATCTTGGCTAAACCATATCTAACAAAACTAACTAGAGGTATTATCTACTCGGTAAGAAGATTATACCTAAAGATCCAAGTCCTTCTTGTTCTCTTGCTGTCCTCCTTCACCACACGGGCTCTTTGGAGTGAAAAGGATGGCAGCTCCTCGCCGGCTTCTCGAAATAATAGAAGATCCACCCGAGAGTTCCTACTACAAGCTATAACCTCTAACTTGAGCTAACTATGTGACTTAGAGTGCTAATCTAAGTGACCTAGAGGATATAGAGATTGATTAAGGATTTAATAGTCTTTTTAACCCTATGGTTCTCAACTCATGAGAGGATTAGGGTTAAGATGAAGAAGAGAGAGCTTGAGGAGAGAGAGTGTTTTTGATAATAAAATGAATCTTGACTCAACTTGAATAATATGAAGTATAAAAATATCTCACTAAAATATGTAGAATAAATACCAACCATGCTTCATTTAATTCCTAAGATGAATCATCTCATGAGTCATGGTTCATTTAATGATAATTACACCTCACCTCTTTCACCACATTAAAGATTAAATCAAAAGATAAAACCCTAAATGAGTCATCTCCTTCTAGAAGCTTCCCGAAAAATTACGAGAATGCCCCACCAATCCGTATTTACGAAAAACACGGATATACTGAGACTATATTAAATCCAATAATTTAATACTAGTATCTGGCTTAAACCAAAGCCCACTAGTATAATCTGTCCCAATATCATACGTGCACAAGTACACGTATATGTCCGAACCCTGTCATAAAACCATACGACCTCTATATCGTTTCGCCCGAAGCAGGGAAACCCTCTGCGTGGGACTCTAAAAACTCGACACTACGCTGGCAGTGGGGTTTACCACAGGCCGCAAGCGGTACTAGCTGTACATAACGGTCCCCAGGTAAATGTCGATAAGAAGGTCGATGAGGAAACCCATCCGAACTCCTACTGAGCCTGATGTGACAATCTCCGTATAGTCCGGTCTGTTTGACTAAGAACGTCGCATATCGGGCCTAGGGGGCGGCAAGCCTCAAACCCCTAATAACGGTATAAGTCGTGTCGGAGTACTATCCCAAACACCCTGAGAAAGTTCTGGAGCACTTACCAGCAAATCTCGCTTGCCCTGGCCAGGGACCTTGCATAATAGAGTTCCGAACACAGCGCAACATCAACCCACAATACCGGGAGAGAAGAATCCTATCTAACCGCCACTGCCTCCAAGCACTTCGGGACTACACCCAACCGCTGCCTATTTGCACGACTCAATAGAGCCGTGGTAGGGTAGGTATCTAAGAACAGTGGGAACACACTTGAGGCAAAGCAGCAGTGTCAATTCTACGGACTATACTGTACTCATGTCACCTGGGAACTGTTACCTGACGATAGGTATATTACCAACCAACAGTTCCCGATGAGTCCTGTCCGGTGTACTCGTAACCCAACGAGCACCTGCATACTATCTCCAGTACAACATACTAATGGATGTGGGACAGACCATCTCCCCTGCTGGGACGAGAAGCGTATACACTAGTCTACTCTGGAGTATCGATGCCCTGTCTCGATAATTCTACGACTAGGGACCTGAAAAAGGATGTGCTTGTAGACTACCCAGCCCCCACTTGTGTGACTGCCATCACAACGTTGGTAGTCAAGCAAGATCTTAAGGGCTCTATCAATATGTATCCGCGATATGCTAAAAGAAACATATACACATATTAAGATAGATTCAAACTAAGTAGCATACTACTATGTCGACCAAGACTGTTATAAACCCGTGTATATATCCCAAGCTTTCAAAATGTAATATACAAGCCAGTACTATACAATAATGGCCTCTAGGGAATATAACACTAACAATGTCCCACTTGCACTAAGGCCATGTGCTGGCGTATCGCAGACCTATCATCTCGAATAGCCTTTCGAACTGCGTCTGAGGTATGGCCTTTGTGAATGGATCTGCAGTGTTTTCCTCTGTAGCAACTCTCCGGACCTCGATCTCCCGGCGATCTATGATCTCCCTGATCAGGTGATACCGCCTCAAGATGTGTCTGGACTTTTGATGGTACCTGGGTTCCTTCGCTAAAGCTATAGCCCCGTTGTTGTCATAATACAGAGGTATTGGATCAACAATGGATGGAACCATCTGAAGTTCTATTAAGAAATTCCTTATCCAGACTGCTTCTTTTGCGGTATCAGAAGCTGCGATATACTCCGCTTCCATCGTCGAGTCAGCAACGGTATCCTGCTTGGAACTCTTCTAGCACACCGCCCCTCCATTGAGGGTAAAGACATAACCTGACATGGACTTGGAGTCATCCTTGTCACTCTGGAAGCTGGAATCAGCAAAAGCCTCGATCTGGAGGTCTTTTCCGCCGTAAACTAAGAACATATCCTTAGTCCTTCTCAGGTACTTAAGAATGTTCTTAACTGCTATCCTGTGCTTCTCCCCTGGGTCTGACTGATATCGGCTTACCACGCTTAGTGCGTAAGTTACATTTGGTCAGGTACACAACATCTCATACATTATAGAGCCTACCGAAGAAGTGTAGGGTATAATCGACATGCGATCCCTTTCCAAATCAGTCTTGGAAGACATCTCTTTGGAGAGGGTAATTCCGTGACAAGCCGGTAAATTACCGCACATTGAATCTTCCATACTGAATCTTTTCAGTATAGTGTTGATGTACCTGGACTGCGAAAGTCCCAACATCCTCTTAGATCTATCACGATAGATCTGGATCCCCAGAATGTAAGAAGCATCACCCAGGTCTTTCATGGAGAACCTGTGTGACAAGAATCCTTTGACAGATTATAGCATAGGAATATCATTTCCTATCAAGAGAATGTCATCCACGTACAAGACAAGGAATACGATAGTTCGTGCTACAATCTTACTATAAATACATGGCTCATCTGGATTTTTGATAAAGTCATATTCTTTGACTGTTTCATCAAAACAGATGTTCCAACTCCGCGATACCTGCATTAGTCCATAAATGGACTTAAGCAACTTGCACACTTTCCCGCTGCTCCCACTCTGAATGAAACCTTCTGGCCGATCCATATAGACGCACTCTTCCAAATTTCTATTTAGAAAAGCCGTCTTTACGTCCATCTGCTAGATCTCATAATCGTGGAAGGCAGCAATGGCAAGAAGGATCCGAATGGATATGAGCATAGCTACTGGAGAAAAGGTTTCATCATAGTCCAAACCAGGTCTTTGGCGAAAACCCTTTGCAACAAGTCTAGCCTTATAGGTTTCAACCTGTCCATCCACACCAATCTTCTTTCTGAAGATCCCTTTACATCCTATGGGTTTTTCCCCATCTGGAGTAAAGTCCAAAGTCCATACTTTGTTGGTGTACATGGACTCCATCTCAGTCCGCATTGCATCCAGCTATCTTACCGAGTCGCCGCTCTGAATGGCTTGCTGGAAGCTAGTAGGTTCATCATTATCAACGAAGCAATCCTCTCTAACCCCGTCTATGAGAAAACCGCAGTATCTCTCAGGCGGATGAGACGGCCTACTACTCCTGCGGAGTGGTGCGGGAATGTCCTGTTCTCTTAAGACTTCTGGTTCCATCAAATTTTCAGTAATAGCTTGTGGTTCTGGAATTTCTTCCAGTTCTATTGCTCTCCCACTTGTTTCCTTTTATAAAAATTGATGTTCCAGAAAATAGGCATTACGAGATACAGAAACCTTTTGTTCCTCTGCGTAATAGAAAAACACCCCTTGGAGTTCTTTGGGTATCCCACAAACTTACACTGTACTGAGCGTGCCTCGAGTTTTTCCACATGCTGCTTTTTAACAAAAGCTGGACATCCCCATATCTTGAGATACTGAAGATAGGGTTTCTTCCCACTCCACATCTGATATGGTGTGGTAGGCACAGTCTTGGTAGGAACCCTGTTCAAAAGATATGCAGCTGATTGTAGTACATAACCCAAGAAAGATCGCGGTAACTCAACATTACTCATTATGGAACGTACCATATCCAATTGGGTTCGGTTCCGTCTCTCCGATACACTGTTGTATTGTGGAGTGTATGGAGGAGTAAGCTGAGAGAGAATTCCATTCTTTTTTAAGTAATCCAGGAACTCGGCACTCAAGTATTCACCACCTCGATCAGATCTCAGTGTCTTGATACTTTTGCCGGTTTGTTTTTCTACTTCATTCTTATATTCTCGGAATTTCTCAAAAGCCTCGGATTTATGTTTCTTTAAGAAAATATATCCATACCTAGAGAAATCATCCGTAAAAGTAATGAAATATGAAAAACCACTTCTTGCATGTGTAGACATTGGACCACATATATCACTGTGTATGAGTCCTAAGAGCTCCCTCGCTCTTATTCCGTGTCCAGTGAACGGAGTCTTTGTCATCTTTCCTTTGATACATGATTGACAAGTGGCATAAGATTGATATTCGAACGGATCTAAATATCCTTCTTTATGTAACTTAGTTAACCTTGTCTCGTTGATGTGACCCAGTCTACAATGCCATAAGAAAGCCTGATTTATATCCGGAGACTTTCATTTAAGTGTGTTCTGGACATTGAAAATCTGCAATTGGTTTAACACGTATATACCATTATCTAGTGTACCGGACCCAATCAAACCATGATTAAGGTGGATGTTGACAACATCGCTTACAAATGTAAAATCATAACCTTCTTTTGATAACAAGGATACTGATATGATATCACACGTTAAACCAGGTACACAAAAACAGTTACGCAAAACCAAAATATGTCCACTCTTCAATCCAAGGTGATAATCCCCTACGGACACAGCATCCACGCTCGCTCCGTTAGCAACCCTGAGGGTTATATCACCAGTCTTCAGTACTTTACGGCTTCTCAGTGCCTGCAATGAATTGCATATATGAGATCCCGATCCAGTATTCAATACCCAGGAAGTAGAGTTGATTGACAGACAATTTTCAATTACAAACACTCCTGAAGACGAAGCCACAACTTGCCTCGGGTCCTGGTTCTTGGCATTCCAAGATTTGCAATCCTTCTTCCAATGGCCCTTTCTATGACAGTGGAAGCACTCGTCCTTTGCTACTATCGGCACTGCAATCTTTTCCTTTCCCCTAGCTTCCACCTTACCAACACCACCTCTCGGTTTGATAGGGGCCTTCTTCTTCCTTCCTTTGGCTTTCGCCTTGGACCTGGAAGAGGAAGCACCATGAATAAACAGAGCAGGTGTTTCCCTTGCTTTTTGCAAGGTCCCCTCTGCACTCCTTAACATGTTGAGGAGTTCCGGAAGTTTAACTTCTTTACCTAGAATATTGAAATTCAAGATAAACTGGGCGTAGGTGGAAGGAAGGGATTGGAGAATCAAATCTGTATATAGCTCATTCTCTAACATTGTCCCGAGGTCCGCGAGCTCTTCAATGTAGCCAATTATCTTAAGGACATGTTCCTCTACAGATGATCCAAAGGCCAGCCTCGACTGAAATAGGTCTCATATCTGGCGATACGAGATTGTGTTAGTGTATATGCCTTAGGGGCCATTATTGTATCATACTAGCTTTTATATTACTTAATGGAAGCATGGGATATTCACAGTTGTATTAACAGTCTTGCTCAACATAGTAGTATGCTACTTGGTTTATATCTATCTTAATATGTGTATATGTTTCTTTTAGCATATCGCAAATACATATTGATAGAGCCCTTAGGATCTTTCTTGACTCCAGTGTTGTGATGGTAGTCACACTAGTGAGGGCTGGGTAGTCTACAAGAACATCCTTTTTCAGGTCCCTAGTCATAAGGATTGTCGAGACAGGGCATCGATACTCCGGAGTAGACTAGTGTATACGCTTCTCGTCCCAGCAGGGGAAATGGTCTGACCCACAACCATTAGTACGTTGTATTGGAGATAGTATGCAGATGCTCGTTGGGTTATGGGTACACCGGACAGGACTCGCAGGGAACTGTTGGTTGGTATTATACTCGTCGTCAGTTAACAATTCCCAGGTGACATGAGTACAGCATAGTCCGTAGACTTGACACTGCTGCTTTTCCTCGAGTGTATTCCCACTGTTCTTAGATTGCTACCCTACCATGGCTCGACTGAGTCGTGCAAACGGGTAGCAGTTGGGTGCAGTCTTGAAGCACTTGGAGGCACTGGCGGTTAGATAGGATTCGTCTCTCCCGGTATTGGGAGTTGATATCGCGCTGTGTTTGGAGAGCCATTACACAAGGTCCCTGGCCAGGGCAAGCAAGATTTACTGGTAGGTGTTCCAGTAGTTTCTCAAGGTGTAATGGGCTTCACTCCGACATGACTTATACCGCTTTTAGGGGACTGACGCTTGCCGCCCCCTAGGCCCGATATGCGATAGTCTTAGACGAACAGACCGGACTGTACGGAGATTGTCACATCAGGCTCAGTAGGAGTTTGGATGGGTTTCCTCATCGACCTTCTTATCGACATTTACCTGGGGACCGTTACGTACAGCTAGTACCGCTTGCGGCCTGTGGTTAAACCCACTGCCAGCGTAGTGTCAAGTCTTTAGAGTCCCACACAGAGGGTTTCCCTGCTTCAGGTGAAACGATATAGAGGTTGTATGGTTTTACGACAGGGTTCGGACATATACGTGTACTTATGCACGTATGATATTTGGACAGATTATACTAGCAGGCTTTGGTTTAAGCCAGATTCTAGTTTTGGATTATTGGATTAATGCAATCTCAGTATATCTGTGTTTTTCATGAATATGGATGGGAGGGGCATTCTCGTAATTAGCCGGGAAGCTTCTAGAAGAAAGGTAACTCATTTAGTTTTAATTCATTTGTGAATTAAACTTAATGAGGTAGAGAGATGATGTGTTATTTTCATTAATTGCACCATGAGTCATGAGGTGATTCATCTCAAGGTAATTAATGAAGCATGGTTGATGATTTAATATATTATTGCTTAGATATTTTCATGCTTCATAATATTATCCAAATGACTCAAGTTCAATTCATTATCACAAATACATTCTCTCTCCTCAAGCACTCATCTTCTTCATCCTAACCCTAATCCTCTCATGTGTTGAGAACCATAGGGTTAGCAAGACTAATATATCCTTAATCAATCTCTATATCCTCTAGGTCACTTGGATTAGCAATCCTAGCCACTTAGTTATCTCAAGTTAGAGGTTAAAGCTTGCAGAAGGAACTCTCGAGTGGATCTTCTATTACATCGAAGAAGCCGACGAGGAGGTGAACAACAAGAACAAGAAGGACTAGTATCTTGAGGTATAATCATCCATCATAGTAGTTAACTACTTCTAGATAGTTTGTTAGTTAGGGTTTAGTAAAGATCCGTTTGATAGTCGATGTTACCTTGTTTAAAATGATTGTTTTTACATATTCCGCCTCCCCGCATCTTGTGGGGTGTGTAACGTCGACTTACAGATTGCTCTCCATACAGTTCTTTGGTGTGGAGAAATATGGATTCAAGATCCATATTCTCGTGCCTTCTCTGATGTTCATTGTCCATAGAGGCAAGCACGATGCATTTGGCTTTCGCGCAGTCAATCTCCCAGGTCTTGCGGATTTCCTTATCCGCGACACTAGATTCTGGACCGGGGACGGCAGGGGCTCCCACTGTTTCTCGAATCCTTCCTCAAACCATAAAATAAGAACTAGTCAGGACTATTCTCACCGTACAATACTTGCTTAACCTTTCAGTCAGGCCAGTGTTGGTACTTCGAGGGAGGTTTTACGACGCTTTCGGGAAGTTCCTTAATTAAATAACCACTTTCCCTGGGGGCGTAGCCCCACTAACACCTTTCTTGACACCTACTTGGTTTATAGTATTGATCATTAAGTGAAAGAATCTCCCGATGAGTAGCATATACTCACAGTAGGATCGGGATCCAAATATCATCGTGTGATAAAGCTGAAGGAATCCTACCAAAATTATCACACTCTAAATAGTATGCAACACCAGCAAGTTTCAGTTTCTTTAGAAACTCCCGATGTGGATTTTTGCCCCATACTCTTATGACCTTGACGTTGGCCAAAATATCATAAGTCACATGTCAAGTTCTACCCATCATTATCCAGGTTAATTTGAACCTACCCATACATACCCTTGACGTTGGCCAAAATGGCAGTACGACTGTCCCAAACCAACGCATCTATCTATGCAACAGATGATTATCCAGCAGCTACCAAACACTATGCCTTGGCATTGGTCAAAATACATAGCTTGAATACTACTGAATATCCAAATGAAATGACGGAGGTCTACGAATGGTTTTGGCGAAACCGTGAACGTAGTGAACTTGATATGATTGAAGGAACCTGATAGCTTTTAATAAGGAGTGGCTTAAGCTCCGCATTTAAAAAGTTTTACTGTTTTGAAAAACCGAGTGGTTTTAAAAGTGTTCCAACGATTCAGTTTTGGTTTGTTTTCTTTGCATTAATCTAATGCAGTCCCATCATTTAACCTGTCATTGCAGAAAACAATGAAAATACAACGTCCGCTTATGCCATCCATATTCGCCACTGGGCCCCGTCATCACCTGTTAGGTTACTTAACTAACGACAGAATAGGGGATGGACTAGCGCGGGTTCAAAACATAAGCAACGCCTACTAGATATCATATATAGATATGTACATTCGTCAGACGCAATAATAGGCATTCCAGATCATAGATGAACACATTGGATATACGAGCAATCCGCATTTCCTTTGAGCCTGCAATGAACGACGGATTACACGGTCGTGATTAATAGCCAACCCCACCCTAGACCCCTACGGGTACGGAAAACTACCCGCTAAGTACCTGAAGTGAAGCAGTCTCCCTCAACAACGTGATGTTTAATATAGTGCCCTCAGAGTCAATTATTGGATCACAGGCACGTGATTGCAATGATTGAGGGAGGACCTATGCCGGTAGGACAATCTTACTCGAGATGATAGTATGCTATCTGGTTTATCTTTATCATCGTGTACTGCTTTAGGTGACCTTGCGAGTCGCTATTGCACGTTGATAGAGCCCCTAGGATTCTTGCTTGACTACCAGCAGTATGACGGCGATCATATACGTGAGAGCTGGAGTCTATAAGCACATCCTTAAAAGGTCCCTAGTCGTAGGAGTTTCGAGACAGGGCATCGATTCTCCAGAGTAGACTAGTGTATACAGTCGAGACCCCGACGAGGGGTGGTGGACGGTCTCACAAGCCACTGGTGTGAGTTGGTTCACCTAAGATGTATACAGGTGCTCATTGGGTTATGAGTACACCGGACAGGACTTGCCGGGAACCTGCTAGTTGGTATTATACCTGATGTCAGATAGCAGTTCCCTGGTGACAGGTGTACATGTTAGTTCATCGACCTGAGATCGTCATTTGTCTCGTGTGAGTTCCCACTGTACTTTGATTACTACCCTACCACGCTCAAAGGAGACGTGCAAACAGGTTTTAGTTGGGTACAGTCCCGAGCCACATGGAGGCAGTGAGCGGATCTGCAGGGGTTCGTCTCTCCCGGTATTGGGGGTGAGGTCGCACCGTGTCTAGGAGAGCCAGTACATGAAAAGTCCTTGGCCAAGGCAGGAGATTTACTGGTAGGTATTCCAGTAGTATCTCAGGGTGTTCTGGGCTACACTCCGACACGACTTGTACCGCTATTGGGGGTCTGACTTTTACCAACCCCCTAGGCCCGCCATGCGATGCTCATAGACGAACGGACCGGACTGTACGGATATTGTCACTGACAGGCTCAGTAGGGTGTCAGGATGAGTTCGCTCATCGACGTCCCTTTTGGTCAATACCTGGTAGCCCGTCACGTATTGGCTTATACCTCTGACGTGCTAGTGGTTAAATCCACAGCCAAAGTATTGACGAGTCTTTAGAGTCCCCTACAGAAAAGTTTCTCAAGTTTCGGGCGAAACGCTGTAGAGGCCGTATGGAGATATGGCAGGGTTCGATCAGATACGTGCGGTATTGCACGGATCGTGATTGGACGGATTTTACTAGCCGGCTTTGGCTTAAGCCGGATCCTAGTATTTGACAGTGTAGTTTTGTCTCTTTGCATTTGTGTTCAGTGGGAATACAAATGCGGGCATTTATATGCATTCGCGGGGTTTTCCTGTAATTTATTACGGGATCAGTTTTCTGAAGTTTCCAGTTTGCATTCCGTTCCGGCCAGTTTTCTTTTGTTCCTTCGCGGCCGGACTTTTTCGATGGAGGTGGTAATTTGCAATTGTGCAAATTACTTATTGTGGAGGGGTTTCTTGGTTATGTGTGGCTTCATGATTGTTCCTTCATCATGAGATGCTTTTTGAGTCCATTCCTTGGCTTTTGTGTGATGGTGCTTTGATTAGATTAGAATAGAAGTGGGTGTGACCTTTTTCTTCACATATTCATCCCTTTTATTCTCTTGAATTATTGATTAATTCCCTCCACCATTCTTAAGAGAGGGTCCGGCCACATCATGGAGAGATGGGGAGAGGGATCATTTTTGGTGGTGGCAAAAATCTTCATATCATTATTCCATTCATCCTAAAATGAGAGTTCCATTTCAAAGCTCATCTATTTTCTTCACCTCCATCAATGGTAACTTAAACCCCAAAGAGACATAGCCTACTACACTACATCTACAGCAAATCTTGGACGCGTCGACTTGCCAACTTCGCGCCCGAGTTGCCTCGGTCTAGAGGTGGGAGCCCGTAAACGAACCCGGCTACGTGGTGCCCTTTCCGACGAGGAGGTGACGGACGGAGATTCCACAGGAGATCGGAGTGGAGACGAAGGCCGAAGGACACGGATCGCTTGGTATAACTCTCTACCCATATTTTAGTTTGCTAGTAGCTAGGTTAATGGCCCGATCCGGGTTAAAAGTGCGCGGTGGTGCCGGTTTATAGTTTGCAAAGTTTTTGTTTCCGCGTTTCCGGCGTCGGATCGACGGCCGGGGCGCCGCCGCGGACTTACAATGGTATCAGAGCCACGCCATTAACCATGCCTAGCTTGCACTAGTATGTTTAGAACTCGATCGAACAAAAATCCCGAAAACCCGATTACAAGTTGCATAGTTTCTGTCGAAATTTTTTTGGAGTCTAAAAATTTTTCAGGTTGTTGCAGAATACTGTGCAGGGAATTCTAAGCACTCTGTGAAAAATTAGTCACGTGATCTCACCATACCACCGCGGAACCGCGGCAAAACCCATGATTTAGCCGCGGTTTCGCCGCGCTTTTGACTGTTCATTTGACCAAATTTTTGCAGAGAGCTTTTGAGTTGAAAATGGGGGTTTTGGGATATTCTTTTTGGGCCCAGATTTTCTGTGAGTGCTACAGTAGTGCTTGCGGCCCACTTCGGTAAATTTGATCGATCGAAAATTTTAAACATGTTAGTTCACAGTATTTACATTATATCTGCGACCGTGAATGTCATTTGATCGGTAAATCCTGTCTAACTGCTATAGCCCTTTTAGACGGATTTGCGAACGTGACATTCACGTTGATGTTCTGTGTTGTGCTGTGATGTTGCGGATTGGTCGTGGGGGATAGCCTAGATGCAATATTAGTACTGTTTTGTTTTATATGTACATTTGATATTGCGGGGCGAGCGTCCGAAATGTGGACTGCCGTCACTGCCTGTTTGTATTATTCTTTTGGGGCACGACCGGGTTGAGATCGATGTACCCGTTGTATGTATATTTTACTTTCTGTACTAGGATTACCCCGTGGAGGGGTGCACGGATAGCCGGGTTCTAGAGTGCAACGAGCCCTCATCTCATGGCTTTGAGACGGAGGGGGCTTCACTCTAGAATTGGCGGGCTATTCTCCGCACTCGTAGGGGGTACAGGTTGACCCAGGAGGGGTGCCCAAGTTACCGGATTCCGTGAAGTGCTGGGTGGTCCATTCACGTTGCTGAAGGGGGCTGTCTCGCTTCAGGTTTTGGCGGGTAACATGCCGCGCCCGTAGGGGTCTAGGATTTCATTTCACAGGCTATCCACACGACCAGGGGAACGTCGGGTTTCAGTAGCGGCTCTGTGAAACCCGGGGATCCCAGATATCTGTATTGTTCTGTGATGCTGGTTACATTTCTGTGATGTTGCATTTTATCACGCCTTGAGCGAAATATTATATATTGATATATATACTAGTAGATGTTGTATATGTTTTGCATCCGCGCTAGTCCTGTCCCCGCTCTGTCGTTAGTTAGCTAACCTAACGGGTGATGATGGGACCCAGTGGCGAATGCGGATGGCATATACGTACGTCATTATTTTCGTTCTTTATTGGTGTGATCAATTGATGGGACTGCGTTGATTCGGATCAATGCAAGATAAACAAACCTATTCTGATGTTGTTGGAACATTTTTCAAAAAGCTGTTATTGCAAGGACGTTCACTTTTGTTTTGCACAGTGGTATTCAGTTGGAATATCCTGCTCCTCAGTCGACGAGGCAAGGGCCGAGATCCCTTCACCGGGAGTGACCCCTTGGACAGAAGTTTGCGTCAGGGCAATAACTTCACTATAGCCGATTACTTTTGCTTTGCATCGTGGTATTCAGTTGGAATATCCTGCACCTCATTCTACGGGGAAAGAGCCGAGATCCCTTCACCGGGAGTGACCTCTTTTGCAAAGGTTTTCGTTACTATATTTTTTAAAAGCTATCCGTTCCTTCAACGATATCAAGTTCATTACGTTAAAGGTTTTCGCCAGAAACCATTCGTAGCCCTCCGTTGTTTCATATGGATAGTCAATAGTATTCAAGCTGTGTTTGTTGGCCATAGTCAAGGAACAATGTTTGGTAGCTATTGGGTGTTCATATGCTGCATAGATAGATGCGTTGGTTTGGGACAGTCGTATAGCCTTGTTGGCCCTAGTCAAGGGCCTGTACGGGTGGGTTCAAATCAACCTGGACAATGACGGGTAGAACTTGACATGTGACTTATGATTTGTTGGCCTTAGTCAAGGTCATAAGAGCATGGGGCAAAAATCACATCGGGAGTTTCTGAAGAAACTGAAACTTGCCAAATATGCGCATACCTTCTGGAGTGTGATAACGTGAGCGGATTCCGTCACGTTATCATGCGATGATAGTTGGATCCCGATTCCCACTGATGAGTTGGTTTACTCCTCGGGTGATCCCGGCTAATTCTTCTTTCAGGTTTGGGGAAGAATTTGACGTTACAGTGGGAGGTTTCCTGATTAGATAAAGTGATAACCATTTTGATCTAGGTTAGAGTGCACGCTGAGTGTTTCTTTTCTCTCTCTCTTTGGCAGCGACCATTGACCCGACCCTAGACTATGACTCAGTGACCAAGTTGACCGAACCTTCTTAACACTGGCTTTTGGATTGTCATAGTTGCAGACCTCATTGCCACTCCTACTTTTACCCTTTTCTCCAGGACACCGCGTATTACTACGAACGTCCACTTCCATTAGAAAAAACCATCGTATGGTTATATACGAACTTGAAGGAATTCGAGGATGGTTTTTGGTTCTGGAGAAAACGAATAGGACTATTCAGTTGTCTTTTCCTTTTACCTTCTCTCAAGTTGCGAGTACTCCTTGGTTTAGGAGATAGTACACCTATTACGCGAATTGGATAGTCTTCTTCCAAACCTTAGGCTGGTGCCGACAGGTAGGGAATGAAGAAAACCAGTTAGCCTAAACGGTGTACAGAAGGTATTAAGTAAAGACATATCAAGGGATTAGTAAGAGGGCAAAGTAAATTGCGACTACTATTCATGACCAAACCAAATATTTCTTCGCCAATCCTAAATCACCTTTGTATTTCTCCAGGACACTCCGTATAACTACGAAGATCCACAGTTTATTGGATAATCCATCGTATGGTTATATACGAACTTGAAAGGAACTTGTTCCAGTTCAGGGATGGATCCTGGTTCAGGAGAAATAGGAATAAGGTTTATTCGGTTGTCTTTTATTTTCACCTTCTCTCGCATTGCGAGTGCTCCTAGGATTAGGACAGTACACCCATTATGCTTATTGGATAGTCTTCTTCCAAACCATAGGCTGGTGCCGAACGGTAGGGAAGGAAGAAAACCATTTAGCCTAAAGGGGTGTACAGAAGGTAATGACTAAAGACATATAAAGGGATTTGGAGAGATGACAAAGAAATATACGGTTACTGTTGTGAATCTGGATAATGGAAGAGGCATTACTAGGAATACCCGGATACCCCATCGAAACATTTCAATGTTTCAGTTTCACTGTGTACTGTTAAAAGAAAACTGATTTCCCAATTAGACACTTACTCCAGGGTATGTATTTACCAGGTTTGATCTCACATCTGTATGGTTTTACAGATGATGAGTGGGAGTATGTTATTGGGAATTGGGTGATCATCCTCATTATATCGGAATTCGTTGTAATTGGTGATATTTGAGGAAATCTCCTGGGTTGTTTGCCGGACGGCAAATATTTGGTTTTGAATATCCGTTGTTATGCACCAATTTCAAATTGATATATCTGTACGTCTATTTTTATAGAGTGAGATATACCTTTTTGAAATTATGTCTATGACATTTACCTATATCAGTGGATGGTTAGGTAAGGAGTATTAAACAGCGGTGTAATTCTTCTTAACCATAAGTACAGTTTTCAACCTACGACACACAGTGAATGAGTCATTTGACTCAAGGGACTTATACAGAGTTATGTGTATTGTCCAGTGTCCATTAGGACAGATAGGTAGGTACTCGTACTATATTCGGTTTACTTATGACTTCTCTAGTTTTAGACAGGTGTTTCGTAGAAACACAGGGTCTGAGTTTTGAGAAGTTATAGGTATAAGAATAGAGTAGAGAACCAGGTATTGCAAGTATCGGGATTCTTCAAGGTGATCGAAGATGTAGATACTTGTGTATGGTATTCAGTTAATAGTAACGAGAACTTGCTTCTCTTTCAGGTTACTCATAATTGGAAGCATTCCTAAGTTGAGTAACGCTGATCGGCCTTCTTCCATTTAGTTGACATGCACTGGAGACAGCTACATGATTTGAATCTGGTTCAATTAAATCAGTGCCTCTGTTCCTGTATTGGATATAGAACAGTTCATATCTTGACATTGTTAAGATACGGGGAGTTGTCCAGCTTATGATTAAAACCAGATTCTGGATGACTCGAGGCACGTTTCCGTAATGGCTGTTTGAGGGTTGACCCGGTCTATGACGAGGGTTGATTTTCTACCATCTGGAAGATCAATAGCGATATTGTTCTTGACTCTCCACAGGTTTAATAAAAATGGATTTTTTCAGAAAACAGTAGTGGGAGTATGGTAGAACTGGAAGTGATTCCAGAACCGCGAACGATTACTGAAGATTTGATAAAGAACCTAAAGATTCAATCTGGTTTGACATTCCATTGACCACTCCGCAGATGTGGTGGGTAACCTCAGGCACCCGAGAGGTACTCCGGTAGCCTCAAGGACGGTGACAGGGAGGTTCTTGTTTACCCAGACGTGCCATTGCTGTTGTTCCAGACTGTGAGACCTGGCAGGAGGATGAGTATAGCGTCGTTCTAAACTAGCTTTAGAAGTGTACGTCTATATGACTTTGCCAGAGGGTTGTCGTGGTCAGTGGGAGCAGCGGAAGCATTGGTGGACAAGTGGCTTATGTCTATTTATAAACTAAAGCAGATATAGCGGAGATAGATCATCTATTTCTGATGTGACAGTCATAGGTTTGACTTCATCAGAATAGGGGATGGATCTGTTAAGAAAGTAGTAGGGTGTGATGTCCTGGTATTTGGATGACATACACAAAGTAGGAAGTGAAATTCCAATACTACGGTCGGTTATACTTTGGTTGTCACACAGTGTGTTCTCCACATGGGACTTGGATATAATATCAAGACATTCTGGTTACTAGATCTATAGATCTAGATTTGGGTGGTTTTCCAATCTGGGTACTTAGACAGCATTCTATGAGTATTTAGAATGGATGACTCCTGGCACGGTAGTGTACCTGCAGGTGATGGAGTCACCCTCCCTAAAGGTGTCTTACAGACTAAAGTAGAGAGGGATGTGCATGATTGGCAGATCACTTGCTTAGGCAATTGAGTCAATCGTGTGATGTCAAGTACCACACCAGATGTTGTTCTTGCAGTAGATGCAATAAGTTGACATTGATCCAATCCTGGAGAAACATTCGGAAGCAGTTTTAGAACATAAGTGGATGTTCTAGGGATATGATAACGGCAGCCTCCTTCGGGAAACGGTTATCATTCCAGGCCTCCAAGGTGACATGGATGACAGAGTGACTAGTTATAGTTTTCCCTCTGACGAGGGGAAGTATTTTGGACAGGTGGTCCAGGTGGATACTGAGGGAAGGATGGCGCAGGATACTGATTAAGTTCAGTTGACGATACAGTCTAAGAAGTTTGGATTTGGAGTTCATTTATGAGCTAGGTCCCATCAGACATCCAGACATTCTAAGACAGGTATTGCTCATTTCGGAAGATGGCTATCTCCGCGAACTTGAGATAAAGAGAGACATAGAAAGAGACACCACAGCGGATCCACTCACTGAGGCTATTCCTCGAACGCAATGGTTTCGCAAACGAGCTTTGTGAGACTGACTAGTAGAGGAGTTGGGTGTTCGGTATCACACGGGCTGTGAGTATGCGACATCGCAATAATTAGCCTTGAGTGCAAGTATGAGATTGTTGGATATAGTGCCCTCAGAGTCAATTATTGGATCACAGGCACGTGATTGCAATGATTGAGGGAGGACCTATGCCGGTAGGACAGTCTTACTCGAGATGATAGTATGCTATCAGGTTTATCTTTATCATCGTGTACTGCTTTAGGTGACCTTACGAGTCGCTATTGCATGTTGATAGAGCCCCTAGGATTCTTTCTTGACTACCAGCAGTATGAGGGCGATCATATACGTGAGTGCTGGAGCCAATAAGCACATCCTTAAAAGGTCCCGAGTCGTGGGAGTTTCGAGACAGGGCATCGATTCTCCAGAGTAGACTAGTGTATACAGTCGAGACCCCGACGAGGGACGGTGGCCGGTCTCACAAGCCACTGGTGTCAGTTGGTTCACCTAAGATGTATACAGGTGCTCATTGGGTTATGAGTACACCGGACAGGACTCGCCGGGAACCTGCTAGTTGGTATTATACCTGATGTCAGATAGCAGTTCCCTGGTGACATGTGTACAAGTTAGTTCATCGACCTGAGATCGTCATTTGTCTCGTGTGAGTTCCCACTGTGCTTTGATTACTACCCTACCACGCTCAAAGGAGACGTGCAAACAGGTTTTAGTTGGGTACAGTCCCGAGCCACATGGAGGCAGTGAGCGGATCTGCAGGGGTTCGTCTCTCCCGGTATTGGGGGTGAGGTCGCGCTGTGTCTAGGAGAGCCAGTACATGAAAAGTCCTTGGCCAAGGCAGGAGATTTATTGGTAGGTATTCTAGTAGTATCTCAGGGTGTTCTAGGCTACACTCCGACACGACTTGTACCGCTATTGGGGGTCTGACTTTTACCAACCCCCTAGGCCCGCCATGCGATGCTCATAGACGAACTGACCGGACTGTACGGATATTGTCACTGACAGGCTCAGTAGGGTGTCAGGATGAGTTCGCTCATCGACGTCCCTTTTAGTCAATACCTGGTAGCCCGTCACGTATTGGCTTATACCTCTGACGTGCTAGTGGTTAAATCCACAGCCAAAGTATTGACGAGTCTTTAGAGTCCCCCACAGACCAGTTTCTCAAGTTTCGGGCGAAACGCTGTAGAGGCCGTATGGAGATATGGCAGGGTTCGATCAGATACGTGCGGTATTGCACGGATCGTGATTGGACGGATTTTACTAGCCGGCTTTGGCTTAAGCCGGATCCTTGTATTAGATAGTGTAGTTTTATCTCTTTGCATTTGTGTTCAGTGGGAGTACATATACGGGCATGCATATGCAGTCGCGGGGTTTTCCTGTAATTTATTACGGGATCAGTTTCTGAAGTTGCCAGTTTGCATTCCGTTCCGGCCAGTTTTCTTTTATTCCTTCGCGGCCGGACTTTTCCGATGGAGGAGGTAATTTGCAATTGTGCAAATTACTTATTGTGGAGGGGTTTCTTGCTTATGTGTGGCTTCATGATTGTTCCTGCATCATGAGATGCTTTTTGAGTCCATTCCTTGGCTTTTGTGTGATGGTGCTTTGATTAGATGAGAATAGAAGTGGGTGTGACCTTTTTCTTCACATATTCATCCCCTTTCTTCTCTTGAATTATTGATTAATTCCCTCCACCATTCTTAAGAGAGGGGCCGGCCACATCATGGAGAGATGGGGAGAGGGATCATTTTTGGTGGTGGCAAAAATCTTCATATCATTATTCCATTCATCCTAAAATGAGAGTTCCATTTCAAAGCTCATCTATTTTCTTCACCTCCATCAATGGTAACTTAAACCCCAAAGAGACATAGCCTACTACACTACATCTACAGCAAATCTTGGACGCGTCGGCTAGCCAACTTCGCGCCCGAGTTGCTTCGGTCCAGAGGTGGGAGCCCGTAAACGAACCCGGCTACGTGGTGCCCTTTTCGACGAGGAGGTGACGGACGGAGATTCCGCGGGAGATCGGAGTGGAGACGAAGACCGAAGGACACGGATCGCTTGGTATAACTCTCTACCCGTATTTTAGTTTGCTAGTAGCTAGGTTAATAGCCTGATCCGGGTTAAAAGTGCGCGGTGGTGCCGGTTTACAGTTTTTGTAAAGTTTTCGTTTCCGCATTTCCGGCGTCGGGTCGACGGCCGGGACGCCGCCGTGCACTTACACGTGAGTAGGCCACTTAGCACTTCAAAGCACCTGGTAGTTCTTGCACCCCACCTTGGGTCTATTCTAGGAGCAATAAACAGTAAATGAAATAATACAACGGTGGCTACGATCTCAACCCGGATGTGCCCCGCGAAAAAATATTACAACAATTTACAATTGAAAACCCTCATCTCACATCCCCGGCTATTCATCACGACGATCCAACAAGTTCACATACACAAACCAATATAATCATCACAGAAATGTGCAACCCCCAACCAACCGACATATAGCAATTAGCGGAAGTTTACGAACACATTAAACACAACTAGAAACATTAAACAATACTAAACTGTGACTTCGAAACACTCGGTATTTGCCATAGTAAAGAATTTACAGTAAAATCAAAATTGGCAAAAACAAACAACTCCTGAAGCCCTAGATCCAAGTCATAAGGCCACACACCAAAATTCAAGGCATTTCCCTCCAAAGGGGCCGAGCTCGCCGGAAAAATGAGCAAAGTGGCCGGCCACTTTTTGGTGGAATTGTCTCGTTTTTGGTGTGTGTCAATTTAACAGTACAAAGAACACTCTGCAGTTGTTTAAATAATTTTCAGAGCCTCATAGAAAATCGACAGAAACTTGAATCTTAGCTTCGATGTTTTCGGGTCATTTCGGTTTCGTAGTTTAACTTGTTGTTTAAACTGTTAGCTATGGTTTAGTTAGCTCTGATACCACTATAAGTCAACGTTACACACCCCACATTTTTGCGGGGAGGCGGAACGAGTAAAACCAATCATTTTAAAACAAGGTAACATCGACTAAGCATAAGGATCTTGGCTAAACCATATCTAACAAAACTAACTAGAGTTATTATCTACTCGGTAAGAAGATTATACCTAAAGGTCCAAGTCATTCTTGTTCTCTTGCTGTCCTCCTTCACCACGTGGGCTCCTTGGAGTGAAAATGATGGCACCTCCTCATCGGCTTCTCGAAGTAATAGAAGATCTACCCGAGAGTTCCTACTACAAGCTTTAACCTCTAACTTGAGATAACTAAGTGACTTAGAGTGCTAATATAAGTGACCTAGAGGATATAGAGATTGATTAAGGATTTAATAGTCTTGTTAACCCTAGGGTTCTCAACTCATGAGAGGATTAGGGTTAAGATGAAGAAGAGAGAGCTTGAGGAGAGAGAGAGTGTTTGTGATAATAAAATGAATCTTGACTCAACTTGAATAATATGAACCATGAAAGTATTCACTAAAATATCTAGAATAAATATCAACCATGCTTCATTTAATTCCTAAGATGAATCATCTCATGAGTCATGGTTCATTTAATGATAATTACACCTCATCTCCTCCACCTCATTAAATATTAAATCAAAAGATAAAACCCTAAATGAGTCATCTCCTTCTAGAAGCTTCCCGACAAATTACGAGAATGCCCCTCCCATCCGTATTTACGAAAAACACGGATATACCGAGACTATATCAAATCCAATAATCTAATACTAGTATCTGGCATAAACCAAAGCCCACTAGTATAATCTGTCCGAATATCATACGTGCACAAGTATACGTATATGTCCGAATCCTGTCGTAAAACCATACGACCTCTATATCGTATCGCCCAAAGCAGGGAAACCCTCTATGTGGGACACTAAATACTCGACACTAGGCTGGTGTGGGTTTAACCACAGGCCGCAAGCGGTACTAGCTGCACGTAACGGTCTCCAGGTAGATGTCGATAAGAAGGTTGATGAGGAGACCCATCCAAACTCCTACTGAGCCGGATATGACTATGTCCGTACAGTCCGGTCTGTTCGTCTAAGAACATCGCATATCGGGCCTAAAGGGGAGGCAAGCGTCAGACCCCTAATAGCGGTATAAGTCATGTCGGAGTACTATCCAAAACACCCTGAGAAACTACTGGAGCACCTACTAGCAAATCTTGCTTGCCCTGGCTAGGGACCTTACGTAATGGAGTTTCGAACACAGTGCGACATCAAAACCCAATACTGGGAGAGATGAATCCTATCTAACCGCCACTGCCTCCAAGCGCTTCGGGACTGCACCCAACCGCTACCTGTTTACACGACTCAATAGAGCCGTGATAGGGTAGCAATCTAAGAACAGTGGGAACACACTTGAGGCAAAGTAGCAGTGTCAAGTCTACGGACTATGCTGTACTCGTGTCACCTAGGAACTGTTACCTGATGATAGGTATAGTACCATGGCTGTGGGACAGACCATCTCCCCTGCTGGGATGAGAAGCATATACACTAGTCTACTCTGGAGTATCGATGCCCTGTCTCGATAATCCTACGACTAGGGACCTGAAAAAGGATGTACTTGTAGACTACCCAGCCCCCACCAGTGTGACTGGTATCACAATGCTGGTTGTTGATCGCACGCCAATAACGTGTCGGATGTTCAAAGAATTAAAGTGTAACCGCGATCAGGACGGTGTCGCTATGCAGCTAGCCGGTTGAGCACGGGTCGGTCCACAGGGAGATGGTGGTATCTTACCTTCTTGTCTTAGACGAGTCAATAAAGAATCTGTATGTTTGTTTGATCTAACCTATGTGTTTATTTGCAAGTATAAAGTTGTTAAGAAGAAAATACGAGATTGTAAGCTAAAGAAATCCGTACTCAAAACCTTTGAGCCGAGTCTTGACCAATTGAAGCTCGAGCAATCGGCAACAACGTGGATTAGGGGATTTAAGCGCGGTATTCGTGGAATCCGGCCTATTTACCCTTGTCCTTCCGTTCTTGTCTCTTGCTTTCGCCTCCGGCCAAACCGAACGCAACCGGTCGCGGTTAGGAATCACCGTTACCTTGTCAGGGTAGGGTGCCTAACGGAGCGCTTGCGTATGGTTTGGGCGAAGTTCAAATGGAAAATAACGGGAAAAGGAATTGGTAAAGAAATGTTAACTTACAATATCATATGGATTCTTAACAACAACAATAAATACAACATTCACAAAATGAACAACAAAGAGAGCAAAAGAAAAGAACAAAGAAAAGAAAAGATTACAAGTATTAAGTGCATGAAATAAATTGCAAGTAATTAAAGTGCATGGAAATAAATTGCAAGTAATAAAAAGCAATAAAAAGAACACGAAACTAGGACTCAAGACAAGCATGTGATCAATAGCCAACCCTTAAACTTGCAAGCTCAATGAAGAGGTTGCAAGATCAAGGGAAGGGTAGAGAACGCATGTGAAATGAAGTGCTAATTCCATGAAAGAATACGACCCTTGAGATCAATAACTAACCCTTAACCATTCAAGCTCAATGAAGAGGTTGAATGATCAAGAGAAAGCAAGAATCTCAAGGGGAAGAAAGAACAAAAGAGAATGATACAAAAGCCTCATCTTCATTAATCTTCCACTCAAAAAGCTCTCACTACAATTTTCATGGAAAAAGAATGAAGAAGAAGAAGAAAAAGAACTAAAACTACAAAAGAATGGAGAACAAAGAATGACCCTTGGCTTAGCTCAAATCTGCTGTATTTATAGGCAGGGAGTTGAAGATCTAGGGCAACAAACTGGACCCATGTGAAAATACCATCCTACCCCCCAAAGCCCATGCCCTGAAGCGCCTGTACGGCCGCGGATCCCCCGCCAATACCCCCTATTGGCCGCGGATCCGCGCCCCTACAGTAGGGTTAGGGTGTGGGCAACTTGGTACTTCCCTGGTCTGCTGTCCCCTGTTGTCTGGTACATGTATTTTCTGATAATATTTCCAGAATATCTTCAGAATTCCTAGTCCAAGATTGCTATCTTTTCTTCACTTTTTGACTTTATCTCTCTTGAGCTCCGCGCACCCATTGATTCTTGTGCTGCCCCCCTCGTGCTCTGTGCTTGTCCGAGACACGAATGACCACTGTCATATGTCTTGTCTCTGGAACTGGTACTCGGCACTGGACGGATATGGATGACCGGAACCCGGCTTTTATCTGCTGTGACAGATGTTCTGTATTTGGTGTAACTGTGGAGATTTTTTCTTGATTTGCAATATTTGGACTGAAAACCTGTACTCTGTAAACATGTAACAAACACGGATTAAAAGCACCTACCTATAAACAACCGAGCGTAAGAATGGGCGGTATAAAATGCAGTATTCTGTGATGAACAAATACCCCCAAACTTAACTTTTGCTCGTCCCGAGCAAAACCAATTATTCACAAAAATAAAATCCTAACCGCACTTTCGCAGGGAACGCGATTGCACTGAGCGCGTGCAACAAGCCGTTAAACCTCTAGGTGTCCCTAGTAGGAGGAGTGTTGTCTCCTGAGGGTTTTCAGCGGATACTACCCACAAAATCCGGTCAAGTTGGTTTTGTAAAATAACTAAGATTCAAACCCTAAAGTTTTGTTTTAGAAAATAGCAATTCTATAATCCTAAGTCTAGACCATCGAACCTTTATTTTTCACACCTCGCTTCTTATTTAACTACAGATTTTATATGTCTTTACGTGCAGTGCAAATAGTGTCGTTAAGTTCCTGAAAGGTCGAATAAAGTCATCACGTCGCACAATAAAGCCCAGATAACAATTTTAAAAGGATCACATAAGTTTTACAAAGAGTTAAGCATTTTTCAAGTTTCGTTTTCCAGTAAGGTTTCAACTTCAGAATTTCTATCTTCCATAACAGGAAACTAAGTCGTATTTTTCACTCCACCTTTTTCTTGTTTTCATTTCATACACACCTCTGTGAACGTGCAATAGTCTTTATCATAGAGTAAAACCTTCATATCTCCGTTAAATTTTTTTATAAAAGCTTGTTTTTTATCAAGATTATTCTCACACAAAGAACCGTTAGGAATTTTAACTCGGAGAGAACACTTGCTTGACTTTGTTTTTATCTGGACTTTCTAGGCTTCTTAGCGAGCTTTGGGCCAATGCACCCAAACCAGTTGGTTTTAGGGCATTAGGTGTAGAAACACCCCAGCGGACTTAATTACTCAAGTTACCTAGGTCCAAAAACAAAAGACAGATGGCGTGAAAATCAGATGATTTAATACGAACGGAGATATAACCGGCAGTTCCATTATTTTTTTGGATAAAAGATGTGTTTAGTGGGTTTGGTGTGTAATCATTCCAATCAAGTTTCAGATGGGTTATTTTTCAGACTTAGTTCCAATTAAGGCATCAATAACATTCCTTCATATTCACTCACTTCATAAACTATTCTTGATATATTACTTATTTCAGAACAAACCTATTTGATCCTCAGAAAATCATTTATCTATTTAAAAGTTTTTTAAACATAACATACTTGTCATCTAATTTCCAAAACACACGACACGTGTGGTGTGATGTAAAGACGTATATCAGCAATAGTTAACTTCAAAGGAGAGTTATCTTTCAGGTTTTCAAAATCTAAAAATAAGATTTAGTTATTCTTATCTTATCAAACAAAAACCGTCGAATGTTGAATCAGAGTTCTTCCACAAGCTAACTTGATAAAAAAGTTTTTATATTTTTAGAAAATTTTCAGATTTTTATGGATTTTATGGATTTAATATGCAGATGCAAAATATACATATGAATGCGAAGGAAGAAAGCTTACCGAGCACACCCCCACACTTAAACTTGACAGTGCCCTCACTGTCAGGCTATACCAAGAGGGTCAAAATTGCCGGCGCTCCCTAAAAACAAATTATATACAAAACAAAAAAGAAAACAAAAAATATATACAAAAAAAAGTGTCCCCCCCAAACTTAAGTAAAACAGTGTTTCCACTGTTAAGCGTTGAAATTCAGGATTAGGGGGGAAAGAACAGTATCCAACTATACAAGGCCTTACACAGGCCAAAAGTTAACACCAACCATTCAAAGATTGTATCTCTATAAAGCAGTGGCTGGTCGAAGAATGCGGAGAGGTAAGAAATGGAGACTACGCGAGACCGCTTGTGGAGAGAAGTGGAATGCGGTCTCGGTAGATGAGAAGAAGAATGGCGGAAGGGAAAAGGAAGTGGAATACGAACTTGAGGGTGCAAATGGAGTAAATAGATTAGCACAATTCGTGATGAGCGATGTGTAAACAGCGATTGTGCTAATCTATTAACCCGTCGAGAGATTGGGTCAAATCCCTCAAGATTCGTAAGAAGCCATGGGTACGCCGAACTTGGTAAACCAGACACAGTAAATGAAAATGATACGGTTTCTTGCATGGTCGGAACGATGGAAAGGGTAGGGGGAGGTGATTGAGGAAGGGTATCAGTTAAGGTTTCGGGAGGGTGTACACAGTTAATGAAAGGAACAGGATAAATTAGAAAATCCGACTCATCAATTAAAACTGTTTCATCCTCGGTACTATCCTCAATATTCTCCTCAAAATTTATCTCATCCATGCATTTATCATCAAAATCAAGACGCATATGAAGTTCGGGAAAAACAGTTAATGACTCGGGATGATGATTTGAAGAGACAAACTCAGCCAAATCTACGGGTTCATCATCCAAAATGTTCCCAGCGTCAATATCCTCGATCAAGTGAAAATCTATATTCTCAGACACCTCAACAAAAGCATGGATATCAATCAATTCAGGTTCTAGAGTGGAGGTGTAGAGGTCAAGAGGATTGGGTATGGTTTCACTCAAAAGGGACCCTTCACAATCGGGCAAATCAAATACTACAAAGTCGCACAACTCATTAAACATTCTATCTTCAACTGATAATTCATTTGGGACATTTGATAGACTTTCAACACAGGAGTTGTGGGATTCAATTTGAGACGTGTAGGTTTGATTTGGAAGGGGGTATATCTCACTCTCTCCACTCAAATTCACTGCCTGTCCTGCAGCCTCATCATACATCGAAAAAGATGGAGCTAGTTGAAAACTAGCTACCGGGTCACTAGGTTGCGTGAGGGCGGCCATGGACGCATTCAAATTCATCATCTGTTGGCTTGACGCTACCCTAAAGTCTTCCAATGACTGTTCTAGACTAGACATAGGTTGTGAAGGAGTTTCAGTAAAAGATTCAAAGTTGTTTGGATACTGAAAACTCCCAAATGGCGGTTCTGAAGCAATGTCTAGGGAAGGTGCAAAAGTAGGGTAGGATTGGTAGGAATTGAATGGCTGGACAGGAGTGGGGTCAACATTGGGATAAGAAGGTGAATGGAATTATTGATCCCAAGAACGTGAAGTGGTGAAAGGAGTGAAAGATCGGCTACGAGATTGTTCAATTTGTTCAGCAAGAGACATTGGTCTCGGGGTGGCAACATGACTCGAAGAAGGGGTATCAACGTAAGAAGGGGTGACTGTTTGAAATGGTTGATACGAAGTGAATTGCGGAGTCAAATTGTTCGTCCTAGACGCGTCTATCCGATCTCTCAATGAAATTTTCGGCATGGATGGATCGTTCGAAGTTCGGCCAAAGCAAGAACCGTATGAAGTAATGTCTGGTTGTGGGTACCAAAGTTCGGCAAGAGTTTTGCGAGGTGGAGTACCCATGATATGAAGAGAGAATGAAAGAAAGGAGGGAAAAGGAGGGGAAAAAAATGTGATTTTTTTTTAAAATTTTTTTTTTATATTAACAAAAGAATGAAGTATACACAAAAAGATTATGGACAAAAACAATCACGACACAAAAATACCACACATCTAATCGTTCTAGGGTTCACCTAGGTCAACTAGACCTGCTCCAGAACTTAATTGTCGAAGTAAAACTGTGTCGAGAAACAGGCTCAAGATACACTGATCACGAGGCCAGGTAAGTGCAGAGATAAGGGGAGGTTTTCCAACGCTTTCGCGAAGTTCCTTAATTAAATAACCCTTTCTCTTTTGGCGGTTTCGCCGTTAACACTTTCCTAGACACCCCGTAAACAATATACCGTTAAGCAAGGTTCTAAACACAGTTAACTTCTCCTAGTGAGCGCGAAGTCCTTAAGGATTAAAGTCTAATTTCTTTTAAAATTTGTGCGGGTAATCGTTATGCTCAAGTTCGTGATTTGTGGGCCACGGAAAAGGTGATGAAATCCTTTACCGTATATTGTGGGGTTCGCTTGCCCTTAAGTCCGTATTAACGTATGCAATGCGCAATTCAAAAAAAATTCTATAAAGAATCAAACAATCGTTTTTTAGTTTAAGCGCGGCGCTGCAACAAATACAGGTTAGTCAATTTTTAGCGTTTGCTAGCGAACTTGCAAAGAATCCTGCAAAGAATAGTATATTGGAAGCGTCGGATTTGAGAAGAAGGTGTTAGTAAAATACGTACCGTTAAGTTTTGGGTTAGGAAACCCCCGTTGAATCAAATCCGGTAAGCTTAAAAAGTTCGCTTGCGCGGGTCAAACTACCCGGATCTTTGGCACTGTACTTCGTAAACACCTTAGCCTTGAATGTACACTTTGCTCCCCACAATTGCAGTTTGCAAATACGCAAAATTCTGCACACTTGCCCACAAAAATGATCAAAAAAAAACAAATTTTTTTTATTTATTTTATATATATACAAAAAGAATATTAACCCGAATAACAAGAAAGAAAATACGCTACCGTCTCCCCGGCAACGGCGCCATTTGATCGCACGCCAATAACGTGTCGGATGTTCAAAGAATTAAAGTGTAACCGCGATCAGGACGGTGTCGCTATGCAGCTAGCCGGTTGAGCACGGGTCGGTCCACAGGGAGATGGTGGTATCTTACCTTCTTGTCTTAGACGAGTCAATAAAGAATCTGTATGTTTGTTTGATCTAACCTATGTGTTTATTTGCAAGTATAAAGTTGTTAAGAAGAAAATACGAGATTGTAAGCTAAAGAAATCCGTACTCAAAACCTTTGAGCCGAGTCTTGACCAATTGAAGCTCGAGCAATCGGCAACAACGTGGATTAGGGGATTTAAGCGCGGTATTCGTGGAATCCGGCCTATTTACCCTTGTCCTTCCGTTCTTGTCTCTTGCTTTCGCCTCCGGCCAAACCGAACGCAACCGGTCGCGGTTAGGAATCACCGTTACCTTGTCAGGATAGGGTGCCTAACGGAGCGCTTGCGTATGGTTTGGGCGAAGTTCAAATGGAAAATAACGGGAAAAGGAATTGGTAAAGAAATGTTAACTTACAATATCATATGGATTCTTAACAACAACAATAAATACAACATTCACAAAATGAACAACAAAGAGAGCAAAAGAAAAGAACAAAGAAAAGAAAAGATTACAAGTATTAAGTGCATGAAATAAATTGCAAGTAATTAAAGTGCATGGAAATAAATAGCAAGTAATAAAAAGCAATAAAAAGAACACGAAACTAGGACTCAAGACAAGCATGTGATCAATAGCCAACCCTTAAACTTGCAAGCTCAATGAAGAGGTTGCAAGATCAAGGGAAGGGTAGAGAACGCATGTGAAATGAAGTGCTAATTCCATGAAAGAATACGACCCTTGAGATCAATAACTAACCCTTAACCATTCAAGCTCAATGAAGAGGTTGAATGATCAAGAGAAAGCAAGAATCTCAAGGGGAAGAAAGAACAAAAGAGAATGATACAAAAGCCTCATCTTCATTAATCTTCCACTCAAAAAGCTCTCACTACAATTTTCATGGAAAAAGAATGAAGAAGAAGAAGAAAAAGAACTAAAACTACAAAAGAATGGAGAACAAAGAATGACCCTTGGCTTAGCTCAAATCTGCTGTATTTATAGGCAGGGAGTTGAAGATCTAGGGCAACAAACTGGACCCATGTGAAAATACCATCCTACCCCCCAAAGCCTATGCCCTGAAGCGCCTGTACGGCCGCGGATCCGCCGCCAATACCCCCTATTGGCCGCGGATCCGCGCCCCTACAGTAGGGTTAGGGTGTGGGCAACTTGGTACTTCCCTGGTCTGCTGTCCCCTGTTGTCTGGTACATGTATTTTCTGATAATATTTCCAGAATATCTTCAGAATTCCTAGTCCAAGATTGCTATCTTTTCTTCACTTTTTGACTTTATCTCTCTTGAGCTCCGCGCACCCATTGATTCTTGTGCTGCCCCCCTCGTGCTCTGTGCTTGTCCGAGACACGAATGACCACTGTCATATGTCTTGTCTCTGGAACTGGTACTCGGCACTGGACGGATATGGATGACCGGAACCCGGCTTTTATCTGCTGTGACAGATGTTCTGTATTTGGTGTAACTGTGGAGATTTTGTCTTGATTTGCAATATTTGGACTGAAAACCTGTACTCTGTAAACATGTAACAAACACGGATTAAAAGCACCTACCTATAAACAACCGAGCGTAAGAATGGGCGGTATAAAATGCAGTATTTTGTGATGAACAGTAGTCAAGCAAGATCCTAAGGGCTCTATCAATATGTATTCGCGATATGCTAAAAGAAACATATACACATATTAAGATAGATACAAACCAAGTAGCATACTACTATATCGAGCAAGACTGTTATAAACCCGTGTATATATCCCAAGCTTCCAAAATGTAATATACAAGTCAGTACTATACAATAATGGCCTCTAGGGCATATAACACTAACAAAACCTAACTAGCAAAAGTAGTAGTGCTATCTACTATGATGAAGAAATCTCACCAAGCGCCCCAAGTCCTTCGGTCTTCTTTCCTCGTCATGTGCTCTAAGTGGCCACCTTGAACCTGTTCGATCTCCATTTCCGGCTCCATCGGTCCTCCAGGATCGAGCTTGTTCTCCAGCCCTCATTTGTCGTAGATGATCTACCCGAGGGATGTGATCCATGACTCTAGCTCCTAACTAAGTAACAAAAGGAGCAACTAAAGAACTTGGGATGCTAATCCATGTTTTTTAGGATGTAGTATAAAGATCTATGTGTTCTACTATCTCTACCTTGCCTCTTCACTTGTTTCTCAACTCATGAGAGGGTAGTGAAAGAGGAAGATGATGAAGGTGGAGGAAAACAAGAGGAGGGAGGAGATGAAGAAAAATGGGAGCTCATGAAAATAATGAAGCATCCATGAGAGAGAAAATATACACAAAGGTTTTGTGTATGAATTTCTTGAATAAACAATCAACAACCATACTTCAATAGTAACTCCAAACGAATTAAAAATTCATTTGTTAAATATTGAAGCATGGTTATCTCCATTCCTCCCATACCTCACACTTTACACCTCATTTTCCATTTATCAAATAAATGGAGAAAGCATAATGAGGTGGCCACCTTCTAGAAGGTAATCTGTAATAAATACGGATTACAGTCTGCTGTATATACATACTTGCATTCAGATAAAAACACGAATGCCCGAAGAGATAGAATAACACGAAGAACGTAATACTAGAATATACATATCGAAATACATATATGTAAACTATTAAATCAATACCTGATTTAATAATCCGGCTCAAACCCGAGCCGGCTAATATTACCAACTGTCCGATCGAAAGTCCGAGTGCAAAGTACATCAATCGATCGAGACCCTACACCTATTCAATACGGCTACTACATCATTTTGCCTGAACCAGGGAAACCCTCTGTATGGGACTCTAAACACTCGACAGTACGCCGGCTGCGAGTTACTGGATAAATCCATAACCACAAGCATGTCAGCGGCACTAGCTGTACGTAACGGATACCTGGGTATCTGTCGAAAAGGAAGGTCGATGAGCAAACTCATCCAGATCCCTACTGAGCCTATTTGTGACAATCTCCATACAGTCCGGTCTCTTCATCTGAGAGTATCGCATACCGGGTTTAGGGGTGGTAAACGTCAGACCCTAATAACCCGATAAGTCGTGCTGATGTGGCTCAGGACCAATCCGGGAAACTACTGATCAGCCTATCAGTAAATCCCAACTGCCTTGTCCAAGGTCTTATGGTCATGACCAATCAAACACAGTGCGATATTGACTCCCAATACCAGGAGAGACAAATCCCCGACAATCGCTCACTGCCTCCATATGGCTCGGGACTGTACCCAACTAAAACCTGTTTGCACGACTCAGTAGAGCCGTGGCAGGGTAGTGATCAAAGCACAGTGGGAACTCACACGAGACAAATGACAATCTCAGGTCTAAGGACTAACCTTTACTCATGTCACCTGAGAACTTCCACCTGACGATAGGTATAGTACCATCTGGAAGTTTTCGGCGAGTCTGTCCGGTGTACTCCTCCCCAGTGAGCACTTGTAAACGATCTTAGGTCTAAAGACCAATGGTTGCAGGACCAAACCATCGCCCCTCGTCGGGGTCTAGAAACATATACAATAGTCTACTCTGGAATATCGATACCCGGTCTCGATACTCCTGCAACTAGGGACCATTTAAGGATGTGCGTACTGACTACCCAGCTCCCACAAGTATGATCGCCATCACAACGCAAGTAGTCTAGCATTGATCCTACGGTCTTTATCAACATGTATAAAAGATATGTAATAGTCAGTAAAATATACACATGTTAAGATAAAGTCAAACCAAATATCATACTATCATATCGAGCAAGACTGTCATGTACATATATATGTCCATGCATCCATATGTATACATATACAATAATGGCCTCTAGGGCTTAAATATCCAACACATACCTTCTGGAGTGTGAAGACTAGAGTGGCTTCCATCTAGTTTATCATGCAATGATAGTTGGATCCCAATGCCACTGATGAGTAGGATTACTCTTGGTAGATAATTTTCACTTCACAATTAGCTGATCTATTAGGTGCCTAGAAAGGTGTTAACGGGATTACGTCTCTGCGGAAACGAGGTTTATTTTAATTAGGTCCGTACGAGAGCACGGGGAACCTCCCTCGAAGTACCCACACCAACTTGGCTGAACGGTTAGTGTAAGTCGATGTAGTACACCCCAGTACTTGTGGGGAGGCGGAATTTTCAGAAACGATCAAGTTTAAAGAACGAACATCGACTAACCGCTTAAATCGAAGCTAAACAACTAATAACCAAACACAATGATTTTCTTATCACTTGTGATTAGGGATTATACCTATCGATACTAGTCCTTCGTCTTTGTGTCCTCCTTGTTCTCCTCGACCTTCTCTAGGTAGTAGACGATCCACCCGAGAGCAAAACTCCAAGCTAAACCTCTCACTTGAGGTAACTAATCAACTTTGATTGCTAATCAAAGATGAAAGGATGATAAAGAGTGATGGTTATGGATTGTTTAGTCTAACTAATCCTTTGATCTCAACTCATGAGGTGTAAGGATTAGGGTTTGAAGATGAGAGCTTGAGGAGAGAGAATGTGAATGAGATAATGAGAGAAGAGAGAGAGTGTATCATAATATATCATGAAGCATTTCTTTTTAAGAAAAATGAATAAAGGAAATGAATAAGCATGCTTCATGAAATATCTAGTGGTGATTCATTAGCATGAGTCATTAAGCAATAAATGTGCATTAATGAAATGAATGAATCACCACCATGACTCACTTTCTTATCCAAAAGAAACCTCCTTAGTCACATCTTCTAGAAGCTTCTCGTACAATTACGAGAACGCCCCTCCAATCCGTAAAAATACGGAAAAACTTTAGACTGTAAAAATCCAATAACCGGATACCAGTAACTGGCTTAAACCAAAGCCGACTGGTAAAAACTGTCCGAAAGTCATACGTGCGTAAACGCACGTATGCGTCCGAACCCTTTGTCGCAAAACCATGCAACCTCTATATCGTTTCGCCTGGAGTAGGAAACTCTCTGTGTGGGACTCTAGAGACTCGACTACTACGCTGGCAGTGGGTTTAACCACAGACCGTAAGCGGCACTAGCTGTACGTAACGGTCCCCAGGTAGTTGTCGATAAGAAGGCCGATGAGTAAACCCATCCGAACTCCTACTGAGTCTGATGTGACAATCTCCATACAGTCCGGTCCGTTCGTCCAAGACTATCGCATATCGGGCCTAGGGGGGCGGCAAGCGTCAGTCCCCTAATAGCGGTATAAGTCGTGTCGGAGTGAAGCCCATTACACCCTGAGAAACTACTGGAACCTACCAGTAAATCTCGCTTGCCCTGGCCAGGGACTTTGCGTAATGGCTCTCTGACACAGCACGATATCTACTCCCAATACCGGGAGGGACGAATCCTGTCTAACCGCCACTGCCTCCAAGTGCTCGGGACTGCACCCAACTGCTACCTGTTTGCACGACTCCTTTGAGCCGTGGTAGGGTAGCAATCTAAGAACAGTGGGACACACTCGAGGCGAAGTAGCAGTGTCAAGTCTGCGGACTACGCTGTACTCATGTCACCTGGGAACTGTTCACTGACGACTGGTATCAAACCAACCAACAGTTCCCTGTGAGTCCTGTCCGGTGTACCCGTAACCTAACGAGCACCTGCATACTATCTCCAGTACGACGTACTGACGGCTGTGGGACAGACCATCTCCCCAACTGGGATGAGAAGCGTACACACCAGTCTACTCCGGAGTATCGATGCTCTGTCTCGATAATCCAACGACCAGGGACCTGAATAAGGATGTGCTTGTAGACTACCCAGCCCCCACTAGTGTGACTGCCATCACAACGCTGGTAGACAAGCAAGATCCTAAGAGCTCTATCAATACGTACACTAACATATTAAGATAGAAAAACCAAGTAGCATACTACCATGTTCAGCAAGACTGTTATATACATGTGAATATCCCAAGCTTCCATTAAGTAATATACAAGCTAGTATGATACAGTAATGGCCTTCTAGGGCATAAACACTAACAATCTCCCACTTGCACTAGGGCCATGTACTGGCATATCGTAGACCAATGATCTCGAGCAGCCTCTCGAACTGAATCTGAGGAAGGGCCTTCGTGAATGGATCAGCAATGTTCTCTTCTGAAGCAACTCTCCGAACCTCGATCTCCTGACGATCAATGATCTCCCTGATCAGGTGATACCGCCTCAAGATGTGTCTGGACTTCTGATGGGACCTTGGTTCCTTCGCTAAAGCTATAGCTCCGTTGTTGTCGCAATACAGAGGTATTGGATCAACTATGGTAGGAACAACCTGAAGTTCTGTTAGGAACTTCTTCATCCAGACTGCTTCTTTTGCGGCATCGCAAGCAGCTATATACTCCGCTTCCATCGTCGAGTCAGCAACGGTGTCCTGCTTGGAGCTCCTCCAGCACACCGCCCCTCCATTGAGGGTAAAGACATAACCCGACATGGACTTGGAATCGTCCTTATCACTCTTGAAGCCGGAATCAGCAAAGGCCTCCAACCTGAGGTCTTTAGCGCCGTAAACCAAGAACATCTCCTTAGTCCTCCTCAGGTACTTGAGAATGTTCTTTACTGCTATCCAGTGTTTCTCCCCTGGGTCTGACTGATACCGGCTTACCACGCTCAGTGCGTAAGCTACATCTGGTCTGGTACACAACATCGCATACATTATAGAGCCTACCGCAGAAGCGTAGGGTATAATAGACATGCGTTCCCTTTCCAAATCAGTCTTGGGAGACATCTCTTTGGAGAGGGTGATTCCGTGACAAGCTGGTAGATTACCGCGCTTAGAATCTTCCATACTGAATCTTTTCAGTACAGTGTCGATATACCTGGACTGCGAAAGTCCCAACATCCTCTTGGATCTATCACGATAGATCCGGATCCCCAGAATGTAAGAGGCATCACCCAGGTCTTTCATGGAGAACCTTTGTGACAAGAATCCTTTGACAGATTGTAGCATAGGAATGTCATTTCCTATCAATAGAATGTCATCCACGTACAAGACGAGGAATACGACACTTCTGGCCACAGCTTTACTATATATGCACGGTTCATCTGGATTTTTGATAAAGTCATATTCTTTGACTGTCTCATCAAAACAGATGTTCCAACTCCGCGATGCCTGCTTTAGTCCATAAATAGACTTAAGCAGCTTGCATACTTTCCCGCTGCTCCCACTCTGATTGAAACCCTCTGGCTGATCCATATAGACGCTCTCTTCTAAATTTCCATTCAGAAAAGCCGTCTTTACGTCCATCTGCCAGATTTCATAATCATGGAAGGCAGCAATAGCAAGAAGGACCCGAATGGATTTGAGCATAGCCACTGGAGAAAAAGTTTCGTCATAGTCCAAACCAGGTCTTTGACGAAAACCCTTTGCAACAAGTCTAGCCTTATAGGTTTCCACCTGTCCATCTACACCAATCTTTTTCTTGAAGATCCATTTGCATCCTATGGGTTTTACCCCATCTGGAGCAAAGTCCAAAGTCCATACTTTGTTGGTGTACATGGACTCCATCTCGGTCCGCATTGCATCTAGCCATCGTACCGAGTCGCCGCTCTGGATGGCCTGCTGGAAGTCAGTAGGTTCATCATCATCTATGATGCAATCCTCTCTATCCCCGTCTATGAGAAAACCGTAGTATCTCTCAGGCGGATGAGACGGCCTACTACTCCTGCGGAGGGGTGCGGGAATGATCTGTTCTTCTTGAACCTCTGGTTCTACCAAACTTTCAGTAGCAGTTTGTGGTTCTGGAATTTCTTCCAGTTCTATTTCGCTCCCACTTGATTCCTTTTCTAAATACTGATGTTCTAGAAAATGGGCATTACGAGAAACAAATACCTTTTGTTCCTCTGCGTAATAGAATAGATATCCCCTGGAGTGCTTTGGATATCCCACAAACTTACACTTTACTGATCGTGCCTCGAGCTTGTCCACATGCTGCTTTTTAACAAAAGCTGGACATCCCTAAATTTTTATATACTGTAGATGGGGTTTCTTCCCGCTCCACATCTGATATGGAGTGGTAGGCACAGTCTTGGTAGGAACCATGTTCAAAAGATATGCCGCTGATTCTAGCGCATGTCCCCAGAAAGATCGCGGTAACTCAGCATTACTCATCATGGATCGTACCATATCCAATAGGGTTCGATTCCGTCTCTCCGATACACCGTTATGCTGTGGAGTGTACGGAGGAGTAAGCTGAGAGAGAATTCCTTTCTCTTTTAGGTAACCTAGGAACTCGGCACTCAAGTATTCACCACCTCGATCAGATCTAAGTGTCTTAATACTTTTGCCGGTTTGGTTTTCTACTTCATTCTTATACTCTTGGAATTTCTCAAAAGCCTCGGATTTATGTTTCATCAGATAAATGAATCCGTATCTTGAGTAATCATCCGTGAAAGTAATGAAATAGGAAAAACCACCTCTCGCATGTGTAGACATTGGACCACATACATCACTGTGTATGAGTCCTAAGAGCTCGCTCGCTCTTACTCCTTGTCCAGTAAATGGAGTCTTTGTCATCTTTCCTTTGAGACAAGATTGACAAGTGTCATAGGATTGATATTCAAACGTGTCCAAATATCCTTCTCTATGCAACTTAGTTAACCTTCTCTCATTGATGTGACCCAGTCTACAATGCCATAAGAAAGCTTTATTTAAATCTGGAGACTTTCTTTTTAGTGTGTTCTGGACATTGAAAATTTGGAGTTGGTTTAAAACATATATGCCGTTATTTAGAGTACCGGACCCAATCAAACCATGATTAAGGTGGATGTTGACAACATCTCTTACAAACGTGAAATCATAACCTTTATTTGATAACAAGGAAACTGATATGATATTACACGTTAAGCTGGGTACAAAATAACAGTTATGCAAAACCAAAATATGTCCACTCGTCAATCCTAGGTGATAATCCCCGACGGACGCAGCTCCCACGCTAGCTCCGTTAGCAACCCTGAGGATCATATCACCTTCCTTCAGCACTCTACGGTTTCTCAGTGCCTGCAATGAATTGCAAATATGAGATCCTGATCCGGTATCCAATACCCAGGAAGTAGAGTTGATCGACAGACAATTCTCAATTACAAACACACCTGAAGTCGAAGCCACAGCTTGCTTCGGTTCCTGGTTCTTGGCGTTCCACGCCTTGCAATCCTTCTTCCAGTGCCCTTTCCTGTGACAATGAAAGCACTCATCCTGACCAACTATCGGTACTGCTTTCTTTATCTTTCCCTTCCCTCCCACCTTACTAACACCTCCTCTAGGTCTGGGTGCGGCCTTCTTCTTCCTTCCTTTGGCCCTAGCCTTGGACCCGGAAGAAGATGAACCGCCAACAAACATAGCGGGTGTTTCCCTTGCCTTCTGCAAGGTGCCCTCCGCTCTCCTTAACATGTTCAGGAGTTCCGCAAGTTCAACTTCTTTTCCTTGAAGATTGAAGTTGAGGATAAACTGGGCGTAGGTGGGAGGAAGGGACTGGAGAATAAGGTCTGTATAGAGCTCATTATCCAAAGTCGTCCCAAGGTCTGCGAGCTCTTCTATATAGCCGATCATCTGTAGGACATGTTCACCTACGGATGACCCGACAGCCAACCTCGCTCGAAACAATTTCTTAGAGGTCTCGTATCTTGCTATACGAGATTGCTCTCCATAAAGTTCCTTTGTATGGAGAAATATGCCATCTAAGGACATATCCTCGTGCCTCCTCTGATGTTCATTGTTCATCGAGGCAAGCACGATGCACTTGGCTCTCGCGCAATCTAAATCCCAGGTTTTGCGGATTTCCTTATCCGCATTGCTGGATTTGGGACCAGGGACAGCAGGTGCCGTAGCGGTGAGGACGTACCCCAGTTTGTCATAGGTCAAAGCCATTTTGACATTCCGCAGCCAATCTTTATAGTTTGGCCCTGTCAGTATATTTTTCTCTAAAAGTAACTTAAGTCCAGTCATTTTCAGGGTCGCTGCAATTAGGAGAGAGAGAAGAAAACTCATTAGCATGATGCTCTTGCAAGTTTAGAGTGGTTTTTAGTTTATCTAAACTGGATGGCTCCCACTGTTTCTCAAATCCTTCCTCAAAACATAAAAGAAGAATTAGCCAGGACTATTCTCACCGTACAATACTTGCTTAACCGTTCAGCCAGGCTGGTGTCGGTACTTCGAGGGAGGTTTTCCAACGCTTTCGCGAAGTTCCTTAATTAAATAACCTCTTTTCTCTGGGGGCGTAACCCCGCTGACACTTTTCTGGACACCTACTAGGTTTATAGCATTGATCGTTAAGTGACGAATATCCTGATAAGTAGCATATACTCACAGTAGGATCGGGATCCAAATATCATCGTCTGATAATGTTGTAGGAATGCTACCAACATTCATCAAACTCAAAATGGTATGCATCTCTTTGCAAATTTCAGTTTCTTTTGAAATTCCCGATATAAGTTTTTGCCCCATGCTCTTATAACCTTGGCGTTAGGTCAAAATGTCATAAGTCACATGTCAAGTTCTGCCCATCATTATCTTGTCAATTTGAACCCATCCGTATATATCCTTGACGTTCGGCCAAAATGATAATACGACTGTCCCAAACTAACTCATCTATCTATGCAACAAATGAATACCCAGTAGCTACCAAACACTATGCCTTGGCGTTAGGTCAAAATACATAGCTTGAATACTACTGAATACCCAGATGAAATGACGGAGGGCTACGAATGGTTTTGGCGAAACCGTGAACGTAGTGAACTTGATATAACCGAAGGAACCTGATAGCTTTTAAAAGGAGTGGTTAAATCTCCGCATTTAAAAATATCTGTTTTAAAAATAACCGAGTGGTTTCTTTTAAATTGTTCCAACGATTTAAACTTTGGTTTGTTTTCTTTGCATTACAGATAATGCGTCCCATCATTAACCTATCATTGCAGAAAACAACGAAAATACAACGTCCTCTTATGCCATCCGCATTCGCCACGGGGTCCCGTCATCACCCGTTAGGTTACTTAACTAACGACAGAGCGGGGGCTGGGCTAGCGCGGGTGTAAAACATAAGTGACGTCTAAATAGCTACAATAAATATAGATATTTTACATTCGTCTGACGCAATGATATTCATTCCAGAACACAGATAAACAATATTGGATATGCAAGCAATCTGTATTTCTTTTGAGCCTGCAAGAAAAGACAGATTACACAGTTGTGATGAATAGCCGTTACCCCACCCTCGACCCCTACGGGTACGGCAAACTACCCACCCGGCAGTCTGTGTACCCCACCTTGGGTCAGTCCTAGGAGCAAAAACAGTAAAATGAAATAATACAACGGTGGCTACGACCGCAACCTGGAAGTGCCCCGCAAAAATAATATTACAACAAATTACATTTACAACAAATGAATTAAACAATAACCCATTGCAAACCCCGGCTATACACCACAACAGTCCAATACAGTTTATATGCACAAACAGATATAACCATTTCAGAAATGTGCAACCCCCTGCCAACCGACATACTAGCAGTTGGGGGAGGTTTACGAACACATCAAACAATCACAGATATAATCCAATACGCAAATACTGTACAATTCGATCGAATAAACAACATCAATATTGCTCCAAAATCTGCTCTGTTAAACAGTAACCTGAGCAATAATTAAATATTCCAGAAAACCCTAAATTTTACAGAGAAGCAACAGAAGAAAAATCGGTCGCTGACTCGCCAACTCGGCGGCGTAAGAGCGGCGACTCAGTAGGCTGAGGCCGCGCTTCCGCGGCGAGATGGTCGATTCAGTCGACTGTTTTTCTTGGGTGTTCTTCTGGTGTCACGTAAAGCTCTCTGAACTCACCTGAAAAATTTTCTGACATCGTTTTAAATTCGACAGAAACATGACAGAATTAGGGTTTTTCGGCTTCGTTTTTCCGTTCGAAATTCGTACAAATTTGCAATTAAGTTATTTAGTGTTTAGCGAGGCTCTGATACCACTGTAAGTCGATGTAGTACACCCCAGTACTTGTGGGGAGGCGGAATTTTCAGAAACGATCAAGTTTAAAGAACGAACATCGACTAACCGCTTAAATCGAAGCTAAACAACTAATAACCAAACACAATGATTTTCTTATCACTTGTGATTAGGGATTATACCTATCGATACTAGTCCTTCGTCTTTGTGTCCTCCTTGTTCTCCTCGACCTTCTCTAGGTAGTAGACGATCCACCCGAGAGCAAAACTCCAAGCTAAACCTCTCACTTGAGGTAACTAATCAACTTTGATTGCTAATCAAAGATGAAAGGATGATAAAGAGTGATGGTTATGGATTGTTTAGTCTAACTAATCCTTTGATCTCAACTCATGAGGTGTAAGGATTAGGGTTTGAAGATGAGAGCTTGAGGAGAGAGAATGTGAATGAGATAATGAGAGAAGAGAGAGAGTGTATCATAATATATCATGAAGCATTTCTTTTTAAGAAAAATGAATAAAGGAAATGAATAAGCATGCTTCATGAAATATCTAGTGGTGATTCATTAGCATGAGTCATTAAGCAATAAATGTGCATTAATGAAATGAATGAATCACCACCATGACTCACTTTCTTATCCAAAAGAAACCTCCTTAGTCACATCTTCTAGAAGCTTCTCGTACAATTACGAGAACGCCCCTCCAATCCGTAAAAATACGGAAAAACTTTAGACTGTAAAAATCCAATAACCGGATACCAGTAACTGGCTTAAACCAAAGCCGACTGGTAAAAACTGTCCGAAAGTCATACGTGCGTAAACGCACGTATGCGTCCGAACCCTTTGTCGCAAAACCATGCAACCTCTATATCGTTTCGCCTGGAGTAGGAAACTCTCTGTGTGGGACTCTAGAGACTCGACTACTACGCTGGCAGTGGGTTTAACCACAGACCGTAAGCGGCACTAGCTGTACGTAACGGTCCCCAGGTAGTTGTCGATAAGAAGGCCGATGAGTAAACCCATCCGAACTCCTACTGAGTCTGATGTGACAATCTCCATACAGTCCGGTCCGTTCGTCCAAGACTATCGCATATCGGGCCTAGGGGGGCGGCAAGCGTCAGTCCCCTAATAGCGGTATAAGTCGTGTCGGAGTGAAGCCCATTACACCCTGAGAAACTACTGGAACCTACCAGTAAATCTCGCTTGCCCTGGCCAGGGACTTTGCGTAATGGCTCTCTGACACAGCACGATATCTACTCCCAATACCGGGAGGGACGAATCCTGTCTAACCGCCACTGCCTCCAAGTGCTCGGGACTGCACCCAACTGCTACCTGTTTGCACGACTCCTTTGAGCCGTGGTAGGGTAGCAATCTAAGAACAGTGGGACACACTCGAGGCGAAGTAGCAGTGTCAAGTCTGCGGACTACGCTGTACTCATGTCACCTGGGAACTGTTCACTGACGACTGGTATCAAACCAACCAACAGTTCCCTGTGAGTCCTGTCCGGTGTACCCGTAACCTAACGAGCACCTGCATACTATCTCCAGTACGACGTACTGACGGCTGTGGGACAGACCATCTCCCCAACTGGGATGAGAAGCGTACACACCAGTCTACTCCGGAGTATCGATGCTCTGTCTCGATAATCCAACGACCAGGGACCTGAATAAGGATGTGCTTGTAGACTACCCAGCCCCCACTAGTGTGACTGCCATCACAACGCTGGTAGACAAGCAAGATCCTAAGAGCTCTATCAATACGTACACTAACATATTAAGATAGAAAAACCAAGTAGCATACTACCATGTTCAGCAAGACTGTTATATACATGTGAATATCCCAAGCTTCCATTAAGTAATATACAAGCTAGTATGATACAGTAATGGCCTTCTAGGGCATAAACACTAACAGTTAGTGAACTTGTAAGGTGTTAATGATCCCATCTAGTTCTCCTTTTAAGGTTTGAAGGAGAATTTGGGGAAACAGTAGGAGCCATCCTGATTAGATAAAGTGATTAAGCAATCTAATCTAGGTTAGAGTGCACGCTGAGTGTTTCTTTTCTCTCTCTCTCTCTTTGGCAGCGACCATGATCTGATCTTAAACTAAAACTCCTAAACCAAGTTAACCGAACCTTTTTAAACACTTTGGCTTTTGGATTGTCATGGTTCACGAAAAAGTCATATATATCCCTACCGCTCCTACTTCCCCTTTGCATTTCTTCAGAACACTCCGTATCACTATGAAGAACCATATTGCTTGGGTATGCTATCGTATAGTTACATACGAACTCGAAAAAACTTGTTTCAGTTCGAGAATAGTTTCCGGTTCTGGAGAAATTGAATAAATTATTCGGTTGTCTTTTCTCTTTACCTTCTGTCAGGTTGCGAGGGCTCCTAGTATTAGGAGAGTACACCTAATACACTTATTGGATAGTCTTCTTCCGAACCATAGGTAGGTGCCAAAAGGTAGGGAAGGAAGAAAACCAATTAGCCTAAGTATGGTGTACAGAAGGTAAGAAGTAAAGACATATAAAGGGGGTTAGAGTAAAGGCAAAGAAAATTGCGACTACTATCATTCACGACGAAGCCGCATATATCCCTGTCACTCTATTTCCCCTTTGCATTTCTCCAAAACACTCTGTATCACTACGAAGATCCATATTGCTTAGGTATGCTGTTGTATAGTTACATACTAACTCGAAGATACTTGTTTCTGTTCAAGGATGGATTTTGGTTCTGGAGAATTGAATATGATTATTCGGTTGTCTTTTCTCTTTACGTTCTCTCAGGTTGCGAGGGCTCCTGGTATTAGGAAAGCACACCTATTACTCTTATTGGATAGTCTTCTTGTAAACCATAGGCAGGTTTCAAAAGGTAGGGAAGGAAGAAAACCAATTAGCCTAAATATGATGTACAGAAGGTAAGAAGTAAAGACATATAAAAGGATTGGAGTGAGAGCAAGGAAAAATTGCGACTACTGTCATGAATCTGGATGGTGGAAGAGGCATTACTAGGAATACCCGGCCACCCCTCAAAAAATTTTCATGTTTCAGTTTTACTGTGCGGTGTTAATTGAAAACTGATTTCCCAATTAGATTCTGACTCCAAGGTATGTATTTATGGCATTGCAGATGCTGAGTGAGAGTAGAATATTGGGAATTGGATGATTAGATCCTCAATATCAGAATTCTTTGTAATTGGTGATATTTGAGGAAATCGCCAGGGTTTTGCCTAACAGCAAATATTTGGTTTTGAATATCCGTTGTTGTGCACCAATTTCAAACTGATATATCTGTACGTTTATTTTATAAAGTGATATATAACTTTTTGAAATTATGTTTTTGACATTACCTGTATCAGTTGATGGTTAAGTAAGGTGTTAGGACAAAAGGGTTGGTACGCATACTATATTCCGTTTACTTATGACTTCTCTGGTTTTAGACACGTATTTCGTTGAAATAAAAGGTCCAAATTTTAAGAAGTTATATGTATAAGAATAAAGTAGAGACCCATACATTTCATGTATCGGGATTCTTCGTGCCGATCGAAGGTGTAGATACTCATAATAGGTATTCCGTCTTAAGTAATATATTTGAGAACTTGCTTCTCTCAGGTTGCTCATCCGTGAGTACGCTCCTTGATAAGTAATGCTGCTTGGCCTTCTTCCATTTAGTCGATATGCACTAGAAACAGCTGCATGTTTTTTTTGAATCTGGTTCAAATTAAATTAGTGTCTTTGTTTCTATATTGGATATAAAATGGATTTATATCTTAACGATGTTAAGGTATATGGAGTAGTCCAGCTTATGCTTAAAACCAGAATCTGGATAAACTCAAGGCATGTTTCAGTAATAGCAGTTTGTGGGTTATCCCGGGTTTTGACGAGGGTTAACATTCTACCATTTGGAGGATCAATAGTTATATTGTTCTTGACTCGCCACCTCTTTAGTAAAATGAATTCTTTTAAGAAAACACAAATGGGATTATGGTAGAACTGGAAGTGATTCCAGAACCACAAACGAATACTAAAAATTTAGTAGAACCTAAAAATTCAATTGGATTCGACAATCTATTATCCACGCCGCAGATTTGGTGGGCAACCTTAGCCACTCGAGAGGTACTTCGGTTTTCTCAAAGACGATGCCAGGGAGGTTTTGATGACCCTAGCTTGCCACTACTGCTGTCTTAGACAATGAGATCTAGCAGGTGGATGAATATAACGTCGTTCTAAATTAGCTTTAAAAGTGCACGGGTATATGACTCTGCTAAAGAGTTGTTGTAGTCAGTGGGAGTAGCGGAAGCATGGTGGGCCGGTAGATTATGTCTATTATAGACTAAAGCAAGTATAGCAGAGATAGATCATCTATTTTTGATGTGACGGTTATAGAGTTTGATTTCATCAGAACAATAGATGGACATGGTAAGAAGGTAGTAGGGAGTGATGTGTATTTGGATGATGTACTCCTTATAGGAAGTGATATTCCTATATTACGATCGGTTATACTATGGTTGTCAAAAGATATTTCTCCACATAGTATCTGGATAAAATATCAGGGATTCTGGTCACTAGATTTATGGTTTTAGATCTAGATTTTGGAAGTGTCCCAATTTGGGTACTTTGACACTATTCTAAAGTGTTTTAGAATGGACGACTTATGGCGGGTGGTGTACCCACAGGTGATGGAGTCATCTTCTCTAAAGAGATATCTTCTATACTGATAAAGGGAGGAATTTGTATGATTGACATATCACTTGCTTAGGCAATTGAGACAATCATGAAATGTCAAGTACCACACCAGCTATTGCTTTTGCACTGGATGCAATAAGCATATATTAATCCAATCCTTTAGAAACATTAGGAAGCAGTTGTGAACATAAGAGAATGTTCTTAGTATATGGTAACAGCAGCCTCCTTTCAGGAGTCCGTTATCATTTCAGGCATCCAAGATGACCTGGATAATAGAGTGGCTTCAGAGTTAATGGTTTTCCTTCTTTTTGAGGGGCAGTATGTTGGACAGGTGGTCCAAGCGGATACTGAGGAAGGCATGGTGCAGGATACTGTTTAAATTCAGTGGAAGATACAGTCTAAAAAGTTTGTTGGATTTGGAGTTCATTTGTTAACCGGGTCCTATCAGATATCCAGACATATTCTAGACATGTATCGCTCATTTCAGGAGATAGTCTTTCACCGCGATATTGACATATAGAGAGATAAAGATAGAAACATTGGAGCGGATCGACTCACTGAGGCTATTCCTCGAACGCGATAGTTTCACAAACATGCTTTGTGAGACTGATTAGTAGAGAAGTTTGATGTTCGGTATCATACGGGCTGTGAGTATGCGACACCGCAATAACTAGCCTTAAGTGCAAGTAGGAGATTGTTGGATATAGTGCCCTCAAGTCAATTATTGTAATTGCAGGCACGCGATTGTGATGATTGAGGGAGGACCTATATGGGTAGAACAGTCTTACTCAAAATGATAGTATGCTTTCTGGTTTGTTTTTATCATTATGTACATGCATTGTGTGGTGTTACAGATCACAATTACATGTTGATAGAGCCCATAGGATTCTTGCTTGACTACCGGCGTTATGATGGTAATCATACATGTGGGGGCTGGGTAGTCCATAAGCACATCCTTAAATGTCCTTAATCGTGGGAGTATCGAGACTGGGCATCGATATTCCGTAGTAGACTGGTGTATACGTTTCTAGACCCCGACGAGGGGCGATGGTTGGTCCCACAACCATGGGTCTTTCGCACCTAAGACCGTATACAGGTGCTCACTGGGGTGAGTACACTAGACGGACTCGCCGGGAACATGCTAGATGGTATTATACCTACTGTCAGAGAGCAGTTCTCAGGTGACATGAGTACAGGTTAGTCCTTCGACCTGAGATCGTCATTTGTTTCGTGTGAGTTCCCACTGTGCTTTGATTACTACCCTATCACGACTCAAAAGAGTCATGTAAACAAGTTTTAGTTGGGTGCAGTCCCGAGCCACATGGAGGTAGTGAGCGGATCGTCGGGGATTCGTCTCTCTCGATATTGGGGGTTGATGTCGCGCTGTGCATGGGTGGCCATCATCAAAAATCCTTGGCCAAGCTAGACGAGAATTACTGATTTGGATCAGTAGTTTCTCAGTGGGTGATGTGCTTCCCACCGACACGAAATATCGCATTATTAGGGGTCTGAATTTTTCTATCCCCTAGACCCGATATGCGATACTCTTAGACGAAGAGACTGGACTGTACGGAGATTGTCAGATAAGCTCAGTAGGGATCCGGATGAGTTTGCTTATCGGTCTTCCTTTTCGACAGGTACCCAGGTAGCCGTTACGTACAGCTAGTGACGCTGACGTGTTTGTGGTTATGGATTTATCCAGTAACCCACTGTCGGTGTACTGTCGAGTCTTTAGAGTCCCACACAGAGGGTTTTTCTGGTTCAGGAGAAATGATGCAGTAGCCGTATTTTGATACGTCCAGGGTTCCGATCGAACGATTGTACTAGTTATCCGGACTTTCGATCGGACGGTTAATAATACTAGCCGGTTTAGGATTGAGCCGGATTATTAAATCAAGTATTGATTTAATAATTTACATATATATATATATATATATATTTCGATATGTATATTCTAGTATTATGTTCTTTGTGTTATTCTATCTATTTGGGTATTCGTATTTTGATACGAATACATGTATATAAATATACAGTTGAGTGTATTTCGTATTTATACGGAAAATATTCTAGAAGGTGGACACCTTATTTTAGATTTATCCATTTATTCTTTAAATGGAAAATGAGGTGTAAAGACAGTGAAGAGAGAATGATGAGAACCATGCTTGAATAGTTTTGACAAATGAATTGAAAATTCATTTGTGCAAACTATTCAAGTATGGTTGCTTTATTTTATTTGGAAAATGGTTTTTACAAAACCATGCTTCATATCATACTCTTTTTTGGATGTTGGATAAACACTTGGTTTATGGTTGGAAAAAAAAAGAAAAAGACTCAACATTTGCCCATCTCTCATCACTAGCCTTTCTTGAGCTTCTCCTCCTTCTTCTTGATCTTCCACCCTACCATCTCATGAGTTGAGAATTAAGGGTGGAAGAAAGATAGATATACACTAAGAACAACTCACTACATCCCTAGACATTCAAGATTAGCAAGCTAGAGTCACTAGTTGCTCCACTAGATTTTTAGTGTGGAGCTAAAACCATGAACTACATCCCTTGGGAGAATCATCTTCGACGGAGGAAGATCGGCGGTCAAGCTCGATCAAGGAGACCTCAAGGAGCTAAGGAAGAAGGTAGAAGACCGAAGAACACGGATCTTTTGGTAAAATAACTCTATCACAGAAAATAACATCTTTGTAGCTTACTAGTTTCATGTTTGGGTTCGATTCTAGGTAGTTATTTCTAACGCCAAGTTTTTTAAACCCCAAAATTTTTCGTTCCGCAATAGCCATGGTCGACGGCCAGGGCGCTAGGATCCCCAACAGAAGAAAGTGTTAGTTATGTATATGCCCTAGAGGCCATTGTTGTACATATGATGTATATTATAATGGATGCTTGGTTATATATAGAGATGACTTTCTTGCTCGTCATGATGGTATGCTATTTGGTTTCACTTTATCTTAACATGTTGACTTGTATTGGTTTACTGTTTTACTCTCACATGTTGATAAAGCCCTTAGGGTTTGTACTCGACTACTGGGACTATGATGAGATCATACTAGTGGGGCCGCGGTAGTCGATGAGTACATCCTATAACTGTTCCTAGTCGAGGGTATATCGAGACAGGGCATCGATACACCAGAGTAGACTAGCGTATACGCATCTTGACCCATATGATGGGCGATGGATGATCCCATATCCATCGGTGTTAGACATCAGAGATGGTGTACGGGTGCTCAGTGGAGACTGGGTACACTGGACGGACTCGCCGAGAACTCCCAGATGGTGATATACCACACGTCAGATGGCAGTTCTCCGGTGACACAGGTACAGGGTAGTCTGAAGACCCGAGATCGTCATAGAGTCTTGTGTGATTCCCACTGTGCTTTGATTTCCACCTTACCACGTCCAAGTGGGCGTGCAAAACAGTGGCTTTTGGGTACAGTCCCGAATCACATGGAGGCAATGAGCGATAGGAGGGGATTCGTCTCTCCCGGTATAGGGAGTTGATGTCGTGCTGTGTTCGATTGGCTATAACTGGAAGTCCCTGGCCAGGGCTGCTATGGAGATTTACTGGTAAGTGTTACTAGTAGTTTCTTGACCCGTTATGAGCCACACATCGACACGACTTATCGGTTACTGGGGTCTGACGTATACCACCCATAGACTTGATATGCGACATATCAGACGAACAGACCGGACTGTACGGGAGTGTTACTGGTTGGATTCACAGGAGAACGCACAGGCTAGCTTGTTGATCTTCTGATCGCTCAATACCTGGGTGGCTGTTACGTTTAGCTGACCGCTTGCAGCTTGTGGGTGTTTGATATGATCATCACCTGCTACCGGCGTATTGACGATTCTTTAGAGTCCTACACAGAGATTTCTTGGCTCAGGCGAAACGGAGTAGTGGCGCATATGTGATATGCGCAGGAACGAGAATAATGCGATATGGGATACCGTATTATATTCTCGTGATATATGGTTATGAACCGGGTCATCGGATCAAGTGTTGATTCGATGAATCGGTACATGATATATTAGTCGGTAATATTCGATATAGCCGGATCGTCGAATCAAGTGTTGATTCGATGATTTAATGTATAATAATATATATGATATATTGTATTACATTATCTAATATTGGCTCGCTTTATTATTTCATTTTCTCAGTGGATGATACATTGATATATATGCGATATATGTTAATTGTATTATTTTCTTTTGTTGCAAATATATAATATATATGTGATATATATTATTGTGACATGATATGATTAATTGTTAAACATGTTTAAGGATGATTAATTGAGGTTAGGGTTTGATTTGGGTTAGTAGCTTCAAGTTCCTTCTAGAAGCTTTTTCTTTTGTCATTCTTAAGATCTTTATGGATGACACATTCTTTAAACTCAACCAAACCCTAACTCTAGTTGTTTCTCTACTTATTCTTAGCCATTCATCCTTGACCATGGTTATATATCAATCATATGATTTATATTTCTATTCATCACAAAAGAAAAAGATTATCATTATCTTCTTCTTCCTTCAAGAAGAAAGCTTGCTAGTTTTTCTTATGTGATGAAATAAAATTGAGAAAATGATATTAAAAGAAAGTAAAATTACTACTCCCTCATCCTCATCTCATCTAGCCCATGGGATTAGTGTGTTCTTCTCTTTTGAGTGAGAAAGCTTGAGTCGTAGCAACTTCAAGGTAGATCATCGGAGATTTGGAATACTTCGAGCTAGCATGGATCGTTCGAGTCGTGGAGCCTCTCATGAGTCCGGGAGATCGTGGATCGCGGCAAAGGGACTTCTACTCGGAGCTTGTGAAGTGAAGGAGCGGACTACAAAGGTTGTAATCCCTCACACTTAGATAAAAGTTATCTTATTGCATGTTAAACCCTAATAATCTAGCAAAGATCCCGGCTTTGGCTTGTTCGGCACGTCTAAAATTTAATCCGGGCATGTTTGATGCCTTTTGAACCTTCACAAGAGTGCCAAGGAACCCTACAGTGGTATCAGAGCCTAGCTAGAGCATTAGGAGATGTGTTTACGAAGTTAAAACTCCGATCGAACCCGAAACGACGCAAAAAGACCCCTCTCTGGAAATTTTTTAAATTTTGGGATTTTTCTGAATTAAAAATATGTAAAAAAATCAGCAGGGAATTCTAAGAATTACCAAGAAGCCCGAGCCACCAATTCGATCAAACGGCCGCGGAAGCGCGGCGCAAGCATGGCTTGCGCGGCGGTTCCGCGGCGGATTTATAGGATTGTGACACGTGGCTTTTCTGGTAATGACCGTAGGTGCTTGCTGATGCTTCTGGATATTTTTAATCTGTTCCAGGTGTTTAAAATTATGGGGTTTGTTTTGTAATAGTTGATTCGATCGGAATATTTAAGTTCGTATTTCTTTCCGGATATTTAGAAACTGTTAAACTATTTGAACGGATATCATTAACTTACTGTTTCCCGGTACGGCAAACTTTCAAGTGTTGAAATTTATTCGGGTTTAAATCTTTCGGAAAATTGTACAAGTTAAGCGGTGGACCCTCTAGAAGACAACAAACCTTAACTCGATTATGTGACCGTCTTGAACTGCCTTTTGAACCTTCGGGTTTGGGGCAGTACGGCGTGCCACATGTGAGGCGTTGGCTTGACCCTTCTACGGCTGGATCACCGATACTGTGACATATTCTGGGATTATTTGAACCCCGCTCAAGAGTTGAGCAGTTTAGGAAATTTTGGGTGTTTGATTATCTGTTCAGAAAGTTTAATACCATCTATTTATCTGGAATGTGATACAATATGTGAAATTCATAAAGTTAGGCATGAAATACGAAGTATGTGATATTTCGGATTTACGATGTCTAAAGTGATTGTGGATTCCAAATATTGTAGTTTTACACTTTCTTTTCTGTGACCGTAAGTGTAATATGTGATATCGCCGGTTTCGTTGCTATATGTCAATGACAATTGGAATGTGCATATTTACTTACGTTGATGATATGAGATATTATGTGTTGCTGTGATATGTTATATTGGATCGTCGCGTTCTGAATAGCCGGGGGTTTTATGTGAGATGAGGGTTTTTATTTTCATTCATGTAAAATTCATTTGTAATGTAATATTCTTTTATTTGGGGCACTTCCAGGTTGCGGTTGCTGTCACCAGTGTATATTATTTACTTTTCCGCATTAGGTAGACCCAAGGAGGGGAGCACAAGTAACCGGGTTCTAGGGTCCAGTGGGAGGCCATCTCGAGGAGTCGAGACCGGGTCTCCTAACCCTAGAATTGGCAGTGTTACTTGCCGCTCTCGTAGGGGTCTTGGGATGTGGGTTTGGCTATTCGTCGCGACCGTGGAATCTGTGTTTTATACAGGCTCGTATTGAAAACACAGACGTCCTAGTATATCCAATATTTCATATATGTTCTTCTGCTGCAATGTTCTGTGATGAGATCATATTACTACCTGAGACGAATGCTTATACTATATATATATGCTGATATATAAATATTACTGCTTTCGTTTCTTCTGTGATGCTTAGGAAGCATAAGCTGATGGGATTTTTATTAATGAGATTAATAAAAAGAAAAGAAAGCTAAAGATGTTGTAGAATCAAAACTTTATAAAAAGGGTAGCTACAGTTTTGCTTTGCACAGTGATATATACGATATATCCTGCACCTTATTTGATGAGGAAAGGACCGAGATCCCTTCACCGGGAGTGACTCCTTTAGCGAAACTGGCAGATGCTACAAAACGCGGTTTGTTTTTTGATTGCTTTTAGAGTTTTGCTTTGCACAGCGATATATATGATATATCCTGCACCTTATTCGATGAGGAAAGGGCCGACGATCCCTTCACCGGGAGTGACCCCTTTAGCGAAACTAAGAAAATCCTCAAAAACACTCCTTTTCAAAAACCACTCGATTCTACGACGATATCAAGTTCATTACGCTCAGGGTTTTCTGAAAAACCTGCGTAGCCCTCCGTCATTTCAGATAGATATTATTTAGTATTCGTGCTACGCTTGTTGGCCTGCGTCAAGGCGTAGTGTGCGGTAGCTAACTAATATATATCTGTTTATGCATATGATGCAGATTCGATTAGGGTAGTCGTGCGACTTTGTTGGCCTGCGTCAAGGGTCGTGCGGGTGGGTTTAATTGAATCAAGAAATGACGGGTTGAACTTGACTAGCGCACTATGGTTTGTTGGTCTGCGTCAAGGTCATAGGATGCTAGGAGTAAAAACATTATCAGGAATTTCAAGTGTTGAAATTTGCAATGAGATTGCATACCTCCTATGAGATAGTTGGATCCTGATACCCACTGCGAGTAAGTGTTACTCCTGGGAGAGTTTTACACAGGACAATTAGTCATTCAAGTAGGTGTCTAAGAAAAGTGTTAACGAGGTTACGCCTCTGGGAAAACGAGGTTTACTTTAATTAGGTCCGTGCGATAGCACGGGGAACCTCCCTCAAAGTACCGACACTGATCTGGCTGAAAGATTGATGAAATTATAGGGTGTAATTAATCCCGGCTAATCTTACCTTTTAGGGTTTTAAGGTAGATTTGATAAAAACAGTGGGAGACATCCTGATTAGATAAGATAATAACCAATCTAATCTTGCAAGAGCATACGCTAAAGTGTTTTCTTCTCTCTCTCTCCAGGTAGCGACCATATCATGCCATAATCAAGATAATAATATGGATGTATTGACTGAACCTAATTATTGTACTGGGCAAGGGAATGTTGGACCCGATCTTTCTTATAAGAGTTATAAGACTGAACAGGAAACAGGAGAATATCTGGATTCTCACGCCGCCCAAAAGAACATGCATGTTGATGCATCTTCTTCGGGTGTGTTAGTTATTGAGAACTGTTTCTCAGTTCACCCTACGTCCTGGGTATTAGATACCGGATCAGGATCCCACATATGCAAACAGTTGCATGGGCTACGTAAAGGTAGAGAACTGGGAAAAGGTGATCATTCCGTTCAAGTAGGGAACGGTGCGAGTATTGTAGCCAAAGCTGTTGGCGAATATCACCTTGTATTACCAAGTCGTAATACACTGATCCTAAATGAGTGCTATTATATACCGAACATGATGTGCAACATTATATCAGTTTCTTTATTGAGTAAAGAAGGATATAATTTTGTAGTACAGGATAATGTTATGAACATATTCCTAGATCAAAAGTTGATTGCATCAGGCTCGTTACATAATGGCATATTTATTCTAAATCAGAATACAGTCCTAAATATCCAAAACACACACAAGAGGAAAAGATCGGATATGAACGAATCCTTCTTGTGGCATTGTAGACTTGGTCATATCAATGCGACACGACTGGCTAAGTTACATAAAGATGGTTATTTGAATCCGTTCGAATTATCATCTTATGATACTTGCCATTCATGTCTCAAAGGAAAAATGACCAAAGCTCCGTTTGGTGGACACGGAGAAAGAGTTACCGAACTCTTAGGACTGGTACATAGTGATGTATGCGGTCCAATGTCTACGCATGCCAGGAACGGTTCTTCCTACTTCATTACATTCACTGACGATCTTTCAAGATTCGGATATGTGTTCCTGTTGAAACACAAGTCTGAAGCTTTTGAGAAATTCAGAGAATATAAGCATGAAGTAGAGAATCAAACGGGCAAAAGTATTAAGATTCTTCGATCTGATCGAGGAGGTGAATACTTAAGCGGTGAGTTCCTAGATTATCTAAAAGAGAATGGGATTCTCTCTCAGCGTACTCCTCCTTATACACCACAGCACAACGGTGTATCTGAGCGGAGGAATCGCACCCTATTAGATATGGTGCGCTCTATGATGAGTATAGCTGAGTTACCTATTTCCTTCTGGGGGTATGCACTGGAGACAGCTGCAGACCTATTGAATATGGTTCCCACCAAATCTGTGCCAACCACTCCATATGAGATATGGAAAGGAAAGAGACCATATCTTAATTATGTTAGGATATGGGGTTGTCCAGCATATGTGAAAACACAAAATCCGGACAAACTCGACGCAAGGTCTATTCTGTGCAAGTATATTGGATATCCCAAACATTCGCGCGGGTATATCTTCTACCACACCGAAGAACAAAAGGTGTTTGTTTCTCGGCACGCCACCTTTTTAGAAAAGGAATTTCTTGAAAAAGAAATTAGTGGCTCTGAGGTAGAATTGGAAGAAATTCCAGCTACACAAACTCAAACTGAAACTGAAGATTTGGTAGAACCGGAGGATTCAATAGTACCCAACGAACCCCAGCCTCTCCGCCGATCTAGTAGGGTTTCTCGTCCACCTGAGAGATACTACGGTTTTCTCATTGATGGTGGAAGCGAGGATTGCATCATGGATGATGATGAACCGACTAGTTTCGAGCAGGCCATCACGAGTGGTGACTCTGTGAAATGGCTGGATGCAATGCGATCTGAGATGGAATCCATGTACACCAACAAAGTATGGACTTTGGAAAATGCTCCTGAAGGGGTAAAACCCATAGGGAGCAAGTGGATCTTTAAAAAGAAATTTGGTGTAGATGGAAAAGTTGAGACTTTCAAAGCTAGACTTGTAGCAAAGGGTTTTCGTCAACGTCCAGGTGTGGATTATGACGAAACCTTTTCTCCAGTAGCTATGCTTAAGTCCATCCGGATCTTACTTGCCATTGCTGCATACCATGACTACGAAATCTGGCAAATGGATGTTAAGACCGCCTTTCTAAATGGTGATTTAGAAGAGTGCGTGTACATGACTCAGCCAGAGGGCTTCGTAGATAGTGGGAGCAGCGGAAAGGTGTGCAAGCTGCTTAAATCCATTTATGGGTTAAAGCAAGCATCGCGGAGTTGGAACATCTGTTTTGATGTTGTAGTCAAAGAGTTTGACTTCATCAAAAATATAGATGAACCTTGTATCTATAAAAAGGTAGCAGAGGGTAAGGTTGTCTTCCTCGTATTGTACGTGGATGGCATACTCTTGATAGGAAATGATATTCCTATGCTGCAATCAGTCAAGCTCTTCTTATCACAGAGATTCTCAATGAAAGATCTAGGTGATGCCTCCTGCATATTGGGAATCATGATCTATAGAGATAGATCTAAACGGATACTGGGATTGTCCCAATCCAGGTACATTGACACCATACTAAAGAGGTTTAGTATGGAAGAATCCAAGCGTGGGAACCAACCCACGATCTCTGGACTCACTCTCTCCAAAGAGATGTCTCCCAAGACTGATTTGGAGAGAGCTCGCATGCAAGGGATACCCTATGCTTCGGCAGTAGGCTCTATCATGTATGCGATGCTATGTACCAGACCCGATGTAGCATACTCACTAAGTGTAGTGAGTCGGTATCAAGCGGATCCAGGAGAGAGTCATTGGACAGCAGTGAAGAACAATCTCAAGTACTTGCGACGGACTAAGGAGATGTTCTTGGTGTATGGTAACGGAGAACTCCAGGTGGAGTCCTTTACCGATTCCAGCTTCCAAAGTGATAAGGACGACTCTAAGTCGCATTCGGGTTTTGTCTTTACCCTCAATGGAGGGGCGGTATGTTGGAAGAGTTCCAAACAGGATACCGTTGCAGACTCAACGATGGAGGCTGAATACATCGCTGCCAACGATGCTGCCAAAGAGGCTGTCTGGATAAAGAAGTTCATTAGTGAACTTGGAGTGGTTCCATCCATTGAGCATCCAATACCTCTGTATTGCGATAACAATGGAGCTGTGGCTTTGGCCAAGGAACCCAGATCCCATCAAAAGTCCAGACATATTCTGAGGCGGTATCACCTGATCAGGGAGATAGTTGATCGCCGGGAGATCGAGGTCAGGAGAGTAGATACGAAGGACAACACTGCGGATCCATTCACGAAGGCTATTCCCCAGATACAGTTTGAGAGATTATTAGGGATGCTAGGTATGAGATACTACAGCAGCTGGCCTTAGTGAAAGTGGGAGATTGTTAGTTATGTATATGCCCTAGAGGCCATTGTTGTACATATGATGTATATTATAATGGATGCTTGGTTATATATAGAGATGACTTTCTTGCTCGTCATGATAGTATGCTATTTGGTTTCACTTTATCTTAACATGTTGACTTGTATTGGTTTACTGTTTTACTCTCACATGTTGATAAAGCCCTTAGGGTTTGTACTCGACTACTGGGACTATGATGAGATCATACTAGTGGGGCCGCGGTAGTCGATGAGTACATCCTATAACTGTTCCTAGTCGAGAGTATATCGAGACAGGGCATCGATACACCAGAGTAGACTAGCGTATACGCATCTTGACCCATATGATGGGCGATGGATGATCCCATATCCATCGGTGTTAGACATCAGAGATGGTGTACGGGTGCTCAGTGGAGACTGGGTACACTGGACGGACTCGCCGAGAACTCCCAGATGGTGATATACCACACGTCAGATGGCAGTTCTCCGGTGACACAGGTACAGGGTAGTCTGAAGACCCGAGATCGTCATAGAGTCTTGTGTGATTCCCACTGTGCTTTGATTTCCACCTTACCACGTCCAAGAGGGCATGCAAAACGGTGGCTTTTGGGTACAGTCCCGAATCACATGGAGGCAATGAGCGATAGGAGGGGATTCGTCTCTCCCGGTATAGGGAGTTGATGTCGTGCTGTGTTCGATTGGCTATAACTGGAAGTCCCTGGCCAGGGCTGCTATGGAGATTTACTGGTAAGTGTTACTAGTAGTTTCTCGACCCGTTATGAGCCACACATCGACACGACTTATCGGTTACTGGGGTCTGACGTATACCACCCCTAGACTTGATATGCGACATATCAGACGAACAGACCGGACTGTACGGGAGTGTTACTGGTTGGATTCACAGGAGAACGCACAGGCTAGCTTGTTGATCTTCTGATCGCTCAGTACCTGGGTGGCTGTTACGTTTAGCTGACCGCTTGCAGCTTGTGGGTGTTTGATATGATCATCACCTGCTACCGGCGTATTGACGATTCTTTAGAGTCCTACACAGAGGTTTCTTGGCTCAGGCGAAACGGAGTAGTGGCGCATATGTGATATGCGCAGGAACGAGAATAATGCGATATGGGATACCGTATTATATTCTCGCGATATATGGTTATGAACCGGGTCATCGGATCAAGTGTTGATTCGATGAATCGGTACATGATATATTAGTCGGTAATATTCGATATAGCCGGATCGTCGAATCAAGTGTTGATTCGATGATTTAATGTATAATAATATATATGATATATTGTATTACATTATCTAATATTGGCTCGCTTTATTATTTCATTTTCTCAGTGGATGATACATTGATATATATGCGATATATGTTAATTGTATTATTTTCTTTTGTTGCAAATATATAATATATATGTGATATATATTATTGTGACATGATATGATTAATTGAGGTTAGGGTTTGATTTGGGTTAGTAGCTTCAAGTTCCTTCTAGAAGCTTTTTCTTTTGTCATTCTTAAGATCTTTATGGATGACACATTCTTTAAACTCAACCAAACCCTAACTCTAGTTGTTTCTCTACTTATTCTTAGCCATTCATCCTTGACCATGGTTATATATCAATCATATGATTTATATTTCTATTCATCACAAAAGAAAAAGATTATCATTATCTTTTCATTATCTTCTTCTTCCTTCAAGAAGAAAGCTTGCTAGTTTATCTTATGTGATGAAATAAAATTGAGAAAATGATATTAAAAGAAAGTAAAATTACTACCCCCTCATCCTCATCTCATCTAGCCCATGGGATTAGTGTGTTCTTCTCTTTTGAGTGAGAAAGCTTGAGTCGTAGCAACTTCAAGGTAGATCATCGGAGATTTGGAATACTTCGAGCTAGCATGGATCGTTCGAGTCGTGGAGCCTCTCATGAGTCCGGGAGATCGTGGATCGCGGCAAAGGGACTTCTACTCGGAGCTTGTGAAGTGAAGGAGCGGACTACAAAGGTTGTAATCCCTCACACTTAGATAAAAGTTATCTTATTGCATGTTAAACCCTAATAATCTAGCAAAGATCCCGGCTTTGGCTTGTTCGGCACGTCTAAAATTTAATCCGGGCATGTTTGATGCCTTTTGAACCTTCACAAGAGTGCCAAGGAACCCTACAGAAAGAAGTAGAGAAAATGAGGGAGAGCAAGATCCAGAAAGGAATGACCAAAGTTTAACTATGGCACAATTTGACCTTCATTTATTGCACCATACTTATATTTCCCATTTTAATTATTATTTTATTTTTCTCTATTTTTCTAGAACCATCCAATATGTAAAATATTTATAAACAAATATAAATTGTGGTGTAAAATGTTATGGTTGCCTAAACATGTTTTAACCTAAACTAACATGTTGATAACACTAGATTAGTATATATATGTGTGTGTGTGTAAAAAATTTAATAAATATATGTGTGTGTGGCGCGCGCGCGCGCGCACGCGAAAATAATTATTAGCCAAGTTTTATTGAAAAACGCATGATATACCGTTAATTAAATTATAATTAACTCTAAACAAATTTTAAGTCGTTACAATCTTCCCCCTAAAGGAAATTCGGTCCCCGAATTTAAAATATAACCACGCGTACCTTCGAAGAGATGGGAAAATTTCTTCCGCATCTCACTCTCGGCTTCCCATCTGAGCTCTTCATTATTCAGGCCACGCCATAGAACCTTCATGGACGGTAATACCTTCGACCGTAGTTTCTTCATCTGCCGGTCCAGGATAACTATCGGCTGCTCGGTGAAAGAAAGATAGCACTCCAACTGGATCGTCTGGTGCTGAATCGCGTGAGAAGGGATATGAAGGTACTTGCGAAGCATAGATAGATGAAATACGGGGTGTACATCCGAAAAACTGGGCGGAAGTGCTAAACGATAAGCGACAGTACCTACTCGCTCAAGAATCTCAAAAGATCCACATATCTGGGACTATGTTTCCCCTTCCTTCCGAACCTCATCGCACCCTTCATCGGCGAGACCTATCAGAAAACTTGATCACCAACTGTGATCTCAAGTCTGCGAAGACGACAATCGGCATAAGACTTCTTCCTGTTCTGGGCTGCTCTCATCCTATCCTTGATCAACTGGATCTTCTTTGTAGTCTCCTGGACTAACTGCGGTCCCAACATCTTGCTCTCGCTGAGCTCGATCCAACATACTGGCGATTGACACTTTCTATCATATAAAGTCTTGAAAGGTGCCATCTGAATCGTCTTCTGAAAACTGTTATTGTTGGAGAACTCTATCAAGGGCAAGTAACGATCCCAACTGCCACCAAAATCTAGTACGCATGCTCGAAGCATATCCTCGAGAGTCTGTATAGTCCGCTCTGACTGACTGTTGATCTTTGGGTGGAAAGCGGTACTGAAACTCAAACGAGTACACAGAGCCTCCTGAAGTTCTGCTATCGGCTGGTAAACTGGGTGCCTCTTTCGGAAACAATGCATGTCAGAATGCCGTGCAGCCACACAATCTCACCAATGTAGAGCTGAGCATACTGAGCAAACCCGATTGTAGTATTCACTGGAAAGAAGTGAGCCGCTTTCATCAATCAGTCTACAATCACCCAAATGGAGTCATACCCTCGACTGGACCTAGGTAGACCCACAATAAAGTCCATGGAGATCTGCTCCCATTTCCACTACGGAATGGGAAAAGGCTGTAACTCTCCAGCCGGTCTTTGGTGCTCGGTCTTGACTTGCTGGCAAGTCAAGCATCTCAAAACAAAATCTGAAACATCTCTTTTCATCCTTCCCACCAATAGACATCTCTCAAATCACGATACATCTTGATGGAAACCAGATGAACATTGTATGCTGACTGATGTGCCTCCTCCAAGATCTCACATATCAGCCCTTCAGAATCTGGTACACATAGACGAGTCCTAAATCATAGCAATCCCTGGCCATCTATCACAAACTCTGAATCTCTCCCATGCCGAACCTGCTCCATAATCTCAGACAAACGAGCATCGTCGGACTGTGCCTCCGGGATACGATCAAGTAAAAGTGGACGGGCGCGGACATGAGAAAGCTATCCTCCGGTGGAAGTGAACTCAAACTGTACTCCGCTGTCTCATAAAATCTGCCAATCTGTAGAAGACTATTTCTGAACTACGCTCAAATGGAAAAAACTACCTCCGGGCCTCCGACCCAAAGCATTAGCTACAACATTCGCCTTGCCTGGGTGATAAAGGATTTCACAATCCTAGTCCTTTACGAGCACCATCCAACGGTGCTACCTCAAATTTAGATCCTGCTGCTGGAAGATCTACTTCTGTCTTTTATGGTCCGTAAAGATCTGGCATGACTCGCCGTCCAAGTAATGCCTCTAAATCTTGAGCGCAAAGACCACCGTGGCCATCTCTAGATCGTGAGTGGGATAGTTCTTCTCGTGGTTGTTCAACTGCTGAGAAGGATAAGCGATGACTCTACCGTGTTGCATTAACATGCAACCTAGACCCACTCGAGAAGTATCACAATAAACAACATAACCGCCTGAGCCTGAAGGTAAGAATAAAACCGGTGCAGTCGTCAAACAAGTCTTCAACTGTTGAAAACTTTACTCACATGCCTTGGTCTAAAGAAATGGAACTCCCTTTCGAGTCAGTCCGGTCAGCGGTGCAGCGATACGAGAGAAATTCTGTATAAAATGACAGTAGTAACCGGCTAAGCCTAAGAAGCCGCAAACCTCTGTCACTGAAATAGGTCTGGGCCAATGTTGTATGGCCTTGATCTTCTTCGGGTCCACTCGTATACTATCTCTCATAACCATACGACCCAAGAAGTCAACACTATCAAGCCAGAAAGCACACTTCGAGAATTTGACAAACAGCCGGTGCTCTCTCAATGTCTGCAATGTAATCCTCAAATGTTGCTCATGCCCCTCTCGAATCTTGGAGTACACCAGAATATCGTTTATGAATACGATAATAAACTGGTCGAGAAACGGCCTGAAGATCCGGTTCATCAAATCCATGAACGCTGCTGTGGCATTGGTGAGCCCGAATGACATCACCAAGAACTCGTAGTGCCCATAGCATGTCCGAAAAGTAGTCTTCGGAATATCATCATTCCGGACTCCCAACTGATGATAACCTGACCGCAAATCCATCTTCGAAAAATATCCCCACCCTGGAGCTGATCGAACAAATTGTCAACGCGAGGTAGAGGATACCTATTTTGCAACGTAAGTCGGTTCAGCTGACTATAATCAATGCACAATCTCATACTGTCGTCCTTCTTCTTAACGAACAGGACATGAGCTCCCCAAGGCAAGACACTCGGTCGAATAAGTCCATTGTTAAGAAAATCTTGCAATTGATCCTTGAGCTCTTTAAGCTCCGCCGGGGCCATCCGATAAGGTGGTATAGAAATAGGCCCCGTGTCGGGGATCAAGTCGATGCAGAACTCAATATCATGCTTTGGCGGCAACCCAGGTAACTCATCGGGGAACTCTCTCACAATCGGAATCTGGTACAACGGAACCTCTATGGCTCCAGCATCACGAATATATGCCAAGAATCCCGACATCTTTTCCTCAAGAGTCGACAGCGTAAAGGGCAGAAATCAAACTGGGAAGGGTGGCACTACGGTCCCCCTGAACAACAAGAACTGGCTCTCCAGGAAAACTAAATCTGACCTCCTTCTCACGGCAGTCCATGGATGCATAACAAGTGGCTAACCAGTCCATGCCGAGTAGGACGTCGAAGTCTAAAATGTCGAGAATGACTAAATTAACAGAAGAATCTCTATCCCCAATACGAACGGAACATGACTGGAACACGTGTCGAGCGATAAAAGAATCTCCTACGGGAGTAATCACAACTAGAGGCTGATCTAACAAGGATGAATCTTGGCCCAACCTCTGTACGAAGTGTGTGGATACATAAGAGTGCATGGAACCAGGGTCGAACAATATGCGTGCTTCGAAAGAACATACGGAAAGAGTACCTGTCACAACAACATTCGATGCCTGCGCATACTGAGGAGTCAAAGAAAAAACTCGGGCATGTCCTCTACCGGTACCCTATTGTCCTCTACCTCTGCCACCTTGTCCCCTCTGAACAGGACCGCCACGACTACGGCCTCTCTGAGTATCGGTCTGGCATGGAGTAACAACGGACGTGGGAGGTAATGCTCTCGGAGAAGAAGGTGAAGGGGGTAAGGTGACCTTTGGAACTGCTGCCCCGCCCTAGCATCTCATAGTACAATGCCTGATGCGGTGATTAGGACTCCTACACTGAAAACATCCTGGCAACGGCTGCTGACCCGGTAAGTAATAGCTAAACAACTGGCCCCGTATCAAGCCTCTGTCACTTCCACGGCCTAGAAAGAATCCACCGCGGCCTCTGCCTACCATACCTCTACCAATCTACCTGGAAACTGATACACCAGTGTGAACCCGCTTCAGTCCGGGAATAGTCGTAGTCTTGGTAATACGCTCCTCCACTAGCATGGCTGCGTCTATCGCTGCTGCATATGTGTCAAAGTGCTGGGCGCCGGTAGAAAGGAACAACTGTGTATCAAGACCTTGCACAAATCTTTTGATGCGCTTCTCTTTGGTGTCCACCAAATAAGGAGCATATCCGGATAGCTGGATAAACTGGATATCATACTCGGCCACGGTCATACTAGGAGTCTTGTACAAAGACTCAAAACTGCGAGCTCGAGCATCCCTGACGCTCTACAAAAGGAAACGAGCAAGAAAGACTGTCAAAAACTCATCCCATGTCATAGGAGGAAGACCTGCAACTTGGCCTCTCTCAGCGGACTCACACCAAATTTGGCCAAGACTCTCCAGGAAGAAACTAGCAAGCTCAACCGATCTCGTATCAGAACTCCTCAGGGAATGACAAATCCTGGCCATCTTGTTGATGAACGACTGTGGATCCTCTGTTGCATCTGTGCCAGTGAATACCATAAACTTCAGCCTCATAAACTCTGGTAGTGATACCGCGATAGTCTCAGTAGCGGCAGGTACAACTGTCCGAGCAGTAAGTACTATCATGGTTCCCGTAGTAAGCGGAACATCATCAGATCTCTATGCTCGGCTGGCCTCGACAAAAGATCCAACCATCTGGCGCAAATCATGGATAATAGCCTCCAACCTAGCAATCCGGCCTAGAGAAGGAGGATCAACCTATCCATGAGGGGCAGCATACCGCCTGGTCGATCCTCGTCTCAGACGAGCCTGCCCTAACCCAGTCTTTAGGCCCTCGTAGTCTTCGGCGGCATAGTGGCTAGAACAAGAAACAGGATTCGGAAAGAACATGGTAATCGAAACAAAAGGATGCTTGGAATCAAGGAAAAGGAATCACAAAGCATATGTTCTAAGGTTACTTAGGAGGAGTATCGTATCGTGAGTATGCCACGTAACATATACACGCTACGTCATTTTGCTTAAGTTACCTACTCCATCATACCAAGGGTTATCCTACACTCAGAAAGATAAAACCTAGCGCTCTGATGCTAACTTTGTCATGACCCAAATGTGGAACGTGGCCGGCACTTAAATCACGCAACATCTAAAAGCGTAACGTAATTCAAGTAAGCCAAAAACCCAAAATCTAAACCATAATTAAGGGTAGATTGGTAAAAATCTTTGTTTTAAATGTTAATTTCTGAAATAGAAGAATTATATCAAAACCTTTTTGAAGATCGAGTTATTGTAAAATTTTTGACATCATAGTGCGAAGAAATAAGGAAATAAGAAAGGAAAACAATATCCAAAATAAAAACATAAAAGTCGGCTCACACGAGCACGACACCCAGAGTCATATATAATATAAGTCTCTCAGTCTCATCTCTAAGTCAAATATACAAGTGGTAGATGGAGTATACTAGATACAAAGAGAAAATGTACAATGGAAAAGACAAAAGAACACCCGCATCCTACCTACAAAATATCACGTCCAAAAAGTAGTAGCAAAAGTAGTAGTAGTAGTAGTAGTAGTAGTGTGCCCCACCGCGACTACACTGACGGATCGGCCCTGCAAGACACAGTGGCACAACGGGTGTGAGTTTCTAGTTCGTGCGTAGTAAGTAATATCATAAGTGGTAATCGCAAGCATGTACGTGCTATCGACAGATTCTAAGTATGAATTTATGATGCGGTGTACTAGTATAGATGCAACATAAATAAGTGAGCGAGGTATGAAAATCTTGAAAGTGTGTCTTAGTACCTCTACTAGGTTTCCACATGCATCAAGTATGCAATTAAAAAAATCTAGAGGTCTAAGCTACACTATCCAAGGATCGAACTAGAGAATTAGGGTTTTAAAGCATGTAAGCAAGTTCTATAACTAAGTGAAGAGGATTACAACCTTTGTAGACCAAGTCCTTCACTTCTATAGCTCCAAGTAGTAGTTCATAAGCTCTAAATAGTAGTTCCTAGAACTCTTCTTGGCTCCACTTGAAGAAAGGAATGAACTTGCTATGTGATCTTCGAAGCCGAAGATGATCCACCTTGAAGCCTCTCTAGGTCAAGCTAACTCTTCACTAATCAAGGTATCAGTGAAGCAAACAACCTAAACTAATGAGCTAGATTAGTGTAGGTTGATGAAGTAAGAGTTTTTCTCACTTTAGAAATATTTTCCTCTCACTTTTTCCAACTCAAGAAAAACCCTAGAATGAGCTCTTGAGGAAGAAGATGAACTTGAGTGAAGAATAAAATTATGATGAGAGAGTGAACCATGAGGTTAAGATAATGTTGTGATGAATAAATATCTAGAGTAAAACAAAAGGAGAGAGATGAGTCATGGCTTCTCAATGCTTCTACAAGCATCGAAGGCATGACTTATTTCTTAATCAATTTGATTTTCCTTTAAATATAAATCATCACAAAAATATTAGACCTTAGGTGTGAGTCTCATATACCCATGTTCTATGTATCATCAACCATGATACAAATTCTAATTTTATACACACACACATACACATACATACATATATATATGTCATATGTACATAAAATTATTAAATCAACACTTGATTCAATAATTCGGTTATATCATATATAACCGACTAATATCATATTATATATGTATATCATATTATCAAATTAACTCTTGATTCAATAACCCGGTTATATCACATATAACCGACAATATTCAATATTCAATATCAAATCAACACTTGATTCAATAATCCGGTCATATCATATACAATCGGCCAATATCAAATATATATACATATAACAAATCATTAAATCAACACTTGATTCAATAATCCGGTTATATCACATATAACCTAACCGATATCAAATATCGCAAGATTAGAATACGGTATCACATACTCGTATTTAATCAATCTCCCGCACATATCATCATATGTGCCCTACTTCGTTTCGCTTAAGCTAGGAAATCTCTACGTGGGACTCTAATGACTCATCAATACGCCACCAGTAAGTATTGATCATATCAGATACCCACAAGCCGTCAGCGGTACTAGCTGGACGTAACGGCTACCCAAGTATTAAACGAATAGAAGATCAACAAGCAAGCTTGTCCAAACACTCGTGAAGCCTATAAGAAACATTTACCGTACAGTCCAGTCTCTTCGTCTCATATGTTGCATATCGAGTCTGGGGGTGGAAACGTCAGACCCCAGTAACTTGATAAGTCATGTCGATGTGTGGCCAATAACCATTCGAGAAACTACTGATAGCACTTACTAGTGAATCTCATCAGCCCTGGCCAGGGACTTCTTGTTATAGCCAATCGAGCATAGCGCAACATCAACTCCCTATATCGGGAGAGATGAAACCCCTCCTATCGCTCACTTCCTCCATGTGACTCGGGATTGTACCCAAAATCCACCTGTTTGCACGACTCCTTTGAGCCGTGGTAGGGAGAAAATCAAACCACAGTGGGAACCACACAAGATACTATGACGATTTCAGGTCTACAGACTAACCTGTATAAGTGTCATTATAGAACGGCTATCTGTTGATAAGTATGGTACCATCTAGGAGTTCTCGGCGAGTCCAGTTCGGTGTACCCATTCTCTAATAAGCACATATGTACAATCTTTGATGTTAAACACCAATGGTTGTGGGATCAACCATCGACCCATACAGGGTCAAGAAACGTACATACCAGTCTACTCTGGAATATCGATTCCCTGTCTCCATACTCTCTCGACTAGGAACTGTTAAAGGATGTACTTGTGGACTACACAAGCCCCACTAGTTTGATCTGCATCATAGTCTTGATAGTCAAGCCAACATTCTAAGGGTTTTATCAACATGTATCAGAGTGACAAAATAATAATAATAATAAGTGTACATGTCAAGATAAAGTGCAACCAGATAGTATACGATCATGTCGAGCAAGAAAGTCATATATATATGTCCATGCATCCACTATATTATACAATAATGGCCTATAGGGCATACATATTCCTAACAATCTCCCACTTGCACTAAGGCCAGTTGTTGTAGTATCCCATACCCAACATCCCAAAAATTCTCTCAAACAGTATCTGCGGGAGGGCCTTCGTGAGTGGATCCGCCGTGTTTTCTTTCGTATATACTCTCCTGACTTCGATCTCCCGGCGATCAATTATCTCCCGAATCAGGTGATACCGCCTCAGAATATGTCTGGATCGCCGATGGGACCTTGGTTCCTAGGCCAAATCCACATCTCTATTATTATCATAATACAAGGGTATTGGATGCTCAATGGATGGAACCACACTCAGTTCAGCAATGAAATTTTGTAAGGTTAGTCTTGCACCCTATGAAGAGTTTTGAAGCATCACATGACCCAAAGTTCAAATTTTTATGGTGCTAAACGAACATGCAAAGGAATCGATCCTAGAAAATTAGGGTTTCGAAATATAAAGCGAACTAATCTAGGGTTTCGAGACTACAACCTTTGTAGCTCCCTTTCGCTGGACTCCTTGGTCTCTAGGGTGTTGAACGGATGTCCTCTTGAAGTCCTCTTGTGTCCACGACGATCCACCACGGAGATCTCCGTCCAAGCTCGCAACTTTGTAAAACCGAAGAGAACACTCTAAACAAAACGGCTAAGCTTGTGTAGAATGAAGTTGTGGTTAAGTTTCTCACTTCAAAAACCTATCTTTAAGTGGTATTTGCTCACTAGAAAAAACTAGAGAGCAAAAGAGAAAGAGGAAGAAGATGGTGGCAATTTTTAACAAGAGGTAAAAATAACTCATAAGAAGAAAAAGAAATATATCAATATATATTTTATTCCTTCTTACTATGAACCATGGTTAAAGTGATGGAGACATTATTTAACTTGAGTTTTGAATGATAAAGAGAAGGATAACCTTAGGTTAGTGGTAGTTGAGCATGGTTAGGTCAAAGGAAGAATGTAGAAGCAAGAATGATTATCCTTTCCTTTTCATTTTCTTTTAAATCCAAAATCAAATAATAATCCATTATATAATCCATGGTGTGATTCTTATATTGCCACCATTTCCATATGCTAACAACCATGATGGATGAGTGTATGTATGTGTGCATGTATGCACATCCACATGTGCATAAAACTAGCATGAAAGAAAGAAAGAAAAGCACACATGCATGCACACATCCATCATCCAAGAAAAGGTTTTAAGCGAGAAAACTAATGGTTAAATGATAAATCAACACTTGATTTATCAATCCGGTCATATCTCATATGACCCCACCAAAAGTAGTTCACCCGATCAATGTTCGGTATCATATACGCACATTTCAATCGGGTGCATGCGCATATCGCATACGCGCACCACAACGTTTCGCCTGGACTGGGTAACTCCTTTGTGGGACTTTAAGACTCGTCAATACGCCGGCAGAGGGTGATGATCATATCAAGTACCCTCAAGCCGCAAGCGGTCAGCTAAACGTAACGGCCACCCGGGTATTGAGCGATCAGAAGATAACAAGCGAACCTGCTACAACTCCCGTCGAGCCATCCGGCAACACTACCGTACAGTCCGGTCTCTTCGTCAGATATGCTGCATATCGAGCCTAGGGATGGTCACGTCGACCCCAATAACTCAATAAGTCATGCCGGTGAATGGTCTATAACAGATCGAGAAACTACTGATAACACTTATCAGCAAATCTCAGCAGCCCTGGCCAGGGACTTGCTGTTATAACCAGTCGGGCACAGCACATCATCAACTCCCAATACCGGGAGAGACGAAACCCCTCCTATCGCTCATCGTCTTCGTGTGTCTCGGGACTGTACCCAACAGCCACCTTTTTGCACGACTCAGTAGAGCCGTGGTAGGGTGGCAATCAAAGTACAGTGGGAGAACACACAAGACTCCATGACGATCTCGGGTTTACAGACTAACCTGTACCAGTGTCACCTGAGAACTGCTATCCGACGATAGATATAATTCCATATAGGAGTTCTCGGTGAGTCCGTCCAGTGTACTCAGTCACCACTGAGCACCCGTATGTGATCTTGATGTCAAACATCGATGAATGTGGGAACATCCATCGCCCATCGTATGGGTCTAGTATCATATACGCTAGTCTACTCTGGTATATCAATGCCCCGTCTCGATATACCTACGACTAGGGACGTTCCAGGATATGCTTATAGACTACAGATGTCCCACTAGTATGATCTCCATCATAATCAGTGTAGTCAAGCCGATATCCTCAGGGCTTTATCAGCATGTATGAATGAATAAAAGCATGATCAAATCAACATGTCAGATAAAGAAGAACCAGATAGCATACTATCATGTCGAGCAAGAATGCAAACTGAATATATATACATGTATAGATACATCCATTATCACATAATGGCCTCTAGGGCATACATATATCCAACAATCTCCCACTTGCACTAAGGCCAGTTATTGGCGTATCTCATACCCAACATCTCAAAAAGTCGCTCATGCTGTGGCTGAGGGAGGGCCTTGGTGAGTGGATCCGCGGCGTTGTTCTTTGTATCTACTCTCTTAATCTCGATCTCGCGGCGATCTACAATCTCCCGGATCAAATGAAAGCGCCTCAGGATATGTCTGGACCGCTGATGGGATCTGGGCTCCTTGGCTAACGCCATCGCCCCATTATTGTCACAATACAAAGGTATTGGATCAATAATGGTTGGAACTACTCCTAGCTCCGAGACGAACTTCTTCATCCAGACGGCTTCCTTGGCGGCATCATTTGCAGCAATGTACTCAGCTTCCATCGTAGAGTCTGCAACGGTATCTTGTTTGGAACTCTTCCAACTTACCGCCCCTCCATTGAGGGTAAATACAAACCCTGAGATAGATTTGCTGTCATCCTTATCGCTCTGGAAGCTCGAATCGGTAAAGGCCTCCATTTAGAGATCTGTATTACCATACACCAAGAACAATTCTTTAGTCCTTCGTAAGTACTTAAGAATGTTCTTCACAGCTGTCCAGTGGTTCTCCCCTGGGTTAGATTGATACCTGCTTACAACACTAAGTGCATAAGCTACATCTGGGCGTGTACATAACATCGCATACATTATAGATCCTACTGCCGAAGCATAAGGTATAATGCTCATGCGAGCTCTCTCTTCATCGGTCTTTGGACAAGAATCCTTGGAGAGAGTGATTCCATGGCAAGCGGGTAAGGCACCCCGCTTGGAGTCTTCCATACTAAACCTCTTTAGGATGATGTTGATGTACCTGGTTTGGGACAATCCCAACAACTTTTTGGATCTATCCCTATAGATCCTTATGCCCAGGATGTATGTGGCATCACCCAGGTCCTTCATGGAGAACCTTAGTGATAAGAATGATTTGACCGACTGTAGCATAGGAATATCATTTCCTATCAGAAGAATGTCATCCACGTACAATACGAGGAATGTGACAGCTCTTCCTATAGCCTTCTTATAAACACAAGGTTCATCTGGATTTTTGATGAAATCAAACTCTTTGATAACATCATCGAAACAGATGTTCCAACTCCGAGATGCCTTCTTTAACCCATATATGGATTTAAGCAATCTACATGCTTTCTCGCTGCTCCCACTGTCAATGAAGCCCTTTGGCTGATCCATATAAACGCATTCTTCTAAATCTCCATTTAGAAATGCTGTTTTAACGTCCATCTGCCAGATTTCATAGTCGTAGTGAGCAGCAATAGCAAGTAGGATCCGAATGGATTTAAGCATGGCTACGGGCGAAAAAGTTTCGTCATAGTCCAAAACTGGTCTTTGACGAAAACCTTTCGCTACAAGTCTTGCCTTATAGGTCTCTACCTGCCCATCCACACCAATCTTTCTTTTAAAGATCCATTTGCACCCTACAGGTTTTACCCCAGGGGGTACAACGTCCAAAGTCCATACTTTGTTGGTGTACATAGACTCCATTTCGGATCTCATGGCATCCAGCCACTTCACAGAGTCACCACTCGTGATAGCTTGCTGAAAACTGGTAGGATCATCATCATCCATGATGCAATCTTCTCCGTTACCATCAATGAGGAAACCGTAGTACCTCTCCGGTGGGCGAGAAGTCCTACCAGACCTACGGAGTGGCCGAGGTTCTTCAGTTTCTGTTGCAACAGCCGGTTCAACCAAATTGTCATTTGTAGTTTGTGTTTCCAGAACCTCTTCTAGATCTACTACCTTGCCATCATCTTTATCTGTGAAAAACTCTTTTTCCAAGAATGTGGCATACTGAGAAACAAACACTTTTTGTTACTCTTTGTGGTAGAACAGATATCCATAAGAATTCTTTGGATATCCCACAAAGTTACACATGACTGACCGTGTCTCGAGTTTGTCCGGATTCTGCCTTTTAACATAGGCCGGGCAACCCCAAATCTTAATTCTCTTAAGAGATGGTCTCTTCCCATTCCATATCTCATATGGCGTGGTAGACACGGCTTTGGTTGGAACCCTGTTTAGCAGAAACGCTGCAGTCTCCAATGCATGCCCCCAAAACGAGACTGGTAACTCAGCGTCACTCATCATGGACCGGACCATATCTAATAGGGTCCTATTCCGTCGTTCTGACACACCGTTGTGCTGTGGTGTGTAAGGAGGAGTGAGCTGAGAGAGAATCCCATTCTCTTTTAGGAAGTTTGCAAATTCTGTACTGAGATACTCTCCACCTCGATCTGATCGAAGCATCTTAATACTCAAGCCGGTTTGTTTTTCTACTTCTTGTTTATATTCAACGAATTTCTCGAAAGCGTCGGACTTGTGCTTTAATAAAAATACATGACCGAATCTTGAGAAATCGTCGGTGAATGTAATGAAGTATGAAAAACCGCCTCTAGCCTGTGTAGACATTGGCCCACATACATCACTATGTATGAGGCCAAGGAGCTGAGTAGCTCTTTCTCCGTGTCCGGTAAACGGAGTTTTGGTCATTTTACCCTTGATACAAGACTGGCAAGTCGCATAAGATTTATATTCAAAAGAGTTTAAATATCCATCTTTGTGTAACCTGTTTAGTCTTGTTTTGTTAATATGACCAAGTCTACAATGCCAAAGAAAAGCTTCATTTAATTCTGAAAGTTTTCTTTTATTAGTGTGTTGTATACTGAAAACTGTGTGTTGATTTAGGACATATATTCCGTTATTAAGCGTACCATACCCAACCAACATTTGATTTAGGTGAATGTTCATAACATTGTTCTGCAACACAAAATTATATCCTTCATTGTCCAACAAAGAAACGGATATTATATTACATAGCATAATTGGTACAAAATAACATGGATTCAAAATCAAAATACATCCAGATGGCAACCCCAAGTGATACTCTCCCACTGCGACTGTATGTACATTGGAACCATTTCCAACGCGGAGAGTATGGTCACCTGTCTTCAAAACCTTGCTATTTCTCAGCCCCTGCATAGAATTGCAAATGTGAGAACCTGAACCGGTATCCAATACCCAGGAAGCAGAGTTTATAGAAAAACAGTTTTCAGTCACAAACGCACCTGAAGCAGAAGCATCACCATGCTTCTTCTTGAGACTTAAGTACTCCGTGCAATTGCGCTTCCAGTGTCCTGTCTTGTGGCAATGGAAACATTCGCCCTTCCCTGAGTCTCCAGCCTTGGACTTTCCCTTTCCCTTCACCTTTTTAACTCCTCCCTTAGGATTAGTGGGTTTCTTCTTTTTCTTTCCCTTGGCCTTGGCTTTCGGGCGAGAAGAGGAAAACTGTCCAATAGTCATAACGGGAGTTTTTGCTAACTTCATAGTGCTCTCTGCACTCCTTAACATATTAAGGAGTTCAGGGAGATCCTTCTCCATGCCATGCATGTTGAAGTTCACTATGAACTGAGCAAAGGTGGAGGGGAGGGACTGCAGAATAATATCTATATATTGTTCATTGTCCATCGTCCATCCAAGGTCCTCAAGCTCTTCTATAAGAGCTATCATCTTCAGAACATGGTCTCCTACTGGTGTGCCAGGGGCCATTCGCATCTGAAACAATTTCTTTGATGCTTCGTATCGTAATACGCGGGATTGCTCCCCATACAACTCTTTTGTATGGAGCAATACACCGTGAATGTCCATGTCCTCGTGCTGCTTTTGATGTGTGTTATCCATCGATGCAAGCGCGAGGCGTGTGGCCGTGGCACAGTCAGCGTCCCATGTCTTGCGGACTTCAATGTCCGCAACTGAGGATTTTGGACCAGGGACGGGCGGGGCTGAAGCCGTGAGGACATATGATACTTTATCATAAGTCAAGGCGATTTTCAGATTCCTCAGCCAGTCTTTATAGTTTGTCCCATTCAGTTTGTTTTTATCTAGTAGAAGCTTAAGTCCAGTCATTGGTATCTGCCATTAAGAGAGAGAAAAGAATACACTCAGCGAAAGCTCTTGCACAGATTAGATTGGTTTATTATCTTGTCTAATCGATGTTTCCCACTGCTTTTTATCAAGTTTTTCTTTCAAACCTTAAAAAGAAAAACTATCCAGGATTAATTACAGTCTACAACTTCGCTAACCGTTCAGCCAGGCCAGTGTCGGTACTTTGAGGGAGGTTCCCCGTGCTTTCGCACGGACCTAATTAGAGTAAACCTCGTTTTCCCAGAGGCGGAGCCCCGTTAACACCTTTCTAGACACCTAATGAGTTAGCTAATTGTAAACTGTAAAACTCTCCTAGGAGCAACTATTGCCCACGGTGTGATCGGGATCCAACCATCACATGGAAGGTATGCAATCTCATTGCAAATTTCAACACTTGAAATTCCCGATGTAATTTTTACCCCTAGTACTTATGACCTTAAATATAGTCAACAAATCATAAGTACCAGTCAAGTTCTACCCGTCATTTCTTGATCAATTAGACCCACCCATATGACCCTTAACTATGGTCAACAAAGTCGCATGAATGTCCTAATTAATCTGCATCATATGCAGTGTAGGAAGACATCACTTAGCTACCGTACACTACGCCTTAACTAAAGTCAACAAACGTAGCACGAATACTAAGTACTCTACTTCCTAAAATGACGGAGGGTTGCGAATGATTTTTGAGAAAATCTTTAACGCTTTGAACTTGATATCGTTGTAGAATCAAACAGTTTTCAAAAGGAGTGGCTTAAGCTCCGCAGTTTTGAAATGTAGCTTTTTCATAAATAGCCGAGTAGTTTTTAAATCCGATTCTACAACATCTTTTTAGGTTTATTTTCTTTACATTAATAACATTAATGTAATCCCATCATTTAAGTCCTTAAGCCAATCACAGAAAAGAAACGAAAATAACACGTACGCTTATGCCATCCGCATTCGCCGCAATGTTCCGTTATGCACCGTTAGGTTTCTTAACTAACGGCATATCGGGACGGGACTAGCGCGGGTGTAAAACATAAGCAACGTCTACTATATATCATATATATAATATGTCATTCGTCTCAGATATCACAGAACACAGGCAACAGAAACATAGATATAACGTGGGATATCCTAGGACGTCCGTATTTAGTATTTAGCCAGAATAGAAAATACGGATTCCACAGTCGCGATGAATAGCCAAGCCCACACCCTGGACCCCTACGAGAGCGGCAAGTGACCCTACCAATCCTGGAGTTTAGGAGACCCGGTCTCGACTCCTCGAGATGGCCTCCCACTGAAACCCCAGAACCCGGTCACCTGTGCTCCCCTCCTTGGGTCCATCCTAATGCGGAAAAGTAAATAATATACAACACTGGTGACACAACCTCAACCTGGAAGTGCCCCAAATAAAAGAATATTACATTACATTTGAATTTACATGAATGAAAATATAAAACTCTCATCTCATAAAAAAACCCCGGCTATTCGATCGCGACAATCCTGCACATCATATCTCAGCAACACATAATATCACATATCATCAACGTAAGTAAGTATGCGTACCCCGATTGTCGTTGATGTATAGCAACGAAACCGGCGATATCGTACATACTACACTTACGGTCACAGAAAAGAAAGTGTAAAACTACAATATTTGGAATCCAGATTCTCTTCAGACATCATAAATGCGAAATATCACATATTTCGTATATCATGCCTAAACTATATGAATTCCACATATTGTATCACATTCCAGACAAACAGACAGTATTAAAGTTTTCGAACGAACGATCAAGCACCCAAGATTCACTAAAGCTCAACACTTGAGCAGGGTACAAAAATCCGGAGTGTGACACAGTAGTAGCGGTCCAGCCGTAGAAGGGTCAAGCCAACGCCTCACATGTGGCACGCCGTACTGCCCCAAACCCTAGGGTTCAAAGGGCTGTTCGAGACGGTCACATAATCGAGTTAAGGTTTGTTGTCTTCTAGAGGGACCACCGCAAAAAGACTTGCACGTATCTCCAAAGTATTTAAACCCCATGAATAGTGAGTAAATGATACTCGTTCAAACACTTCAATACTTTCTAATTTACCCGGAAAAGCTACGAAATAAAAATCCCGATCGAAATGACGATTCCAAAACCATCTCCAGAATTTTTCAAAACCAAATACAGATTAAAAATATCCAAAAATTTATACAAGCAGATTCATGAATTACTGTACAAAAATTATTCATCAATCCATATATACGGCCGCGGAACCGCGGCCTAAGCAAGCTTAGGCCGCGTTTCCGCGGCGAGAATCACTGTTCATGGAATAATTTTTGTACCGTAACCCTTATATTTTCCTGCTGTATTTTTTACATATTTTTAATTCTGAAAAAAGTCAATTTTTAGAAAATTTCCAGAGAGCACCCTAAAAAGTCGTATTTCGGTTCGATCGGAGTTTTAACTTCGTAAAAAGGTCGCCTAATATTCTAGGTCGGCTCTGATACCAATGTAAGGTTAGTCTAGCACCCTATGAAGAGTTTTGAAGCATCACATGACCCAAAGTTTAAATTTTTATGGTGCTAAACGAACATGCAAAGGAATCGATCCTAGAAAATTAGGGTTTCGAAATATAAAGCGAACTAATCTAGGGTTTCGAGACTACAACCTTTGTAGCTCCCTTTCGCTGGACTCCTTGGTCTCTAGGGTGTTGAACGAAGGTCCTCTTGAAGTCCTCTTGTGTCCACGACGATCCACCACGGAGATCTCCGTCCAAGCTCGCAACTTCGTAAAACCGAAGAGAACACTCTAAACAAAACGGCTAAGCTTGTGTAGAATGAAGTTGTGGTTAAGTTTCTCACTTCAAAAACCTATCTTTAAGTGGTATTTGCTCACTAGAAAAAACTAGAGAGCAAAAGAGAAAGAGGAAGAAGATGGTGGCAATTTTTAACAAGAGGTAAAAATAACTCATAAGAAGAAAAAGAAATATATCAATATATATTTTATTCCTTCTTACTATGAACCATGGTTAAAGTGATGGAGACATTATTTAACTTGAGTTTTGAATGATAAAGAGAAGGATAACCTTAGGTTAGTGGTAGTTGAGCATGGTTAGGTCAAAGGAAGAATGTAGAAGCAAGAATGATTATCCTTTCCTTTTCATTTTCTTTTAAATCCAAAATCAAATAATAATCCATTATATAATCCATGGTGTGAGTCTTATATTGCCACCATTTCCATATGCTAACAACCATGATGGATGAGTGTATGTATGTGTGCATGTATGCACATCCACATGTGCATAAAACTAGCATGAAAGAAAGAAAGAAAAGCACACATGCATGCACACATCCATCATCCAAGAAAAGGTTTTAAGTGAGAAAACTAATGGTTAAATGATAAATCAACACTTGATTTATCAATCCGGTCATATCTCATATGACCCCACCAAAAGCAGTTCACCCGATCAATGTTCGGTATCATATACGCACATTTCAATCGGGTGCATGCGCATATCGCATACGCGCACCACAACGTTTTTCCTGGACTGGGTAACTCCTTTGTGGGACTCTAAGACTCGTCAATACGCCGGCAGAGGGTGATGATCATATCAAGTACCCTCAAGCCGCAAGCGGTCAGCTAAACGTAACGGCCACCCGGGTATTGAGCGATCAGAAGACAACAAGCGAACCTGCTACAACTCCCGTCGAGCCATCCGGCAACACTACCGTACAGTCCGGTCTCTTCGTCAGATATGCTGCATATCGAGCCTAGGGATGGTTACGTCGACCCCAATAACTCAATAAGTCGTGCCGGTGAATGGTCTATAACAGATCGAGAAACTACTGATAACACTTATCAGCAAACCTCAGCAGCCCTGGCCAGGGACTTGCTGTTATAACCAGTCGGGCACAGCACAACATCAACTCCCAATACCGGGAGAGACGAAACCCCTCTTATCGCTCATCGTCTTCGTGTGTCTCGGGACTGTACCCAACAGCCACCTGTTTTCACGACTCAGTAGAGCTGTGGTAGGGTGGCAATCAAAGTACAGTGGGAGAACACACAAGACTCCATGACGATCTCGGGTCTACAGACTAACCTGTACCAGTGTCACCTGAGAACTGCTATCCGACGATAGATATAATTCCATATAGGAGTTCTCGGTGAGTCCGTCCAGTGTACTCAGTCACCACTGAGCACCCGTATGTGATCCTGATGTCAAACATCGATGAATGTGGGAACATCCATCGCCCATCGTATGGGTCTAGTATCATATACGCTAGTCTACTCTGGTATATCAATGCCCCGTCTCGATATACCTACGACTAGAAACGTTCCAGGATATGCTTATAGACTACAGATGTCCCACTAGTATGATCTCCATCATAATCAGTGTAGTCAAGCCGATATCCTCAGGGCTTTATCAGCATGTATGAATGAATAAAAGCATGATCAAATCAACATGTCAGATAAAGAAGAACCAGATAGCATACTATCATGTCGAGCAAGAATGCAAACTGAATATATATACATGTATAGATACATCCACTATCACATAATGGCCTCTAGGGCATACATATATCCAACAAATTTTTCATCCAGACAGCCTTTTTGGCAGCATCATTGGCAGCGATGTATTCAACCTCCATCGTCGAGTCTGCTGTGGTATCTTGCTAAGAACACTTCCAACATACCGCCCCTCCATTGAAGGTAAAGACAAAACCCGAGACCGACTTACTATCGTCCTTATCACCCTGGAAGCTCGAATCAGTAAAGAACTCCACCCGGAGTTCTCCGTTACCATACACCAAGAACATTTCTTTAGTCCTTCTCAAGTACTTAAGAATGTTCTTCACAGCTGTCCAGTGCTTCTCCCCTGGGTCTGATTGATACCTACTTACCACACCCAGTGCATAAGTTACATCCGGTCTGATACATAACATCGCGTACATGATTGACCCAACTGCAGAAGCATAAGGTATCACGGTCATGCGAGCGCTTTCCAATTCAGTCTTGGGAGACTTCTTTTTAGAGAGAGTGATTCCTGATCAAGCGGGTAAATTACCATGCTTAGAATCTTCCATACTAAACCTCTTTAGTATGGTGTCAATGTACCTGAATTGGGACAATCCCAACATCCTTTTAGATCTATCTCTATAAATCTTTATCCCCAGGATGTAGGAGGCATCACCCAAATCTTTCATGGAGAACTTTTGTGATAAGAAAAGCTTGACCGGGTGCAGCATAGGAACATCATTTCCTATAATATCAAACACGTACAATACGAGGAAGACAACCTTACTCTCTACAACCTTTATATATATATAAGGTTCATCTACGTTTTTGATGAAATCAAACTCTTTGACTGCTACATCAAAACAAATGTTCCAGCTCCGCGATGCCTGCTTTAATCCGTAGATTGATTTAACCAGCTTGCACACCTTTCTGCTTCTCCCACTGTCTACAAAGCCCTCTGGCGGTGTCATGTAAACGCTCTCTTCTAAATCACCATTTAGAAAAGCGGTCTTAACGTCCATCTAGCAGATTTCGTAGTCATGGTATGCACCAATGGCAAGTAGGATCCTGATGGACTTAAGCATAGCTACTAGAGAAAAAGTTTCATCATAATCGACACCTGGTCGTTGACGAAAATCTTTTGCTACAAGTCTAGCTTTGAAGGTCTCAACCTTTCTATCTACACCAAGTTTCTTCTTAAAAATCCACTTGCTCCCGATGGGTTTTACCCCTTCAGGAGCAACTTCCAAAGTCCATACTTTGTTGGTGTGTTGGCTACAGTGCCCTCAAGGCAATTATCATAGTCGCGGACTTGTGATTATAATGATTGAGGTAGGACCTATACCGATAAAACAGTCTTACTCTAGATGATAGTATGCTATCTGGTTTGTCTTTATCATTATGTTGATAGAGCCCGTAGGATTCTTGCTTGACTGCCAGCATTGTGATGGCGATCACATACGTGGGAGCTGGGGGTCTATAAGCACATCCTTAAATGTCCCTAGTCGTAGGAGTATCAAGACCGGGCATCGATACTCCAGTATAGACTAGTGTATACTGATCGAGACCCCGACGAGGGGCGGTGGCCAGGTCTCACAAGCCATTGGTGTTAGTTTGTTCACCTAAGATAGTATACAGGTGCTCATTAGGTTATGAGTACACTGGACAGACTCGCCGGGAACCTGCTAGTTGGTATTATACCTATTGTCAGATAGCAGTTCCTAGGTGACATGTGTACAGGTTAGTCTGTCGACCTGAGATCGTCATTTGTCTCGTGTGAGTTCCCACTGTGCTTTGATTCCTACCCTACCACGGCTCAAAGGAGTCATGCAAACAGGTTTTAGTTGGGTACAGTCCCGAGCCACATGGAGGCAGTGATCGGATCGTCAGGGATTCGTCTCTCCCGGTATTGGGGGTTGATGTTGCATTGTGTACGGGTGGCCATCACCAGAAATCCATGGCCATGGTGAACGAGAATTATCGATCCAGGATCGATAGTTTCTCAGGTGGTGATGGGTTACATGCCGACACTAAATATCGCGATATTGGGGGTCTGACTTTATCCACCCTCTAGACTTGATATGCGATGCTCTTAGACGAACAGACCAGACTGTACGGATATTGTCACTGACAGGCTCAGTAGGGGTTCAGGATGAGTTTGTTCGTCGGCCTCCCTTTCGCTCAATACCTGGGTAGCCGTTACGTACAGCTAGTGCCGCTGACGTGCTTATGGTTAAACCCACTGCCAGTGTATTGACGAGTCTTTAGAGTCCCACACAGAGGGTTTTCACGGTTCAGGCGATATGGTGTACATGACGTATGTTGATACATAAAGCTGTCCGATTAAATATGTGCATCTACTGCGCAGACTTTAATCGGACGGTTGATAATACTAGCGGCTTAGGATTAAGCCGGATTATTAAATAGGGTTTTTGATTTAATAATTTATATATGTATTTGTATATACGTATTTTAGTATTATTGTTCACTATTCGTTTTTTCTCTCGAGGCTATTCGTATTTTGGTATGAATACGCGTATATGTATTTTGATACATGTACTGGGAAGTATTCCGTATTTTCTATGGAATAGCTTCTAGAAGACGATGCCACCTCATTTATATGATTTTCCTTTTTGGAAAATCATTTGTTTTATAAATGAGGTGGAAGGGATGATGTGGCATAAGCATGGGTCAAAGCATGTAGCAAAGTATGGTTCACATTGTTTAATGAAATTAAACAAAAGAAAATGATTTTTTGTGTGAAGGAGAGGGAAAGGGGGGCCAGCCACATATTTGTGGGGGTTCATTTTTCATATGGGTTTTTTACATGAAAGATTATGCACTCCCACTCTCTCTCATTCATACAAAAGACTTAACTAAATTCTTTTGCTTATGCCAAAGTTCATCACCTCCATTCATCTTCTATGGATGCTCTCTTGAGCTCATGGGTAGAGAGGAAGAATGTAGTGACACTTCCATACACCTCGACTCTCCATCGCTAGCGTCTTTGGAGCGTCGGTTACCTCGTTCGACGAGATTGGAGCTTGCGCCGTTTCCCTCGGGCGGATCATCGGAGATGGAGGAAGACCGGCGACCAAACCACATCAAGGAGCCGCTAGGAGATTAGAATGAAGACCGAAGGACACCGATCAACTCGGTATAATAATTCTAACTCTTAGTTAGTTTGCTAGTTTAGGGTTTAAGGTCGATCCGGGATTCGGGTAACGGTAGCGTCGGTTTCAGAAATTTTTGTTCCGCATTTTGGCCGCGTTTCGATGGCCGGGACGCTGCCGGGACCCTTCATGGTATCAGAGCCACCCTTTAAACCCCTCACTAGCTTGTTTAAACGTGCTTGAAAGATCGATTGACGGAAATTTCCAAAATCACGTTTCCATTGTTCTGTTCTCTGCCGTTTCTCAAAAGTGTTCAAAAAATTATTTGATGTATCTTAAAAATCCGTGCAGGCAATTTTAAGGGTACTGGAAAAATTTGGGCTCGTGATTCCACAAAAGCGCCACGGATCCGCCGCACTAAGCCCCTATTGGCAGCGGTTCCGCTGTGGTTTAGTTGCAACGGGCGACCAAATTTTTTCTATAGCCCACTTACTTGGAAATGTGATTTGTTTGATATTCTGTTTTGGCCCAGGTTTCAGTGAAGTGTTGTTTTGCTATTGGGGACAATTTGGAACTTAGTCGATCGATATTTTAAGCGTGTGTTTGACATTACATACATTTCTATCTGCAACCGTGAATGTTATTTGATCAGTAAACTCGTCTAATTGCTATATGTCTTTTAGACGGGTTTGCGAACGTGACATTCATGTTGATGTTCTGTAATGTGCTGTGATGTTGGTTGGATCGTCGTGGTGGATAGCAATGGTGCAATGATAGTACAGTTATTTTCATTTGTACATTTGATATTGCGGGGCGAGCGTCCGACATGTGGACTGCCGTCACTGCCAGTTTGTATATTATTCTTTTGGGGCATGACCGGGCTGAGATCGATGTCACCCTTGTATATTATTTTTCTTTTCTGTACTAGGATTACCCCACGGTGGGGTACACGAATAGCCGGATTCTAGAGGGCAACGGGTCCGTATCGTATGGCGTTGGGATGGAGGGGACTTTACACTAGAATTGGCAGGCTATTCGCCGCACTCGTAGGGGGTATAGGTTGACCCAGGAGGGGTGCTCAAGTTATCGGATTCCGTGAAGTGCTGGGTGGTCCATTCACGTTGCTGAAGGGGGCTGCCTCGCTTCTGGTTTTGGCGGGTAACTTGCCGCGCTCGTAGGGATCTAGGTTTCATTACACAGGCTATCCACACGACAGGGAACGTCGGGTCTCACTTGCGGCTCAAGTGAAACTCGGGGCTCCAGATTATCCACCATTCTGTGTTGCTTCTGTGATGTTTCTGTGATGTTGCTTTATATCATGCCTGGGACGAATGTTATATATATATATATTTATATATACTAGTAGATGTTGTATATGTTTTGCACCCGCGCTAGCCCAGTCCCCGCTCTGTCATTAGTTAAGTAACCTAACGGGTGATGACGGGACCCAGTGGCGAATGCGGATGGCATATACGTACACTTTATTTTCGTTCTTTTCTAGTGTGATTAATTGATGGGACTGCATAGATTCTTATCAATGCAAGGATAAAACAAACCTATATATGATGTTGTTGGAACCAAGTTTTTAAAAACTGACATTACAGACGTTCTCTTTTGCTTTGCACAGTGGTATTCGGTTATGAATATCCAGCACCTCATTCGACGAGGCAAGGGCCGAGATCCCTTCATCGGGAGTGACACCTTGGGTAAAAGTTTATGTCAACGTAATAACTTTACTATAGTCGTTTCTTTTTGCTTTGCATCGTGGTATTCATTTGGGATATCCTGCACCCCATTCGACGGGGAAAGAGCCGAGATCCCTTCACCGGGAGTGACCTCTTTAGCAAAAGTTTTCGCCACTATATATTTATAAAACCGCTTGGATTCCTTCAACGAGATCAAGTTCATTACGTAAAAGGTTTTTCTCCAAAAACCAGCCGTAGCCCTCCGTCATTTCAGATACGTATCTCGTAGTATTCATGCTATGTACGTTGGTCTCTATCAAGGCATAGTGTACGGTAGCTGCGTGATACGTGTCTGTAGCATGGATATGCGATTATCTAGGACAGCCGTATAGTCACGTTGGTCTGTATCAAGGGCTTGTGCGGGTGGGTTTAGATCAATCTTGGATAATGACGGGTTGAACTTGACTAGCGATTATGGCACGTTGGTCTCTATCAAGGCCATGAAGTCGTTAGGGGTAAAAATCATATCGGGAGTTTCAAACATACAGGAAACTTGCCAGGCTTGCGCATACCTTCTGGAGTGTGGTGACTTGAGTGGCTTCCATCAAGTTATCATGCGATGATAGTTGGATCCCGATTCCCACTGATGAGTAAGACTACTCCTCGGGTAATTCCGACTAATTCTCCTTTAGGGTTTGGAGGAGAATTCGAGGAAACAGTGGGAGACATCCAGATTAGATAAATGATTAACCATTCTGATCTAGGTTAGAATGCACGCTGAGTGTTTCTTTTCTCTCTCTCTGGCTGCGACTATGACCCGACCTTTAACTAAAACTCATGAAACCAAATTGACCAAACCTTCTTAAAACACTTTGGCTTTTGGAATGTCACGGTGTCGCAAACATCATTGCCACTTCTATATCACCTTTGCATTTCTCCAGAACACCCCATATTACGAACATCCACTTCCATTGGATAAATCCATCGTATGGTAATATACGAACTCGAAGGAACTTTTTCGAGGATGGATTCCGGTTCTGGAGAGATTGAATAGGATTATTCGGTCGTCTTTTTTCTTTACCTTCTCTCAGGTTGTGAGGGCTCCTAGGATTAGGAAAGGGTACACCTATTGAGCTTATTATATAGACTTCCTCCAAACCATAGGCAGGTGCCGAACGGTAGGGAAGGAAGAAAACCAATTAAGCTTAAGTGTGGTATACAGAAGGTAATAAGTAAAGACATATAAAGGGATTAGAATAATGGCAAAGTAAATTGCGATCTCCATTATTCACGACAAAGACCATGTATACCCCTGCCACTCTTACATCCATTTTGCTTTTCTCTAGAACACTCCGTATCACTACGGATATCCACTTCTATTGGATAAATCCATCGTATGGTTATATACGAACTCGAAGGAACTTTTTCGAGGCTGGATTCTGGTTCTGGAGAGATTAAATAGGATTATTCAGATGTCTTTTCCCATTACCTTCTCTCAGCTTGCGAGGGCTACTAGGATTAGGAGAGTATACCTATTACGCTTATTGGATAGTCTTCTTCCAAACCTTAGGCTGGTGCCGAAGGATAGGGAATGAAGAAAACCAATTAGCGTAAAGAAGGTGTATAGAAGGTAATAAGTAAAGACATAATAAAGGGATTGGAGTGAGGGCAGATAAGTATATGGTTACTGTCGTGAATCAGGATAGTGGAAGAGGCGTTACTAGGAATACCAAACCCCTTTGAAACATTTTCATGTTTCAGTTTGACTGTGCGATGTTAATTGATAACTGTTATCCCAGTTGGAATCTAACTCCAGGGTATGTATTTACCAGATCAGTTTCTCACATCTGCATGTTATTACAGATGGTGAGTGGGAGTAAGATATTGGGAATTGGGTGACTAGATCCTCATTATATCAGAATTCGTTGTAATTGGTGATATTTGAAGAAATCATCTGGATTTTTCCGGATGGCAAACATTTGGTTTTGAATATCCGTTGTTATGTACCAATTTCAAACTGATATATCTATACGTTTATTTTTATAAAGTGAGATATATCCTTTTGATATTATGTCTGTGACATTTACCTATATCGGTTGGCGATTAGGTAAGGTGCATTCAACAGCGGTGTAATTCTTCTTAACTATACTACAGTTTTTCAACCTACGACTCACAGGGTTTGAGTTGTTGAACTCAGGGGACTTATACAAAGTATTGTATGTTGTCCAGTGTCCATTAGAACAAAGGGGTTGGTACTCATACTATATTGTGTTTACTTGTGACTTCTCTAGTTCTGGACATGTATTTCGTTGAAATGCAAGGTCCAGATATTCAAAAGTTATAGGTATAGGAATAAAGTAGAGAACCATTTGTTGTAAGTGTCAGGATTCTTCGAGGAAGTCGAAGATGTAGATACTTGTGTTTTGTATTCCGTTAATAGTAATGGTTTTGAAAACTTGCTTCTCTTTCGGGTTACTCGTATATGGATGCACTCCTAGATGAGTAATGCTGATTGTCCTCTTTCCATTTGGTTGATATGCACTGGAGACATATGCATGTTTTTGAATTTGGTTCAAATTAGATTAGTGCTTTTGTTTCTATATTAGATTAATATAGAATCAATTTATATCTTAACGATGTTAAGGTATAGGGAGTTGTCCGGCTGATGCTTAAAACCAGAATCCGGATAAACTCAAGGCACGTTTCAGTAATGGCTGTTTGTGGGTTATCCCGGGCTTTGACGAGGGTTAATTTTCTACCATCAGGAAGATCAATATTTATATTGTTCTTGACTGGCCACATTTTTAATAAAATGGACTTTTTCAAAAAAAAAAACACAAGTGGGAGTATGGTAGAACTGGAAGTTATTCCAGAACCACAAACGATTACTGAAAATTTTATAGAACCCAAGGATTCAATTGGATTTGATGTTCCATTAGCCACTCCGCAGATTTGGTGGGTAACCTCAGGCACCCGAGAGGTACTTCGGTCTTCTCAGAGACGGTGACAGGGAGGTTCTTGTTTACCCAGACTTGCCATTGCAGTTGTTCTAGACTATAAGACCCGGCAGGAGGATTAGTATAGCGTCGTTCTAAACTAGTTTTAGAAGTGCAAATATATATGACTTTGCCAGAGGGTTGTTGTAGTCAGTGGGAGCAGCAAAAGCATAGTAGGCAAGTAGCTTGTGTCTATTTATAGACTAAAGCAGGTATAGCGGAAATAGATCATCTATTTTTGATGCGACAGTCATAGGTTTTGACTTCATCAGAATAGGAGATGGATCTGGTAAGAAGGTAGTAGGGTGTGATGTCCGAGGATTCGGGATGACATGCACTTGATAGGAAGGGATATTCCTATACTACGATCGGTCATACTTTGGTTGTCACAAACTTGTTTCTCCACATAGGATATGGATATAATATCAGGTTTTCTGGTTACTAGATCTATGGTTTTAGATCTAGATTTGGGAAGTATCCTAATCTGGGTACTTTGACATTAAATGGACGACTCCTGGCATGGTGGTCTGCCTGCAGGTGATGGAGTCAACCTCTCTAAAGGTGTCTTACAGACTAAAGGGGAGAGGGTTCTGCATGATTAGCATATCACTTGCTTAGGCAATTGAGTTAATCATGAAATGTCAAGTATCACACCAGATATTGCTTTTGCACTAGATGCGATAAGCAGATATATTAATCCAATCCTAGAGAAACATTGGGAAGCAGTTTATGAACATGAATGGATATTCTATGGATATGGTAACGGTACCCTCCTTCAGGAGACGGTTATCATATCAGGCTTCCAAGGTGACATGGATGACAGAGTGACTGTCAGAGTTATAGTTTTCCCTCTTTTGAGGGACAGTATGTTGGACGGGTAGTCCAAGCGAATACTGAAGAAAGGCATGGCGCAGGATACTGATTAAATTCAGTGGACGATACAGTCTAAGTAGTTTGCTGGATTTTGAGTTCATTTTAGAACTGGGTCCCATCAGATATCCAGACAAATTCTAAGACAGTTAATTACTTATTTCGGGAGATAGTCTTCTCCGCGAAGTTGAGAAATGGAGAGATACAGAAAGAAACATTGGAGCGGATCCACTCACTGAGTCTATTTCTCGAACGCAATCATTTTCGCAAACAGGCTTTGCGAAACTGATTAGTAGAGAAGTTGGGTGTTCGGTATCACACGGGCTATGAGTATGCGACATCGCAATAATTGGCCTTAAGTGCAAGTGGGAGATTGTTGGCTATAGTGCCCTCAAGGCAATTATCATAGTCGCGGACTTGTGATTATAATGATTGAGGTAGGACCTATACCGATAAAACAGTCATACTCTAGATGATAGTATGCTATCTGGTTTGTCTTTATCATCATGTTGATAGAGCCCGTAGGATTCTTGCTTGACTGCCAGCATTGTGATGGCGATCACATATGTGGGAGCTGGGGGTCTATAAGCACATCCTTAAATGTCCCTAGTCGAAGGAGTATCGAGACTGGGCATCGATACTCCAGTATAGACTAGTGTATACTGATCGAGACCCCGACGAGGGGCGGTGGCCAGATCTCACAAGCCATTGGTGTTAGTTTGTTCACCTAAGATAGTATACAGGTGCTCATTGGGTTATGAGTACACTGGACGGACTCACCGGAAACCTGCTAGTTGGTATTATACCTATTATCAGATAGCAGTTCCCAGGTGACATGTGTACAGGTTAGTCTGTCGACCTGAGATCTTCATTTGTCTCGTGTCAGTTCCTACTGTGCTTTGATTACTACCCTACCACGGCTCAAAGGAGTCGTGCAAACAGGTTTTAGTTGGGTACAGTCCCGAGCCACATGGAGGCAGTGATCGGATCGTCGGGGATTCATCTCTCCCAGTATTGGGGGTTGATGTCGTATTGTGTACGGGTGGCTATCACCAGAAATCCATGGCCATGGTGAACGAGAATTATCGATCTAGGATCGATAGTTTCTCAGGTGGTGATGGGTTACATGCCGACACTAAATATTGCGTTGTTAGGGGTCTGACTTTATCCACCCCCTAGATTCGATATGCGATGCTCTTAGACGAACAGACCGGACTGTACGGATATTTTCACTGACAGGCTCAGTAGGGGTTCAGGATGAGTTTGCTCGTCGGCCTCCTTTTCGCTCAATACCTGAGTAGCCGTTACGTACAGCTAGTGCCACTGATGTGCTTGTGGTTAAACCTACTGCCAGTGTATTGACGAGTCTTTAGAGTCCCATACAGAGGGTTTCACGGTTCAGGCGATATAGTGTACATGACGTATGTTGATACTTTCAGCTGTCCGATTAAATATGTGCATCTATTGCGCAGACTTTAATTGGACGGTTGATAATACTAGCGGCTTAGGATTAAGCCGGATTATTAAATCTGGTTTTTGATTTAATAATTTATATATGTATTTGTATAAACGTATTCTAGTATTATTGTTCACTATTCGTTTTTCTCTCGAGGCAATTTGTATTTTGGTACGAATACGCGTATATGTATTTTGATACATGTACCGAGAAGTATTCCGTATTTTCTACGGAATAGCTTCTAGAAGAAGATGCCACCGCATTTATATGATTTTCCTTTTTGGAAAATCATTTGTTTTATAAATGAGGTGGAAGGGATGATGTGGCATAAGCATGGGTCAAAGCATGTAGCAAAGTATGGTTCACATTGTTTAATGAAATTAAACAAAAGAAAATGATATTTTGTGTGAAGGAGAGGGAAAAGGGGGGCCGGCCACATATTTGTGGGGGTTCATTTTTCATTTAGGTTTTTTACATGAAAGATTATGCACTCCCACTCTCTCTCATTCATACAAAAGACTTAGCTAAATTCTTTTGCTCATGCCAAAGTTCATCACCTCCATTCATCTTCTACGGATGCTCTCTTGAGCTCATGGGTAGAGAGGAAAAATGTAGTGACATTTCCATACACCTCGACTCTCCATCGCTAGCGACTTTGGAGCATCGGTTACCTTATCGACGAGATTGGAGCTTGCGCCGTTTTCCTCGGGTGGATCATCGGAGATGGAGGAAGACCGTCGACCAAACCACATCAAGGAGCCGCTAGGAGCTCGGAATGAAGACCGAAGGACACGGATCAACTCGGTATAACGATTCTAACTCTTAGTTAGTTTTCTAGTTTAGGGTTCAAGGTCGATCCGGGATTCGGGTAACGGTAGCTCCGGTTTCAGAAATTTTTGTTCCGCATTTTGGCCGCGTTTCGATGGCCGGGGCGCTGCCGGGACCTTTCAGGTGTACATGGATTCTATCTCAGATCACATAGCATACAGCCATTTCACAGAGTCTCCACTTGTGATGGCCTGCTCGAAACTAGTTGGGTCATCATCTTCCATGATGAAATCCTCGCTCCCACCATCTATGAGAAAACCGTAGTATCTCTCAGGTGGATAAGGAACCCTACTAGATCTGCGAAGTGGATGAGGTTCGTCGGGGACTATTGAATCCTCCGGTTCTACTAAATTATCAGTTGTAGTTTTTATAGCTGAAACTTCTTCCAGTTCTACCTCATTACCACTAATTTCTTTCATAAGAAATTCCTTTTCTAAAAAGGTGGCATGTTGAGCAACAAACACCTTATGTTCCTTACTATGGTAGAATAGATATCCATGTGTATTCTTTGGATATCCCACAAACTTGCAAAGAACAGATCGTGCCTTGAGTTTGTCTGCATTCTGTTTTTTAATAAAGGACGGACAACCCTATATCTTAACTCGTTTAAGATATGGTCTCTTTCCACTCCATATCTCATATGGTGTTTTAGGCACTGATTTTGATGGATCTTGATTCAATATGTATGCAGTTGTCTCAAGCGCATAACCCCAAAAGGAAATAGGTAACTCAGCAATACTCATCATAGAGCGCACCATATTTAATAGGGTGCGATTTCTCCGCTCTTAAACTCCATTGTGCTGTGGTGTATACGGAGGAGTAAGCTGAGAGAGAATCACATTCTCTTTTAAATAATCTCAGAATTCTGTGCTTATGTATTCTCCTCCTCGATCAGATCGAAGGATTTTAATACTTTTACCCGTCTGGCTCTCTACTTCGCACTTATATTCCTTGAATTTCTCAAAAGCTTCAGATTTTTAGTTCAACAAGAACACATGTCCGAATCTTGAGAGATCATCGGTGAATGTAATGAAATACGAGAAACCATTCCTGGCATGTGTAGACATAGGACCGCATACGTCACTATGTATCAGGCCCAAGAGTTCAGTAGCTCTTTCTCCGTGTCCTGTAAACGGAGTTTTGGTCATCTTTCCTTTGAGACATGAGTCGCAAGTTTCATAAGATGTAAATTCGAACGGATTTAATATCCATCTTTATGTAACTTCGGTAGTCTTGTCGTATTGATATGACCAACTCTACAATGCCACAAGAAGAATTCGTTCATTTCTGAACTTTTTCTCTTGTGTATGTTCTGTATATTTAGAACTGTGTTTTGATTTAGAACGTAAATACCATTACACAACGTGCCAAACACAATTAACACTTGATTTAGGAAAATATTCATAACATTTTTCTCTAATGCAAAGTTATATCCTTCTTTATCTAATAAAGAGACGGATATTATATTGCACATCATCGAAGTTACGTAATAACAGTCGTTCAAAATCAATGTATTACTATTTGGTAATACAAGGTGATATTCGCCGACAGCTTCGGCAGCAACAATTGCTTCGTTCCCTACTCTGAGAGACATATCATTCTTTCACAGTTCTCTACTTCTTCTTAACCCTTGTAACTGATTACAAATATGGGATCCTGATCCAGTATCTAATACCCAGAACGTAGAGCAGACTGAGAAACAGTTCTTAATAACAAACACACCCGAAGAAGATGTATCAGCATGCCGTATCTTCGTTCGGGTTGCATGGAAATCCCTGTATTCCCCTATTCCTTGCTCAGAATTATGACAGTCATAAGATAGAGCGGAACCAACGTTCCACAGCCTAGTATAATAAGCGGGTTTGGTCAATACATCCATATTATTATCTTGATTAAGGCGTGTCATGGTCGCTACAAGGAGAGAGAGAGAAGAAAATACTTTAGCGTGCACTCTTGCAAGATTAGACTGGTTATTATCGTATCTAATCAGGATGGCTCCCACTGTTTTTATCAAATATTCCTTCAAACCGAAAAAGGTAAGACTAGCCTGGATTAATTACACCCTATGAGTTCACCAATCGGTCAGCCAGGCAGGTATTAGTACTCCGAGGGAGTCTCCCCATGCTTTTGCATGGAACTAATTAAACATCCTCGTTTCTGCAGGGACATCACCCCTTTAACACCTTTCTTAGACACCTAATGGATCGGCTAATTGTAAGGTGGAAAACCCTCTCAGGAGTAACACTTACTCGCAGTGGGTATCGGGATCCAATTATCATATAAAAGGTATGCAATCTCATTGCAAATTTCAACACTTGAAATTCCCAATATATGTTTTTTATTGGGTTACGATAGCGCCCTGGCCATCTATCGTAGCCGGTGCGGAACAAAAACGGCGTTTAAAAATATTTTGACGCTAACGAAACCCGCTAGATCGAACTATAAACTTATACTAGCTAACTACAAAGAGCTAAACTATAGTAATAGAAGTGTTATACCGAATGATCCGTGTCCTTCGGTCTTCTACCATCTTCATAAGCTCCTTGAGCCATCATGGATCGAGTTTGGCCTCCGGTCTCCCTCCATCGAAGATGATCCACCCGAGAGTATATAGTTCGATCTCCAACCTCAATACCGAGATAACTAGGGTACCTAGTTCGATAAACTAGATAGCCTAGAGGATGTAAAAAGTGATGATGGACTGATTTGTCTCAAAATACCCTAGATTTCTCAACACATGAGACGTTTAGGGTTGAGGAAGAAGAAGGAAGCTTGAGGAGATGAGAGTGTTGTCATGAGCATTCTATCAAGAAGAAGAATGGCTAAGTGTTGTGAATTATAAAGCATATCAATATTCACAACCAATGAATCAAGCATGCCACATGAGTCGCCCCATGAGTCATCAAGTAGCCATGCTTCAATAAATACAAAGAACACCTCATACCTCCACCTTATTAACCATTTAATCAAAATGGTTAAAATACAAATGAGGTGTCTTCTTCTAGAAGCATCCTTGCACACATTTACAAGAATACCTCTCAACGTATATACATACCCGTATCCGTATTCCAAAAAATACGAATACAAAGAGACTAAAATAATCCAACAAAATAATACTAGGATCCGGCTTAAACCAAAGCCCACTAGTATTATCCGTGCATAAGTATACGTATGTGATCGAACCCTACCATAAGACCATACGACCTCTACATCGTTTCGACCGAAGCAGGGAAACCCTCTATGTGGGACTCTAAAGACTCGTCAATACGCTGGCAGTGGGTTTAACTACAAACAAGTCAACGGCATTAGCTATACGTAACGGCTACCCAGGTATTGAGCGAAAGGAAGGCCGACGAGAAAACTCATCCAAACACCTACTGAGCCGGTCCGTGACAATCTCCGTACAGTCCGGTCTGTTCGTCTAAGAGTATCGCATATCGGGTCTAGGGGTGGATAAAGTCAGACCCCTAATAACGCAATATTTCGTGTCGGTGTGAAGCCCATCACCAACTGAGAAACTACTGATCCAAATCAGTAATTCTCGTCTACCGTGGCTAAGGATTTCTGGTGATGGCCACCCGTGCACCGCGCGATATCAACCCTCAATACCGGAAGAGACAAATCCCCGACGATCCGTTCACTGCCTCCATGTTGCTCGGGACTGTACCTAAATAAAACTTGTTTGCACGACTCCTTTGAGCCATGGTAGGTTAGTAATCAAAGCACGGTGGAAACTCACACAAGACAAATGACGATCTCATGTCGATAGACTAACCTGTACATATGTCACCTGGGAACTGCTATCTAACAATAGGTATAATACCAACTAGCATGTTCCCGGCTAGTCCGTCCAGTGTACTCATAACCAAATGAGCACCTGTATACTATCTTAGCTGACTAACTAACACCAATGGCTTGTGAGACCGGCCATAGCCCCTCGTCAGGGTCTCGATAAGTATACACTAGTCTTCTCCGGAGTATCAATGCCCTATCTCGATACTCCCTCGACTAGGGACATTTAAGATGTGCTTGTAGATCACCCAGCTCCCACATATATTATTGCCATCATAATGCAGGTAGTCAAGCAAGAATCCTATGGGCTCTATCAACATGTAATAGTGATATGTAATACCACATAATGCTTGTACATGATGATAAAGGCAAACCAGATAGCATACTATCATTTTGAGTAAGACCATTCTATCCGTATAGGTCTTCCCTCAATCATCATAATCACCTACCTGCAATTACAATAATTGCCTTGAGGGCACTATAGCCAATAATCTCCCACTTGCACTTAAGGAAAATTATTGCGGTGTCGCATACTCACAGCCCGTTTGATACCGAACACCCAACTTCTCTACCAATCAGTCTCGCAAAGATTGTTTGTGAAACTATTGCATTCGAGAAATAGACTCCGCGAGTGGATCTGCTCCAATGTTTCTATCTTTATCTCTCTATATCTCAACTTCACGGACAAAGACTATCTCCCGAAATGAGCAATACCTGTCTTAGAATTTATCTGGATTTCTGATGGGACCCAGTTCACAAATGAACTCCAAATCCAAGAAAACTTCTTAGACCTTATCATCCACTGAATTTAATCAGTATCCTGTGCCATGCCTTTCTTAGTATCCGCTTGGACCACCTGTCCAACATACTGCCCCTCAAAAAGAGGGAAAACTATAATTCTGACAGTCACCCTATCATCCAGGTCACCTTGAAAGCCTGAAATGATAACCGCCTACTGAAGGAGGCTGCCGTTACCATATACCAAGAACATCTACTTATGTTCATAATTGCTTCCTAACATTTCTCCAGGATTGGATTAATATATACGCTTATTGCAGCCTGTACAAAAGCAATATCTGGTGTTGTACTTGACATTTCATGATTGACTCAATTGCCTAAACAAGTGATATGCCAATCATGCAAATCCCTCTCCTCATCAGTCTAGAAGACATCACTTTAGAGAGGGTGACTCCATCACCTACGGGTACACCACCACGCCAGGAGTCGTCTATTCTAAAACACTTTAGAATAATGTCAAAGTACCTGAATTGGGACACTTCCCAAATCTAGATCTAAAACCATAGATCTAGTCACCAGAATCCTTGATATTTTATCCAGATCGTATGTGGAGAAAATCCTTGTGACAACCACAGTATAACCGATCGTTGTATAAGAATATCACTTCCTATCAAGAGCATGCCATCCAAATACCAGGACATCTCTCTCTACTAACTTCTTACCACATCCATCTATTATTCTGATGAAGTCAAACTCTATGATTGTCACATCAAAACTAGATGATCTATCTCCGTTGTACTTGCTTTAGTCTATAAATAGACATAAGCTACTTGCCAACTATGCTTCCGCTGCTCCCACTGACTACAACAACCCTCTGGCAGAGTCATATACACGTGCACTTCTAAAACTAATTTAGAACGACGTTATACTCATCCTCCTGCCATATCTCATAGTCTAGAACAGCAGTGGTGGCATGTTTGGGTAATCAAAAACCTCCCTGTCACCGTCTCTGAGGAGACCGAAGTACCTCTCGGGTGCCTGAGGTTACCCACTGTTAGTTGTATGTATGCCCTAGAGGCTAGTATTGTACAGATGTTGTATATTATATTGGATGCTTGGACATATATAGAGATGACTTTCTTGCTCGATATGATAGTATACTATCTGGTTACTCTTTATCTTAACATGTACACTAGTCTCTTTAAACTGTCTTATGGTTACATGTTGGTAAAGCCCTTAGAATGTGTACTTGACTACCTGGACTATGATGCAGATCATACTAGTGGGGACATGGTAGTCCATAAGTACATCCTTCAAGGTGCCTAGTCGTGGGTGTATCGAGACGGGGCATCGATATACCAGAGTAGACTAGCGTATACGCTTCTCGACCCATGAGATGGGCGATGGATGATCCCATATCCATTGGTGTTTGACATCAGAGATGGTGTACGGGTGCTCAGTGGAGACTGGGTACACTGGACGGACTCGCCGAGAACTCCCAGATGGTATTATACCTCACGTCAGATGGCAGTTCTCAGGTGACACTTGTACAGGTTAGTCTGTAGACCCGAGATCGTCATAGAGCCTTGTGTGATTCCCACTGTGCTTTGATCTCCACGTTACCACATCCATGAGGGCATGCAAAACGGTGGTCTTTGGGTACAGTCCCGAGTCACATGGAGGCAATGAGCGATAGGAGGGGTTTCGTCTCTCCCGGTATTGGGGGTTGATGTTGCGCTGTGCTCGATTGGCCGTAACAGGGAAGTCCCTGTAGGTTTCCTAGGCACTCTCAAGAGGTCTCACAAGGCATCAACCATGCCAATTTCAAAAATACGGTGCCGAGAAACCCTAGACTACGGATCGTTAGCTAGATGTCTAGGCGAAAAGATAAACTAGTTAACACTTAACTAAGAGATACGGAAATACAACCTTTGTAGATCCGGTTCTCCACCTCCATAGCTCCGCAATGAAGTCTCCTCGCTGTCCATAACAAGTCCCGGGCTCTAGCGTCGGCTTCATCGGAGAATAGGCGAGCTAGGTCGTCGATGTCCATGCCGAAGATGATCTACGTCGAAGCATCGCAAGATCAAGCTCTCACTTCACCAAGTCAAGAAACTTGTGAAGGAAACACACTCTACTACTTGGCAAGAGGTAGAGGATGAAGAAATAGGAAGTGGGTAGACTTTAGATTTGGATTTCTCACTCATATCATCAATCCACCATTGATGTAGTCTAGGTTTTTCTTCTTGAGTTGAAGGAAGAAGAAGAAGAAATGATATGATAAGTTTTTTTTAAAAATGAAAAGAATAATCCATTCTTATCATAACACTAACCATGGTAATGTGTAGAGAATCAATCATGGTTAAATGGGATGGTTAGGGTTAAGCATGAGACAAAATGGTTGCTAAAGTCAAAGTCTTCATGAAGCTTCAACAAGCTTCCAAATAAAGCCACCATTTTGCATTATGCTTATCATTTTCCAATAATGAGTAAACAAATAAATAAATAGATATGAAAATGAAAACCCTAACCATTACATAACCATGGTTTAAACTTTACACAAAACACAAGTTAGCATGCATCATCAAACATGATACATACAAGTGCACAAAAGTATATCGCATATACAATGCGCACATCCGAGTGAGAAAATCCATCTTAAGTGAACCAATACTAGTTAATGCAAAGTAATATATCAAATATATAATTATGCATTAAATCATTAAATCAACACTTGATTCAATGATCCGGTCATGTCGCACACAACCGACTAGTATACAATGTATCGGCTTATCGAATCAATCCTTGATTCGATAACTAGGTTATATCACATACAACCATTCGACACATTCATCGCGAGAATGGAATACGGTATCACATACACGCATTATTCTCGGTCCCGCACATATCTCATATGCGCTCCTATTTCATTTCGCTTGAGCCAGGAAACCTCTGTGTAGGACTCTAAAGACTCGTCAATACGCCGGCAGCGGATGATGATCATATCAAACATCCACAAGCCGCAAGCGGGGTGCTAAACGTAACGGCCACCCGGGTATTGAACGATCTGAAGATCGACGAGCAAGCCCGCTCACACTCCAGTGAATCCAACCAGTAACACTACCGTACAGTCCGGTCTGATCGTCTGATATGTCGCATATCTCGCCTAGGGGTGGTAAACGTCAGACCCCAATAGCTCGATAAGTCGTGTCGATATGAGGTCTATAACAATTCGAGAAACTAATGGTAACACTTACCAGTAAATCTCAGCAACCCTGGCCAGGGATTTCCTGTTATAGCCAATCGAACACAGCGCAACATCAACCCCCTATACCGGAAGAGACGAATCCCCTCCTATCGCTCATTGCCTCCATGTGACTCGGGACTGTACCCAAAAACCACCGTTTTGCACGCCCTCTTGGACGTGGTAAGATGGAAATCAAAGCACAGTGGGAACCACACAAGACTCTATGACGATCTCGGGTCAACAGACTACTCTGTACCAGTGTCACCAGAGAACTGCTATCTGACGTGAGGTATAATACCATCTGGGAGTTCTCGGCGAGTCCGTCCAGTGTACCCAGTCTCTACTGAGCACCCGTATATCATCTCCGATGTCAAACACCAATGGATATGGGATCATCCATCGCCCATCTGTATGGGTCGAGAAGGTACACGCTAGTCTACTCTGGTATATCGATGCCCCATCTCGATTCACCCACGACTAAGGACTTTGAAGGATGTACTTATGGACTACCATGTCCCCACTAGTATGATCCGCATCACAGTCCAGGTAGTCAAGTACACATCCTAAGGGCTTTACCAACATGTAACAGAGAGACAATCAGTGTACACGTTAAGGTAAAGGGCAACCAGATAGCATACTATCATGTCGAGCAAGAAAGTCCTCCCTATATATGTCCCAGCATCCACTACAATATACATCCAATGTACAGTAATGGCCTCTAGGGCATACATATAACTAACAATCTCCCACTTGCACTAGGGCCATCTGTAGCAGTGGTTGTAGTATCTCATACTGAACCATCCCATAAAAGTCTCTCTCTGGGAACAGGCCTTCGTGAGTGGATCTGCCGTGTTGTTCTCTGAGTCTACTCTCCTAACCTTGATCACCCTGGAGATCAACCATCTCCATGATCAAGAGATACTGCCTTAGAATATGTCTGGATCACTGATGGGACCTGCGTTCCTTGGCATAAGCCACAACTCCATTGTCACACAATGGGAGGAACATAGTTCATCTCATGAACCAATATACACCCAAACAGCCTCTTCGGTAGCATCTTAAGTAGCGATGTATCGTGCCTTTATCATCTAGTATGTCACGGTATCTAGCTTGGAAATCTTCCAACATACCGTCCCTTTACTGAGGGTAAAGACAATGCCTGTGACTGACACTCAGTCGTCTTTATCACCCTGGAACCCTTCCAGTGATTCTCCCCAGGATCGAATGATACCATCTCACTACAGCTAGTGAGTAGCCTAATATCCATTTAGATCTATCTCATAGATCCAAAATCCAGGATTTAGTAGGTATCACTTTGATCCTATGTGGAGAATCATTGTGATAAGCGGAGATTGATCGAGCGTAGCATAGGAAACTCCTTCCCTATCAAGAGTATGTCATCCACGTACTCTACGATGATCGTCACCATACTCCCTACTACCTTTTTGTTTATACAAGGTTCATCTACCATTTTGATGATGTCAACTTCTTTGACTAATTCATCAAAACAGATGTTCCAACTCCGCGATGCCTGCTTTATCCTATAAAGCATCTTGCACACGTTTCCGCTGCTCCCACTGTCTACGAAGCCCTCTGGCTGTGTACTTATAGACACTCTCTTCTAAACATCATTTAGAAAAGCTGTCATGACACCCAACCACCAGATATCGTAGTCATGGTATGTAGCCGTGGCAAATAGGATCTGGATGGACTTAAGCATAGCTACTTAGAAAAGGTTTCATCATCATCCATACCTGGTCAATGATGTAGACCTTTAACAAGTCTAGCTTTGAAAGTCTCAACTCTTCCATCTACACCAAGTAATCTTCTCAAGATATACTTGCTCCTGATGGGGATTTAACCCTTCAGATATAGCAACCAAAGTCCATACTTTGTTGGTGTATATGGATTCCATTTCAGATCACTAAGCATCCAGCCATTCTTACAGAGTCTCACTCCTGATGGCCAGCTCGAAACTAGTTGGGTCATCATCTCATGATGCAATCCTCGCTCCCATTGTCATAGAGAAACAGAAGTATCTCTCAGGTGGGTGAGGAACCCTACTAGATCGGCGGAGAGGCTGAGGTTCGTTGGTAACTATCGAATCCTTTGGTTCTTTCAAATCATGAGCTGCAGTTTGTATAGCTGGAACATTTCCAGTTCTACATTACAGACCTTGCCTCGAGCTTGTCCGGATTTTGCTTTTAGACATAGCCCGGACAACCCCAAATCTTAACTAACTTAAGATATGGGCTCTTCCCTTTCTATATCACATATGAAGTGGTAAGCAACTGATTTGATTTGAACCCTATTCAATAGGTATGCAACTTCTCAAGTGCACAACACCCTATAGGAAAAAGGTAACTCAGTAGTACTCATCATAGAGCACACCATATCATATAGGGTGTGATTGCTCCGCCCCGATATACGATCGTGCTATGGTGTATTCGGAGGAGTAATGCTGAGAGAGAATCTCATTCTCCTTTAGAATAGTCCAAGAATTCCGTGCCCAAGTATTCTCCTCCTCGATCACATCAAAGGACATAATACTTATACCCGTATTTTGGTTCTCTACTTCTAGCTTATATTCTGTGAATATCTCAAAAGGCTCGGACTCATGTTTCAACAGGAACATATGTCTGAATCTTGAGAGATTATCAGAGAATGTAATGAAGTATAAAGAACCGGTCTTGGCATGTGTAGACAGGGGAGCTACATACATCAACATGTATCATCCCAAGAGTTTACTAACTCTTTCTCTGTTTCCAATAAACAGAGCTGTGGTCATCTTATCTTTGTGACATGACTGGCGAGTTTCACAAGATGTAAATTCAAACTGATTTAAATATGCATCTAAATGTAACTTCAGCTAGTCGGGTCGCATTGATATGACCTAGTCTACAATACCTCAAGAAGGAATCGTTCAATTCTGAACTCTTCCTCTTGTGTGTGTTCTGTATACTAAGAACTGTAGTTTGATTTAGAACATCAATGCTTTTAGATAACGTGCCTGAACCGATCAACTTTTGATATAGGAAATGTTCAAAACATTATCCAACAATACAAAATTTTATCATTTCTTTACTGATAAAGAGACTGATATGATTTTGTATATCAGGTTCGGTATCTAACAACATTCGTTCAGATTCAATGTATTGGTAATACAGGGTGACAATGACCAACAGACTTGGCTGCAACTCTTGCCCCGTTTTCTGCCTCATGAAACTTATCACCCGTTCTCAGTTCTTTACCTATCTGTAGCCCTATGTAATAGATTACATATCTGGGATCCTGATCTGGTATCACATACCCAGGACGTAAAGGATACTGAGAAACAGTTCTCTGTAATGAACACACCCGAAGATGATGCATCAGCATGCACTCTCTTCGTTTGGGCGGCACGGGAATTCTGGTAATCCCCAATTTCCTGCTCTGTCTTATAACAATTATAAGTTGGAGCGGGACCAACGTTCCCCAGCTCAGTATAACAAGCGGGTTCGGTCAATATTCCGTATTATTATCTTGATTAAGGCGTGATATGGTCGCTACCTGGAGAGAGAGAGAAGAAAACAACCAGCGTGCGCTCTTGCAAGAATAGATTGGTTATTATTTTATCTAATCAGGATGGCTCATACTGCTTTTTATCAAATCTTCCTTCAAACCCTAAAAGGAAAGACCAGCCGGGATTAATTACACACTACAAGTTCGCCAATCTTTCATCCAGGCCAGTGTCGGTACTTTGAGGGAGGTCCCCCGTGCTTTCGCACGAACCTAATTAATGTAAACCTCGTTTTCCCAGAGGCGTAACCTCGTTAACACCTTTCTAGACACCTACTTGATCGGCTAATTGTAATATGTAGAACTCTCCCAGGAGTAACTCTTACTCGCAACGGGTATCGGGATCCAACTATCTCATAGAAGGTATGCAATCTCATTGCAAATTTCAACACTTGAAATTCCCGATAATATTTTGCCCCTAGCTCGCTATGACCTTGACGGAGGCCAAACAACCCATAGTCCGCTAGTCAAGTTCAACCCGTCATTTCCTGATTGAATTAAACCCACCCGCACGACCCTTGATGGAGGCCAAACAACGCCGTACGAATACCCTAATCCAATCGCATCATATGCTAGCAGATAAGCACTAGTTAGCTACCGTACACTACGCCTTGACGGAGGCCAAACAACCGCAGCACGAATACTAACTAGTACGTATCTGAAATGACGGAGGGCTACGACAGGTTTTTCTGAAAACCTATTGCGTAATGAACTTGATATCGTTGTAGAATCAAATGATTTTTAAAATGGAGTGCTTTTGAGGCTTTTCCAGTTTTGCTAAAGGAGTCACTCTCGGTGAAGGGATCGTCGGTCCTTTCCTCGTCGAATGAGGTGCGGGATATATCATATATATCACTGTGCAAAGCAAAAACACTTAAAAGCAATCAAAAGACAAACCAAGTGTGTAGCATCTGCCAGTTATTGCTAAAGGAGTCACTCCCGGTGAAGGGATCTCGGTCCTTTCCTTATCGAATAAGGTGCAGGATATATCATATATACCGCTGTGCAAAGCAAGAACTGTAGCTACCTGTTTTATTTTGAAATTCGATTCTACAACATCTTAGGTTTCTTTTATTTCATTAATCATATTAATGAAGTCCCATCATTTAAGTACCTAAACATCACAGATAAATACGACGTACACTTATGCCATCCGCATTCGTCTCGATGTCCCCTCGTGCACCGTTAGGTTAGGTTACTAACGGCAGAGCGGGGCAGGGCTAGCGCGGGTGTAAAACATAAGTAACGTCTATATAATATATCATATATACTATATACTGTATCTATCACAGAACATCACATGATCACATCACAGATATCGCAGCAGAAGAATCATATGAAATATTGGATATACTAGGACGTCCGTGTTTTCAATACGAGCCAGTATAAAACACGGATTCCACGGTCGTGATGAATAGCCAAACCCACACCCCTAGACCCCTACGAGAGCAGCAAGCAACCCTACCAATTCTGGTGTTAGGAGACCCGGACTCGACTCCTCGAGTTGGTCTCCCACTGGACCCCAGAACCCGGTTACTTGTGCTCCCCTCCTTGGGTCTATCCTAGTGCGAAAAAGTAAATAATATACAAATGGTGACAACTTCCGCAACCTGGAAGCGCCCCAATAAAAGAATATTACATACAAGTTTTTACATGAATGAAAATGAAAAACACTCATCTCACATAAAAACCCCCGGCTATTCAAACACGACGATCCAATATAACATATCCAGCAACACATAACATCACATGTCATCAACGTAAGTAAATATGCGCATCCCAATTGTCGTTGACATATAGCAACGAAACCGGCGATATCACATATTACACTTACGGTCACAGAAAATAAAGTGTAAAACTACAACAGTTGGAATTCGCAACCACCTCAGACATCGCATGCCTGACCAAATGAATTACTTAGACATCACATGCCTAACAATTATAAACCCCGCATTTTAGTCTCATTATCGAAAACTCTTTTCAATATCAAGTCGGGCAATTCAACAGGATTCCCGACATCCTGATCGAATGCTCGTCGCAAACTTCAGTAGGCGGCCGCACCCCCGATACCGTCGACGAAGTGCACCAAGGCGGAACACCGCTACCGCGAGCACCCGAACGGATGCTTTCGGCGACGGGGTTCTCCTACAGTCACTTTGTCGGGGCTATGGAGTGAGGCCGTCTATTAAGTTTACCCGGCGAGTATCCGCGTACGCTACGTGATTGCGACAGACTTTTGATCGCATCAAAATTCCGTGGCAACCGATCAAGTGAGACTAAAGTGCTACGTTTATAACATTCATTCAGTTATCACATAACTTCTTGTGAATTCCAATTATTGTATCCCATTCCAGATAAATAGAAAATGTCAAACTTTCCGATCGAACAATCGAACACCCAAGTTTTCCCGATACAATCCAACACATGAAATAAGTCTAACAACATTCAGTTCGTGCCTCAGTACCAACGGTCCAGCCGTAGAAGGGTCAAGCCAACGCCTCACATGTGGCACGCCGTACTGCCCCAAACCCGAAGGTTCAAAGGGCAGTTCAAGACGGTCACATAATCGAGTTAAGGTTTGTTGTCTTCTGGAGGGTCCATCGAGTTACTTGCACTACTTAGAACGTCGTTAAACTACGGAAAAATCCAACACTTGGAAATTTTCCGACAGGGGAAAAATTGGGTATTTATATCCGGTCGAACCTTTTAACATATTCTAAAAATTATCCGGAAAGCCACACAGACAAAATTTGATACCCCGATCGAAACACCGAATCCCCAAAACAACTCCAGAAAATTCAACTCTGTAATAAATATTAAAAACATCCAGAACACACAAGAAACACCAACAGAAACAACTGAAGAAAAAACACAGTCTAATCATCACATACGGCAGCGGAACCGCCGCAAAAGGGGGGTCAACGCCGCGGTTCCGCGGCAGTACTGTTGAATTAGGTTGTCGTTTTCTCCAGTTTTTCTTAGAATTTCCTGCACATTTCTCTGCATATTTTTAATTCCAAAAAATCCACATTTTTGAGAAAAGGACAGAGAGCAAGTTTGGTTTGGGGTTTCGGGTTCGTTCGGACTTCAAATTTCGTCTGGACTTCGCCTAAGGCTCTAGCTAGGCTCTGATACCACTGTAGGGTTCCTAGGCACTCTCAAGAGGTCTCACAAGGCATCACCATGCCAATTTCAAAAATACGGTGCCGAGAAACCCTAGACTACGGATCGTTAGCCAGATGTCTAGGCGAAAAGATAAACTAGTTAACACTTAACTAAGAGATACGGAAATACAACCTTTGTAGATCCGGTTCTCCACCTCCATCGCTCCGCAATGAAGTCTCCTCGCTGTCCATAACAAGTCCCGGGCTCTAGCGTCGGCTTCATCGGAGAATAGGCGAGCTAGGTCGTCGATGTCCATGCCGAAGATGATCTACGTCGAAGCATCGCAAGATCAAGCTCTCACTTCACCAAGTCAAGAAACTTGTGAAGGAAACACACTCTACTACTTGGCAAGAGGTAGAGGATGAAGAAATAGGAAGTGGGTAGACTTTAGATTTGGATTTCTCACTCATATCATCAATCCACCATTGATGTAGTCTAGGTTTTTCTTCTTGAGTTGAAGGAAGAAGAAGAAGAAATGACATGATAAGTTTTTTTTAAAAAAGAAAAGAATAATCCATTCTTATTATAACACTAACCATGGTAATGTGTAGAGAATCAATCATGGTTAAATGGGATGGTTAGGGTTAAGCATGAGACAAAATGGTTGCTAAAGTCAAAGTCTTCATGAAGCTTCAACAAGCTTCCAAATAAAGCCACCATTTTACATTATGCTTATCATTTTCCAATAATGAGTAAACAAATAAATAAATAGATATGAAAATGAAAACCCTAACCATTACATAACCATGGTTTAAACTTTACACAAAACACAAGTTAGCATGCATCATCAAACATGATACATACAAGTGCACAAAAGTATATCGCATATACAATGCGCACATCCGAGTGAGAAAATCCATCTTAAGTGAACCAATACTAGTTAATGCAAAGTAATATATCAAATATATAATTATGCATTAAATCATTAAATCAACACTTGATTCAATGATCCGGTCATGTCGCACACAACCGACTAGTATACAATGTATCGGCTTATCGAATCAATCCTTGATTCGATAACTAGGTTATATCACATACAACCATTCGACACATTCATCGCGAGAATGGAATACGGTATCACATACACGCATTATTCTCGGTCCCGCACATATCTCATATGCGCTCCTATTTCATTTCGCTTGAGCCAAGAAACCTCTGTGTAGGACTCTAAAGACTCGTCAATACGCCGGCAGCGGATGATGATCATATCAAACATCCACAAGCCGCAAGCGGTCTGCTAAACGTAACGGCCACCCGGGTATTGAGCGATCTGAAGATCGACGAGCAAGCCCGCTCACACTCCAGTGAATCCAACCAGTAACACTACCGTACAGTCCGGTCTGATCGTCTGATATGTCGCATATCTCGCCTAGGGGTGGTAAACGTCAGACCCCAATAGCTCGATAAGTCGTGTCGATATGAGGTCTATAACAATTCGAGAAACTACTGGTAACACTGCAAAACGGTGGTCTTTGGGTACAGTCCCGAGTCACATGGAGGCAATGAGCGATAGGAGGGGTTTCGTCTCTCCCGGTATTGGGGGTTGATGTTGCGCTGTGCTCGATTGGCCGTAACAGAGAAGTCCCTGTCCAGGGCTGATCAGAGATTTGCTGGTAAGTGTTACCAGTAGTTTCTCGACTCGTTATGAGCCTCATATCGGCACGACTTATCGGTTATTGGGGTCTGACGTTCACCACCCCTAGACTTGATATGCGACGTATCAGACGAACAGACCGGACTGTACGGTAAGTGTTACTGGTTGGATTCACAGGAGTATGAGCGGGCTAGCTCGTCGATCTTCTGATCGCTTAATACCCGGATGGCCGTTACGTTTAGCAGACCGCTTGCGGCTTGTGGGTGCTTGATGTGATCATCATCTGCTACCGGCGTATTGACGTGTCTTTAGAGTCCTACACAGAGGTTTCCTGGCTCAAGCGAAACGAAATAGGAGCGCATATGAGATATGTGCGGGAGCGAGAATAATGCGTGTATGTGATACCGCATTTCATTCTCGCAATAAATGTTTCGATTGGTTATATTCGATATGACCTAGTTATCGAATCATTGATTCGATAAATCGATACATAGGATACTAGTCGGTTATATGCGATATGAACGGATCGTTAAATCAAGTGTTGATTTAATGATTTAATGTATAATTATATATTTGATATATTACTTTGCATTAACTAGTATTGGTTCACTTTATATGGATTTTCTCACTTGATGTGCAAGAAGTATATGTGATATACTTTTGTGCACATATTTGTATCATGTTTGATGATACTTGATTATTTTGTTAAGTGTAAAGAATTAAAACCATGGTTAAGTGATAATTAGGGTTTTGCATATTCATTTATTTATTTATTTGTTCATTTATTTATTTGGAAATGATTTGATAAGAATGGTGGCTTTCTTTGTCTTTTAGTTGAAGCTTCATGAAGCTTTGACTTCTTAACCATTCTTGTCATCGTGCTTAACCCTAACCCATCCATTAACCATGGTCTATTCTCTACACTTAACCCAAGTTAGAATTATGATAAGTATTCTTTTTCTTTTCATTTTTAAAAGGACTTATCAAAAACTAGCTTCTTCTTCTTCATCTTGAAGATAGAAACCTTGATGCCATTAATGGCAACTTGAGTTCTAGTGAGAGAAATCCAATTCTAAAGTGAACCCACCTCCTATTTCTTCACCCTCTACCTCTTGCCAAGTTGTTTTGGGTGTTTTCTTCACAAGTTTCACAAGTTTGTGAAGTCGGAGCTTGAACTTGCGATGCCTCGAGGTAGATCGTCTTTGACACAAAGCCGACGACCTAGCTTGCCCGTTTCTCCGATGAAGCCAAAGTTCGAGTTTGGGAATCGAGATGGACAGCGAGAGGATGCCTTCGTGGAGCCAAGGAAGAGGGTAACCGGATCTACAAAGGTTGTAGCATCTAACCTTTAGTTAATATGTTAACTAGTTTAGTTTTTCGCCTAGAATTCTAGTCTAAGATCCGTGTTAGGGTTTCTCGGCACTATAATTTTTGTAAAATGGCATGTTCGATGTCTTGTGAGACCTCTATAGGGTGCCTAGGAACCCTACAGTGGTATCAGAGCCTAGCTAGAACCTTAGGCGAAGTCTAGACGGAGTTTGAAACCCGGACGAACCGAAAACCCAACCCCAAAATAGCTCTCTGGAAATTTTTCTAATTTGTGGTTTTTTGTCAATTAAAAACGCTTAAAAAATTCAGCAATAAAATCTAAGAATTACTGTGCAAAACGTTTCCAGTGAACAGTATAAAGTGCGGCGGAACCGCGGCAGAAGCTAGGCTTCTGCGGCGGTTCAGCGGCTAAATAGTGACGTCAGCCCTTGGTTTTTGCACAGTAATTCCTGATTAATTGTTCTGAGTTTTCTGGGAATTTTAATTTGACTCCAGAGTTGAGTATTCTGGGGTTGTATAGGGAATCGACGATTCGATCGGATTATCGAACTTTGTCTATGTGTTTTCCGGATAATTTTTTGAATATATTAAAAAGTTCGACCGGATATAAATACCCAATCTTTCCCCTGCCAAAAATATCCAAGTGTTGGATTATTGTGTGGTTTAATGACGTTCTGAGTAGTGCAAGTAACGCGATGGTCCCTCTAGAAGACAACAAACCTTAACTCGATTATGTGACCGTCTTGAACTGCCCTTTGAACCTTCGGGTTTGGGGCAGTACGGCGTGCCACATGTGAGGCGTTGGCTTGACCCTTCTACGGCTGGACCGTTGGTACTGAGGCATGAAACGAATGTCTTTGAACCTATTTCATGTGTTGGATGGTTTCGGGAAAACTTCGGTGTTCGAATGTTCGATCGGAAAGTTTAATATATTCTATTTATCTGGAATGGGATACAATAATTGGAATTCACAAACAGTTATGTGATAACTGAATGAATGATATAAATCTAGCGGTTTAGTTTCATTTGATATTGAAAAGAGTTTTCGATAATGAGACTAAAATGCGGGATTTATATCTGTTAGGCATGTGATGTCTAAGTATTTCATTTGATTAGGCATGCGATGTCTAAAGAAGTTGCGGATTCCAATTGTTGTAGTTTTACACTTTCTTTTCTGTGACCGTAAGTGTAATATGTGATATCGCCGGTTTCGTTGCTATATGTCAACGACAATTGGGATGCGTATATTTACTTACGTTGATGACATGTGATGTTATGTGTTGCTGGATATGTTATATTGGATCGTCGTGTTTGAATAGCCGGGGGTTTTTATGTGAGATGAGTGTTTTTCATTTTCATTCATGTAAAAACTTCTATGTAATATTCTTTTAATTTGGGGCACTTCCAGGTAGCGGAAGTTGTCACCCTTTGTATATTATTTACTTTTCCGCATTAGGATAGACCCAAGGAGGGGAGCGCAAGTAACCGGGTTCTGGGGTCCAGTGGGAGACCAACTCGAGGAGTCGAGTCCGGGTCTCCTAACCCTAGAATTGGCAGGGTTGCTTGCCGCTCTCGTAGGGGTCTAGGGGTGTGGGATTGGCTATTCATCACGACCGTGGAATCCGTGTTTTATACTGGCTCGTATTGAAAACACGGACGTCCTAGTATATCCAATATTTCATATGTTTCTTCTGCTGCGATATCTGTGATGTGATTCTGTGATGGATATAGTATATAGTATATATGATATATTATATATAGACGTTACTTATGTTTTACACCCGCGCTAGCCCTGCCCTGCTCTGTCGTTAGTTACCTAACCTAACGGTGCACGAGGGGACATCGAGGTGAATGCGGATGGCATAAGTGTACGTCATATCTATCTGTGATGTTTAGGTATTTAAATGATGGGACTTCATTAATGTGATTAATGAAAGATAAGAAACCTAAGATGTTGTAGAATCAAATTTTAAAATAAAACAGGTAGCTACAGTTCTTGCTTTGTACAGCGGTATATATGATATATCCTGCACCTTATTCGATGAGGAAAGGACCGAGATCCTTTCACCGGGAGTGACTCCTTTAGCAATAACTGGCAGATGCTACACACTCGGTTTGTTTTTGATTGCTTTTATAGTTTCTGCTTTGCACAGTGATATATATGATATATCCCGCACCTCATTCGACGGGGAAAGGGCCGACGATCCCTTCACCGGGAGTGACCGCTTTAGCAAAACTGGAAAAGCCTCAAAATCACTCCATTTCAAAACTTCATTTGATTCTACAACGATATCGAGTTCATTACGCAATAGGTTTTCAGAAAAACCTGATGGAGCCCTCCGTCATTTCAGATAAAGACTATTTAGTATTCGTGCTGCGTTTGTTGACCTCTGTCAAGGCGTAGTGTGCGGTAGCTAACTAGTAATTATCTGCAAAGCATGTGATGTGATTGGATTAGGGTAGTCGTACGACCTTGTTGACCTCTGTCAAGGGTCGTGCGGGTGGGTTTGATTCAATCAAGAAATAACGGGTTGAACTTGACTAGTGCACTATGATTTGTTGACCTCTGTCAAGGTCATGGCACACTAGGGGCAAAATATTATCGGGAATTTCAAGTGTTGAAATTTGCAATGAGATTGCATACCTTCTATGAGATAGTTGGATCCCGATACCCGCTGCGAGTAAGAGTTACTCCTGGGAGAGTTTTACACATTACAATTAGCCGATCAAGTAGGCGTCTAGAAAGGTGTTAATGAGGTTACGCCTCTGGGAAAACGAGGTTTACATTAATTAGGTTCGTGCGAAAGCACGGGGGACCTCCCTCAAAGTACCGACACTGGCCTGGCTGAAAGATTGGCGAACTTGTAGTGTGTAATTAATCCCGGCTAATCTTTCCTTTTAGGGTTTGAAGGAAGATTTGATAAAAAGCAGTGGGAGCCATCCTGATTAGATAAGATAATAACCAATCTGATCTTGCACGAGCATACGCTAAAGTGTTTTCTTCTCTCTCTCTCCAGGTAGCGACCATTTCATGCCCTAATAAAGATAATAATATGGATGTATTGACCGAACCCGCATGTTATACTGTGCTGGGGAACGTTGGTTCCGTTCTTTCTTATAAGAGTTATAGGAATGAACAGGACATAAGGGAATACCAGGATTCCCATGCCACCCGAATGAAGAAAGTACATGTTGATGCATTTTCTTCGGGTGTGTTCGTTACTGAGAACTGTTTCTCCATTTGCTCTACGTCCTGGGTATTAGATACCGGGTCAGGATCCTATATATGTAATCAGTTACATGGGCTCAAGAAAGGTAGAGAACTTGGAGAAGGTGATAAAGACATTAGAGTTGGAAATGGTGCAATTGTTGCAGCTAAGACTGTCGGGGAATATCACCTTGTATTACCAACTGGTAATACATTGGTTCTGAACGAATGCTATTACATGCCGAACCTGATATGCAACATTATATCGGTTTCTTTATTAAGTAAAGAGGGATATAATTTTGTATTACAGGACAATGTTATGAACATTTTCCGTAACCAAAAGTTGGTTGGATCAGGCACGTTGTGTAATGGCATTTATGTTCTAAATCAATCAACAGTTCTGAGTATAACAAACACACACAAGAGGAAGAGTTCTAAACTGAACGAATCCTACTTATGGCATTGTAGACTGGGTCACATTAATGCGACACGACTGGCTAAGTTGCATAAGGATGGGTATTTGAAACCATTCGAATTTTCATCTTATGACACTTGCCAGTCATGTCTCAAAAGCAAGATGACCAAAACTCCATTTACGGGACACGGAGAAAGAGTTACCGAACTCTTGGGACTAATACATAGTGATGTATGTGGTCCCATGTCTACACATGCCAGGGATGGTTCTTCGTACTTCATTACATTCACTGACGATCTCTCAAGATACGGACATGTGTACTTGATAAGATACAAGTCTGAAGCTTTTGAGAAATTCAGAGAATATAAACAAGAAGTCGAGAAACAAACCGGAAAAAGTATTAAAATCCTTCGATCTGATCGAGGAGGTGAATACTTGAGCAATGAATTCCTGGACTTCCTAAAAGAGAATGGGATTCTCTCTCAGCTTACTCCTCCTTATACACCACAGCACAACGGTGTATCGGAGCGGAGGAATCGCACTCTATTAGATATGGTGCGCTCTATGATGAGTACAGCTGAGTTACCTATTTCCTTCTGGGGGTATGCGCTTGAGACAGCAGCATACCTATTGAATCAAGTTCCAACTAAATCTGTACCTACCACACCATATGAGATATGGAGTGGGAAGAGACCATGTCTTAAACGAGTTAAGATATGGGGTTGTCTAGCCTATGTCAAAAGGCAAAATCCAGACAAACTCGAGGCACGGTCAGTTCTATGTAAGTTTGTGGGATATCCTAAACATTCAAATGGATATTTATTCTACCACAGTGAACAACAAAAGCTGTTTATTGCTCAACATGCCACCTTTTTGGAAAAGGAATTTCTTGCAAAGGAAATTAGTGGCGATAAGGTAGAACTGGAAGAAATTCCGGCTACACAAACTCAAACTGAAGATTTAGTGGAACCAGAGGATTCAGTAGCTCCCGACGAACCTCAGCCTCTCCACCGATCTAGTAGGGTTCCTCGCCAACCTGAGAGATACTACGGTTTTCTCATTGATGGTGGCAGTGAGGATTGCATCATGGAGGATGATGACCCAACTAGCTTCGAGCAGGCCATCACGAGTGGGGACTCAGTGAAATGGCTGGATGCTATGCGGTCCGAGATGGAATCCATGTACACCAACAAAGTATGGACTTTGGACGTTGCTCCTGAAGGGGTAAAACCCATTGGGAGCAAGTGGATCTTCAAGAAGAAACTTGGTGTAGATGGGAAAGTGGAGACTTTCAAAGCTAGACTTGTAGCAAAGGGTTTTCGTCAAAGACCAGGTGTGGACTATGACGAGACCTTTTCTCCAGTGGCTATGCTTAAATCCATCCGGATCATGCTTGCCATCGCTGCATATCATGATTACGAAATTTGTCAAATGGATGTTAAGACCGCCTTTCTAAACGGTGATTTAGAAGAGTGCGTGTACATGACTCAGCCAGAGGGCTTCGTAGACAGTGGGAGCAGCGGGAAGGTGTGCAAGCTGCTTAAATCCATTTATGGATTAAAGCAAGCATCGCGGAGTTGGAACATCTGTTTTGACGTCGTTATCAAAGAGTTTGATTTCGTCAAAAATCCAGATGAACCTTGTATCTACAAGAAGGTGGCAGAGAGTAAGGTTGTCTTCCTCGTATTGTACGTGGACGACATACTCTTGATAGGAAATATATTCCTATGCTGTAATCGGTCAAGCTCTTCTTATCACAAAGATTCTCAATGAAAGATCTTGGTGATGCCTCCTGCATATTGGGAATTAGGATCTATAGAGATAGATCAAAAAGGATTTTGGGATTGTCCCAATCCAGGTACATTGACACCATACTAAAGAGGTTTAGTATGGAAGAGTCCAAGCGTGGGAACTTGCCCACGATCTCTGGAGTCACTCTCTCCAAAGAGATGTCTCCCAAGACTGATTTGGAGAGAGCTCGCATGCAAGGGATACCCTATGGTTCGGCAGTAGGCTCTATCATGTATGCGATGCTATGTACCAGACCCGATGTAGCATACTCACTGAGTATAGTAAGCAGGTATCAAGCTGATCCTGGAGAGAGTCACTGGACAGCTGTGAAGAGCATTCTCAAGTACTTACGAAGGACTAGAGATATGTTCTTAGTGTATGGTAACGGAGAGCTCCAAGTGGAGTCCTTTACCGATTCGAGCTTCCAGAGTGATAAGGACGACTCTAAGTCGCAGTCGGGCTTTGTCTTTACCCTTTACGGAGGGGCGGTTAGCTGGAAGAGTTCCAAGCAGGAAACCGTGGCAGACTCGACGATGGAGGCTGAATACATCGCTGCCAACGATGCTGCCAAAGAGGCTGTCTGGACCAAGAAGTTCATTACTGAACTTGGAGTGGTTCCATCCATTGAGCATCCGATACCTTTGTATTGCGATAACAATGGAGCGGTGGCTTTAGCCAAGGAACCCAGGTCCCATCAGCGATCCAGGCATATTCTGAGGCGGTATCACCTGATCCGGGAGATAGTTGATCGCCGGGAGATCGAGGTCAGGAGGGTTGACACGAAGAACAACACGGCGGATCCACTCACGAAGGCCATTCCCCAGACACAGTTTGAGAGACTCTTCGGGATGCTCGGTATGCGATACTACAGCAGCTGGCCCTAGTGCAAGTGGGAGATTGTTAGTTGTATGTATGCCCTAGAGGCCAGTATTGTACAGATGTTGTATATTATATTGGATGCTTGGACATATATAGAGATGACTTTCTTGCTCGATATGATAGTATGCTATCTGGTTACTCTTTATCTTAACATGTACACTAGTCTCTTTAAACTGTCTTATGGTTACATGTTGGTAAAGCCCTTAGAATGTGTACTTGACTACCTGGACTATGATGCAGATCATACTAGTGGGGACATGGTAGTCCATAAGTATATCCTTCAAGGTCCCTAGTCATGGGTGTATCGAGACGGGGCATCGATATACCAGAGTAGACTATCGTATACGCTTCTCGACCCATGAGATGGGCGATGGATGATCCCATATCCATTGGTGTTTGACATCAGAGATGGTGTACGGGTGCTCAGTGGAGACTGGGTACACTGGACGGACTCGCCGAGAACTCCCAGATGGTATTATACCTCACGTCAGATGGCAGTTCTCAGGTGACACTTGTACAGGTTAGTCTGTAGACCCGAGATCGTCATAGAGCCTTGTGTGATTCCCACTGTGCTTTGATCTCCACCTTACCACGTCCATGAGGGCGTGCAAAACGGTGGTCTTTGGGTACAGTCCCGAGTCACATGGAGGCAATGAGCGATAGGAGGGGTTTCGTCTCTCCCGGTATTGGGGGTTGATGTTGCGCTGTGCTCGATTGGCCGTAACAGGGAAGTCCCTGTCCAGGGCTGATCAGAGATTTGCTGGTAAGTGTTACCAGTAGTTTCTCGACCCGTTATGAGCCTCATATCGGCATGACTTATCGGTTATTGGGGTCTGACGTTCACCACCCCTAGACTTGATATGCGACGTATCAGACGAACAGACCGGACTGTACGGTAAGTGTTACTGGTTGGATTCACAGGAGTATGAGCGGGCTAGCTCGTCGATCTTCTGATCGCTTAATACCCGGATGTCCGTTACGTTTAGCAGACCGCTTGCGGCTTGTGGGTGCTTGATGTGATCATCATCTTCTACCGGCGTATTGACGAGTCTTTAGAGTCCTACACAGAGGTTTCCTGGCTCAAGCGAAACGAAATAGGAGCGCATATGAGATATATGCGGGAGCGAGAATAATGCGTGTATGTGATACCGCATTTCATTCTCGCAATAAATGTTTCGATTGGTTATATTCGATATGACCTAGTTATCGAATCATTGATTCGATAAATCGATACATAGGATACTAGTCGGTTATATGCGATATGACCGGATCGTTAAATCAAGTGTTGATTTAATGATTTAATGTATAATTATATATTTGATATATTACTTTGCATTAACTAGTATTGGTTCAATTTATATGGATTTTCTCACTTGATGTGCAAGAAGTATATGTGATATACTTTTGTGCACATATTTTTATCATGTTTGATGATACTTGATTATTTTGTTAAGTGTAAAGAATTAAAACCATGGTTAAGTGATAATTAGGGTTTTGCATATTCATTTATTTATTTATTTGTTCATTTATTTATTTGGAAATGATTTGATAAGAATGGTGGCTTTCTTTGTCTTTTAGTTGAAGCTTCATGAAGCTTTGACTTCTTAACCATTCTTGTCATTGTGCTTAACCCTAACCCATCCATTAACCATGGTCTATTCTCTACACTTAACCCAAGTTAGAATTATGATAAGTATTCTTTTTCTTTTCATTTTTAAAAGGACTTATCAAAAACTAGCTTCTTCTTCTTCTTCATCTTGAAGATAGAAACCTTGATGCCATTAATGGCAACTCGAGTTCTAGTGAGAGAAATCCAATTCTAAAGTGAACCCACCTCCTATTTCTTCACCCTCTACCTCTTGCCAAGTTGTCTTGGGTGTTTTCTTTACAAGTTTCACAAGTTTGTGAAGTCGGAGCTTGAACTTGCGATGCCTCGAGGTAGATCGTCTTTGACACAAAGCCGACGACCTAGCTTGCCCGTTTCTCCGATGAAGCCAACGTTCGAGTTTGGGAATCGAGATGGACAGCGAGAGGATGCCTTCGTGGAGCCAAGGAAGAGGGTAACCGGATCTACAAAGGTTGTAGCATCTAACCTTTAGTTAATATGTTAACTAGTTTAGTTTTTCGCCTAGAATTCTAGTCTAAGATCCGTGTTAGGGTTTCTCGGCACCATAATTTTTGTAAAATGGCATGTTCGATGCCTTGTGAGACCTCTATAGGGTGCCTAGGAACCCTACACCCACCAAATCTGCGGAGTTGCTAATGGATTGTCGAATCCAATTGAATTTTTAGGTTCTATTAAATTTTCAATAATCGTTTGTAGTTCTGGAATCACTTCCAATTCTACCATACACCTATAAATGTTTTCTGAAAAGAATGCATTTTACTAAAAATGTGGCGATTCAAGAACAATATAACTATTGATCTTCCAAATGATAGAAATTTAACCCTCTTCAAAGCCCGGGATAACCCACAAACTGTCATTACTGAAACGTGCCATTGAGTTTGTGCAGATTCTCATTTTAAGCATCAGCCGGACTACTCCATATACCTTAACATCGTTAAGATATGAATCCATTCTATATCCAGTATATAAAAACAAAGGCATTAATTTAATTGGAACCAGATTCAAAAATCATGCAGCTGTTTCTGGTGTATATCAACCAAATAGAAGAAAGCCATACGACATTACTCATCTAGGAACACATCCACGTATAAGTAATCTGAAAGAGAAGCAAGTTCTCAAAACTATTACTTACGACGGAATACCTCACACAAGTATCTACATCTTCGATCATCTTGAAGAATCCTGATACTTGCAATATATGGTTCTCTACTTTATTATTATACCTATATCTTCTCAAAATCCGGACCTTGTATTTCAACGAAATGCTTGTGTAAAACCAAAGAAGTCATGAGTAAATAGAATATAGTACGAGTACCAACCCCTTTGTCCTAATGGATATTGGACAATATACAATACTTTGTATAAGTCCACTAAGTTTAATAACTCAAACCCTGTGTGTCGTAGGTTTAAAAACAGTACTATGGTTAAGAAGAATTACACCGTTGTTGAATGCTCCTTACCTAACAATCAACTGATATAGGTAAATGTCATAGACATAATTTCAATAAGTTATATCTCACTTTATAAAATAAATGTACAGATATATCGGTTTGAAATTAGTCCATAACAACGGATATTCAAAACCAAATATTTGCCGTTAGGAAAAACCCAGGTGATTTCCTCAAATATCACCAATTACAAAGAATTCCGATATATAGATGATCTAATCACCCAATTCCCAATATATTACTCCTACTCATCATCTGTAACGCCATACAGATGTGAGAATCAAGTCTGGTAAATACATACTCTGGAGTCAGAATCTAATTGTGAAAACAGTTTTCAATTAACACCGCACAGTAAAACTGAAACATGAAAATGTTTCGAAGGGATAGCCAGGTATTCCTAGTAATGCCTTTTCCACTATCCAGATTCATGACAGTAACCGTATACTTTCTTGCCCTCACTCCAATCCCTTTATATGTCTTTACTTATCACCTTCTGTACACCACACTTAGGCTAATTGGTTTTCTTCCTTCTCTATCCTTCGGCACCAGCCTAAGGTTTGGAAGAAGACCATCCAATAAGCGTAATAGGTGTACTCTCCTAATACGAGGAGCCCTCGCAACCTGAGAGATGGTAAAGAGAAAAAACAACTGAATAATTCTTATTCTATTTCTCTCGAACCAGAATCCATCCTCGATCAGAAACCAGTTTCTTCGAGTTTGTATGTAACTATACGATGGCATATCCAAGCAATATGGATCTTCACAGTGATACGAAGTGTTCTGGAGGAATGCAAAGGTGAAGTAGGAGTAACAGGGGTATACGCGGCTTTGTCGTGAATGATAGCAGTCGCAATTTCCTTTGCCCTTACTCTAATCCCTTTATATGTCTTTACTTATTACCTTCTGTATACCACACTCAGGCTAATTGGTTTTCTTCCTTCCCCACCTTTCGGTACCTGCCTATGGTTTTGAAGAAGACTACCCAATAAGCGTAACCAGTGTACTCTCCTAATACTAGGAGCTCTCACAACCTGAGAGAAGGTAAAGAGAAAAGACAACCGAATAATCCTATTCAATTTCTCCAGAACCAGAATCCATCCTCGAACTGGAACAAGTTCCTTCGAGTTCGTATGTAACTATATGATGGAATACCAAGAAATATGGATCCTCATAGTAATATGGAGTGTTCTGGAGAAATGCAAAGGGGATGTAGAAGTGGCAATGATATATGTGACTAAATGACAATCCAAAAGCCAAAGTGTTTTAAGAAGATTCGGTTAACATGGTTCATGAGTTTTAGTATGAGGTGCGGGGCTCCCTAGTGTTGCCGCTGGGTTTCGGGAGGCATCGACCATGTCGTTTTCAAAAAAAATGGCGCGCTAAAGAACCCTCGCCTAGAATCTTAACTAGAGAACTAGACGAAACAAGAATGTAAACATCTTTACATCTAAGTGAACAAGGAATACAACCTTTCTAGACCGGTCCTTCACTTCAATAGCTCCGTTTAGTAGTCCCTTCGCTCCAAGTAGTGATCTCCCGGACTCTAGTGAGGCTCCACAAGGTGAAATGAACAAGCTTGCTTGAAGTTTTCGAGGCCGAAGATGATCTACATCGAGGAGACACTAACTCAAGCTACCTCTTCACTAAGTGATGAACTTGGTGAAGAAACAACCCAATCTAAATGGCTAGTAGAGAAAAGGTTGATGAAGTAGGAATTTTGCTCACTTTTGAAATAATTTTTTCACAATTTTTCTTCATCTCCCAAAAAGCTAGAGAGCTCTTGGAGATGAGAAAGAAGATGAAGTATGAATGGATTAAAAATGAGTGAGAATAGCAACCATGGGTGAGTTAATGTCATACACTAACTCATGTAGAGAATAAAGCATGGCTAACAATAATGGTTAGGTTAATAAATATCTAGAGTGAGACAAAATTAGTAGACAAAGTCAATGGGTTATACAAGTTTCCACTAAGCATCAACCATGTGACAAATTTCCAACTAATTTTGATTTATTTTAAATAAATAAAACCCTTCATTATTATTTGCATTGTGTGAGTCTCATACACCCATGTAGCATGTGGCATCAAGCATGACACAAAAGATGTACATTAATATATATCACATATATACTAAGTGTACACTAGTGAGAAAAAGAAATCTTAAGTGAGATAGTATTAGTTAATGTAAGATAATATAACAAATATATAATTATACATTAAATTATTAAATCAACACTTGATTTAATAATCCGGCTATATCAAATACAACCGACTAATATCAAATGTATCAACTTGTCGAATCAACACTTGATTCGACAGCCCGGCTATATCACATATAACCGACCGATATCTCATATCGCAAGAATAGAATACTGTATCACATACTCGTATTAATATCGGTCCCGCACATATCACATATGTGCTCCTACTTCGTTTCGCTCGAGCCAGGAAATCTCTGTGTAGGACTCTAAAGACTCGTCAATACGCCGGCAGTCGGTGGTGATCATATCAGTCACCCACAAGGCGCAAGCGGTCTGCTAAACGTAACGGCCACCCGGGTATTGAGCGATCAGAAGATCAACAAGCAATCTTGCTCATACTCCTGTGAATCCAATCAAGTAACACTACCGTACAGTCCGGTCTCTTCATCTGATATGTCGCATATCACAGCCTGGAGGTAGTATAACGTCAGACCCCAATAGCCTGATAAGTCATGCCGATGTGAGACTCATAACGGTTCGAGAAACTACTAATAACACTTACCAGTAGATCTTAGCAACCCTGGCCAGGGATTTCCTGTTATGGCCAATCAAGCACAGCGCAACATCAACCCCCAATACTGGGAGAGACGAAATCCCCTCCTATCGCTCATTGCCTCTATGTGACTCGGGACTGTACCCAAAAACCATCGTTTTGCATGATCTCTTGAACATGGTAAGGTGGAAATCAAAGCACAGTGGGAATCACATAAGACTCTATGACGATCTCGGGTCAACAGACTAACCTGTACTAGTGTCATCAGAGAACTGCTATCTGACGATAGGTATAATACCATCTAGGAGTTCTCGGAAAGTCAGTTCAGTGTACCCAGTCTCTACTGAGCACCCGTATACCTTCTCTGATGTCAAACAACAATGGATATGGGATCATCCATCGCCCATCATATGGGTCGAGAAGCGTATATGCTAGTTTACTCTGGAATATCGATGCCCCGTCTCGATACTCCCACGACTAGGAACAATTGAAGGATGTACTTACCGACTACCTCTGCCCCACTATTATGATCCGCATCATAATCCTAGTTGTCAAGTACTCATCCTAAGGGCTTTATCAACATATAATAGAGAGACAATAAGTATACATGTTAAGATAAAGAGCAACCAGATAGAATACTATCATGTCGAGCAAGAAAGTCCTCCCTATATATGTCCAAGCATCCACTATAATATACATCACATGTATAATAATGACCTCTAGGGCATACATATAACTAACATGAGGTCGGGTCATGGTCGCTGCCAAAAAGAGAGAGAAAAGAAACACTCGGCATGCACTTTAACCTAGATTAGATTGGTTAATCACTTTAACTAATCAGGATGGCTCCCACTGTTTTCTTGAATTCTCCCTCAAACCCCAAAATGAGAATTAGTCAGGATCATCTAAAATCACCCGAGAACTAACACCTACACATCAGTAGGAATCGGGATCCAACTATCATTGCATGATAACTTGATAGAAGCCACTCAAGTCACCACACTCCAGAAGGTATGCGCATGCCTGTCAAGTTTCTTGTATATTTGAAACTCCTGATATGGTTTTTACCCCTAACGATTTATGACCTTGACTAGGTCTACATATCATAAACCGCTAGTCAAGTTCAACCCATCATTATCCAAGATTAATTTAGACCCACCCGCATATACCCTTGACTTGGTTAAAATGGTTGTGAGGCTGTCCTAAATAATCGCAATACCTGCAACAAACAAGCACCACCCAGCTACCGAACACTACGTCTTGAGTAGGTCAAAATACGCAACACGAATACTAAATAACACTTGTAAGAAATGACGGAGGGCTACAACTGGGTTTTTGGCAAAAGACCCTTTAACGTAATGAACTTGATATCGAAACCGAGTGGTTTTACAAATTTATAGTGGCGCAAACTTTTGCTAAAGAGGTCACTCCCTGTGAAGGGATCTCGACACTTTCCTCATCGAATGAAGTGCAGGATATTCCTAACAGAATACCATGATGCAAAGCAAAAGAATTGACTGTAGTGAAGTTATTACAATGACGTAAACTTTGGCTCAAGAGGTCACTCGCTGTGAAGGGATCTCGGCTCTTGCCTCGTCGAATGAGGTGCTAGATATTCATAACTGAATACCGATGTGCAAGGCAAAAGGAAACGTCTGTAATGTCAGTTTTTAAAAAACTTGGTTCCAACAACATCATATAGGTTTGTTTTCTTTGCATTAATCAGAATTAATGCAGTCCCAACTATTAAACCATATCAAACCAGAAAAGAACGAAAATACAATGTACGTATTTGCCATCCGCATTCGCCACGGGCCCCGTCATGCATCGTTAGGTTACTTAACTAACGGCAGAGCAGGGGCTGGACTAGCACGGGTGCAAAACATATACAACGTCTACTAGTATATATAAATATATATAACATTCATCCCAGGTATGATATAAGAAACATCACAGAAGAGCGATAAGCATCACAGAATCACGGAAAATGTGGGAGCCCCGGGTTTCCTTTGAGCCGCAAATGAAACCCGACGTTCCCCTGGTCATGTGGATTGCCTGTGCAATGAAAACCTGGACCCCTACGAGCGCGGCAAGTTACCCGCCAATCCCAGAACAGAGGCAACCCCAATCAACAAAGTGAATAGGCCACCCAGCACTTCACGGAATCCGGTAACCTGAACTCCCTTCCGTGGGTCATCCTGTACCCCCTATGAATGCGGCGAATAACCCACCAATTCTAAAGTGAGGCCCCCTCCATCTCAGAGCCATGAGATGCGGGCTCGTTGCCCTCTAGAATCTGGCTATTCGAGTACTCCACCGCGGGGTAATCTTAGTATAGAAAAGAAAAGTATATACAATGGAGACATCGACCTCAACCCGGTCATGACCCAATAAAAGAATATACAATCTGGCAGAGAAGGTAGTCCACATGTCGGACGCTCACCCCGTAATAACGAATATACAAATGAATCTGAACTGTACTACTACCATTGCACCATAGGCTATCCACCATGAAAACCGATCCACAATATCAGCACAACACAGAACATCAACGTGAATATCACATTCGTAAACCCGTCCAGTCGAACATATAGCAACTAGTCGGGTTGTACCGCTCAATAATATTCACGGTCGCAGATATATCACATGCACTGATAAACACACACTTAAAATTTCGATCGACTAAACTTTTCCAAATCGGACCCAAATGCAAACCAGCACTCAAATAAATCTGGGCCAAAACCAAATATCCCAAAAATCATATTTCCATGTATAAGAGTGCCAGAAGAACATTGGCACACTTTGGCCACAAGACGACCGCGGAACCGCCGTCAATAGGCAAGTATTGTCGCGGTTCTGCGACCATTTTGTTGGCTGAAGCGTTCAAATTTCTTGTGGTGCTCTATAGTTTCCTGCATGTATTTTTAAGATACTCTGAAAGATGTTTTGAACAACTTTTAAAATCGACAGCAAACACATGAAAATGGAAGTACGAAACGGAAAAATGGTCGATCGATATTTTAACTTTGTGCAAACTAGCTAGTAAGGTTTATGGGGTGGCTCTAGTGTCCTGGCCATCTACCGTGGCCGGTACGGAACAAAAAAGATGTTTACAAACTTTTTGGCGCGAACGAAACCCGCTAGATCGAACCATATACCTATACTAGCTAACAACAAAGAGCTAAACTATAGTAATAGAAGTGTTATACCGAATGATCCGTGTCCTTCAGTCTTCTACCATCTTCATAAGCTCCTTGAGGCATCATGGATCGAGTTTGGCCTCCGGTCTCCCTCCATCGAAGATGATCCACCCGAGAGTATATAGTTCGAGCTCCAACCTCAATACCGAGGTAACTAGGATAGCTAGTTCGCTAAACTAGATAGCCTAGAGGATGTAAAGAGTGATGATGGACTGATTTGTCTCAAAATATCCTAGGTTTCTCAACACATGAGACATTTAGGGTTGATGAAGAAGAAGGAAGCTTGAGGAGATGAGAGTGTTGTCATGAGCATTCTATCAAGAAGAAGAATGGATAAGTGTTGTGAATTATAAAGCATATCAATATTCACAACCAATGAATCAAGCATGCCTCATGAGTCACCCCATGAGTCACCACATGAGTCACCAAATAGCCATGCTTCTATAAATGCAAAGAACACCTCATACCTCCACCTTATTAACCATTTAATCAAAATGGTTAAAATACAAATGAGGTGACTTCTTCTAGAAGCATCCTTGCACACATTTACAAGAATACCCGTCACCGTATATACATACCCGTATCCGTATTCCGAAAAATATGAATATAAACAGACTAAAATAATCCAACAATATAATATTAGGATCCGGTATAAACCAAAGCCCACTAGTATTATCCGCCCGAACATCATCCGTGCACAAGTACACATATATGATCGAACCCTGCCGTAAAACCATACGGCCTCTACATCGTTTCGCCCGAAACAGGGAAACCCTCTGTGTGGGACTCTAAATACTCGTCAATACGCCGACAGTAGGTTTAACCAAAAGCACGTCAGCGGCACTAGCTGTACATAACAGCTACTCAGGTATTGAGCAAAAGGAAGTCCAACTAGCAAACTCATCCGAACCCCTACTAAGCCTGTCCGTGACAATCTCCATACAGTCCGGTCTGTTCGTCTAAGAGTATCACATATCGGGTCTAAGGGGTGGATAAAGTCAGACCCCTAATAATGCGATATTTCGTGTCGGTATGAAGCCCATCACCAGCTGAGAAACTACCGATCCAAATCAGTAATTCTCGTCTATCTTGGCCAATGATTTCTGGTCACCCGTACATCGCGCAACATCAACCCACAATACCGGGAGAGACGAATCCCCGACGATCCGCTCACTGCCTCCATGTGGCTCGGGACTGTACCTAACTAAAATTTGTTTGCACGACTCCTTTGAGCCATGGTAGGGTAGTAATCAAAGCACAGTGGGAACTCATATGAGACAAATGACGATCTCAGGTCGACAGACTAACCTGTACACATGTCACCTGGGAACTGCTATTTAATAATAGGTATAATACCAACTAGCATGTTCTCGGCGAGTCCATCCAGTGTACTCATAACCCAATGAGCATCTGTATACTATCTTAGGTGACTAAATGACACCAATGGCTTGTAAGACCGGCCACCGCACCTCGTCGGGGTCTCGATAAGTATATACTAGTCTACTCTGGAGTATCGATGCCCTTTCTCGATACTCTCTCGACTAGGAAAATTTAAAGATGTGCGTATAGACCATCCAGCTCCCACGTATATGATCGCCATCATAATGATGGTAGTAAAGCAAGAATCCTATTGGCTCTATAAACATGTAATAGTGATCTTTAATACCACATAATGCATGTACATGATGATAAAGGCAAACTAGATAGCATACTATCATTTTAAGTAAGACTGTTCTATCCGTATAGGTCCTCCCTCAATCATCATAATCACCTGCCTACGATTACAATAATTGTCTTGAGGACACTATAGCCAACATTTTTACCCTATGCGGTTTATGACCTTGATAAGGTCAACAAACCATAAACCGCAAGTCAAGTTCAACCCGTCATTTCGTGATTGAATTAAACCCACCCGCACGACCCTTGACAAGGTTAACAAGGTTGTACGACTACCGTAATCCAATCGCATTATATGCGGCAGATAAGCACTAATCAGCTACCGTATACTACGTCTTGACAAGGTCAACAAACGCAGCACGAATACTAAATAGCATTTATCTGAAATGACGAAGGGCTACGACTGGTTTTGAATAAAACCTTTAGCGTAATGAACTTGATATCGTTGTAGAATCCAGTGATTTGAAAAAGGAGTGGTTTAAGCTCCGCTTTTAAAATCGAGTAGTTTTTAAAACAAACCGAGTGGGTTGTAGCATATGCTAGTTTTGCTAAAGAGTCATTCACGGTGAAGGGATCTTGGCTCTTTCCTCATCGAATGAGGTGCTGGATATTCATAATGGAATACCGCTATGCAAAGCAAGAACTAGAGCTACCCTTTTGAAAAATTTGATTCTACAATATCTTTTAAGTTTTTTTTCTTTTCATTAATCTCATTAATGACGTCCCATCATTTATGTTTCCTAAATATCATAGAAGAAACGAAAATAAAACACACATATATGCCATCCGCATTTTCCACAGAGACCCGGGTCTTCACCGTAAGGTTACTTAACTTATGGCAGGGCAGGGTCAGGACTAGCACGGATGCAAAACATATATAGTGTCTACTAAGGTATCATATATATAAGTAGTTTTCGTCTCAGGTAGTTTATATGATCACATCAAATCAAAATCAGCAGAAGCAAGTATATGAAATATAAGATATATTAGGAGGTCCATGTTTTAAATTAATCCAGTAACGAAAAACACGGATTCCGCGGTCGTGAAGAATAGCCAAACCCACATCCTTAGACCCCTACAAGAGCGGCAACCAACCCTGCCAATTCTAGAGTTAGGCGACCCGGTCTTGACTCCTTGAGATGGCCTCCCACTGGACTCTAGAACCCGGTTACTTGTGCTCCCCACCTTGGGTCTATCCTAATGCGAAAAAGTAAATAACATACATCAATACAACAAGCTCAACACGGAAGTGTCCCAATAAAAGAATATTACATACACATTTATTACATGAATGAAAATATAAAAACTCTCATCTCATGTAAAAACCCCCGGCTATTTAATCACGATGATCCAATATAACATATCAGAAGCAACACATAACATCACATGTCATCAATGTAAGTAAATATGCATATTCCTAATGTCGTTGTCGTATAGCAACGAGATCGGGGATACATTTCATATTACACTTACGGTCGCAGAAAAGAAATGAAAAATACAATAATTAGAATCCGTATATACCCTAGACATCATAAACCCGGAATATCTCATATTTCGGATTTCATGCCTAACCCTATAAACCTTGCATTTAAGTCTCGAATTGATAACAATTTTCAATAACCGGTCGGGTAATTCAACAAGATTCCCGATAAAATGATCGAATGCTCGTCGGGAACTTTAGTAGATTGCCGCACCCCCGATGTCGTCAACGAAGTGTACTTGGGCGGAACACCACGGCCGCGAGCACCCGAGTGGATGCTTTTGGTTACGGTGTTCTCCTATAGTCACTTAGTCGGGGCTATGGGGCGTGGCTATCTAGTAGAGTTTCCCGGCGAGTGTTCGTGTACGATCCGTGATTGCGACGGAGTTTTGATCCGAATCGAAACTCCGTGGAAATCAATCAAATGAGACTAAAATGCTAGATTTACAAAACACAAACTTTTTTGTACATAACTAATTAATGTGGATTTTAAAAATTGTATCACATATCAAAACTATCTAGACGGTGTAAAACATTTCGATCGATATTTCAAACACCCACAAATCACAAAGAGCTCAACAACTTGAGCCTCACTAAAAATTCCTAGAAAGTCAAAAATATCACAATGGAGCAGCACAAGAAATACGAGACATCAACTCTCCAAATGTGCGGCGGAACCGCGGCCAAACCATGGGTTTGGCTGCGGTTCCACTGCGGTTTGGATGAGTTATGGCCTCATACTTCTTGAGACTCCATTAAATTATCTGCCTGATTTTCTGAATATTTTTAATCTGAAAATTTTCAACTTTTGAAAAAATGGACAGAAACCTGTAATTTTACGGGTTTTGAAATTCGATCGAACACTTTAACGTCGTTTTGCCTAAAGCTCTAGCTTGGCTTTGATACCATGAAAGTGTGTCTTAGCACCTCTACTAGGTTTCCACATGCATCATGTATGCAATTTTAAAAAAATCTATAGGTCTAAACTACACTATCCAAGAATTGAACTAGAGAATTAGGATTTTAAAGCATGTAAGCAAGTTCTATAACTATGTGAAGAGGATTAAAACCTTTATATACCAAGTCCTTCACTTCTATATCTCCAAGTAGCAGTCCCTAAGCTTCAAGTAGTAGTCCCTAGAACTCTTCTTGGCTCCACTTGAAGAAAGGAATGAACTTGCTATCTGATCTTCGAAGCCAAAGATGATCCACCATGAAGCCTCTCTAGGTCAAGCTAACTCTTCACTAATCAAGGTATTAGTGAAGCAAACAACCTAAACTAATGAGCTAGATTAGTGTAGGTTGATGAAGTAGGAGTTTTTCTTACTTTAGAAATATTTTCCTCTCACTTTTCCCAACTCAAGAAAAACCCTAGAATGAGCTCTTGAGGAAGAAGATGAACTTGAGTGAGGAATAAACTTATGATGATAGAGTGAACCATGAGGTTAAGATAATGTTGTGATAAATAAATATCTAGAGTAAAACAAAAGGAGAAAGATGAGTCAAGGCTTCTCAATACTTCTACAAGAATCCAAGCCATGACTCATTTCTTAATCAATTTGACTTTCCTTTAAATATAAATCATCACAAAAATCTTAAACCCTGGGTGTGAGTCTCATACACCGATGTTCTATGTATCATCAACTATGATACAAATTCTAATTTAATATATATATATATATATATATATATATATATATACATATATAGAATTATATATCAAGAGAAGAAAATTATAAGTAAGCAATAATATTAGTTAATATATAAATATATATCAAATTATTAAATCAACGCTTGATTCAATAATCCAGTTATATCATATATAACCGACTAATATCATATTATATATGTATATCATATTATCAAATCAACTATTGATTCAATAACCCGGTTATATCACATATAACCGACAATATTCAATATTCAATTTCAAATCAACACTTGATTCAATAATCTGGTCATATCATATATAACCGGCCAATATCAAATATATATACATATAACAAATCATTGAATCAACACTTGATTTAATAATCTGGTTATATCACATATAACTTAACCGATATCAAATATCGCAAGATTAGAATACGGTATCACATACTCGTATTTAATCAAGCTCCCGCACATATCACCATATGTGCCCTACTTTGTTTCGCTTGAGCTAGGAACCCTCTGCGTGGGACTCTAAAGACTCGTCAATTTGCCAGCGGTAGGTATTGATCATATCAGATACCCACACCCCATCAGTAGTACTAGCTGGACGTAACGGCTACCCAGGTATTGAACGAATAGAAGATCAACAAGCAAACTTATCCAAACTCTCATGAAGCCTATAAGCAACACTTACCATACAGTCCGGTCTCTTCGTCTGATATGTCGCATATCGAGTCTGGGGGTGGAAACGTCAGATCCCAGTAACTTGATAAGTCATGCCGATGTGTGGCCTATAACCATTCGAGAAACTACTGATAACACTTACCAGTAAATCTCATCAGCCCTGGCCAGGGACTTCCTGTTATAGCCAGTCGAGCATAGAGTAACATCAACTCCCTATACCAGGAGAGAAGAAATCCTCCTATCGCTCACTGCCTCCATGTGACTCGGGACTGTACCCAAAATCCACCTATTTGCATGACTCCTTTGAGCCGTGGTAGGGAGGAAATCAAAGCACAGTGGGAACCACACAAGACACTATGACGATCTCGGGTTTACAGACTAACCTGTACAAGTGTCACCAGAGAACTGCTATATGATGATAGGTATGGTACCATCTTGGAGTTCTCGGCGAGTCATGTTCGGTGTACCCATTCTCTAATGAGCACCTGTGTATAATCTTTGATGTCAAACACCAATGGTTGTGGGATCAACCATTACCCCAAACAGGGTCAAGAAACGTACACACTAATCTACTCTGGAATATCGATGCCCTATCTAGATACTCCCTCGACTAGGAACTGTTAATGGATGTGCTTTCGGACTACACAAGCCCCACTAGTATGATCTGCATCATAGTCCTGGTAGTCAAGCCTGTAAGTCCATGCAACCTCTCCCGGTACTTTCGGGCATGCGGAATTTGGTGAAAAACAATTTTCTAGAGGCGGTAACATGGACTCAAAACAGGATCTTTGTTAAACATCTAACTAACAACCTAACAAGAGTTTACCTACTCGGTAAAAGGGGCTATACCTTTCTTGAACTCCTTCGTCTTCGACTCCTTCCGGTGTACGGATCGGCCTCACCTCGTCGTCTCCTTGCGCCGAAGATGGATCCACCCGAAAGCTTCTACCTTTGGCTTCTTCTTCAAACTTTGAAGAAACTAGATCACTTGGCTTGCTAGGCCTTGTGAACTAGAATGAGTAGAGGAATGTTTTGGTGTCTTTTTATCTCTAAGGCAATGAGTCTCAACACATGAGAATGGTTTGCCTTGAGGTAGAGAGAGCAAGAGGAAGAGGGAGAGCTTGAGAATGAGAGAGCTCAAGAGAGAGAAAGCAAAAAATAGAATGAACCATACTCTTCTCATTCTCACCTCTCATAATCCAAAAGCCATCATAACAAAAATAGTAATCAAGTATTGTGTAAATGGTTTAAGTCAAAATGGCTATATCATTTCATGCACTCATTTTGCATAAATAAACAAGCAAGCAAAAGTCTTTGCCATGAAATGATAGCCATTGTCATGATGATGGTCAACTAGTCCAACCTAGTCAACCGGTCAACAAAGTCAACCCCTCAACAACCATGTCACTATAATACTTAATTAATATTATTGTTAATTACATATCATATTCTCATTAGGGTTGAGCAAAAAGTCAATAGTCAACGGTCAACAACCCTAATGAGAATACTCTGCCTCTGTCTCTCTGTCAACTGTGCATACACACCCGCATCCGCGTTCCGAGGAACACGAATACAAACGAGACAAAACCAATCCCAAAACGCACACTAGGATCTGGCTTAAACCAAAGCCCGCTAGTGTTAACTGTCCGGACACTGTATGTGCCTAAGTGCACGGATGTGACCGAACCCTGTCGCAAAACCATGCGACCTGTCGCAAAACCATGCGACCTCTACTCTTTTGCCTAAAGGAGAATAGCTTTCTGTGTGGGACTCTAAAGACTCGACACTACACTGGCAGTGGGTTTAACCACAGACCGCAAGCGGCACTAGCTGTGCGTAACGGTTCCCAGGTAGATGCCGACAAGAAGACTGACGAGGTGAAACCCATCTGAACTCCTACTGAGCCTGAATGTGACAGTCTCCGTACAGTCCGGTCTGTTCGTCTGATACATCGCATGCCGGGCCTAAGGAGGCGGTAAACACCAGTCCCCTAATAGCGGTACAAGTCGTGTCGGAGTGAAGCCCAAAACACCCTGAGATAGCACTGGAAGCCTACCAGTATATCTCGCTTGCCCTGGCCAGGGGCTACTCGTGTAATGGCTCTCCTAGACACAGCGCGATGTCAACCCCCAATACCGGGAGAGACGAATCCTGTCTAACCGTCACTGCCTCCAAGTGTTTCGGGACTGCACCCAACTACTACCTGTTTGCACGACTCCTTTGAGCCGTGGTAGGGTAGTAATTTAAGTACAGTGGGAACACACTCGAGGCGAAGTGACAGTGTCAAGTCAGCGAACTAAGCTGTACTCATGTCACCTGGGAACTGATAACTGACGATAGGTATAATACCAACCGGTCAGTTCCCGACGAGTCCTGTCCAGTGTACTCGTAACCCAACGAGCACCCGCATACTATCTCCAGTACGACGTACTGATGGCTGTGGGACAGACCATCTCCCACTCTGGGATGAGAAGCGCATGCGCTAGTCTACTCCGGAGTATCGATGCCCTGTCTCGATAGTCCTGCGACTAGGGACCTGCATAAGGATGTGCTTATAGATTACCCAGCCCCCACTAGTGTGACTGCCATCACAATGCTGGTAATCAAGCAAAGATCCTAAGGGCTCCACTAATGCGTATAGGTGATATAATAAAATAAACACATGTACACATTGAAGTAGAAACAAACCAAGTAGCATACTACTATTTTGAACAAGATTGTATATACAAGGTGAATATCCCAAGCTTCCATTAAGTAATATACAAACTAGTATGATACAGTAATGGCCTCTAGGGCATATACACTAACAATCTCCCACTTGCACTAAGGCCATGTACTGGCGTATCGAAGACCTATCATCTCGATCAACCGCTCGAACTGAGTCTGGGGCAAGGCCTTGGTAAATGGATCTGCAGTGTTATCTTCTGAAGCAACCCTCCGAACCTCGATCTCCTGGCGATCCACGATCTCCCTGATCAGGTGATACCGCCTCAAGATGTGTCTGGATTTCTGATGGGACCTGGGTTCCTTCGCTAAAGCTATAGCCCCGTTGTTGTCGCAATACAGAGGTATTGGATCAACAATGGACGGAACCACCTGAAGTTCTTTCAAGAACTTCCTCATCCAGACAGCTTCTTTTGCGGCATCAGATGCAGCGATGTATTCCGCTTCCATCGTCGAGTCTACAACGGTTTCCTGTTTGGAACTCTTCCAACACACCGCCCCTCCATTGAGGGTAAAGACAAAACCCGACATGGACTTGGAATCATCCTTGTCACTCTGGAAGCTGGAGTCAGCAAAGGCCTCGATCTGGAGGTCTTTTCCGCCATACACCAAGAACATCTCCTTAGTCCTTCTCAGGTACTTGAGAATGTTCTTTACCGCTATCCAGTGTTTCTCCCCAGGGTTTGACTGATACCGGCTTACGACACTCAGTGCATAAGCTACATCCGGCCTGGTACACAACATCGCATACATTATAGAGCCTACCGCAGAAGCGTAGGGTATAATAGACATGCGATCCCTCTCCAAATCAGTCTTGGGAGACATCTCTTTAGAGAGGGTGATCCCGTGACAAGTCGGTAGGTTACCGCGCTTGGAATCATCCATACTGAATCTTTTCAGTATGGTGTCGATGTACCTGGACTGCGAAATTCCTAATATCCTCTTGGATCTATCACGATGGATCCGGATCCCCGGGATGTATGAGGCATCACCCAGGTCTTTCATGGAGAACCTGTGTGACAAGAACCCCTTGACAGATTGTAGCATAGGAATGTCATTTCCTATTAAGAGAATGTCATCCACGTATAAAACGAGGAATACTACAGTTCTCGCTACAAATCTACTATAGATGCATGGTTCATCTGGATTTTTGATAAAGCCAAATTCTTTGACCGTCTCATCAAAGCAGATGTTCCAACTCCGCGATGCCTGCTTTAGTCCATAGATGGACTTAAGCAACTTGCACACCTTTCCGCTGCTCCCACTCTGAATGAAACCCTCTGGCTGGTCCATATAGACACACTCCTCTAAATTTCCATTTAGAAAACCGGTCTTTACGTCCATCTGCCAAATCTCATAATCGTGGAAGGCAGCAATGGCAAGAAGGATCCGAATGGATTTCAGCATAGCTACTGGAGAAAATATCTCGTCATAGTCCAAACCAGGTCTTTGACGAAAACCCTTTGCAACCAGTCTAGCTTTATAGGTCTCAACCTGTCCATTTACACCAATCTTCCTTTTGAAGATCCACTTGCATCCTACGGGTTTTACCCCGTCTGGAGCAATGTCCAACGTCCATACTTTGTTGGTGTACACGGACTCCATTTTGGTCCGCATTGCATCCAGCCATTTTACCGAGTCAACGCTCTGAACGGCCTGCTAGAAGCTAGTAGGCTCATCATAATCTATGATGCAATCCTCTCTATCCCCGTCTATGAGAAAACCGTAGTATCTCTCGGGCGGATGAGACTGCCTACTACTCCTGGGGAGTGGCGTAGGAATGTCCTGTTCTTTTGAACCCTCTGGTTCCACTAAGCTTTCAGTAATAGTCTGTGGTTCTGGAATTTCTTCCAGTTCTACTGCGCTCCCACTAATTTCCTTTTCCAAGAACTGGTGTTCTAGAAAGTGGGCATGCCGAGAAACAAAAACCTTTTGTTCCTCTTCGCAGTAGAAGAAATATCCTTTGGAGTTCTTTGGATATCCCACAAACTTGCACTGTACTGAGCGTGCCTCGAGCTTGTCCGCATGCTGCTTTTTGACAAAAGCTGGACTTCCCCATGTCTTAATGTGATTAAGATGGGGCCTCTTCCCGCACCACATCTCATATGGTGTGGTAGGAACAGTCTTAGTGGGAACTCGGTTCAAAAGGTATGCAGCTGATTCTAGCGCATACCCCCAGAATGATCGCGGTAACTCAGCGTTACTCATCATGGATCGTACCATATCCAATAGGGTTCGGTTCCGTCTCTCCGATACACCGTTATGCTGCGGAGTGTATGGAGGAGTAAGCTGAGAGAGAATTCCGTTCTCTTTTAAATAGTCCAGGAACTCGGCACTCAAGTATTCACCACCTCGATCCGATCTTAGAATCTTGATACTTTTGCCGGTTTGTTTTTCTACTTCATTCTTATATTCCTGGAATTTTCCAAAGGCTTCGGACTTATGTTTCATTAAGAAGACATAACCGTACCTTGAAAAGTCATCCGTAAAAGTAATGAAGTAAGAATAACCGCTTCGTGCATGTGTAGACATTGGACCGCACACATCGCTGTGTACGAGTCCCAAGAGCTTGCTCGCTCTTACTCCGTGTCCAGTGAACGGAGTCTTTGTCATCTTTCCTTTGAGACAGGATTGACAAGTGGCATACGATTGATATTCGAACGAATCCAAATATCCTTCTGTATGTAACTTCGTCAACCTTCTCTCATTGATGTGACCTAGTCTACAATACCACAAGAAAGTCTGATTGATTTCTAGAGACTTTCTTTTGTGTGTATTCTGGACATTGAAAATCTGTGGTTGGTTTAATACGTATATACCATTGCTCAATGTACCTGACCCAATCATAACTTGATTAAGGTGAATGTTTACAACATTGCTTACAAACGCAAATTCATAACCTTCTTTAGAAACCAAAGATACAGAAATGATATTACAAGTTGCGTTGGGTACAAAAAAACAATTACGCAAAACCAAAACATGTCCATCTGACATTCCCAGGTGATAGTCCCCCACGGCCTTAGCATCCATGCTAGCTCCATTTGCAACTTTGAGGGTCATCTCACCTGCCTTCAAAAACCTACGGTTTCTCAACTCCTGCAAAGAATTACAGATATGAGATCCTGATCCGGTATCCAATACCCAGGAAGTAGAGTTTATTGAAAGACAGTTATCAATAACATACACACCTGAAGCTGAAGCCGCAACCTGCTTCAGTTCCTGTGTTCTGGCCTTCCAAGCCCTGCAATCATTCTTCCAGTGTCCCTTCTTATGACAATAGAAGCATTCTTCTTTATCCACAAGCTTCCCCACTTTCTTTGTTGCTTTTGCCTTTCCCTTCGTATCCACTTTACTAACACCGCCCCTTGGTTTGGAGGGGGCTTTCTTCTTCTATCCCTTAGATTTCTCCTTGGACCTAGAAGAGGAAGATCCTCCTACAAACAAAGTGGATGTTTCCCTACTTTTCTGTAGGGTGCCCTCTGCGCTCCTCAGCTTGTTGAGGAGTTCTGAAAGTTCAACTTCCTTTTCTTGTAAGTTGAAGTTCAGTATAAACTGGGCGTAAGTGGAAGGAAGGGACTGGAGAATCAAGTCCGTATAGAGCTCATTTTCCAACGTGGTCCCAAGGTCCGCGAGCTCCTCAATGTAGCCAATCATCTTAAGCACGTGTTCCGCTACCGATGATCCGACGGCCAATCTTGCCGAAAATAACTTTTTCGACACTTCGTATCTTGCGATACGAGATTGCTCTCCATACAGTTCTTTTGTATGGAGAAATATGGATTCGAGGTCCATATTCTCGTGCCTCCTCTGATGTTCGTTGTCCATAGAGGCAAGCACGAGGCACTTAGCCTTCGCGCAATCGATTTCCCAGGTCTTACGGATTTCCTTATCCGCGACGCTGGTTTTAGGACCTGGGACAGGGGGAGCTTTGGTGGTAAGAAGATACCCCAGCTTGTCGTAAGTGATTGCCATCTTGACATTCCTGAGCCAATCTTTATAGTTTGGCCCTGTCAGTATGTTTTTATCTAGAAGTAACTTAAGTCCAGTCATGTCGATTGGTTGCTGCAATTAGGAGAGAGAGAAGAAACACTCAGCATGATGCTCTTGCAAGTTTAGAATGGTTTTTAGTTTGTCTAAATAGGATGGCTCCTACTGTTTCTCGAATCCCTCCTCAAACCAAAAAGGAAGAATTAGTCAGGACAATCTCACCATACAATACTTGCTTAACCGTTCAGCCAGGCCAGTGTCGGTACTTCGAGGGAGGTTTTCCAACGCTTTCGCAAAGTTCCTTAATTAAATAACCTCTTTTCCCTATGGGCGTAGCCCCGCTAACACCTTTCTAGACACCTACTAGGTTTATAGCATTGATCGTTAAGTGAGAAATTTCCCGAGGAGTAGCATATACTCACAGTAGGATCGGGATCCAAATATCATCGCGTGACGAAACTGAAGGAATCCTACCAGGATCATCACACTCCAAATGGTATGCAACACTAGCAAGTTTCAGTTCTTTTGAAACTCCCGATGTGGATTTTTGCCCCATGCTCTTATGACCTTGACTTTGGCCAAAATATCATAAGTCACATGTCAAGTTCTACCCGTCATTCTCCAGGTTAATTTGGATCCACCCGTAACTACCCTTGACTTTGGCCAAAATGGCAGTACGACTGTCCCAAACCAACACATCTATCTATGCTACACATGAATACCCAATAGCTACCAATCACTATGCCTTGACTTTGGCCAACATACATAGCTTGAATACTATTGACTATTCATGTGAAACGACGGAGGGCTACGAATGGTTTTGGAGAAACCGTGAACGTAGTGAACTTGATATAATCGATGGAACGAGATAGCTTTTAAAAGGAGTGGCTCAAACTCCGCATTTAAAAGTTGGTTTTGAAAAGAACCGAGTGGTTTTTCGAAAGTGTTCCAACGACTTTTACTTGGTTTATTTTTCTTGCATTAGTTCTTTTAATGCGTGATATTCTTGCATTAGTTCTTTTAATGCGTCCCATCATTTAATCCTACCATTGCAGAAAACAACCAAAATATGACGTACGCTTATGCCATTCGCATTCGCCACGGGGCCCCGTCATTACCCGTTAGGTTACTTAACTAACGACAGAGTGGGGGCTGGGCTAGCGCGGCTGTAAAACATAAGCAACGCCTAAATAATATCATATATAGATATATTGCAATGATAGCCATTTCAGATCATAGATGAATACATTGGATATACTAGGAATCCGCAATTCGTACGAGCCTGTAACGAAAAGCAGATTACACGGTCGCGGTGAATAGCCAAAACCCCACCCAAGACCCCTACGGGTGCGGCAAACTACCCGCCAAGTACCCGAAGCGAAGCAACCTCCCTCAACTCCGTGAGTAGGCCACTCGGCACTTCGGCATACCCGGTAGTTTGTGCACCCCCTCCATGGGTCTATCCTAGGAGCAAAAACAGTAAAAACAAATTATACAATGACGGTTACAACCCCAACCCGGTTATGCGGCCATACAAATAATTATTACATCAATTTACAAATTTACATGAATTGAAAGAAAAGAAAACTCTCGTCTCACAACCCCCAGCTATTCACCCGCGACAATCCAATGAATTCATATACAGATTCCAAAGACATTACAGATCACAGATTTGTATAACCCCCACTAATCGACATATAGCGATTAGCAGACGTTCAATACAAATATCACATCACAGATAAAAACCCGTCAGCTTAAGTCTTTAGAAACTCGATCGAAATACGGTTTTTAAAACCCCAAAAACAAAATTTTCTTTCTGGAAAATCTGGGCTGAAAAAACATATACTAAAATTTCCAAAATACCCTATAGAACAAACTACAGCAAAGACGATCCAGAGAGGAGCTTAATCGGCCGCGGAACCGCGGCAACAGCAAGCTATTGCCGCGTTTCCACGGTGGTTTGGTGGGATCTCTCGACCGTTTTTCTACAGTAGACTATAAAAACCCTGAGTCGATTTTTAAAGCATGATTAATTATTTTTACAGACTTAAAAAAATCGACAACAAGCATGAATTCCGGGTTCATTTCGGGACTTTTTCTCCGATCGAATTTCTAGCAACTATGCTAACATGTTAGATAGAGTTTAACTAGGCTCTGATACCACTGTAAGTCCATGCTACCTCTCCCGGTACTTTCGGGCATGCGGAATTTGGTGAAAAACAATTTTCTAGAGGCGGTAACATGGACTCAAAACCGGATCTTTGTTAAACATCTAACTAACAACCTAACAAGAGTTTACCTACTCGGTTAAGGGGGCTATACCTTTCTTGAACTCCTTCGTCTTCGACTCCTTCCGGTGTACGGATCGGCCTCACCTCGTCGTCTCCTTGCGCCGAAGATGGATCCACCCGAAAGCTTCTACCTTTGGCTTCTTCTTCGAACTTTGAAGAAACTAGATCACTTGGCTTGCTAGGCCTTGTGAACTAGAATGAGTAAAGGAATGTTTTGGTGTCTTTTTATCTCTAAGGAAATGAGTCTCAACACATGAGAATGGTTTGCCTTGAGGTAGAGAGAGCAAGAGGAAGAGGGAGAGCTTGAGAATGAGAGAGCTCAAGAGAGAGAAAGCAAAAAATAGAATGAACCATACTCTTCTCATTCTCACCTCTCATAATCCAAAAGCCATCATAACAAAAATAGTTATCAAGTATTGTGTAAATGGTTTAAGTCAAAATGACTATATCATTTCATGCACTCATTTTGCATAAATAAACAAGCAAGCAAAAGTCTTTGCCATGGAATGATAGCCATTGTCATGATGATGGTCAACTAGTCCAACCTAGTCAACCGGTCAACAAAGTCAACCCCTCAACAACCATGTCACTATAATACTTAATTAATATTATTGTTAATTACATATCATATTCTCATTAGGGTTGAGCAAAATGTTAATAGTCAACGGTCAACGGTCAACAACCCTAATGAGAATACTCTGCCTCTGTCTCTCTGTCAACTCTGCATACACACCCGCATCCGCGTTCCGAGGAACACGAATACAAACGAGATAAAACCAATCCCAAAACGTACACTAGGATCTGGCTTAAACCAAAGCCCGCTAGTGTTAACTGTCCGGACACTGTACGTGCCAAAGTGCACAGATGTGACCGAACCCTGTCGCAAAACCATGCGACCTGTCGCAAAACCATGCGACCTCTACTCTTTTGCCTAAAGGCGAACAGCTTTCTGTGTGGGACTCTAAAGACTCGACACTACACTGGCAGTGGGTTTAACCACAGACCGCAAGCGGCACTAGCTGTGCGTAATGGTCCTCAGGTAGATGCCGACAAGAAGACTGACGAGGTGAAACCCATCTGAACTCCTACTGAGCCTGAATGTGACAGTCTCCGTACAGTCCGGTCTGTTCGTCTGATACATCGCATGGCGGGCCTAGGGGGGCGGTAAACGTCAGTCCCCTAATACCGGTACAAGTCGTGTCGGAGTGAAGCACAAAACACCCTGAGATAACACTGGAAGCCTACCAGTATATCTCGCTTGCCCTGGCCAGGGGCTACTCGTGTAATGGCTCTCCTAGACACAGCGCGATGTCAACCCCCAATACCGGGAGAGACGAATCCTGTCTAACCGTCACTGCCTCTAAGTGCTTCGAGACTGCACCCAACTACTACCTGTTTGCACGACTCCTTTGAGCCGTGGTAGGGTAGTAATCTAAGTACAGTGGGAACACACTCGAGGCGAAGTGACAGTATCAAGTCAGCGGACTAAGCTGTACTCATGTCACCTGGGAACTGATAACTGACGATAGGTATAATACCAACCGGTCAGTTCCCGACGAGTCCTGTCCAGTGTACTCATAACCCAACGAGCACCCGCATACTATCTCCAGTACGACGTACTGATGGCTGTGGGACAGACCATCTCCCACTCTGGGATGAGAAGCGCATGCGCTAGTCTACTCCGGAGTATCGATGCCCTGTCTCGATAGTCCTCCGACTAGGGACCTGCATAAGGATGTGCTTATAGATTACCCAGCCCCCACTAGTGTGACTGCCATCACAACGCTGGTAATCAAGCAAAGATCCTAAGGGCTCCACTAATGCGTATAGGTGATATAATAAAATAAACACATGTACACATTGAAGTAGAAACAAACCAAATAGCATACTAATATTTTGAGCAAGATTGTATATACAAGGTGAATATCCCAAGCTTCCATTAAGTAAAATACAAACTAGTATGATACAGTAATGGCCTCTAGGGCATATACACTAACAAAGACAACATCCTAAGGGCTTTATCAACATGTATCAGAGAGCCAAAATAATAATAATAATAATGATAATGATAATAATAACAATAAGTGTATATGTCAAGATAAAGTGCAACCAGATAGCATACTATCATGTCGAGCAAAAAAGTCCTCTGTGTTTGTGTGTGTGTGTGTGTGTGTGTCCGTCCAAGCATCCACAATATCATACAATAATGGCCTCTAGGACATATATATTCCCAACAAATCTTGGATGTAGTATCTATAAGATACTGAATATGTCATAGTGAATTCAATATGGTAGAACCAAATATATCATCGATAAAACAGCATAAAACCTGTGTCAAACATTGACACTTAAAATCTTAATATCTCAGGTGTTGTCTCTCAGATCGGCCCTCAAATCCATTTGATCACACGACTCCGGTCGGTATCCACCGGATATCCGCCGAGCCAAATAATCACCGGTAGGTATTGTTCCCTTACCAGGCTCAACGTCTCTCTATATGATTTTCTTGCCCCCGGATACCTTACCGGTTTCACCATGTACCCACAGACAATGCCTCCTCTCTCCTCAAATCGGATATACACATAACTCAGAACCGAGAAAACTCATGGTAGACACCACACATCATATTAAGAGAAACCGTATTTTTAAAACAATTACAGGTTTTCAAAATGTACATGCGGTTTCTCAAATCAATCTCATGAAAATAAAAATCTCACAAAACATCATAATATATGAATATTACGATGATAGAAAATGTACATGGTATTAATATGATGCAAGCTAGATTAATAATGCGAGGATCTATCTATCCATGAGATTCAATGCGAATGCAAGTTATCTTGCGAGTTCTATAGTGTACGTGACATAGCAATTATCAATGGTGTGTGTGTACATATAGGTTAGTGTACGTGCGACATGAACCTTTGATAATGGTGCAAGTGTCCTAATATGGAGATATCAATGTGTATGATGATGCGTATGTAATATGGAAATGTGTATGGGTATATGTACATAAAATTTGTAACTAGATTCTAAAATCGGGCGCTTTACGCCATCCAAACGATTCCCCCATAGATGTTAAATCTACTCACCGGAATGGCCTCGACTACTCAAATCCGACCACCTCCTTTCCTTTCCTAGCTGCGTTCGAAGTCTCCGCAACCAATCCTAGAATCGCACAAACCTTAGCACATGAGGTTAGAAATTCGATATGACACGCAAACATATACTACACAAATGAACTAACTCTCACGAGTTAACACGTGTGAACTTAGCGTGTTAAACGTATGCAACAACGTCTAATACTACCCCTAAGTGTTGTTAACCACACAAAACGTTAAAACGAGAATCGGAATATCCGTATTGCACATTAACATAATGCCTAAAATAAGGTAAAACGGTCCCAGATTTTTATATATATACAATTAGAAAAAGATGCACATGCCAAAGGCCTAACTGGAGTTCCAGAGAGCCCTCGACAAAAACTTAAACCCAGAAGCCCAAGTCGGGCCGCAAATTGTGAATAAAAGAAATAAACCGGCGGCCAAAAGTATTAGATGGGGGCCCGGCTTTTGAGAGTGTATTCGTGGTCCTATAACTAACTCCCAGTAATTGCAACTTTTCTCTGTGATCACTGGTTTGATAGCAGATTTTTAACACTAAAACTAGTTTTAGCACTAATTTGAAACATTAAGGTGGTTTAGTAAAAATGTAATGATTAAACAAGGCTATATAGCACTAAAGTACTCTTGACTAACCTATTTTAGGTTATTTTTACTCTACACGTCATCACAACCCCCAAGCTTAGCTTAAACCTCACTTTAGATTCTAAAACTACTCAAAACACAACCTTAAATCTGAATTATAAATTATTAAGGCACAAAATTAGTAAAACATACTTAAACTTGGCTCATACCTTAAAATGAAAAGAAGTAGACTTTACCTTGAAAAAGTTGCCTTTAGATGAAGACTTGTCTCTAAAGAACTCTTGAAGAGATTAAAAATTTTGATTTTGAGATGATCTGTGAAGGGTTTTGTAGTGATTTGTGTAGGGTTTTGGGAGGTAAACAAAGGTTTTAAGTGAAGGAGTTGAAGAAGAAAGAAGAAGAGAAAATGAGAAAGAGAAAGATTTAGAAAAGAATGGCCAAAGTTTAATCATGGCACAATTCGACCTTCATTTATTGCATCATACTCATATTTCCCATTTTCATTATTATTTTCTTTTCTTTTTTCTATTTTTCTAGAACCATCCAATATGTAAAATATTTATAAACAAATATAAATTGTGGTTTAAAATGTCATGGTTGCCTAAACATGTTTTAACCTAAACTAACATGTTGATAATACTAGATTAGTATATATATGTATGTGTGTGTGTGTAAAATAATTTAATAAATAAATATATATGAGTGTGTGTGTGTGTGTGTGTGTGTGTGAAAATAATTATTAGCTATGTTTTATTGAAAAACGCATGTTATACCGCTAATTAAATTATAATTAACTCTAAACAAATTTTAAGTCGTTATACTATCCTATAGCTGAGACTCCTTAGCTCACTTGCTCGTTTCCGAGCTTGCCTATATCTGAGATTCGTTGGTGTCCCTATTTGGCCGAGAGCACGGAGCCCAAGCGCCCCCATAACGGCTCTGTGAATCTCGCCACGACGAGATCTCGGCCGCTACACATCCTGCATCCCAAGCAAAGCGTATCTCGCTATTAATGAGTATATCTCGCTGTTAATGGGTGTATCCCGCCATCAATGCGAATGTGACGCAAGGGTGTAATGGACGGAGAGAATCACACATCGGCTCGCTCCATGCGACCGCTATATAAATCCCTCTTCCAGTCAATTTAGGTAACTCGAACTCATTCCAATACGCCACTACTCTACCCTAATATTCCTCGGCACTTACTTGATCGTCGGAGGGTCCTACAGTGGTTTCCCACCCCGGGACTTTTTTTGCAGGTAACTTGGCATCCACAACAACCAACAACCCATTGTGAACCATACCTAACCAACATAAACAAATCTCAACCATTCGACACCGTTGGCCGCAAGATCGATGAAGGACAACATCTGAAGGAGAAACCGACCTCCATCAGTTGGCGCTGTCTGTGGGAGCCCATCCTTTTCCACCCAAGAAAGTTGATCTTCCACCCTCGATATAATGGCCATTGATCATCAACATGGAGATCCCAGTACGAGCCATCCCATCCTCTACAATGGAGGCGGGGGTAGTTCCACCTCCCTCCTAACATCGTTGAAGCCCTATCCGCACAGATTGACAGGATCATGATGACAGTAGAAGCACCCTCCCCTATTCAGGCGTCCGACCATGACTGCTAGATTACCGCCGCTCTCGCTTCCCGAAACGACGATGTGTACGGGGTGGCGGAGGGGCGTGTTCAAGGTCTCGGCCGCCTCGTTCGTGCTGATCTCAACGTTGCAGAACATCGGCGTGCCAATTTCGGCAGTCGCGACCCCCATGCGAGGAATGATTCTATGACTCGTTAGGCGCTGGATAGTCCAACTCCGAGGTCTCGAGAATAGCCGGGTTATCGCTCTGACGCTCGTCGCACTCACTCGCCTTCCGAAGAGACGTCGGTCAGGTTTCCTGATTCCAGGCAAGAACGGCGTCCCCATACCCATCGAGGCCGCGCACATGGCGCACATCAAGCCAACCATGAAGGGTTCCACCCGAGAATCTGAGGAATGTGATAGAGCGAAACAGAAACTGCTCCATCGCGCAAGCCCGAAGCAGGGATGGCAGGCGCTCCGATTACGAAGAATCCTTAGGGTACCATCAATGAATCATGGTCCTCGAGAAGGAAATCGAATACATGCGGCACGCTCCCCGTGAAAGTGTACGTTACCACCACCACTGCGTTCAACAAGCATCAAGCATGCCAATTTTAAAATTTTGGGGTGCTACTAACGCTATCTAAGATCGTTAACTAGATGATTAGGGTTTAGATTTTGATACAAAGAACTTTTATACTAAGAGAAGGGGGCAATAACCTTTGATTACCGTGTCCTTCTCTTCACAAGCTCCGTGTAGTAGTCCATGCAACTCCACTAGGCTCCACTTAGAGTTGGATCGAGCTTGCTCCAAAACCTTCGTGCCGAAGATGATCCACCCAAAGCTCCGCAATCCAAGCTATCTCTTCACTAAACACTTTAGTGAAGGAAACACACTACTATTGATTGCTAATCAAGTGTAAGATGGTGATGTAAGGGTTTCGTTTTGCTCACTAGGGTTTCAAGCTCTATGGTTCACAACACATGTGATTGCTAGAGCTTGAAGCAAGTGGTGAAGAAAAATGGAGAATTCTAGAGAGCAAGAGCTCAAGAGAAATGGCTAAAACATCAAAAATAGAGTGAAGAATAGCTCACCAATATGTCTCACTCATTGAAGCATGAATATTTTCACATAGAAAATATGCACCATGCTTCAATAGTGAAATCAAAGTAATAAGCTATAATATGTGCCATGCCTTCAACCCATGCCTTGCCCATGCTCTCAAAAGTCTCCCCATTTTTCTTTTCATTTTCTATTTTCTAAAAATAGAAAATCCATGCCATGCTTCATTTTAATATATATATATATATATATATTAATATATATATATATATATTACGAAGAATGATTAGTGAGATAATAATATTAGTTAATATATAATTATATCAAATATAATATATATCAAATTATTAAATCAACACTTGATTTAATAATCCGGTTATATCACATATAACCGACTAATATCATCTATCTGTATATCACATTATCAAATCAACACTTGATTCAATAATCCGGTTATATCACATATAACCTAATTGATAACAAATAACCGCCAGATTAGAATACGGTATCTCATACTCGTATTTAATCGGGCCCCCGCACATATCAGCATAATGGCCCTACCTCGTTTTGCTTGATCCAGGAAACTTCTATGTGGGACTCTAAAAACTCATCAATATGCCAGCAGGAGATGATGATCACATCAGTCACCCAAAAGCTGTCAGTGGTACTAGCTGGACGTAACGGCTACCCAGGTATTGAGCGATTAGAAGATCAAAAAGCCAGCTTATCCAAACTCCCATGAAGCCTATAAGTTACACTTACCGTACAGTCCGGTCTCTTCGTCTAATATGTCGCATATCATGTCTAGGGGTGGAATCGTCAGACCCCAGTAACGTGATAAGTCATGCCGATGTCTGGCCTATAACGGTTCGAGAAACTACTGATAACTCTTACTAGTAAATCCCAGCAGCAGCCCTGGCCAGGTACTACCAGTTATAGCCAATCGAGCATAGCGCAACATCAACTCACAATACCGGGAGAGACGAAACCCTTCCTATCGCTCACTGCCTCCATGTGACTCTGGACTGTACCTAAAATCCACCTGTTTCCATGACACCTTTGAGCCATGGTAGGGAGGAAATCAAAGCACAGTGGAAGCTACACAAGACTCTATGACGATCTCGGGTCTACAGACTAACCCGTACCAGTGTCACCAAAGAACTGCTATTTGACGATAGGTATACTACCAACTAGGAGTTCTCGGGGAGTCCTGTTCGGTGTACCCATTCTCTAATGAGCACCTGTGTACAATCTTTGGTGTCACACACCAATGGTTGTGGGATCAACCATCGTCATATACAGGGTCAAGAAACATACATACTAGTCTACTCTGGAATATCGATGCCCTGTCTCGATATCCCCTCGACTAGGAACTATTAAAGGATGTACTTGTGGACCACCCTGGCCCCACTAGTATGATCTGCATCATAGTACTGGTAGTCAAGTACATATCCTAAGGGCTTTATCAACATGTAAGAGAAAGACAGTATAAGAATACCAGTCCACATGTTAAGATAAAGAATAACCAGATAGCATACTATCATGTCGACCAAGAAAGTTCTCTAGATTTATGTCCAAGCATCCACTATAATATATATCAATGTACAATAATGGCCTCTAGGGCATACATATTCTTAACAATCTCCCACTTGCACTAAGGCCAGTTGTTGTAGTATCTCATACCCAACATGCCAAATAGTCTCTTAAATTGCATCTGGGGGAGGGCCTTCATGATTCGATCTGCTGTGTTATCCTTCGTGTCAACTCTCTTGACCTCGATCTCCCGTCGATCAACAAACTCCTGAATCAGGTGATACCGTCTAAGAATATGTCTGGATCGCTGATGGGATCGGGGTTCCTTGGCCAAAGCCACAGCTCCATTGTTATCATAATACACAGGTATTGAATGCTCAATGGATGGAACCACACCAAGTTCAGCTATGAACTTCTTCATCCAGACAGCCTCTTTAGCAGCATCGTTGGCAGTGATGTATTCAGCCTCCATCGTCGAGTCTGCTACGGTATCTTGCTTGGAACTTTTCCAACATACCGCCTCTCCGTTGAGGGTAAATACAAAACCCGAGACTGACTTACTGTCGTCCTTATCACTCTGGAAGCTCGAATCGGTAAAGGATTCCACCTGGAGTTCACCATTACCATATACCAAGAACATTTCTTTAGTCCTTCTCAAGTACTTAAGAATCTTCTTCATAGCTTTCCATTGCTTTTCCCCAAGATCTGATTGATACCTACTCACTACACCTAGTGAGTAAGCTACATCTGGTCTGGTACATAACATCGCATACATGATAGAGCCTACCGCCGAAGCATAGGGAATCCCTTGCATGCGAGCCCTCTCCAAATCAGTCTTGGGAGACATCTTTTTGGAGAGAGTGATTCCTGAGCAAGCGGGAAATTACCACACTTAGAATCTTCCATACTAAACCTCTTTAGTATGGTGTCTATGTACCTGGATTGGGAAAATTCCAATATCTGTTTAGATCTATCTCTATAGATCTTAATCCCCAGTATGTAGGAGGCATCACCTAGATCCTTCATGGAGAACTTATGTAATAAGAAGAGTTTGACCGAGTAAAGCATAGGAACATCGTTTCCTATCAAGAGTATGTCATCCACGTACAATACGAGGAAAACAACCTTACCTTCTGCAACCTTCTTGTATATACAAGGTTCATCTACATTTTTGATGAAGTCAAACTCTTTGATAACTTCATCGAAACAGATGTTCCAGCTCCGCGATACCTGCTTTAATCCATAGATTTATTTATGCAGCTTGCACGCACTTTCGCTGCTCCCACTATCTACGAAGCCCATTGACTGTGTCATGTACACGCTCTCTTCTAAATCACCATTTAGAAAAGCGGTCTTGACGTCCATCTGCCAGATTTCGTAGTCATGGTATGCAGCAATGGCAAGTAGGATCCTGATTGACTTAAGCATGGCAACAGGAGAAAATGTCTCATCATAATCGACACCAGGTCGTTGACGAAAACCTTTTGCTACAAGTCTAGCTTTGAAAGTCTCAACTTTTCCATCTACACCAATTTTCTTCTTAAAGATCCACTTGCTCCCGATGGGTTTTACCCTTTCAGGAGCAACTTCCAAAGTCCATACTTTGTTGGTGTACATGGATTCCATCTCGGATCGCATAGCATCCAGCCATTTCACAGTCTCCATTTGTGATGGCCTACTCGAAACTAGTCGGGTCATCATCTTCCATGATGTAATCCCCACTTCCACCGTCTATGAGAAAACCGTAGTATCTCTCAGATTGAAAAGGAACCTACTAGATCTGCGGAGTGGCTGGGGTTCGTTGGGTACTATTGGATCCTCCGGTTCCACCAAATTGTCAGTTGCAGTTTGTGCTGCTTGAACTTCTTCCAGTTCTACTTCATTGCCACTAATTTCTTTTACAAGAAATTTCTTTTCTAAAATGGTGGCATGTTGAGCAACAAACACCTTTTGTTCCTCACTTTGGTAGAAAAGATATTCATGTGAATTCTTTGGATATCGTACAAATTTACACAGAACTGACCTTGCCTCGAGTTTGTCCGGATTTTTCTTTTTGACATAGGCCGGACAACCCTATATCTTAACTCGTTTAAGATACGGTCTCTTTCCACTCCTTATCTCATATGGTGTTTTAGGAACTGACTTTGATGGAACTTGATTCAATAGGTATGCGGCTGTCTCAAGCGCATAACCCCAAAAAGAAATAGGTAACCCAGCAGTACTCATCATAGAGCGCACCATATCTAATAGGGTGCGACTCCTTTGCTCCGATACACCCTTAAGCTGTGGTGTATACGGAGGAGTAAGTTGAGAGAGAATCCCATTCTCTTTTAGATAATCTCAGAATTTCATGCTCAAATATTCTCCTCCCCGATCAGATTGATGGATTTTAATACTTTTACCCGTTTGGTTCTCAACTTCGTACTTATATTCCTTAAATTTTTCAAAACCTTCAGACTTGTGTTTCAACAAGAACACATGTCCAAACCTTAAGAGATCATCGGTGAATATAATAATGTACGTGGAACAATTCTTGGCATGTGTAGACATAGGACCGCATACATCACTATGTATCAGTCCCAAGAGTTCAGTAGCACTTTCTCCGTGTCTAGTAAACGAAGTTTTGGTCATTTTGCCTTTAAGACATGACTGGAAAGTTTCATAAGATATAAATTCGAACGGATTCAAATATCCATCTTTATGCAACTTAGCCAGTCTTATCGCATTGATATGACCTAGTCTACAGTGCTATAAGAAGGCTTCGTTCATTTCTGAACTTTTTCCTATTGTGTGTGTTCTATATATTAAGAACTGTACTTTGATTCAGAATGTATATACCGTTACACAATGTTCCAAACCCAATCAACACTTGATTTTGGAAAATTTTCGTAACATTATCCTCTAATGTGAGATTATATCCTTCTTTAATTAGCAAAGAAACCGATATAATGTTGCACATCATGTTTGGCATGTAGTAACAGTCGTTCAGAACCAATGTATTACCGGTTGGTAATACAAGGTGATATTCGCCAACTACTTTGGCTGCAACAATTGCTCTGTTCCCTACTTATAGAGACTTATCACCCTTTCCCAGTTCTCTACCTTTCTTAAGCCCATGTAACAGATTACATATGTGGGATCCTGATCCGGTATCTAATACCCAGGACGTAGAGGAAACTGAGAAACAGTTCTCGGTAATGAACACACCCGAAGAAGATGCATCAGCATGCTCTTTATTCGTTCGGATAGCGTGGGAATCTTGGTATTCACTTATTCCTTTCTCAGACATATGACAGTCATAAGATAGAGCGGGACCAACGTTCCCTAGCCCTGTATAAAAGGCGGGTTTGGTCAATACATCAATATTATTATCTTGATTAAGACGTGTCATTGGTCGCTACCTGGAGAGAGAGAGAGAGAGAAGGAAACACTTTAGCGTGCGCTCTTGCAAGATTAGATTGGTTATTATCTTATCTAATCAGGATGTCTCCCACTGTTTTTATCAAATCTTTCTTCAAACCATAAAAGGTAAGATTAGCCGGGATTAATTACTTTCTACAAGTTTGCTAACAGGTCAGCCAGACAAGTGTCGGTACTCCGAAGGAGGTTCCCCGTGTTTTCTCAGGGACCTAATTAAAATAAACCTCGTTTCCTTAGAGGCATAACCCCGTTGACACCTTTCTAGTGTAAGTCGACGTTAAACACCCCACATGATGCGGGGAGGCGGAATAGGTAAAACAATCATTTTGTTTAAACTAACATCGACTAACTTTACGGATCTTTGCTAAAACCTAACTAACAACTATCTAGAAGTGATTAGCTACTATGATAGATGATTATTCCTAGAGATTCAAGTCCTTCTTGTCCTTGTAGTTCACCTCCTCGTCGGCCTCCTCGTTGTGATAGAAGATCCACCCGAGAGCTACTTCTCCAAGCTTTAACCTCTCACTTGAGGTAACTAGGTGGCTATGAGTGCTAATCAAAGTAACGTAGAGGATATAGAAGAGGATTAGGGATCTATTAGCCTTGCTAACCCTAGGATCTCAACACATGAGAGGATTAGGGTTGGTTCTTTGAAGAGAGAGAGCTTGAGGAGAGAGAAGGTGTGAGTGAGAATGATATGAATAATATCTCATTTGTGAATATATGAAGCATGGTAATTATTAAATGAATAACATATGATAATATCAACCATGGTTCATTAACTCACTATGTGTGAATCATCTCATGAGTCATTAAGTAATAAATGCTTCATTAACTCATTTGGATGAATCACACCATGAGTCACTAATCCATTTAATGCAAATTCCACCTAAGCTCTCCACCTCATCTTTCTTCTAGAAGCTTCTCGACAAATTACGAGAATACCCCTCCTATCCGTGAAAACACGGAAATACTGAGACTGTATAAATCCAATAATCCAATACTATAATCTGGCTTAAACTAAAGCCCGCTAGTAAAAACTATCCGAACATCGTACGTGCAAAAATACACGTATGTGTCCGAACCCTTGTCGTAAAACCATACGACCTCTATATCGTTTCGCCTGAAGCAGGGAAACCCTATGTGTGGGACTCTAAAGACTCGACACTTCGCTGGCAGTGGGTTTAACCATAGGCTGCAAGCGGTACTAGCTGTACGTAACGGTCCCCAAGTAGATGTCGATAAGAAGGCCGATGAAGAAATCTATTCGAACTCCTACTGAGCCTGATGTGACAATCTCCGTACAGTCTGGTCTATTCGTTTAGGACTATCGCATATCGGGCCTAGGGGGCGGCAAGCGTCAGTCCCCTAAAAGCGGTATAAGTCGTGTCGGATTGAAGCCCATTACACCTTGAGAAGCTATTGGAAATCCTACCAGTAAATCTCGTTTGCCCTGGCCAGGGACTTTGTGTAATGGCTCTCCAAACACAGCGCGATATCAACTCCCAATACCGGGAGAGACGAATCCTATCTAACCGCCACTGCCTCCAAGTGCTTCAGGACTGCACCCAACTGCTACCTGTTTGCATGACTCCTTTGAGCCGTGGTAGGGTAGCAATCTAAGAACAGTGGGAAAACACTCGAGACAAAGCAGCAGTGTCAAGTCTGCACTATGCTGTACTCATGTCACCTGGGAACTGTTAACTGACGACGGGTATAATACCAACCAACAGTTCCATGCGGGTCCTATCCGGTGTACCCGTAGCCCAACGAGCACCAGTATACTATCTCCAGTACAACGTACTGATGGCTGTGCGACAGACCATCTCCCTAACTGGGATGAGAAGCGTACACAGTAGTCTACTCTGGAGTATCAATGCCCTGTCTCGATAATCCTACGACTAGGGACCTGAGAAAGGATGTGCTTGTCGACTACCCAGCCCCCACTAGTGTGACTGCCATCACAATGCTGGAAGTCAAGCAAGATCCTAAGGGATCTATCAATATGTATTCGCGATATGCTAATATATACACATATTAAGATAGACCTAAACCAAGTAGCATACTACTATGTTGAGCGAGACTTTTAATATAACTGTGAATATCCCAAGCTTCCATTAAGTAATATACAAACTAGTATGATACAATAATGGCCCCTAGGGCATATACACTAACTATCTCCCACTTGCACTAGGGCCATGTACTGGTATATCGAAGACCTATCATCTCGTATAGCCTCTCGAACTGTGTCTGAGGTAAGGCCTTTGTGAATGGATCTGCAGTATTCTCCTGTGTAGAAACTCTTCGGACCTCGATCTCCTGGCGATCTATGATCTCCCTGATCAGGTGATACCGCCTTAAGATGTGTCTGGACTTCTGATGGGACCTGATTTCCTTCGCTAAAACAATAGCTCCATTGTTGTCACAATACAGTGGTATTGGATCAGCAATAGTAGGAACCACCTGAAGTTCTGTTAGGAACTTCTTAATCCAGACTGCTTCTTTTGCGACATCGCAAGCAGCGATATACTCCGCTTCCATCGTCGAGTCAGCAACGGTGTCCTGCTTGGAACTCTTCCAGCACACCGCCCCTCCATTGAGGGTAAAGACATAACCTGACATGGACTTGGAGTCATCCTTGTCACTCTGGAAGCTGGAGTCAGCAAAAGCCTCGATCTGGAGGTCTTTTCCACCGTAAACCAAGAACATATCCTTAGTCCTTCTTAGATACTTGAGAATGTTCTTTACTGCTATCCAGTGCTTCTCCCCTGGGTCTGACTGATACCGGCTTACCACGCTCAGTGCATAAGCTACATCTGGTCTGGTACACAACATCGCATACATTATAGAGCCTACCGCAGAAGCGTAAGTTATAACTGACATGCGATCCCTTTCCAAATCAGTCTTGTGAGACATTTCTTTGGATAGGGTGATTCGGTGGCAAGCTGGTAAATTACCGTGCTTAGAATCTTCCATACTGAATCTTTTCAGTATGGTGTTGATATACCTGGACTGCGAAAGTCCCAACATTCTCTTAGATCTATCACGATAGATCTGGATCCTCAGAATTTAAGAGGCATCACCCAGGTCTTTCATGGAGAACCTGTGTGACAAGAATCCTTTGACAGATTGTAGCATAGGAATGTCATTTCCTATTAATAGAATGTCATCCACGTACAAGACGAGGAATACGACAGTTCGTGCTACAATTTTACTATATATACATGGTTCATCTGGAATTTTGATAAAGTCATATTCTTTGACCGTTTCATCAGAACAGATATTCCAACTCCGCGACGCCTGCTTTAGTCCATAAATGGACTTAAGCAACCTGCACACTTTCCCGCTGCTCCCACTCTGATTGAAACCTTCTGGCTGATCCATATAGACGCACTCTTCTAAATTACCATTTAGAAAAGTCGTCTTTACGTCCATCTGCCAGATCTCATAATCATGGAAGGCGGCAATGGCAAGAAGGATCTGAATGGATTTGAGCATAGCCACTAGAGAAAAAGTTTCGTCATAATCCAAACCAGCTCTTTGACGAAAACCCTTTGCAATAAATCTAGCCTTATAGGTTTCCACCTGTTCATCTACACCAATCTTTTTCTTGAAGATCCATTTGCATCCTATGGGTTTTACCCCATCTGGAGCAAAGTCCAAAGTCCATACTTTGTTGGTGTACATTGACTCCATCTCGGTCCGCATTGCATCCAGCCATCTTACCGAGTCGCCGCTCTGGATGGCCTGCTGGAAGCTAGTAGGTTCATCATTATCAATGACGCAATCCTCTCTATCCCCATCTATGAGAAGACCGTAGTATCTCTCAGGCGGATGAGACGGCCTACTACTCCTGCGGAGCGGTGCGGGAATGTCCTGTTCTTCTGGAACTACTGGTTCTATCAAACTTTCAGTAGTAGTTTGTGGTTCTGGAATTTCTTCCAGTTCTATTGCGCTCCCACTTGTTTCCTTTTCTAAAAACTGCTGTTCTAGAAAATGAGCATTACGAGAAACAAAAACCTTTTGTTCCTCTGCGTAATAGAAAAAATACCCCTTGGAGTTCTTTGGATATCCCACAAACTTACACTGTACTGAGCGTGCCTCGAGTTTGTCCGCATGCTGCTTTTTAACAAAAGCTGGACATCCCCATATCTTCAGATACTGAAGATAGGGTTTCTTCCCACTCCACATCTGATATGGTGTGGTAGGCACAGTCTTGGTAGGAACCCTGTTCAAAAGATATGCAGCTGATTCTAGCGCATAACCCCAGAAAGATCGCGGTAACTCAGCATTACTCATCATGGAACGTACCATATCCAATAGGGTTCGGTTCCATCTTTTCGATACACTGTTATGCTGTGGAGTGTATGTAGGAGTAAGCTGAGAGAGAATTCCTTTCTCTTTTAGGTAACCCAGGAACTCGGCACTTAAGTATTCACCACCTCGATCAAATCTCAGTGTCTTGATACTTTTGCCGGTTTGGTTTTCTACTTCATTCTTATATTCTTGGAATTTCTCAAAGGCCTCGGATTTATATTTCATTAAGAAAATGAATCCATACCTAGAGTAATCATCCGTAAAAGTAATGAAATAAGAAAAACCTCCTCTTGCATGTGTAGACATTGGACCACATACATCGCTGTGTATGAGTCCTAAGAGCTCGCTCGCTCTTACTCCATGTCCAGTGAATGGAGTCTTTGTCATCTTTCCTTTGAGACATGATTGACATGTGGTATAAGATTGATATTCGAACGGATCTAAATATCCTACTTTATATAACTTAGTTAACCTTGTCTCATTGATGTGACCCAGTCTACAATGCCATAAGAAAGCCTGATTTATATCTGGAGAATTTCTTTTTAGTGTGTTCTGGACATTGAAAATCTGTAATTGGTTTAACACGTATATACCGTTATCTAGTGTACCGGACCCAATCAAACCATGATTAAGGTGGATGTTAACAACATCGCTTACAAACGTGCAATTATAACCTTCTTTTGATAACAATCAAATTGATATGATATTACACGTTAAACTGGCTACACAAAAACAGTTGTACAAAACCAAAATATGTCCACTCATCAATCCAAGGTGATAATCCCCTATGGACACAGCACTCACGCTAGCTCCGTTAGCAACCTGGAGGGTTATATCACCAACCTTCAGCACTCTACGGTTTCTCAGTGCCTGCAATGAATTACATATATGAGATCCTGATCCGGTATCCAATACCCAGGAAGTAGAGTTGATTGACAGACAATTTTCAATTACAAACACAGCTGAAGTCGAAGCCACAGCTTGCTTCGGGTCCTGGTTCTTAGCAATCCAAGCTTTGCAATCTTTCTTCTAATGGCTTTTCCTACGACAGTGGAAGCACTCGTCCTTTTCCACTACTGGCACCGCAATCTTTGCCTTTCCCTTAGCTCCCACCTTACCAACACCTCCTCTTGGTTTGGTAGCGGCCTTCTTCTTCCTTCCTTTGGCCCTAGCCTTGGACCCGGAAGAGGAAGCACTGCGAACAAACATAGCGGGTGTTTCCCTTGCCTTCTGCAAGGTGCCCTCTGCATTCCTCAACATGTTAAGGAGTTCTGGAAGTTCAACTTCTTTTCCTTGAATGTTGAAATTCAGAATAAATTGGGCGTAGGTGGAAGGAAGGGACTGAAGAACCAAGTCTGTATATAGCTCGTTCTCTAATGTTGTCCCGAGGTCCACGAGCTCTTCTATATAGCCAATCATCTTAAGGACATGTTCTCCTACAGATGATCCGACGGCCAGCCTCGACTGGAACAAGTTCTTCGAGGCCTCGTATCTTGCTATACGAGATTGCTCTCCATACAAATCCTTGGTGTGGAGAAATATGGATTCTAGATCCATATTCTCGTGCCTCCTCTGATGTTCATTATTCATAGAGGTAAGCACGATGCATTTGGCCTTCGCGCAATCAATCTCCTAGGTCTTGCGGATTTCATTATCCGCGACACTGGATTCTAGACCAGGGACAACAGTTGTCTTACTGGTAAGGACATACCCCAATTTGTCATAAGTAATTGCCATCTTAACATTCCGGAACCATTGTTTATAGTTTAGCCCTGTCAAAATATTTTTATCTAATAGTAACTTAATGCATGTCATGTTCTGGGTCGCTGCAATGAGAGAGAGAGGGAACACTTTAGCATGATGCTCTTGCAAATTTAGAGTGGTTTTTAGTTTATCTAAACATGATGGCTCCACTGTTTCTCGAATCCCTCCTTAAAACAAAAAGGAAGAATTAGTCAAGACTATTCTCACCGTACAATACTTTCTTAACCGTTCAGCCAGGCCGGTGTCGGTACTTCGAGGGAGGTTTTACGACGTTTTCGCGAAGTTCCTTAATTAAATAAGATCTTTTCTCTGGGGGAGTAGCCCCGCTGACACCTTTCTCGACACCTACTTGGTTTATAGCATTGATCGTTAAGTGACGAATCTCCTGATGAGTAGCGGATACTAATAGTAGGATCGGGATCCAAATATCATCGTGTGATAAAGCTGAAGGAATCCTACCAAAATTATCACACTCCAAATGGTATGCAACTCTTAGCAAATTTCAGTTTGTTTAGAAATTCCCGATATCTTTTTCTGCCCCATGCTCTTATGACCTTGGCGTTGGTCAAAATGTCATAAGTCACATGTCAAGTTCTACCTATTATTATCTTGTTAATTTGAACCCATCCGTACATACCCCTGACGTTGGCCAAATGATAGTACGACTGTCCCAAACCAACTTATCTATCTATGCAACAAATGAATAGCCAGCAGCTACCAAACACTATGCCTTGGCGTTGGTCAAAATACATAGCTTGAATACTACTGAATACCCAAATGAAATGACGGAGGGCTACGAATGGTTTTGGCGAAACCGTGAACGTAGTGAACTTGATATGATCGAAAGAACCTGATAGCTTTTAAAAGGAGTGGTTAAAGCTCCGCAATTAAAAAAATATCTTCTGTTTTAAAATAACTGAGTGGTTTCTTTTAAACTGTTCCAACGATTCAACTTTGGTTTATTTTCTTTGCATTAATAATGCGTCCCATCAATTAACCTATCATTGCAGAAAACAACAAAAATACAACGTCCTCTTATGCCATCCACATTCGCCACTGTGCCCCGTCATTCACCCGTTAGGTTACTTAACTAACGACAAAGCGGGGGCTGGGCTAGCGCGGGTGCAAAACATAAGTAACGCCTAATAGATATCATATATAGATATTGTACATTCGTCAGACGCAATAATAAGCATTCCAGATCACAGATGAACATATTGGATTTTCTACGAATCCGCATTCCTTTTGAGCCTGCAAAGAAAGACGGATTACACAGTCGCGATGAATAGCCAAAACCCCACCCTAGACCCCTACGGGTACGGAAAACTACCCGTCAAGTACACGGAGTGAAGCGGTCTCCCTCAACGACGTGAGTAGGCCACTAAACACTTCAAAATACCCGGTAGTTTGTGCACCCCATCTTGGGTCTATTCTAGGAGCAGAAAACAGTAAATGAAATAATACAATGGTGGCTATAACCTCAACCCGGATGTGCCCCGCAAAAGAATATTACAACAAATTACAATTTACATTTGAATGAAAGAAACACTCATCTCACATCCCCGGCTATCCATTCACGACAATCCAACAAGTCCACATTCACAAACCAGTAAAAACCATTACGGAAATGCGCAACCCCCTGCTAACCGACATACTAGCAGTTAGGGGAGATTTACGAACACATTAAACATATCACAGATATAATCAAGTTAGCCAAACATCTTAGAATTTCGATCAAGCAAACACAAATGATTCAACTCCAAACAATTCTCTGTGCACATAAAACCTGAGCAGAAACAAATCATCCCAGAAAACACAACATCAACACAGAAGAATAACTGAGAAAATTTGTGTTGACTCGGAGTCAACTCGGTCGCGGATCCACGGCGGATCGCTTGGATCGGCGGCGGTTCCGCGGCGGTATGGCCGATTCACAGCCCTAAATTTCTTCACAATTCTTAAAATTCCCTGCTTGTATTTTTAAGGGTCCATGAAAAATTTTTAGACCCCGTTTTAAAATCGGCAGAAACATGGTGAAAATGATGTTTTTTCGGGTTTGTTTTGCGATCGAATTTCTAACAACTTTGCTAACATGTTAGTTATGGTTTAGCTAGGCTCTGATACCACTGTAAGTCGACGTTAGACACCCCACATGATGTGGGGAGGCGGAATAGGTAAAACAATCTTTTTTTTAAACTAACATCAACTAACTTTACGGATCTTTGCTAAACCCTAACTAACAACTATCTAGAAGTGATTAGCTACCATGATAGATGATTATACCTAGAGATTAAAGTCCTTCTTGTCCTTGTAGTTCACCTCCTCGTCGGCCTCCTCGTTGTGATAGAAGATCCGCCCGAGAGCTACTTCTCTAAACTTTAACCTCTCACTTGAGGTAACTAGGTGGTTATGAGTGCTAATCAAAGTAACCTAGAGGATATAGAAGAGGATTAGGGATCTATTAGTCTTGCTAACCCTAGGATCTCAACACATGAGCCGATTAGGGTTAGTTCCTTGAAGAGAGAGAGCTTGAGGAGAGAGAAGGTGTGAGTGAGAATGATATGAATAATATCTCATTTGTGAATATATGAAGAATGATAATTTTTAAATGAATAACATATGATAATATCAACCATGCTTCATTAACTCACTATGTGTGAATCATCTCATGAGTCATTAAGCAATAAATGCTTCATTAACTCATTTGGATGAATCACACCATGAGTCACTAATCCATTTAATGCAAATTCCACCTAAGCTCTCCACCTCATCTTTCTTCTAGAAGCTTCTTGAAAAATTACGAGAATGCCCCTCCGATCCGTAAAAACACGGAAATACTGAGACTGTCTAAATCCAATAGTCCAATACTAGAATCTGGCTTAAACTAAAGCCCGCTAGTAAAAACTGTCCGAACATCGTACGTGCATAAATACACGTATGTATCCGAACCCTTGTCGTAAAACCATACGACCTCTATATCGTTTCGCCTGAAGCAGAGAAACCCTCTGTGTGGGGCTCTAAAGACTCGACACTACGCTGGTAGTGGGTTTAACCACAGGCCGCAAGCGGTACTATCTGTATGTAACGGTCCCCAGGTAGATGTCGATAAGAAGATCGATGAGGAAACCCATCCGAACTCCTACTGAGCCTGATGTGACAATCTCCGTACAATCCGGTCTGTTTGTCTAGGACAATCGCATATCGGGCCTAGAGGGGCGGCAAGCGTCAGTCCTCTAAAAGCGGTATAAGTCGTGTCAGAGTGAAACCCATTACACCTTGAGAAGCTAATGAAAATCCTACCAGTAAATCTCGTTTGCCCTGGCCAGGGACTTTGCGTAATGGCTCTCCAAACACAGCGTGATAATAACTCCAAATACCGGGAGAGATGAATCCTATCTAACTGCCACTGCCACCAAGTGCTTCGGGGCTGCACCCAACTGCTACCTGTTTGCACGACTCCTTTGAGTCGTGGTAGGGTAGCAATCTAAGAACGGTGGGAACACACTCGAAACGAAGCAGCAGTGTCAAGTCTGCGGACTATGCAGTACTCATGTCACCTGGGAACTGTTAACTGACGATGGGTATAATACCAACCAACAGTTCCCTGCGAGTCCTGTCCGGTGTACCCGTAACCCAACGAGCACCTGTATACTATCTCCAGTACAACGTACTGATGGCTATGGGACAGACCATCTCCCCAACTGGGATGAGAAGCGTACACAGTAGTCTACTCCGGAGTATCGATGCCCTGTCTTGATAATCCTACGACTAGGGACCTGAAAAAGGATGTGCTTGTAGGCTACCCAGCCCCCACTAGTGTGACTACCATCACAACGCTGGTAGTCAAGCAAGATCCTAAGAGCACTATCAATATGTATTCGCGATATGCTAAAATATACACATATTAAGATAGACCTAAACCAAGTAGCATATTACTATGTTGAGCGAGACTGTTAATATAACTGTGAATATCCCAAGCTTTCATTAAATATATACAAACTAGTATTATACAATAATGGCCCCTAGGGCATATACACTAACATCTAGACACCTACTGGATTAGTTAATTGTAAACTGCAAAACTCTCCTAGGTGTAACTCTTACTCGCAGTGGGTATCGGGATCCAACTATCTCATAGAAGGTATGCAATCTCATTGCAAATTTCAACACTTGAAATTCCGGATAAATGTTTTTACCCCATGCGATTTATGACCTTGACAAAGTCAACAAACCATAAACCACAAGTCAAGTTTAACCCGTTCATTTCATGATTGAATTAAACCCACCCGCACGACCCTTTACAAGGTCAATAAGGCCGTACGACTACCGTAATCCAATCGCATCACATGCGGCAGATAAACACTATTCAGCTACCGCACACTACGCCTTGACAAGGTCAACAAATGCAGCACGAATACTAAATAGCACTTATCTAAAATGACGGAGGGCTACATTGGTTTTTCTAACATTTCAGAAAATATAAAATATTATTTTTGGAATTTAATATTAAAATAATATATTAACCGAAAACTGCCGATTTGCGAAATTGGGGTTTCCGAATAATGGTATAAATATATACCAATAATTACGAAATAATTGAAGATTAAAATGATTTATTCATTTAAAAATATATTTATCATATTTGGTATTTTTAAAATTTATTATATGCAGTTTAAATAAAAACCCGATTAGTGCACTGCTAATCGCGATTAGGCCAAATCCGTGTTTCTACAATTTTCCATGGCTAATGCACCATGGCATGTTGCATTTTAGTTACATGTTGTTTGATTGTGTTGTTCTGGGGTATTATATGGTTTGGTTTTAAAAGAAAAGAAAAAAGGTTAAAGAAAGAAAGATTGGAAAGAGAGAGAAAGAGAGTAAGTTATGGGTGTGAGGGTGAGAATAAGAGAAAGAGAGAGAGGGCAGCCCATTTTGCTCATCCCATTTGTTTTCTCATCTTCTTCCTCCTCATCTCCCTCCACAAAAATCCCCAAATATCATCTCAAAATATTCATCCAAACCCTAAACCCCTTTCATTAAAAATGATCCCCTCTTCATACTCTACAAAATGGACCAAGCAAAGTTGGATTTTGATGACATTGGGAGTCTAGGGTTTTTCTTGAGTTGCCCAAATGAGGTATAATTCCTTCACTTAGTTTAGTTTCAAGTTTTCCTAGCATTCTACTTTAGTTTAGAATTTATTTACGAATGGGTTTGTGAACTTAGAAATTCAAGAGAAGGGTTTGAGTGTTTGTTTGGAATTGGTGGTATGGAGTGGCTGCCTACAGACCTTGGTATGGATTTGTATGGCCTAGAATAGAGAACACGAACTTAGAACTTTCCGACATCGGTAAATTTGAAAGTTTGTAAGTGTAATTAGGAATCTGGGATTACCCGAGAGATCCATAAATTAAGTTCCCTTGACAGTGAGACGTGCAGGCAACCATGAAGCAACCCTAGAAACCTGAGCCCCTAATAAGCATTCCAGGCCGCAGATTTATTGGATTTGGCCGCAAATTGCGGCCAAGTCGGGGTGGTTTTGTGTGATTTTTGGACCATAGCCTCCTTATCAGATATCTAGAGCAACCCAATGTGCAAAATGTTCTAGTTTGGCCTATGGTGAAATCTGGGAGTGGTTTTGCTATGTTGTTGTTTTCGTGTTTTCCGTATTTTGAATGCTTAGTTTTGGTAATTGGTATTGTATTTGGTTGTTGGGCGTTTGTACATCAACAACAAGGGTTGTTAATTATTTTTGCACACGTAGGCTTTAGGTTCTAACCTATGAGCGCACCCTGTGCCGTATCGGTTTTCCGGATTCGATTTTAATAGCGATTGCGATTGTGTGTTATTGTAGGTACCTTCACGTGGATTCCGAGACGACGGAGTATGGCGTCATCGACTTCGTCAAGCAAGGAGCAATGTGAGTAGATCTATATCTATGGGGGAAGTCGGGTGGATGGCGTATAGCACCCCCGCAAGTTTTTGATGGAAAACGATCTATAGGATATAATCGTAGAAACCTAGATTAGGAACTAGGGTTATGGTTAAATAGATAGTCAGAGAAAATATGAGTGGTTGGATATAGATATATTGGGATATGAGATGAAAGTTTTAGGGATATGAAAAGTGAAAGTGAATCACGACTTATAGATAGGTAGTTACACTAGAATAAGCATTGAGATTTAGAGTAACATGAAACTAGATTAATAAGGAGAATGTATATATAAAATTGACTTGATGTAAGATGACTTAATGCGAGAAAAAGAATTTACGATGTGACATGATGACTTGATGTATGTCGGTATACGGATGCGAGTCGATCGAGATTATTGATACCTTGCCGGTTCCCTGATATGAGTTTGTTATGGATGTGACCTGGGACATAGGCATATAGATATATATAGAATGTCGTGAATCATGAGTGATATGTCGTACGAGACGTTAGGTCCGTACCCCTCATTGTCATATAGGATGATAGGATCCCCGATGGTTTAATACCACTGTACAATGGTTTAGCGTATGTGAAGAGTTTTATGATGACAGATCCATACCCTTGACTAGAGGATGCCGTACGATGTATTGTACCGTACATGATGTTGTGAGGCTTGATGTCGATTTTTAGATTCACCGACTCAGTTATATTGTTAGATACGTATACCTGTTAGCATTTTGCATACGATTTACTTTATACTACGCTCATGTCACTCGCATTGCATTACTCATACCTGTGCTAGTACACCTGCACCATTATCGATGATGCGTATGTAACACTTACACAGATTGGCCGGTTCACACACTTCATCATCGATAATTGCCATGTCACTACACGGTAGGATTGCTGCATCATGATATGAACCCTTGCATTATTTACCAGCTATAGTTACATATACACCTTTATACGATGTTGTATTTGACATCCGATTAAATTGGGAAGCGCAACACTTATTTAAAAACAGGATTTATTTTAAAGAGCGGTTTTCCCTTGATATGTGCATATTACTGTTCCATGTTGCATGATATATGGATATGCTTACATTTCTGTTATATGTCGCATACATCATGCTTTATGATTATACGCATTGAGATAAGCTGTTTTCATGAGATTTCTGGATTTGAGAACCGTAGTTATTTCAAAAGAAAGTATGTATTGTTTTCAAAAACCCGATTTCTCTTGATATGACATTTCAGTGCGTCCACCATGCATTTTCTCGGTTCTGAGACGTGTGATATGTGAAACCCGATTCGAGGAGTTGGATGATCCGTTGGCGGATTCCTGGTGGACCCGGTACGGTACCCCGGGGCCAGAAGATTGTGGGGATGACGATGATCCTGGCAGAGGGACTACTACCTACCAGTGATTGGCTGGACATGGCGGTTATCCAAAGGGTACTGACCGGAGTCAAGAGATGGATATGGGCCGACCCGTTCTGCCGGAGCCCACAGGACGATCCTGCAAACGGAGCCCAAGGGCCGATCCGGACTGACGGAGCCCGAGATATGAGGATTTACGTGTCGATGCTGGACACGGGTTCATGATGTTTCGAGTGTCGATACTGGACACTCAGGTTCCATGATTTTGTTGTGTCGCGAGAGACACACGTTGATTATATCCTCATACTTTCATGCATATGCTTTTATGATATTTACATGCATGATGTTGTTGTGTCATTGGTTAACACGTGGACGAGATCCACATGCATACAGGCATTGATTATATGGTTGGATGATATCCCCATGCATATTGACACTGAGCATATTATTAGCACATATACAGATACGGTCACCCTAGATATCATAGTATTACCTTTATGATATAGTTGACCTAGGAAATCGTTGTTTATTTGATTTCTATCTTTTGATATTTTCTACTCACGAGTTGGCAACTCACCGCCGTTGTGCCTCAGTTCTTGCAGGTTGATTGCATGGATCAGTAGCGGCTTCGCTGGCACACAGTTGCATTCGGGTGTTTTGCATTGGTAGGTGGGACATTTGTATTGTGCCCACTCTTGTATTTACTATTCTTATTGTATCTAGTCAACTCCATCAATCAACTAGTATTTGTTTAAGTAATGAGACTTAGTGAGACTTGTGGTTGCGAGACTTATTCCGCTACTTGTGGTTTTGATGTCTTGCTTATTTCTTTAACTTTTGTGGTGATCTTCGCCGTTGGGCATCGTATACTTATATTTATGCTTTGTGTGGTTGTGGATACGCCGATTGGCAAAGAGCTAGCTCCCTCTTGGGGATGCCTTTATTATTATCACGTGTTATGGTTTTGGATCAAAAAATACAAAGGAGGTGCTGCCCAAATCTTTAAAAGTCGAAACATGTGTTCAACTAGTAACACCCACTTGCATTTTTATATTCCATTGTTTATGTATTTAGGAAAACTTTTGATTTCATCATACCTTATTTTCAAAACTTCACCTCTTTTATTTTCTTAAAAAGGTTTAGATTTCTGGGTTTTGGCTTACTTGAATTACGTTACGCCTTTACACCTGGCGTGATTTAAGTGCCGGTCACGAGCTAATATTTCGGGTCATGACAAAGTTAGTATTAGAGCGCTAGATTTATCCTTTGTTCGAGTTAGGTTTGACTATGTGGAGTTTGGGGCGTAAATTATTTCGGAACCTAGGCTTGACCTTACGAAACTTAGACTTGAACAGGGGGTATTAGACCCGAACTTTCGTTTCATATGTTGACCCTGATTGATGGAGTAGGTAGCTTGAGTAGAGTGGCATACCGTACGTATGTTCCGCGGCATATTTACGATACGATACTCCACTTAAGAAACTTTAGGATGTACATATTTTGAGATCAGTGATCTCTTCATACCATGATTATACATCCATTTGAGATCCTTGATTCTATTTGTTTCCATGATCATACTCTTATTGATGCCGTTTCTTCTTATGATCATGTATCCATCCTGGATCTGTTGATTCCTTTCATTCTGTTGCTCTGTTTTCATGGACACATGATTGAGGTTCCTATCGCCATGGTTTGAGCGCAGATTGAGCTGCTGCTAGGGATGCGGTCAGGACGAGCTCGTCATGAACGAGGGCTGACCATTGTGTTTTCTGGTGATATGGGAACGTCTCGATGTAGTGTTTGTGTTGTGACCTCTTGTTGAGGCGAGTGTTTGGTTTTATACCGGATGATCGGGCCATTGTTAGAGCCGCCAGTTGTGAGAGGACAGTTGATGTACAGCCTACTTCAGAGATTGTGATGTCGCTTCCAGAGCTTACGAGCTAAGATCATTGGACCTTCCAGCAGAGATGCGACAGATGATAGCTAGTCTATCCTGAGTTGAGAGACGAAGGCGATTTGTCAGATTGATGCACCAACGCAGGCCAAGTTGAGTTGAAGATTTCCAGTGTGGAGAGTCTTACTCAGATCTAGAGTAGACCGATCCAGAGATGACCGTTGATGTATCGTCTTTCCTGGAGGATTGAGGCATTGTTTAGCAGGCGGACGAAGGGTATTCACGTGTTGTCTAGGCGAAGTTAAAAAGTTCGAACGAATGTCAGAAACCTATTTTTCCAAGTTTAAAGTATTCGGAGGAACATACAAGTAATTCTATGGACCCTCTAGAAGAATGAAACCCTAACTCGACATGATGACCATGGAACCGCTTTTTGAACCTTAGGGTTTGTGGCAGTTTAGCGGTGCCATCAGTGAGGCTTGGGTTTGCCCTTCTACGGTTAGTCCATTGGTACTGTGGCATGTACGAGATATTATTAAATTGTGCTCAGGTATTAAGCTTTCGGGGAATTATGGGACTTTGACGAATCGATCAAAAAGTTTGACGTCGTCCGAATATCATGTGATAAGAGATCGGCAAGCTGACCAGCTTCGAATAGAGGACCTCACCCGGATGCGTTGTGAGCTGATCGAGAACGGATGAGTATTGAGTATCCCTCCAAAGGTTAGGACGAGTTCCCGAGGACGTGTTCGGCCAGATATCTTCTACAGAGTGATGAAGATACCGAGTTCGTAATTTCGAGTCGGTGCGAGAGACTCTGGATTGACTGTAGCCGAGGACCATTGCAGTACGCTGATAGCATGACGTGACGTCGAAGTGGACGATAATAAAGACGAGTGGAGCAAGAGATTCACGCGAGATGATAACGAGCTGTTGTTACTCCCCGTTGATCCCAGAGGATCTGATATGTATACAGAGGGGTTAGGATACGGCCAGTTCCCGAGAAAATGTTGTGCTGAGAATGCAGAGGTCCAGAAAGTGAGAAAAGATTATGCAAGAGTACCAACCTCCGTATAGTTCGACATAGGCGAGATCGGAAAAGACCCTGAGCAGGTTCCCTCCAGGATACTGCTGCGATAAGATTTACACCGAGGATCGGTTGTGTTATGTGTTCAGAGGGTCAGAAACCGACGCCAGTGACATGCTGCTTTACGAGTGGTCATACGAATTGGCCGAGAGATGACCAGAGAAGTGCCAGAACGGAATCGTTCCCATGAGCACACCTGACCGGGCCGACGAGCCGATGGATTGCGAGATTGGTAATCCTCGGAGAAAATGAGAACCCAGAGAAAGAAAGCGCCAGACCGTGAGAAGGAGGCAAGTAGATGTTCTTGCTCTGCCAGTTTTGGGCGCACTGACATTTTTCGACATTGAAGGAGGTGTACCTCAATGTCATTTACAGCGATTTGCGTTTGTGATTCGAGTATCACGCTTATATCGCTTGGATTTGAGTTTTGATGATTGAGTTTCATGATATCGTTTTCGTGCACCATGGCTGCACCTACTGGGTATTTATATTTTGTGCATAGTTTTTGCACTTGAGATATGCTTTACACACCGTTGTGTTGGGTTATGATTTGTGCATATCTATTGCACTTGATATTCATTTTGTGCCTTGGTAGCACGTGTTTATGATTTCCTGGATTTCATAAAGTCGATTTGATTTGTGCATGACGGATGCACTTGATTTGGATTTTCGCGCATGTTGGGCGCATGATATGAGATGTGATTTTTGTGCACACCGGGTGCACTCATTTGGCTTTTTCATTCGTGCATGTTAGTTGCAGTGGATTGAGATTTTCATGCACTATAGATGCACTAGATGATGTTGTCGTGCACACCAATTGCACTTAGTTTTGCTTTTGTGCATATTGTGGCACTTGTATTTGGATTTGATTTCCGTGTACACCAGACGCACGTGGTTGTTGGCTACGCCTTTTGAGGCTGATTTTTGCTTTTGAGCACTTTATTTCCATGATAAGCACTATATTACGTAGTAGCCGAACATTACTGATCTGAGGACGGTACCTGAGTACTTTGCATGCATTAAAGTTTACCAAGAGGTTTTCACAAAGGAGGTATAGTCTCGCTATTTCCTACATGTCCGTGAGCGACATGAACGTTTACAAAAGAAAACCTTTTGAGATATTTTAGAAACGGCGGAACGCATATTTTGCAAAACATATACGAATGTATATTTATTACTTTACAAATGAGCGTCTGTCACCTGTGCCGTGAGTTACGCATTACACGGCGATTCAAAAAAGATTTTGCATGAGTTTTATTCACTATTTAGATGATTTTTCAAGGATGCGTATTATGTAGGTATTATAGTATTTGACTAGTGTATATTGGATTTCCGTAGATCTGTATCTCCATTGTAAATCCGAGAATATGCATGCAAATCCGATGGTTTGCGTGGCGCTTGACGGAGTTCGATTTAAGTTCTGTATTCATTTTCAGGCGCACGCGATGCGCTGTGTTATTTCTGTATCTTCCATGATTTCGGAGCCCCGTTGATTTGAGATTGAGAATTGAAACGTTTTAGTATTTAGGGGTTTAAATTTAAATTCGGAAACCGAATTTATTTAAGGGGGAAGATTGTAACATTTCAGAAAATATAAAATATTATTTTTGGAATTTAATAATAAAATAATATATTTCCCGAAAACTGCCGATTTACGAAATTGGGGTTTTCGAAAAATGGTATAAATATATACCAATAATTGCGAAATGATTGAAGATTAAAATTATTTATTCATTTAAAAATATATTTATCAGATTTGGCATTTTTAAATTTATTAGATGCGGTTTAAATAAAAACCCGATTAGTGCACTGCTAATCGCGATTTGACCAAATCCATGTTTCTACAATTTTCCATGGCTAATGTACCATGGCATGTTGCATTTTAGTTACATGTTGTTTGATTGTGTTGTTTTGGGGTATTATATGGTTTGGTTTTAAAAGAAAAGAGAAAAGGTTAAAGAAAGAATGATTGGAAAGAGAGAGAGAGAGAGAAAGTGAGATATGGGTGTGAGGATGAGAATAAGAGAAGGGGAGAGAGAAAGGGCAGCCCCCTTTTCCTCATCCCATTTGTTTTCTCGTATTCTTCCTCCTCATCTCCCTCCACATAAATCCCTAAATATCATCTCCAAATATTCATCCAAACCCTAAACCTCTTTCATTAAAAATGATCCCATCTTCATACTCTACAAAATGGACCAAGCAAAGTTGGATTTTGATGACATTAGGAAGCTAGGGTTTTTCTTGAGTTGCCCAAATGAGGTATAATTCCTTTACTTAGTTTAGTTTCAAGTTTTCCTAGCATTCTAGTTTAGTTTAAAATTTATTTATGAATGGGTTTGTGAACTTAGAAATTCAAGAGAAGGGTTTGAGTGTTTATTTGGAATTGGTGATATGTAGTGGCTGCCTACAGACCTTGGTGTGGATTTTTATAGCCTAGAACAGATAACACGAACTTAGAACTTTCTGACATCGGTAAATTTGACAATTTTTGAGTGTAATTCGGAATCTGGGATGACCCGAGAGACCCATAAATTAAGTTCTCTTGACAGTGGGACGTGGAGGCAACCATGAAGCAACCCTAGAAACCTGAGCCCCTAATGAGAATTCCAGGCCATAGATTTATTGGATTTGGCCGCAAATTACGGCCAAGTCGGGGTGGTTTTGTGTGATTTTTGGAATATAGCCTCCTTATCAGATATCTAGAGCAACCCAATGTGCAAAATGTTCTAGTTTGGCCTATGGTGAAATCTGGGAGTGGTTTTCCTATGTTGCTGTTTTCATGTTTTCCGTATTTTGAATGCTTGGTTTTGTTAATTGGTATTGTATTTGGTTGTTGGGCGTTTGTACGTCAACAACAAGGGTTGTTGATTGTTTTTGCACGCGTAGGCTATAGGTTCTAACCTATGAGCGCACCGTGTACCGTATCGGTTTTCCGGATTCGATTTTAATAGCGATTGTGATTGTGTGTTATTATAGGTACCTTCGCGTGGATTCCGAGACGACGGAGCATGGCGTCATCAACTTTGGTAAGCAAGGAGCAATGTGAGTAGATCTATATCTACGGAGGAAGTCGGGTGGATGGCGTATAGCACCCCCGCAAGTTTTTGATGGAAACCGATCTATAGGATACAATCGTAGAAACCTAGATTAGGAACTAGGGTTATGGTTAAATAGATAGTTAGAGAAAATATGAGTGATTGGATATATATATTGGGATATGAGATGAAAGCTTTAGGGATATGAAAAGTGAAAGTGAATCACAACTTATAGATAGGTTGTTACAATAGAATAAGCATTGAGATTTAGAGTAACATGAAACTAGATTAATAAGGAGAATGTATATATAAAATTGACTTGATGTAAGATGACTTAATGCAAGGAAAAGAATTTAGGATGTGACATGATGACTTGATGATATGTCGGTATACGGATGCGAGTCGATCGAGATTATTGATATTTTGTTGGTCCCCTGATATGAGTTTGTTATGGATGTGACCTAGGACATAGCTATATAGATATATATAGAATATCGTGAATCATGAGTGATATGCCGTATGAGACGTTAGGTCCATACCCCTCATTGTCATATAGGATGATAGGATCCCCGATGGTTTAATGCCGCCGTACGATGGTTTACTGTCGTGACGAGTTTTATGATGACAGGTCCATATCCTTGACTAGAGGATGCCGTACGATGTATTGTACCGTACGTGATGCTGTGAGGCTTGATGCTGATTGTTAGATTCACCGACTCAGTTATATTGTTAGATACGTATACCTGTCAACATTTTTCATACGATTTACTTTATACTACGCTCATGCCACTCTCATTGCATTACTCATACCTGTGCTAGTACACCTGCACCATTATCGATGATGCGTATGTTACACTTACATAAATTGGCCGGCTCACACACTTCATCATCGATAATTGCCATGTCACTACACCGTAGGATTGCTGCATCATGATATGAACCCTTGCATGATTTACCTGCTATAGTTACATATACACCTTTATACGATGTTGTATTTGACATCCGATTAAATTAGTAACCGCAAGACTTATTTAAAAACGGGATTTATTTTAAAGAGCAGTTTTCCCTTGATATGTGTATATTACTGTTCCATGTTGCATGATATATGGATATGCTTACATTTCTGTTGTATGTCGCATACATCATGCTTTATGATTATACGTATTGAGATATGCTGTTTTCATGAGATTTCTGGATTTGAGAACCGTGGTTATTTCAAAAGAAAGTATGTATTGTTTTCAAAAACCCGGTTTCTCTTGATATGATATTTCAGTGCGTCTACCATGTGTTTTCTCGGTTCTGAGAGCTGTGATATGTGAAACCCGATTCGAGAAGTTGGATGATCCGTTTGCGGGTTCATGGTGGACCCGATACGGTACCCTAGGGCGAGAAGATCGTGGGGATGACGATGAGCCTGGCAGAGGGACTACTACCTACCGGTGATTGGTTGGACCTGGCGGTTATCCGGAGGATACCGACCGGATTCGAGAGATGGATATGGGCCGACCCGTTCTGCCGGAGCCCGCGGGCCGATCCCATAGACGGAGCCTGAGGGCCAATCCAGACTGACGGAGCTCGAGATATGAGGATTTACGTGTCGATGCTGGACACAGGTTTCATGATGTTTCAAGTGTCGATGCCGGACATTCAAGTTCCATGATTTTGTTGTGTCGCGAAGGACACACGTTGATTATATCCTCATACTTTCATGCATATGCTTTTATGATATTTACATGCATGATGTTGTTGTGTCATTGGTTGACACGTGGACGAGATCCACATGCATACAGGCATTGATTATTTGGTTGGATGATATCCTCATGCATATTGACACTGAGTATATTATTGGCACATATACAGATACGGTCACCCTAGATATTATTATATTACCTTTATAATATATTTGATCTAGGAAATCGTTGTTTATTTGATTTCTACCTGTTGATGTTTTCTACTCATGAGTTGACAACTCACCCCCATTGTGCCACAGTACTTGTAGGTTGACCGCATGGTTCATTAGCGGTTTCCCTGGCACACAGTTGCATTCGGGTGTTTTGCATTGGTAGGTGGGACATTTGTATCGTGCCCACTCTTGTATTTACTATTCTTATTGTATCTAGTCAACTCCATTAATCAAACTAGTTTTTGTTTAAGTAGTGAGACTTAGTGAGACTTGTGGTTGCGAGACTTAGAGCGAGGGGTATTTCTCTACTTGTGGTTTTGATGTCTTGCTTATTTCTTTATCTTTTGTGGTGATCTTTACCGTTGGGTGTCGTATACCTATATTTATGCTTTGCGTGGTTATGGATCCGCCGATTGGCGAAGAGCTAGCTCCGTCTTGGGGATGCCTTTATTATTATCATGTATTGTGGTTTTGGATCAAAAAAATACAAAGGAGGTGCTGTCCAAATCTTTAAAAGTCGAAACATGCTTCCAACTAGTAACACCCACTTGCATTTTTATGTTCCATTGTTTATGTATTTAGGAAAACTTTTGATTTCATCGTACCTTATTTTCAAAACTTCACCTCTTTTATTTTCTTAAAAAGCTTTAGATTTCTGGGTTTCGGCTTACTTGAATTACGTTACGCCTTCAGACGTGACGTGATTTAAGTGCCGATCACGAGCTAATATTTCGGGTCATGACAGTTTTTAAGAAAACCTTTAGCGTAATGAACTTGATATCGTTGTAGAATCTAGTGATTTGAAAAGGAGTGTTTTTGCAGCTTTTGCTAGTTTTGCTAAAAAGGTCACTCCCGGTGAAGGGATCTCGGCTCTTTCCTTATCGAATGAGGTGCTGGATATTCATGAAGGAATACCACTATGCAAAACAAGAACTAGAGAAGCTATAAACAAAACTGAGTGGGTTGTAGCATTTGCTAGTTTTGCTAAAGTGGTCACTCCCGGTGAAGGGATCTCGGCTCTTTCCTCATCGAATGAGGTGCTGGATATTCATCAAGGAATACCACTATACAAAGCAAGAACTAGAGCTACCCTTTTTAAAATTTTGACTCTACAATATGTTTAGGTTTTTTTTCTTTTCATTAATCTCATTAATGAAGTCCCATCATTTAATATTTCTCTAAACATCACAAAAAAATAAAACGAAAATTGAACGTACTCTTATCCCATCCGCATTCGCCACGGGACCCCGTCATGCACCGTTAGGTTACTTAACTAACGGCAGAGCGGGGGCTGGACTAGCGCGGGTGCAAAACTATCACGACCTAAATGTGTGGAACGTGACTGGCACTTAAATCATGCAACGTCTAGAGGCGTAACGTAATCTAAATAAGCCAAAGCCCAGAAATCTAAATCGTTTAATGAAATGGAGTGAAGAAATACTTGTTTAAAAAGTTGATTTTAATAAAATAAAGTCACATTAAACATTTTAAAAGTATCAAGTTTTCCCGAAAATTTCGGCAGAGTTTCCTTTGTAAAAACTGGCCCCACACGGGTACAAAACATGAATAAGTATAAGCAATAATAAAAAGGCATCCCCAAGCGGGAGCTAGCTCTTCTCCGAATGGAGGAACATAACCACACGCAAGATACATCAAAATAGTGTGAAATAAGCATCTAAAAGCAAGAAATAAGAAAGCACCAAGTCAGATCACATGAGCTCGACATCAGATAACAAAATATACAAATCTCACTGTCCAGTCTCTAGGTCACATATACAAATGTTCGATGGAGTGTACTAGATACAAGGTAAATAAACATGTTCGGAACAAAAGAATATCCTCACAAAACCCACCTACTAGCAAAGTTCTCGAGTCGAAGAAAAGGAAGAAGTGTGTCCGCCGCTACTATGCTGACGGGACGGACCTGCAAGACACTGTGGCACAACGGGGGTGATTTTCCAACTCGTGAGTAGTAAGCAACATCTAAAAAAGTTATCGCAAGCATGCACGCAAAATGCGTCACAACCTATATATACAACAATGATGCTATGCACCAATATGAATGCGACATGAATGAATGATCAAGCACGAAATCTGGATATATATCTGGTATGAGAAAAATATGTGTTCTTATCTTAGTAAAACTTTTGTATAATAAAACCCGGGTATCATCAAATGAAATCGACAGAAAACCATGTCAAATATGGACACAAAAAATATATATATCAATATCTCGGTAGTCGTCTCTCAGATCGGCCCTCAAATCATTCAAATCACACGACTCCGGTCGGTATCCTCCGGATGACCGCCGGGTCAATAATCACCGGTAGGTAGTGCTCCCCTGCCAGGCTCAACTTCTCACTATACGACCCTCTTGCCCCGGGGTACCTTACCGTGTCCACCATGTACCCGCAGACGGCGTCTCTCCCCTCGAATCGGGTATATGCACATACGTGGCTCAAAAACCGAGAAATCTCATGGTGGACGCCACACACATCATATCACGAGAAAACTGCACTTTCTATTTTGAAATGATAATAAGTTTATAAATTCCTTTGCGGTTTTCCCCAAATCCAGAAATCTCATGAATACGGAAATCTCCAAGAAAATCACAATATATGAATATATAGGTAACTATGAATGTCCATGAAATCAACATGATGCAATGCGATGTATGATTAGAAGACTATATATAAATGATGATGCAATGAAGCATATGACTAGAAAACTATATATCATACATGATGTAAATGCACAGATACCGATTATTAAGAAAGTTCTAAGGTTTATCGTGACATAGCAATTACCAATTGCGTGTGCGTTTGCATAAAATAGTGCGCGTGCGGCATAAACCATTGGTAATAGTGCAAGTGTCCTAGGTTATAATATCAATATACATGATGATGCAAATGCTACATGAAAATGACATACGCATATGAACACAAGAATTATACCTAAGTCCTAACTATCGGGCATTTTACGCCATCCAAGTGATTTCCCCATAGATGTGTACATCTACTCACCGGAACGCCTCGGCTAGTCGAATCCGATCACTGCCTTGCCTTTCCTTTCCGCTTCCGACGTCTCCGTGACCGATCCTATAATCGTACAAATAATACATATGAGGCTAAATATTTAAATAGACGCGAACACAAAACGATACGACTCAACCAACGCGCACTAGCTAGACGCGCATGCACTTGGTGCAAAAAACGCGCACGACATCGCCACAAACCACAACAAGGGATTGCTATGCGTAGCAAACACCAAACCTAGAATCTAATCGTACTAATCGCACATTCACATCACACTAAAAATTTGGGGAAAAGGTTGTAGATCAATCACAACCTAAAACTTAACTAATACCATATTCTATATAAAAAAAACCTAGTTCGCAACATTAAGGTATTTTAGTGCAACACTAGGTGGATTAGTAAGTCTAGTAGCCACTAATCACACTTAAATATCCTAATTAATCCATACAAACATTAACTAAATTTAACCCTCACTTAAACACGCTAATCATCCAATTATGTTACATAAACACCTAATTAAGACAATTAAAAGCAATATTAGAAAAGTAACAACTAGATTAGATTTACAAGCCATTAGATGTTAAACTACACTTAGCTACCCTAATGAGTGATAAAAACCTTAACTTAACCTAACCCTCTCTTTAATTTTCTAAACATGCTTTAAAACAACATTAACACCTAATTAAGATTAGATTAAGACAAGGATTTGCAAAACAAACTAGGGTTTGGTTTCATACCTCAAAACGATTTTGGAAAGATCTAACTTGCTAGCCATTGCCACCCTAAATGCAAACTTGCTTCAAGAACTATGCTTAGTTTAGGAAAAGGAATTTTTTGGTGATAATTTTAATAGGAATTACTTGTTGATTTGTGGAGTTTTGATGAGGCAGTGAGGTATTTTTTTTCGTGTAGAGAAGAAGGAAGGGGGCAGCCGAGAATGAGAGAGAGGGGGAGTGAGTGGAACAATTGTTCATGCACACCATACCTCATTTATTGCACCATTCTTCTTTTAATGTTTTCATTTTTCATTTTCTTTTATTTTATTCTATAATAAAAACAACTAGAATCTCTTGATTTAAGGAAGTGAGCATGCTACCAAAAATGCGCTTTTAGTTGTCATGGTGCACTAACATGTTTTAATCTATACTAATTAATAATTAACACTAATTTAGTTTGTATGTGAAAATTTAAAATAATATTTAAAAATAAATAATTAAGGAAAATAATTAAGTAACTAGCAATTAAATAAGTAACTAATTAAACACCCATACATAAGCAATTACATAATTATAATAGATATAATTATGTCTATGTGGAAAAATAATTATAACTAGGTTTTACGGAAAATATGTGTTGTATTAATAATTATCATATAATTAACCTAAATGACTTTAAAGCGTTACAATCTTCCCCCTTAAAGAAATTCGGTCTCCGAATTTAAAAATCTAGCTACGCGTACCTTCAAAAAAGATGGGGGAACTTCTTCCGCATCCCGTCCTCGATTTCCCAGGTGATCTCTTCACTACCGGGGCCACACCAAAGAACCCTTACGTACAGTATGACCTTGGACCTCAGTTTTTTTTACCTGCCGATCTAGAATGACTGCGGGCTGCTCGGTGAAAGAAAAATCGCGCTCTAGCTGGATCGTCTGGTGTTGAATTGCGTGAAAGGGGTCATGAAGGTACTTGCGGAGTATCGATACATGAAACACGGGGTGAACATCTGGGAAGCTGGGTGGAAGAGCCAAGCGCTAAGCAACGGTACCGACTCGCTCGAGAACCTCGAAGGGATCCACATATCTGGGACTAAGCTTCCCTTTCTTCCCAAACCTCATTACGCCCTTCATCGGCGAAACCCGCAAGAAAACATAATCGCCCACGGTGAACTCAAGTCTGCGACGACGTCTATCAGCATAAGATTTTTGTCTGCTCTTGGCCGCTCTCATCCTGTCCCGAATCAACTGGATCTTCTCTATCATCTCCAGCACAAGCTGCGGTCCCAAAAGACTGCTCTCACCAAACTTTGTCCAATAAACTGGTGATCAACATCTCCTCCCATATAACGCCTTGAAAGGTGCCATCTGAATCGTCTCCTGGAAGCTGTTATTGTAGGAGAACTCCATCAAAGGTAGGTGACGATCCCAACTGCCACCGAAATCAAGAACGCAAATTCGGAGCATATCCTCGAGAGTCTATATGGTATGCTCTGACTGACCGTCGGTCTGCGGATGGAAAGTTGTACTGAAACTCAATCGGGTGCCCAAAGCCTCCTAAAGTTTCTGTCATAGTCGGCTGGTGAGCTGGGTGCCTCTTTCGGACACAATGCAAGTCGGAACGCCGTGTAGTCGTACAATCTCATCAATATAAATCTGAGCATACTGAACAAATCCGAAGGTGGTCTTCACTGTTAGAAAGTGAGCCGCTTTCGTCAATCGATCTACGATCACCCAAATAGAGTCATACCCTCGACTGGTCCTAGGTAGACCCACAGTAAAACCCATAGAGATCTGCTCCCATTTCCACTCCGGAATGGGAGCTGTAACTCTCCTGCCGACCTCTAATGCTTGGCCTTGACTTGCTGGCAAGTTAGACATCTTGAAACGAAATCTGCGACATCTCTCTTTATCCCTTCCCACCAGTAGACATCTCTCAAGCCATGATACATCTTGGTGGAACCCGGATGAACACTATAAGCTGACTGATGCGCCTCCTCTAAGATCTCACGTCTCAGTCCTTCGGAATCTAGCGCATACAGTCGAGTCCCAAATCATAGCACTCCCTGATCATCGATCACAAAATCTGAATCTCTACCCTGTCGAACCTGCTCCATGATCTCTGACAAACGAGCATCACCGGACTGTGCCTCATGGATACGATCAAGTAACTGTGGGCAGGCGCGGACATGAGCAAGCTGTCCTCCAGTCGAAGTAAACTCAAACTGTACTCGACTGTCACATAGAATTTTCCAATCTGCGGAAGACTGTCTCTGAATTGCGCTCAAATAAGACAAGCTACCTCCGGGCCTCCGACTCAAAGCATCTGCCACAACGTTCGCCTTGCCCGGATGATAAAGAATCTCGCGATCATAGTCCTTCACAATCTTCATCCAATGGCGTTGTCTCAAATTCAGATCCTGCTGCTGGAAGATGTACTTTAAGCTCTTGTGGTCCGTAAATATCTGGCACGACTTACCGTATAAGTAATGCCTCCAAATCTTAAGTGCAAAGACCACCGCGACCATCTCTAAGTCATGAGTGGGATATTTTTGCTCATGCTTCTTCAACTTCCGAGAAGCGTAGGCGACGACCCTACCGTGCTGCATCAACACACAGCCTAAACCTACTCGAGAAGCATCGCAATAGACAACAAAGCTGCCTGATCCTGAAGGCAAGGACATAACTGGCGTAGTCATCAAATGAGCCTTCAACTGCTGAAACTCTGCTCGCATGCCTCGATCCACAGAAAAGGAATTCCCTTCCGGGTCAACCCGGTCAACGGTGCAGCGATACAAGAAAAATCCTGAACAAAGCATCGGTAGTAGAAGGCCAAACCCAAGAAGTTGCGAACCTCCATCACTGATACAGGTCTAGGCTAGTGCTGAACGGCCTCGATCTGCTTCGGGTCCACACATATACCATCTCTCGTAACCACGTGACCCAAGAAATCAGAAAGCGCACTTGGAGAATTTAGCGAACAACTGGGGCTCCCTCAAATTCTGCAATGTGATCCTCAAAAGCCGCTCATGCTCCTCTCGACTCCGGGAGTATACTAGAATATCATCAATGAATACGATAATGAACTGATTAAGAAACAGCCTGAATATGCGGTTCATCAAATCCATGAACTCTGCTGGGGCATTAGTAAGCCCGAACGACATCACCAAAAACTCATAATGCACGTAACATGTACGAAAAGCAGTCTTCGGAATGTCATCATTCCGAACCCGCAATTGATGATAACCCGACCGCAAGTCAATCTTTGAGAAATGTCCCGCACCCTGGAGCTGATAAAATAAATCTTCAATGCGAGATAGGGGATATCTATTCCATACAGTAACTCGATTCAATTGACGATAATCAATGCACAATCATATATTGCCATCCTTCTTCTTGACGAATAGGACAGGAGCTCCCCAAGGTGACACACTCGGACGAATGGGCCCTTTATCCAATAAATCTTGCAACTGATCCTTCAGCTCTCTAAGCTCCGCCAGGGCCATCTGATAGGGCGGTAAAGAAATAGGCTCCGTGCCGGGGATCAAATCAATGCAGAACTCGATATCGCGCTCCGGTGGCAACCTAGGCAACTCATCAGGAAAAACATCGGAAAAATCGTTCCCAAGCGAAACCTGATCCAACGGGACCTCTGCGGCTCCAGCATCACGTATATACGCTAAGAATCCTTGACATCCCTTCCTCAAGAGACGACTAGCGTGAAGGGAAGAAATCAGACTAGGGAGGGTAGCACTACGGTCTCCCTGAACAACAAGAACTGGCTTACCCGGAAAGCTAAATCTGACCGCCTTCTCACGGCAGTCTACGGACGCATAACATGTGGCTAACCAGTCCATGCCCAGAAGAACATCGAAGTCTAACATATCGAGAAGAATCAAATCAACAGATGAAACCCTATCTCCGATACGAACAAAACAAACACGATCGAAAAACAAGTCGAGCGACAAAAGACTCGGCTATGAGAGTAATAACAACAAGCGGCTGATCAAGCAAAGACGACTCTCAGCCCAACCTCGGTACAAAGTGTGCAGATACATAGGAATGCGTAGAACCTGGGTCGAACAATACACGCGGATTAAAGGAATACACTGGAAAAGTACCTGTCACCACTGCATTCGATGCATGTGCATCCTGAGGAGTTAAAGCGAAAACTCGGGCCTATCCTCTTCCAGTACCGGCTGTCCTCTGCCTCTGCCACCTCGTCCTCTCTAAATCGGACTGCCATGACCATAGCCTCTGCCTGTCATATCTCTGCCAAGCCACACTGGAGCTGATATACCTGTATGAATTCTCTTCGGCACTGTAGCCTCAGAAATACGCTCCTCAACTAATATAGCTGTGTCTATCGCTGCAGCGTAGGTGTCGAAATGTTGGGCGGAATAGAAAGAAACAGCTGTGTGTAAAGGCCTCGTACGAATCTCTTTATGCGTTTCTCTTCGGTGTCCACCAGGTAAGGAGCATATCTGGACAGCTGAGTAAACTGAATGTCGTACTCGGATACGGTCATCCCAGGAGTCTTGCGCAAAGACTCGAAACTACGGGCTCGAGCATCCTGGACGATTTCCAGAAGGAAACGAGTGAGAAAAAACGCTGTGAGCTCATCCCAGATCATAGGAGGTAGACCTCCAGCTCGACTTCTCTCAACTGACTCGCACCACGTCTGAGCAAGACCCTCCAGACGAAAACTCGCGAGCTCGACCAATCTTTCATCAGAACATCTTAGCGAATGGCAAATCCTGGCCATCCTATCAAGGAACGTCTGTGTATCCTCCGCTGCATCTGTGCCGGTAGGAACTGGAGACTTCAGCCTCATAAACTCCTGTAATGATATGGGGATAGTCTCGACAGCAGCATGAAAAGCAATCTGGGCAGCAAGTACTATCACAGTCCCCGTAGTAGGAGGAACAACATCAGATCTATGTGCTCGGCTGGCCTCAACTAGGGATGCAACCATCTGGTGCAAATCCTGAATGCACGCCTCCAGCCTATCTATTCTGCCTGGAGAAGGGGAATCAATCTGTCCCTGAGGGGTAGGCGTACTGCCCTAGTCGGTCCTCGTCTCGGAAGAGCCCGCTCTAATCTCATCTCTGGCGGCTGTAAGTCAATGTCGCGCACCCCGCGGGTTCGCGGGGAGGCAGAATATTCAAAAAACGATTTTTCAAAGCTCACAACACCGACTTGAACTCCAGGATCGTTGCTAAACCCTAACTAGCTAACTTGTATGAGGTTTAACTACTCGGATGAAAGTTAAACCTCACGATACTTAGTCCTTCGGGTCTTCTTCACTGTCCTCCATCTCGTCATAAGCTTCGAGGATCGAAACGGATCGAGCAACCTCGACGGCCTCATCGGGTCAAAGAAGATCCACCCGAGAGTCTATAGTCCGAGCTCCAACCTCAACCAAGATAACTGGGGCACCTAGTCGTTAAACTTGATGTCCTAGGTGATGTAGAGAGTGACGATGGATTAGTGTGTCTCTATTAGCCCTAGGTTTCTCAACACATGAGACATTAAGAATAATTTAAAAAGCTAGTGAAGAAGATGAGCATGCCAAGTGAGAATGGCTAAGTCTTATGATAGAATAATGAAGCATGCCATAATTTATGAGATAAGAAAAAATATCTCACAAAATATCAACCATGCCTCACAAATATCTAACAAACACGATCATAATAAAGTGAGTCATGCCATGAGTCACACTAAGGGCCATGTCTCACTTAATGCTAGCCTCCACCTCATTTCCTACACCTCATAATTGTTTTAATCAAAAGAATAAAAACCTAAATGAGGTGTCACCTTCTAGAAACAATCCCGACTAAATTACGAGAATGCCCCTCATCCGTACATACATACCTGTATCCGTATTCCGAAAAATACGAATACAATGAGATGAAAATAATCCATCAATATAATACTAGGATCCGGCTTAAACCAAATCCTACTAGTATTATCCGCTCAAACATCATACGTGCACAAGTACACATATGTGATCGAAGCCCTGCCGTAAAACCATACGGCCTCTACATCTTTTGCCTGATGCAGGGAAACCCTCTGTGTGAGACTCTAAAGACTAGACACTACGCTGGTAGTGGGTTTATCCATAAGCCGCAAGCGGTACTAGTTGCACGTAACGGCTATCCAGGTAACTGTCGATAAGAAGGCCGATGAGCTAACTCATCCGAACTCCTGCTGAGCCTATCTGTGACAATCTCATTACAGTCCGGTCTATTTGTCTAAGAGTATCGCATATCGGGCCTAGGGGGTGGTAATCGTCAGACCCCTAATAGTGCAATAAGTCGTGTCGGAGTGTAGCCCAAAACACCCTGAGAAACTACTGGAGTACCTAACAGTAAATCTCGCTTGCCTTGGCCAAGGACTTTATGTAATGGCCAAGGACTTTGTCTAATCGCCACTGCCTCCGAGCACTTCGGGACTGCACCCAACTACTACCTGTTTGCATGACTCTTTTGAGCCGTGGTAGGGTAACAATCAAAGAACAGTGGGAACACACTCGAGGCGAAGTAGCAGTGTCAAGTCGACGGACTAAGTTGTACTCATGTCACCTGGGAACTGCTACCAGACGATAAGTATAATACCCACCAGCAGTCCCCAACGAGTCATGTCCAGTATACTCATAACCTAATGAGCACCTGCATGCTATCTCCAGTACAATGTACTAATAGCTGTGGGACAGACTATCTCCCCTGCTGGGATGAGAAGCGTATACACTAGTCTACTGTGGAGTATCGATGCTCCGTCTCGATAATCCTTTGACTAGGGACCTGTATAAGGATGTGCTTATAGACTACCCAGCTAGTGTAACTACCATCACAACACTGGTAATCAAGCAAAGATCATAAGGGCTCTACCAATATGTATAAGCGATATGCTAAAAGAAACACATGCATATATTGAGGTAGAAATAAACGAAGTAGCATACTACCATTTCGGGCAAGACTGTTACTATATCTGTGTATATCCCAAGCTTCCATTAAGTAATATAAAAACCAGTATGATACAATAATAGCCTCTAGGGCATATATCACTAACAATCTCCCACTTGCACTAAGACCATGTATTGGCATATCGCAGACCTAAGATCTCGAATAGCCTCTCGAACTCTGTCTGTGGGATGACCTCTGTGAGTGGATCTGCAGTGTTATTCTCCGAATCTACTCTCCTCATCTCGATCTCCCTGGGATCAACAATCTCCCTGATCAGGTGGTACCGCCTCAAGATATGTCTGGATCTCTGATGGGATCTGGGTTCCTTCCCTAAAGCTATAGTGCCGTTTGTTGTCACAATACTAAAGAATTGGATCGACAATGGAAGGAACCTCCTGAAGTTCTATTAGGAACTTCCTCATCCAGACTACTTCTTTCGCGGCGTCACATGCAGCAATATACTCCGCTTCCATGGTCGAGTCAGCAACGGTGTCCTGCTTGGAGCTCTTCCAACAGACCACCCCTCCATTGAGGGTAAAGACATAACCCGACATGGACTTGAAGTCATTCTTATCACTCTAGAAGCTGGAGTCAGCAAAGGCCTCGATCTGGAGGTCTTTTCCGCCATACACCAAGAACATCTCCTTAGTCTTTCTCAGGTACTTGAGAATGTTCTTTACTGCTATCTAGTGCTTCTCCCCTGGGTTTGACTGATACCGTCTTACCATGCTGAGTGCATAAGCAACATCTGGTCTGGTACACAACATCGCATACATTATAGAGCCTAGCGCAAAAGCGTAGGGTATAATCGACATGCGAGCCCTTTCCAAATCATCCTTTGGAGACATCTCTTTGAAGAGGGTGATTCCGTGATAAACCGGTAGACTACCGCGCTTTGAATCTTCCATACAAAATCTTTTCAGTATGGTGTTGATGCACCTTGACTCTGAAAGTCCTACCATCCTCTTTGATCTATCACGATAGATCTGGATCCTCAGAATGTAGTTGGCATCACCTAGGTCTTTCATGGAGAACCACTGTGACAAGAATCCTTTGACTGATTGTAGCATACGAATGCCATTTCCTATCAAGAGAATGCTATCCACGTATAAGACGAGGAATACCACAGTTCTTGCTATAATCTTACTTTAAATGTATGGTTCATCTTGATTTTTGATAAAGTCGAATTCTTTGACCGTCTCATCAAAACAGATGTTCCAACTCCATGATGCCTTCTTTAGTCCATAAATGGACTTAAGCATCTTGCACACTTTCCCACTGCTCCCACTCTGAATGAAACCCTCTGGCTGATCTATATAGATGCACTCTTCCAAATAACCATTTAGAAAATCCGTCTTTACGTCCATCTAACAGATCTCATAATCGTGGAAGGAAGCAATGGCAAGGAGGATCCGAATGGATTTAAGCATAGCCACTGGAGAAAAGGTTTCATCATAGTCCAAAACAGGTCTTTAATGAAATCCTTTTGCAACAGGTCTAGCCTTATAGGTTTCAACCTGTCCGTCTACACCAATCTTCTTTCTGAGGATCCATTTGCAGCCTATGAGTTTAACCCCTTCTGGAGCAATGTTCAAAGTCTAATACTTTTTTGGTGTACATGGACTCCATCACCGTCCGCGTTGCATCCAGCCATTTTATCGGATCGCCGCTCTGAATGGCTTGCTGGAAGCTAGTTGGCTCATCATTGTCAATGATGCAATCCTCTCTATCCCTATCTATGAGAAAACCGTAGTATCTCTCGGGCGGATAAGACTGCCTATTAGTCCTACGGAGTGGCACGGGGATGTCCTGTTCTTTTGAAACCTCTGGTTCTACCATACTTTTAGTAATAGTTTACTGTTCTGGAATTTCTTCCAGTTCTATTGCGCTCCCACTAGTTCCTTTTTCATAAATTGATTTTCTAAAAAGTGGGCAAGACGAGAAACAAAAACCTTTTGTTCTTCTGCGTAATAAAAAGATATCCCTTGGAGTTCTTTGGGTTTCCCACAAACCTATACAGTACTAAACGTGCCTCATGCTTGTCCGCATACTGCTTTTTTACAAAAGCAGGACATCCTCATATCTTTAGATACTGAAGATAGGGTTTCTTCCCACTCCACATCTGATATGGTGTGGTAGGCTCAGTCTTGGTAGGAACCTTATTCAAAAGATATGCAACTGATTCTAGTGCATAACCCCAGAAGGATCGTGGTTACTCAGCATTACCCATCATGGAACGAACCATATCCAATAGGGTTCTGTTCCGCCTTTCCAATACATCATTGTATTATGGTGTGTGTGGAAGAGTAAGCTGAGAGAGAATTCCATTCTGTTTTAGGTAACCCTGGAAATCGGCAGTTAAGTATTCACCACCTCGATCAGATCTTAGTATGTTGATACTTTTGCCGGTTTGTTTTTCCACTTCATTCTTATATTCTCGGTATTCCTCAAAGGCCTCAGATTTATGCTCCATCAAGAAGACATATCCATGCCTAGAGAAATCATCCGTAAAAGTAATGAAATAGGAATAACCACTTCTTGCATTTGTAAACATTGGACCACACACATCGCTGTATATGAGTCTTAAGAGCTCGCTCACTCTTACTTCGTGTCCAGTGAACGGAGTCTTTGTCATCTTTCCTATGAGATAAGATTGACAAGTTGTATAAGACTGATATTCGAACGAATCCAAATATCCCTTTCTATGTAACTTCGTCAACCGTGTTTTCTTGATGTGACCCAGTCTACAATGCTATAAGAAAGCCTTATTTAATTCTGGAGACTTTCTTTTAAGTGTGTTCTGGACGTTGAAAACCTGAGCTTGATTTAACACGTATATACCATCCTCTAGTGTACCTGACCTAATCAAACCATGATTAAGGTGGATGTGGACCACATCGCTTACAAATGTAAAATCATATTCTTCTTTAGAAAGTAAAGATACATATATGATATTACAAGCTAGAATAGGTACACATAAACAGCTACGTAAAATCAATATCTGCCCTCTTGTCAATCCTAGCTGATATTCCCCTACGGATACAGCGTCCACGCTCATTCCGTTAGTAATCCTGAGAGTAATATCACCTGCACTGATAATTCTACGGTTTCTCAAAGCTTGTAATGAATTACATATATGAGATCCTGATCCGTTATCTACTACGCAGGAAGTAGAGTTAATTGACACACAGTTTTCAATCACAAACACACCCGAAGACGAATCCACAACATGCTTCGAATCCTGGATTCTGGTTTTCCAAGCCCTGCATTTTTTCTGCCAATGCCCTTTCCCGTGACAATAGGAACATCCCTCCTTCCCTACTGTTAGCCCCGAAACCTTTGCCTTGCCTTTCCTTCTGTAAGTCTATCTAGCACACTCCATGTGTGTTGGGATTACTTAGCACCCTACTGGGTTTTCACAGCAACTACCATGCCAAATTAAAAATTCTAAGGTGCTAATCAATCCTAAGCTAGGATCAAGCTAGAGTAAATAGACAATATGACATGTAATCTACCATTACAAGTGGTGAACAAGTAATAGAACCTTTGTAGACCGGTCCTTCACTTCTAAAGCTCCGTGTAGAAGTCCCTTCACTGCGATCGCTGCAAGTATTGATCTTCTGAACTCTAGTATGGGTTCTCTTGGAGAAATGAACAAGCTTGCTCGAAGTCTTCGAGGTCGAAAATGATCTACATCGAGGGCACTCAAAACCCAAGCTACCTCTTCACTAGGTCAAGAACTTTGTGAAAAGAACACCCTATACTACCCAAGCAAGTGTGTAAGATGATGAAGTAGGAAGTGGGCTCACTTTAGATTTTATTTTCTCACCCATTTTCACCATTTATAAAAAACCTAGAAAGCTTTTGAGTTGAGATGAAGAAGAAGAAGAATGAACTCAAGAATAAATCAAGTGGTGAATGAGGCAACCATGGGTGAGTTAATATCATATATTAAACCATTGTAGAGACTAAACCATGGCTAAAATCATAATGGTTAGGTTTAAAATATCTTAAGTAAAACAAAATGAGTGGACTTTGGTCAATGGTCTACAAGCTTCATGAAGCTTTCAAGCCATGACAAAATCCATGTCATTTTGATTTACTTAAAACAAATAAAACCCTAAATTATAATTAGCATGGTTTAAGTCATACACATACCCAAGTTTGCATGTATCATTAAGCATGACACAAACATGTACACAAGTATATATCACATATATATTCAATATACAATCAAGTGAGAAAAGCAATCTTAAGTGAGTCAATACTAGTCAATATAAATTAATATATCAAATATATAATTATACATTAGATCATTAAATCAATACTTGATTTAACAATCCGGCTATATCCCATATAACCAACTAACATCATGTGTATCAATTTATCGAATCAACATTTGATTCGATAACCCGGCTATATCGCATATAACCGACCGATGATACAAATTGCAAGAATAAAATATGGTATCATATACGCTTATTAATCTCGGTCCCGCACATATCTCATATGTGCTCCTACTCCATTTCGCCTGAGCCAGGAAGCCTCTGTGTAGGACTCTAAAGACTCGTAAATACGCTGGCAGTAGGTGATGATCATATCAAACACCACAAGCCGCAAGTGGCATGCTAAACGTAACGGCCGCCCGGGTATTGAGCGATCAAAAGATCAACAAGCAAGCCTGCTCATACTCCTGCGAATGCAATCAGTAACACTTACCGTACAGTCCGGTCTCTTCGTCTGATATGTCGCATATCTCGTCTAGGGGTGGTAAACTTCAGACCCTAGTAACTCGATAAGTCATGCCAATGTGAGGCTCATAACAGGTCGAGAAACTACTGATAACATTTATCAGTAAATTTCAGAATCAGCCATTGCCAGGGACTTCATGTTATAGCCAATCGAGCACAACGCAACATCAACTCCCTATACCGGGAGCGACGAATCCCCTCCTATCGCTCATTGCCTCCATGTGACTTGGGACTGTACCCAAAAACCACCATTTTGCACGTTCTCTTGAACGTGGTAAGGTGGAAATCAAAGCAAGTAGGAATCACACAAGACTCTATGACGATCTCGAGTCGACAGACTAACATGTACCGGTGTCACCAAAGAACTGCCATCTGACGTGAGGTATAATACCATCTGAGAGTTCTCAGTGAGTCCATCCAGTGTACCCAGTCTCCACTGAGCACCCGTATATCATCTCTGATGTCAAACACCAATGGATATGGGATCATCCATCGCCCATCTACATGGGTCGAGAAGCTATACGCTAGTCTACTCTGGTATATCGATGCCCCGTCTTGATACACCCACGGCTAGGGACATAAAGGATGTACTTACCAACTACCTTTGTCCCACTAGTATGATCCGCATCATAATCCAGATAGTCAAGTACACATCCTAAGGGCTTTATCAACAAGTAACAGAGAGACAATCAGTGTACATATTAAGATAAAGTGCAACCAGATAGCATACTATCATGTTGAGCAAGAAAGTCCTCCCTATATATGTCCAAGTATCCACTACAATATACATCTCATGTACAGTAATAGCCTCTAGGGCATACATATAACTAACAATCTCCCACTTGCACTATGGCCATCATATAGTAGCGGTTGTAGTATCCCATACTCAACCATCCCATAAAAGTCTTTCTCTGGGAAAAGGCCTTTGTGAGTGGATCCGCCATGTTGTCCTCTGAGTCTACTCTCCTAACCTCGATCTCCCTGGAGATCAACCATCTCCATGATCAGGTTATACTGCCTTAGAATATGTCTGGGTCACTGATGGGACAGGGGTTCCTAGGCATAAGAAACAACTCCATTGTCACACAATGGTAGGAACGAAGTTCATCTCATGAACTAATAAATACCCAGACTTCCTCTTTGGTAGCATCTTTGGCAGTGATGTATCGAGCCTTTATCGTCTAGTTTGTCACGGTATATAGCTTGGAACTCTTCTAACATACCGTCCCTCCACTGAGGGTAAAGACAATGCCTGTGACTGACATTCAGTCGAGCTTACCACACTGGAAGCTATCCAGTGATTCTCCCCAGGATCGATTGATACCATCTCACTACATCTAATGAGAATCCTAACATCCATTTAGATCGATCTCATAGATCCAAAACCCAAGATTTAGGAGATATCACCTTGATCCTATATGGAGAATCAATGTGATAAGAGGAGATTGACCGAGTGTAGCATAGGAAACTCCTTCCCTATCAAGAGTATGCCATCCACGTACAACACGAGGAAGACCACCATACTTTCTACTACCCTTTTGTATATACAAGGTTCATCTACCATTTTGATGAAGTCAAACACTTTGACTACCACATCAAAACAGACATTCCAACTCCGCGATGCCTGCTATAACCCATAAAGCAACTGCACACGCTTCCGCTGCTCCCACTGTCTACGAAGCCCTCTGGCAGTGTACTTATAGACGCTCTCTTCTAAATCACTATTTAAAAAAGCAGTCATGACACCCAACCACCAGATATCATAGGCATGGTCTGTAGCAATAGCAAGTAGGATCCGGATGGACTTAAGCATAGCTTCTGGAGAAAATCTTTTATCATAACTGGTTAATGAAAAAACCTTTTACAACTAGTCTAGCTTTGGAAGTCTCAACTTTTCCATGTACACCAAGTAATCTTCTCAAGATATACTTTCTCCTGATGGGGATTTAACCCTTTAGATATAGCAATCAAAGTTCATACTTTGTTGGTGTATATGGATTCCATCTCAGATCGCTTAGCATCCAGCCATTCTTACAGAGTCCCCACTCTTGATGGCCTGCTCGAAACTAGTTGGGTCATCATCTCCTGATGCAATCCTCGCTCCCACTGTCTCTGAGAAAACCGAAGTTTCTCTCAGGCGGATGAAAAACCCTACCAGATCGGCGGAGAGCCTGAGGTTCGTCGGGAACTATTGAATCTTCCGGTTCTACCAAAACATCAGTTGTAGTTTAAGATATTCCCTTGCGAATGCTTGGGATATCCACAGAACTGACCTTATCTCAAGCTTGTCCGGATTTTACTTTTAACATAGGCCGGACAACCCCAAATCTTAACTTACTTAAGACATGGGCTCTTCCCATACCATATCGCATATGGAGTGGTAGGCACCTGATTTTGTTGGAACGCTATTCAATAGGTATGCATCTTCACAAGTGCATAACCCCCAAAAGGAAATAGGCAACTCAGTAGTACTCATCATAGAGCGCACCATATCTAATAGGGTGCTATTGCTTCGCCCCGATACACCATTGTGCTGTGGTGTATTCGGAGGAGTAATGCTGAGAGAGAATCTCATTCTCCTTTAGAATAGTCCAGGATCTCCGTGCTCAAGTATTCTCCTCCCTGATCACATCAAAGGACATAATATTTATACCCATTTCGGTTCTCTACTTCTGACTTATATTCTTTGAATTTCTCAAAAGCTTCAGACTTATGTTTCAATAGGAACATATGTCCGAATCTTGAGAGATCATCAGTGAATGTAATAAAGTATAAAGAACCAGTCCTGGCATGTGTAGACATGGGACTTACATACATCATCATGTATCAATACCAAGAGTTCACTAACTATTTCTCTGTTTCTAGTAAACGGAGCTATGTTCATTTTATTTTTGTGACATGACTGGCAAGTTCCACAAGATCTAAATTCAAACTGATTTAAATATGCATCTTTATGTAACGTAGCTGGTCGGGCTGCATTGATATGACCTAGTCTACAATGCCTCAAGAAGAATTTGTTCATTTCTGAACTCTTCCTCTTGTGCGTGTTCTGTACGTTAAGAACTGTAGTTTGATTTAGAATGTATATGCTTTTAGTTAACGTGCCTGAACCAATTGTAACATTTCAGAAAAATAAAATATTCTTTTTTGGAATTTATAAAATTAAATAATAAATATATTAAATATTTTATTAGTGCGGTATAATCAAATACCGATAAATTGGAAAAAAAATTTGGAAAATTTTAGAAATTACTAAAAAAAGGGTGTTTTATATGAATTAAGCAATTTTAAGTTAATTGTGATTTATTATACACTATTTTAATGCTAATCGCGATTAAATATCGCTGATCGCGTATTAAACTAGTTTTATGCACATGACATGCACCGTGTCATACTTTACACTTGTGTTGCATTTTGTAACTATAGCTTCATTTGGGATTTATTGTGTTTGGTTTTAAATGAGAATTGAAAAGAAAACAAAAGAAAAGAAAAGGAAAAAGAATAAAGAAATGAGGTATGGGCAAGAGAGAGAGAGAGAGGGTGACGGGTCAAACCTAGGCATGGCTCTTTGTTCATTCATCATCTTCATCTTTCCTCTCATCTCCCCTCTCATGGTTGCTGCCCTCTTCCTCCCCCATCACAAGACACCTCACTTCACCATTAAAAATTCATCAAAAGTCCATCCCCACTTCACAAAAAACATGCACAAACTCCCTAGCTACACTTTGGACCAAGAAAGCAAGAATTTTGGAGACTTGGGGCAACTCAAGAAATTTCTTGAGTTGCCAAATGAGCTAATTTATTCATCATTAGTGTAGTATTTCCAGTGCTTTTGAATCCATATTAACTTAGAACCGATTAAGTAGTGATTAGTGAGGTTTGAAAATTCCTAGTTAGGGTTTGAGGGATTTTTGAGTTGTGGTTGTGCTAATGGGCTTTAGTAGTGACCTTAAACCTCCCCAAGTGTTAGAAATCCAGACCAAACTGAAACAAATCCAAAATACAGAATTTAGAAACATCCGTGTCGGTTTGTGAATTAATTGAGGGTGCATGGAAATCTGGAGTGAACCGGGAGGTTTACGAGAAAAGAAAACAACACCACAAGCCTAGATTGACCACTACGAGGACACCCTACCAATACGAGACGATTCCTTGACACTGGAACCAAGGTGGCCGGATTTAGGGCTAGTTTGGCCGGCCACATGGAGGAGTCTGGGGTCCTGGTTTCTGATGTAGGTCATATACACCATATACATGACCCTAGTACTGTTTGTTTAACAAATTTTCACCTTAAACGAAATCTGGAGCATGTTTTCAATGTTGCTGCTTTATGTTTTGTGAGGTTTGTGATTTGAAACTTTGGAAATTGTGTTTTACCTCGATCACTTGACGTTTGTACGATGATATCGAGAGTTTTTTGGTAGTTTTGAAGGCGTAGTCCGTAGCTTCTAACCTATAGGCTTTTAGCGTGTCGTTTTGGTTTTGATTTGGATTTTAATGCGATATGATACGTTGTGACATGTAGGTACCCTTATGTGGACATCGAGGCGACAAGCAAGCACGTGGAGACATCGGTATCGGCAAGCGAAGATCAAGGTGAGTAGATATATATCTACGGGGGAAGTCGGGTGGATGGCGTATAGCACCCCCGCAGTTCGTAGTATAGAACGCGAATGCGTTATGTTATATATAGATAAATACTTATATGGTATTATAAGATATGTATACTTAGCTAGAATTGCTTTAGAAGACTTTGAATGATATTTTTGTTAGTTAATTTCCTAGTCGCGGACCTTAGAATAAGGTTTACACCCATACGCATACACACATGCTTACATTGTTTTACTTGTGCGTTTATGGGGATATGTATATATACACACACACACAGGTATGGGACTATGTGTATATATATATATATATATATATATATATATATATATATATATATACGTATACCTATGCCTGGATGATGAGGATTGTACATGGTACTTGGAGATGAGTCGATGAGATTAGGCATGATGCTACGAGATCGGTCATATGATTGGGTTCATATTATGAGATACGACATGAGATTATTAGCGGGCCTTTAGGCGATGTGTTTTTCATACACACGCATATATATATATACATATATATATATATATATATATGCAGGTGGTATCAGTTTGTACTAGACTAGATCAGTACCCCCAGTTCATGAGATATGATGATAAGGATACCGGACAATTTATGAGATAAATATGATATTCGACCCGTACCCAGATTGTGATGCCGTACGATGGATTTACCGTACGAGCTTTATATTGATGATAAATCCGCACTCTTGACTCAAGGATGTCATGTTGTATATTGTATCGTATGTGATACTATTGAGGCGGGATCACCGACTATTATATTTATATGTATCGACTCAGATTTAGGTCGTTTCCTTACCTTTTCGATTAGCCGGTTAGTTTAATCCAGTAGTTTACTTATAGATATTAGACTATACTCGAGTCATACCTATTTCAAAACTAACGAATCATGAATATTTTAAAGAAAGGCCAAGGGATTGTACGGATATTTCAAAGGTCGTATCTTTTCTTAAAAACAACGTTGCCCTTATTTTTCTAAACACCACGATTCGTGTTATTTCAAATGGCAAAAATGTATGACTCATATATTTTAATGTAGATTCTTCACTGTTGCATTTATTATTCATTTTCTGCATATTCTTGTTATTCGCATCGCATTGCGTGCTTAACTATTGTTATATCGAAACCCATGTTGTTAGGACACCAGCACCATTACCGATGACGCGTATGCTCCACGTACAGTTGCTTGCCGGCTCACAAACTTCATCATCGATAATTGCCATGTCACTACACATTAGGATTGTTGCATCAAGATATGACTCCTTGCATGACATACTTGCGTACTTACATATTGTCCCATATTTTCATACATACATATTTGCACATACATAGATGATTCTGGTTTGATTTCGGAAGATTTGCGAACTGCAAGATATATTTTTAAAACTGGATTCATTTGAAAGAGTGGTTTCCTCTTATATGTGCATATTACTATTACATGTTGCATGATATATGCATATGCTTACATTTCTGTTAGATGTCGCATACGTCATGCTTTATGATTATACGCATTGAGATATGTTGTTTTCATGAGATTTCTGGATTTGAGAACCGTGGTTAATTCAAAAGAGGTATGTATTGTTTTAAAAAACCCGGTTTCTCTTGATATGATATTTCAGTGCGTCCACCATGTGTTTTCTCGGTTCTGAGAGTGGCATGTGAAACCCGATTCGAAGAGTGGTAGGCACCGTCTGCGGGTACAGGTGGACCCGGTGAGGTACCCCGGGGCGAGAAGACTCATATTGTTAGACGGTGAGCCTGGCAGGGGAGCACTACCTACCGGTGATAGTATTTGGGACCCGTCGGTTATCTGGAGGATATCGACCGGAGTGATGAGATGGATATGAGGGCCGACCAGAGTAGGCGGCGCCTGAGGCGAGATATATATGAGGGCCGATCTGAGGATGCGGTGTCTGAGATGTGTAAGGATTCACGTGTCGATGCTGGACACGGGTTTCATGATGTTTTGAGTGTCGATGCTGGACACTCCGGTTCCATGATCTGATGTGTCGCGAGGGACACACGTTGATTTATATCCTCATACCTTCATGCATATGCTTTTATGAATTTTACATGAATGATATTGTTGTGTCATTGGTTGACACGTGGACGAGATCCATATGCATACAGACATTGATTTCATAGTTGGATGATATCCACATACTTATAGACTTCATGATATAGTTGACACTGATTCATGTTGATTACATTGATCATACCTCATATTTATGATATGTTGCTACCTGAGGCACTGACAGGAGCACTTGGTATTACACTTATGTATAGATGTTTACCCTTGCCACCTTATCATACTTCAGACTTTATCATATTGAGGATATATATTACTGATCGTATTGACCTAGGATTGGGTCATACATACGATTTCTGCTCTGTGATGTTTTCTACTCACGAGTTGGCAACTCACCCCCGTTGAGCCACAGTTTCTTGCAGGTTTTGCCGTACAGGTTCGTTGCGGTTTTGCTGGTACACTGCCCTTTTTTTGGGTGATTGCTTGGGTAGGTGGTTCACTCGCATCGTGATCACCATTGTCTTTATTTATTTCAATTGTATCTAGCTACTCCATCAACCAGACTGTATTATTTATTTGACTTAGGGACCAGTTGGTTATATTTCGACCTTAGAGTCGCGCGTTGTATTATTATGGTTTTCATGATGATTTGAGTTTCCTTTTTGAGTTTTGATTCTCGCCCTTTGGCGTTGTATATTATATTGCTTGCGTGGTTGTGACCGTGACGAAGAGCTGGCTCCCATTTGGGGATGCCTTTTTATATATTATGCATGTTGTACCCGCTTGGGGCCAGTATTTACAAAGGAAACTTTGCTGAAATTTTCAGAAAATATTTATGACTTTAAAAACGCATATTCGGCTTATGTTAACAAAACTCTTTCTTTAAAAAAAATGGTTCAGATTTCTGGGATTTTGGCTTACTTGAATTAGATGGAGTCTTATAGACTTCATATGATTCAAGGGCCAGTTACGTGCCATTTCGGGTCGTGACAAAATTGGTATCAGAGCGCTAAGTTAAACTTGGTTCGAGTCTATGTTTGATTATCCGGAGACTAGGGCATTTGTATATATATACAGAATGTAAGCTTGACCTTACGGAACGTAGACTTAGTTTAGGGGGTATTAGACCCGAACTTTCGTCGTGTAGGTTGACCTTGGTTGATGGAGTAGGTGACTTAAGTAGAGTGACGTACAGTGTATATGTTCCGCGGCATACTTACGATACGCTACTCCGCTTAAGAAGCCTTAGGATGTACATTTCCTTGCACATTATTATATTCATTCCTATGATCTATCCTCATCGATATCGGTTTATGGTTTTTGCTGCCACGATTACATGGGCAGGGAGAGCTACGGCTAGAGTTGCGGTCAGCACGAGCTCGTCACGGACGAGGACTGACCAGGGCGTGATTCCAGGGACATACGATTTGCATAGATGCGTCGTTTTATTGTGTTTTCGCGCCATGAGTGCCGATGGATCGCTTTTACGAGATTTCTCGGACGTGCAGATCAGCACTAGAGGATTGGGCCACTGCTAGAGGCCAGCCAGAATGTGATGACCGTTGATGCACCGACTATTTGATGATTGAAGCACTGTTCAGTGTGCAGACAAATGAGCCAGTTGCTGTTCCGAATGACGAGATATCGTCCCAGATGTTTGGAGCTATTGCCGCACGAGTTATACTTAGAGATATGATAGAAGATCTCTAGTCACCTAAGGATGAGGGACTAGGACATGTGATTCGTTGCCTACCCTGATGCGAGGTCATCAGATTGATTGATTCCAGCTAGAGACGACTTCACGCAGGTACGTTGAGAGTCGGTGGAAGATGATCGAATGTAAGAAACCCATTTTCCAAGTTTAAAGTATTCGGAGAAACATGCAAGTAATTCCGTGGACCCTCTAGAAGAATGAAACCCTAACTCGATATAATGACCATGAGAACGCTTTGAAACCTTAGGGTTTGCAGCAGTTCAGCGGTGCCATTAATGAGGCTTGTGTTTGCCCTTCTACGGCTGGTCCATAGGTACTGTGGCATGTACTAGAATACTATTAAACTGTACCTAAGATGTTGAGCTCTTAGGGGATTATGGAACTTTGACGAATTGATCGGAAGGTTCGACGTCATTTGGATATCATGTGATGGGATACATTGCTTAGGAGACTCCAGATACGAGTATAGCCGTTGGAGCGCAATCCATGCAGCCACGAAGAGATGAGTCTGAAGTAGTCGACATTAGAGGAAAGTGGAGCAAGAGATTCGTACGAGATCTTGATGAGATGACGTTCCATTCCGCTGACATCAGGGATATAATACGCATGCAGAGGCGTTGTACAGGGATATATCTTCCAGGAGGGGTCGTGATGAGTATGCATCCGTCCTGGAACAAGAAATAGATTTTTCTAAAGGATGATGACTTCCGGGCAGTTCGGCAGAAACGAGATTGGGACAGGACCTTTCTGGAATACTATACGAGAAGACTTGGACCCAGGAGCGGTTATATTATGCACATCCAGCAGGCCAGAGTTCGGCATCGTCGACGAGACATGTTACAAATGACCATGACAGTTGGCCAGAGATCTTTAGAGGATGTGCTAGAGCGGGACTGTTTCCGCCATATTTGATTTTCATATTTGGGCGATTTATTTGCATGATTGAGATTTTGTGTACCACAGTTGCACTTGACTTCGGTTTGACGTCATTTGAGATATTGATTTTGATTCCATGCCTATGGCATGCATATGATTTGACTTGTGTTTTCGACAAAGATTTCATGCACTTTTAATGTTTTAATTAGATTTTGTGCACGCTGATGCATATGATTATGAGATTATATACCACGGTATACCTAATTTGGATTGAGATTTGTTGTATACCGTCGATTTCGATTGTGATACTCGATATTTGTTTTTGTGCACCTTGTGCACTTGATTGGATTTTGCGCATGTTCGGCGCTTGATATTGGATTTCGTGCATGTTGGATGCACTTGATTTAGATTTTATTCGTGCATTATGGATGCACTTGAGTTGGATTTTTGCGCAGACTTGACACGCTTGATGCGATTTTGGTGCACACCAGATACACTAAATCGAGATTCTTCGTGCATATCAGATGCACCTGATATTGCTGTTAGGCACACACCGTTGCCCTTAACAGGTGTTTCGTGCACACCCGTTGCACTTATATTTGTTTATGTGCACATGTATGGCATATTTATTGATTTTGATTTCCGTGCGCACCAGACGCACGCAGCATCCTTATATACATTTTGGGATTGATTTCTGTTGGAGCAGTACGTTTTATGATATTTACTACTTGGTATAGTAGCTGAGCAGGGCTAGTTCGAGGACGGTACCTGATCATATTTTGCATGCATTAATAGTTATCGAATGGATTTCCAAAGAAAGAGCTATAGTCTCAGTATTTACCTACGTGTCCGAGATGACACAAAACATTTAACAAAGGAAACCCATCTAAAGTATTTTTCAAAACAGCGGGGCGTGTATGTTAAACAAGGGGTATATATATAGTTATTTTCTTACAATGGATGTCCGCCACTGTGTAGTGGTACGCGCATCGCACAGCGACTTGAAAAAGTTTGGCATGCATTTCTTTCAGATGTTTAACGATACGTACATATTTTAGATTTGAGTATATCATGTTGCTTTTCGTATTGGGCTTCGACATTGATGTCTTCGCCATAACTCCGATGATTGCGAGATGCTTGACGGAGTTTTGATTTTGAGTTATCTGCTCATTTTTCATGCGCATGCATTACACTACGATGTGTTTTATGTATTCATGATTTCGGAGCCCCGACGTCATGGCCATTTTACTGAAATGTTTTAGAAATTGGGGGAGTTTAAATTTAAATTCGAGGACCGAATTTCTTTAAGGTGGAAAGACTGTAGCATTTCAGAAAAATAAAATATTATTTTTGGGAATTTATAAAATTAAATAATAAATATATTGAATATTTTATTAGCGCGGTATAATCAAATACCGATAAATTGGGAAAAATTTGGAAAATTTTAGAAATTACTAAAAAAGAGGGTGTTTTATATGAATTAAGCAATTTTAAGTTAATTGTGATTTATTATACACTATTTTAATGCTAATCGTGATTAAATATCGCTAATCGCGTATTAAACAACTTTTGTGCACATGACATGCACCGTGTCATACTTTACACTTGTGTTGCATTTAGTAACCATGGCTTCATTTGGGATTTATTGTGTTTGGTTTTAAATGAGAATTGAAAAGAAAACAAAAGAAAAGAAAAGGAAAGGAAAAAGAATAAAGAAATGAGGTATGGGCAAGAGAGAGAGAGAGGGTGAGGGGTCAAACCTAGGCATGGCTCTTTGTTCATTCATCATCTTCATCTTTCCTCTCATGGTTGTTGCCCTCTTCCTCTCCCATCACAAAACACCTCACTTCACCATTAAAAATTCATCAAAAGTCCATCCCCACTTCACAAAAAACATGCACAAGCTCCCTGGCTACACTTTGGACCAAAAAAGCAAGGATTTTGGAGACTTGGGACAACTCAAGAAATTTCTTGAGTTGCCAAATGAGGTAATTTATCCATCATTAGTGTAGTATTTCCATTGCTTTTGCATCCATGTTAACTTAAAATCGATTAAGTGGTGATTAGTGAGGTTTGAAAATTCCTAGTTAGGGTTTGAGGGATTTTTGAGTTGTGGTTGTGCTAATGGGCTTTAGTGGTGACCTTAAACCCCCCTAAGTGTTAGAAACCCAGACCAAACTGAAACAAACCTAAAATACAAAATTTAGAATCTTCCGTGTCGGTTTGTGAATTAATTGAGGGTGCAGGGAAATCTGGAGTGAACCAGGACGTTTATGAGAAAAGCAAACAACACCACAAGCCTAGATTGACCACTACGAGGACACCCTACCAATACGAGACGATTCCTTGACACTGGAATCGAGGTGGCCGGATTTAGGGCTGGTGTAGCCGGCCACATGGAGGAGTCCGGGGTCCTCGTTTCTTCTGTAGGTCATATACACCATATACATGACCCTAGTACTGTTTGTTTAACTAATTTTCACCTTAAACGAAATCTGGAGCATGTTTTTAATGTTGCTGCTTTATGTTTTGCTAGGTTTGTGATTTGAAACTTTGGAAATTGTGTTTTACCTCGATCACTTGACGTTTGTATGACGATATCGAGAGTTGTTTAGTGCTTTTGAAGGCGTAGTCCGTAGGTTCTAACCTATAGGCTTTTAGCGTGTCCTTTTGGTTTTGATTTGGATTTTAATGCGATACAATACATTGTGACATGTAGGTACCCCCATGTGGACTTCGAGAAGACAAGCAAGTGCGTGGCGACGTCGGTATCGGCAAGCGAAGATCAAGGTGAGTAGATATATATTTACGGGGGAAGTCGGGCGGATGGCGTATAGCACCCTCGCAGTTCGTAGTATAGAATGCGAATACGTTATGTTATATATAGATATATACTTATATGGTATTATAAGATATATATACTTAGCTAGAATTTCTTTAGAAGACTTTGGATGATATTGTTGTTAGTTAATTTCCTAGTCGCGGACCTTAGAATAAGGTTTACACCCAAACGCGCACACACATGCTTACATTGTTTTACTTATGCATTTATTGGGATATGATATATATATTTATACACACACACATAGGTATGGGACTATATATATATATATATATATACATGTATACCTATGCCTGGATGATGAGGATTGTACATGGTACTTGGAGATGAGTCGATGAGATTAGGCATGATGCCATGAGATCGGTAATATGATTGGGTTCGTATTATGAGATACGACATGAGATTATTAGCGGGCCTTTAGGCGATGTGTTTTTCATACACACGCATATATATATATGCAGGTGGTATCAGTTTGTACTAGACTAGATCAGTACCCCCAGTTCATGAGATATGATGATAAGGATACCAGACAATTGATGAGATAAATATGATATTCGACCCATACCCAGATGGGATTCCATACGATGGATTTACCGTACGAGCTTTATATTGATGATTGATCTGCACTCTTGACTCGAGGATGTCATGTTATATTTTGTATCGTATGTGATACTATTCAGGCGGGACCACCGACTATTATATTTTTATGCATCGACTCAGATTTAGGTGGTTTCCTTACCTTTTCGATTAGCCGGTTAGTTTAGTCCAGTAGTTTACTTATAGATGTTAGACTAGACTCGAGTTATACCTATTTCAAAACTAACGAATCGTGAGTATTTTAAAGACAGGCCAAGAGATTCTATGGATATTTCAAAGGACGTATCTTTTCTTAAAAACACCGTTGCCCTTATTTTTCTAAACACCACGATTCGTGTTATTTCAAATGGGAAAACTGTATGACACATACATTTTAATGTAGATTCTTCACTGTTGCATTTATTATTCATTTTCCACATATTCTTGTTATTCGCATCGCATTGAGTGCTTAACTGTGTTTTATTATTATATTGAAACCCATGTTGTCAGGACACCAGCACCATTACCGATGATGCGTATGCTCCACGTACACCTGCTTGCCGGCTCACACACTTCATCATCGATAATTGCCATGTCACTACACAGTAAGATTGTTGCATCAGGATATGACTCCTTGCATGACATACTTGCGTACTTACATATTGTACACCCATACTTGCATACATACATATTTGCACATACATAGATGATTTTGGTTTGATTTCGGAAGATTTGGGAACCACAAGATATATTTTTAAAACTGGATTCATTTGAAAGAGCGGTTTCCCTTAATATGTGCATATTACTATTCCATGTTGCATGATATATGGATATACTTACATTTCTGTTAGATGACGCATACGTCATGCTTTATGATTATACGCATTGAGATATGTTGTTTTCATGAGATTTCTGGATTTGAGAACCATGGTTATTTCAAAAGAGAGTATGTATTGTTTTAAAAATCCGGTTTCTCTTGATATGATATTTCAGTGCGTCCACCATGTGTTTTCTCAGTTCTAAGAGTGGCATGTGAAACCCGATTCGAGGAGCGGTAGGTACTGTCTACGGGTACATGGTGGACCCGGTGAGGTACCCCGGGGCGAGAAGACTCGTATTGTTAGACGGTGAGCCTTGCAGGGGAGCACTACTTACCGGTGATAGTATTTGGGACCCGTCGGTTATCCGGAGGATACCGACCGGAGTGATGAGATGGATATGAGGGCCGACCAGAGTAGGCGCCGCCTGAGGCGAGATATATGAGGGCCGATCTGAGGATGCGGCGCCTGATATATGTAAGGATTTACGTGTCGATGCTGGACACGGGTTTCATGATGTTTTGAGTGTCGATACTGGACACTCTGGTTCCATGATTTGATGTGTCGCGAGGGACACACCTTGATTTATATCCTCATACTTTCATGCATATGCTTTTATGACTTTTACATGCATGATGTTGTTGTGTCATTGGTTGACACATGGATGAGATCCACATGCATACAGACATTGATTTCATAGTTGGATGATATCCACATACTTATAGACTTCATAATATAGCCGACACTGATTCATGTTGATTACATTGATCATACCTCATATTTATGATATGTTGCTACCTGAGGCACTAACAGGAGCACTTGGCATTACACTTATGTATAGATGTTTACCCTTGCCACCTTATCATGCTTCAGACTTTATCATATTTAGGATATATATTACTGATCGTATTGACCTAGGAATGAGTCATACATGCGATTTCTGCTCTGTATGTTTTCTACTCACGAGTTGGCAATCTACCCCCGTTGTGCCTCAGTTTCTTGCAAGTTTTGCCGTACAGGTTCGTTGCGGCTTTGCTGGCACACTGTCCTTTTTTTTTGGGTGATTGCTTGGTTAGGTCGGTTCACTCGCATCGTGACCACCATTGTATTTTATTTATTTCAATTGTATCTAGCTACTCCATCTACCAGACTGTATTATTTAATTGACTTAGAGACCAGTTGGTTATATTTCGACCTTAGAGTCGCGTGTTGTATTATTATGGTTTTCATGATGATTTGAGTTTCCTTTTTGAGTTTTGATCCTCGCCCTTTGGCGTTGTATATTATATTGCTTGCGTGGTTATGACCGTCAATTGACGAAGAGTTAGCTCCCGTTTGGGGATGCCTTTTTATATATTATGCATGTTGTACCCGTTTGGGGCCAGTATTTACAAAGAAAACTCTGCCGAAATTTTCAGAAAAGATTTATGACTTTGAAAACGCATATTCGTCTTATGTTAACAAAACTCTTTCTTTAAAAAAATGGTTTAGATTTTTGGGATTTTGGCTTACTTGAATTAGATGGAGTCTTATAGACTTCATATGATTCCAAGGCCAGTCACGTGCCATTTCGGGTCGTGACACCGATCAACTCTTGATATAGGAAATGTTCAAAATATTATCCAACAATACAAAATTATATCATTCTTTACTTAATAAAGAGACTGATATGATGTTGTATACCAGGTTCGGTATCTAATAACATTCGTTCAGAATCAATGTACTTGATAATACAGGGTGATAATTGCCAACAACTTAGCTGCAACACTTGCACCATTTCTATCTCTTGAAACTTATCACCCATTTTCAGTTCTCTACCTATTTGCATCCCATGTAATAGATTACATATATAGGATCCTGATCCGGTATCATATACCTAGGACGTAGAGGATACTGAAAAACAGTTCTCGGTAATGAACACACCCGAAAAAGATGCATCAATACGCACTTTCTTCGTTTGGGCGGCACGGGAATTCTGGTAATCCCCTATTTCCTGCTTGGTCTTATAACAATTATAAGTTTGGAGTGGGACCAACGTTTCCTTAGCTCAGTATAACAAGCGGGTTCGGTCAATACATCCATATTATTATCTTGATTAAGGCATGACATGGTCACTACCTGGAGAGAGAGAGAAGAAAACACTCAGCGTATGCTCTTGCAAGATTAGATTGGTTATTATTTTATCTAATCAGGATGGCTCCCACTGTTTTTATCAAATCTTCCTTTAAACTCTAAAAGGTAAGACTAGCCGGGATTAATTATAACCTACAAGTTTGCCAATCTTTCAGCCAGGCCAGTGCCAGTACTTTGAGGAAGGTTCCCTGTGCTTTCGCACAGACCTAATTAAAATAAACCTTGTTTTCCCAGGGGCATAACCCCGTTAACACCTTTCTAGACACCTACTTGATCGGCTAATTGTAAAGTGCAAAACTCTCCCAGGAGTAACTATTACTCGTAGTGGGTATCGGGATCCAACTATCTCATAGAAGTTATGCAATCTCATTGCAAATTTCAACACTTGAAATTCCCGATAATATTTTTGTCCCTAGCATCCTATGACATTGACGAAAGCCAACAAAGTATAGGCTGCTAGTCAAGTTCAACCCGTACATTTCATGATTGAATTAAACCCACCCGCACGACCCTTGACGAAAGTCAACAGAGTCGTACGACTACCCAAACTCAATCGCATCATATGCTTGTGCAAATAAGCATAAATAGCTACCGCACACTACGTCTTAACGAAAGCCAACAAACGTAGCATGAATACTATGAAGTACTTATCTGAAATGACGGAGGGCTATGACAGGTTTTTAAGAAAACCTTTTGCATAATGAACTTGATTTTGTTGTAGAATCAAATGATTTAAAATGGAGTGTTTTTGAGGTTTTTGCTAGTTTCGCTAAAGAGGTCACTCCCGGTGATGGGATCTCGACTCTTTCCTCGTCGAATGAGGTGCAGGATGCTCACAATACCACTATGCAAAGCAAGAACTAGAAAAGCAATCAAAAGACAAAACCGAGGGTTGTAGCATCTGCCAGTTATTGCTAAAGAGGTGACTCCCGGTGAAGGGATCTCGGCTCTTTCCTTATTGAATAAGGTGCTGGATATTCTACAAGGAATACCGCTATACAATGTTAGTTATATGTATGCCCTAGAGGCCATTACTGTACATTGGATGTATATTGTAGTGGATGCTGGGACATATATAGGTAGGACTTTCTTGCTCGACATGATAGTACGCTATCTGGTTGCTCTTTATCTTAACGTGTATACTTTCTGTCTCTCTGTTACATGTTGATAAAGCCCTTAGGATGTGTAATCGACTTCCAGGACTGTGATGCAGATCATACGAGTGGGGCCTGGATAGTCCATGAGTACATCCTTCAATGTTCCTAGTCGAGGGAATATCGAGACGGGGCATCGATATTCCAGAGTAGACTAGCGTATATCTTCTCGACCCATGCGATGGGCAATGGATGATCCCATATCCATTGGTGTTTGACATCAGAGATGGTATACGGGTGCTCAGTGGAGACTGGGTACACTGAACGGACTCGCCGAGAACTCCCAGATGGTATTATACCTCACGTCAGATGGCAGTTCTCTGGTGACACTGGTACAGCTTAGTCTGTTAACCCGAGATCATCATAGAGCCTTGTGTGTCTCCCACTGTGCTTTGATTTCCACCCTACCACGGCTCTACTGAGTCGTGCAAACAGGTGGTTTTTGGGTACAGTCCCGATTCACATGGAGGCAATGAGCGATAGGAGGGGATTCGTCTCTCCCGGTATTGGGGGTTGATGTTGCGCTATGCACGACTGGCCATAACAGGAAATCCCTGGCCAGGGTTGCAGTGATATACTGGTAAGAGTTATCAGTAGTTTCACGATTGTCATGGACCTCACGTCGGCATGACTTATCGAGCTATTGGGGTCTGACGTTTACCACCCCTAGGCGAGATATGCGACATATCAGACGAACAGACCGGACTGTACGGTAAGTGTTACTGGTTGGATTCACAGGAGTGTGAGCGGGCTTGCTCGTCGTTCTTCTGATCGCTTAATACCCGGGTGGCCGTTACGTTTGGCAGACCTCTTGCGGCTTGTGGGTGTTGGATATGATCATCATCTGCTGCCGGCGTATTGACGAGTCTTTAGAGTCCTACACAGAGGTTTCCTGGCCCAAGCGAAACGAAATAGGATCGCATATGAGATATGTGCGGGACCGAGAATAATGCGTGTATGTGATACCGTATTTCATTCTCGCGATGAATGTGTCGAATGGTTGTATGCGATATAAACTAGTTATCGAATCAAGGATTGATTCGATAAGCCGATACATTGGATACTAGCCGGTTATATGCGACATGACCGGATCATTGAATCAAGCGTTGATTTAATGATTTAATGTATAATTATATATTTGATATATTACTTTGCATTAACTAGTATTTGTTCACTTTAAAAGGATTTTCTCACTTGATGTACACAAGTTGTATATGTGATATACTTTTGTGCACTTATTTGTATCATGTTTGATGATACATGCTCACTTGGGTTTATGTAAAGAATTGGACCATGGTTAAGTTATTGATTAGGGTTTTGGTTTATTTAATTACTTATCTATTTATTTATAATCCTTATTTTAGAAAAGATAAAGAGAAAAGAATGGTTGCTAGTTTTCTTTTTCTTTGAAGCTTCTTGAAGCTTTGAACAAGTCCACCATTCTTGTCTCTTCCTTAACCCTAACCATTCAAGTTAACCATAGTCTATTCTCTACACCTAACTAAGGTTGCCAAATGATAAGTATTCATTTGTTTTTCTTTTTAAATATACTTATCATAATATTCCTTCTTCTTCTTCTACATCATCAACATGAAGAAATCTTGCTCCATCAATGGCAACTTGAGCTAATGAGTGAGAAATCCAATTCTAAAGTGAACCCACCTCCTATTTCTTCATTCTCTACCTCTTGCCAAGTAGTATAGGGTGTTTCCTTCATAAGTTTTCAAGGCTTGGTGAAGTTGGAGCTTGATCTTGTGATGCCTCGACGTAGATCATCTTCGGCATCGAACCGACGACCAAGCCCGCCCATTTCTCCGATGAAGCCGATGCTAGAGTCATGGATTTGATTTGGACAGCGGAGGGACCTCATCACGGAGCCTAGGACGTGGAGGACCGGATCTACAAAGGTTGTAGCTTCTTTCCTTTAGTTAAAAGTCGTTAACTTGCATCGCATAGCCTATATATCTAGTTAACGATCCGTATTAGGGTTTGTAGGCACTTGTAAAATTTGAATTAGTCATGTTTGATCACTTGTGAGACTTCATTAGTGTGCCTAGGAACCCTACATACAAAGCAGCAACTGGAGCTACCTATTTTTGAAAATTCGATTCCACAACATCTTTAGATTTATTTTCTTTCATTAATCTCAATAATGAAGTCCCATCATTTAAGTTACCTAAGCATCACAGATAAATACAATGTACGCTTATGCCATCTGTATTGGCCTCGATGTCCCGTCATGTACCATTAGGTTAGGTGACTAACGGCAGAGAGGGGCAGGGCTAGCATGAGTGTAAAACATAAGCAACGTCTATATAATATATCATATATACTATATACAGTATCTATCTCAACATATTAAAATGATCACATCACAGATATCGCAGCAGAAAACAACATATGAAATATTGGATCTAGGATTTCCGGGTTTTAATTTAAGCCTGTATAAAACACGGATTCCACGGTCGTGATGAATAGAAAAACCCATATCCCTAGACCCCTACGAGAGTGGCAAGCAACCCTACCAATTCTAGAGTTAGGAGACCCGGACTCGACGCCTCGAGATGGTCTCCCACTGGACTCTAGAACCCGGTTACTTGTGCTCCCTTCCTTGGGTCTATCCTAATGCGGAAAAGTAAATAATATACATCAACGGTGACATCTTCCTCAACCCGAAAGTGCCCCAATAAAAGAATATTACATACATTGAATTTTACAAGAATGAAAATGAAAAACTCTCATCTCACATAAAACCCCTGGCTATTCAAACACGATGATCCAATATAACATATCACAGCAACACATAACATCACATGTCATCAACGTAAGTGAATATGCGTATCCTAATTGTCGTTGACATATAGCAACGAAAACGGCGATACACCACATATTACACTTACGGTCGCAGTAAAGAAAGTGAAAAACTACAACAACTGGAATCCGCACTGCCTTTAGACATCATAAACCCGGAATATCGCATATTCTGGATTTCATGCCTAACAATGCAAATCTTACATTTAGGTCTCAACTATGAAAACACTTTTCAAAAGAAGTCGAGTAATTCAACAAGATTCCCGATTTCACCTAAGACCGAAATATTAAACTTGCACGCAACTAGATAGATTCAAATTATTGTATCCCATCATAAATATCCGGATGACGTTAAACTTTTCGATCGATTCATCAAAGTCCCAGAATTTCCCGACAGCTCAACACTTGAGCACAGTTCAATAATACCCAGAATATGCCACAGTACCTATGCTCCAGCCGTAGAAGGGCAGACCCAAGCCTCACTCATGTCGCCACGGAACTGCGACAAACCCTAGGGTATGACCGCGGTTCGGCGATCCAAAAAGTCAAGTTAGGGTTTCATTCTTCTAGAGGGTTCATAGAATTACTTTCATGTTTTTCCGAATACGTTAAACTTGGAAAAATGGGTTTTTGACAATCGTTCGAACTTTTTAACTTCGCCTAGATAACATGTGAAAACCCGAAAACAATGTTAAAACTACAAATACGAAACACTCCGAATTGCTTATAGTGTAAGATTACATCACATTCAAAATTAGCAAAAACAAACAACACCTGAAACACCAAAACCTAGAGATGGGAACATGATAAAAATTTGAACACGAAATGCCTCACTTGGGCCGGCCACAACCCCCATGATCTCGGCGAAAATCTGAGCAGTGGGTCCCAAATTTCTGCCATGTTCCTATTTTCTCTCATATACCACTCTGCACTTGTTTAAAAAAAATTCGAGGCTATATAAAAATCGACAGAACCTAGTATTCGGTGTTTCAAGTTTCGGAGTAGTTTCGGTTTCGTAATCTAACAAACACCGTCTAATACACTAGCCCGGCTCTGATACCACTGTTGGGACTCATTAGCACCCTACTGGGTTTTCACAGCAACTACCATGCCAAATTTAAAAATTCTAAGGTGCTAATCAATCCTAAGCTAGGATCAAGCTAGAGTAAATAGACAATATGACATGTAATTTACCATTACAAGTAGTGAACAAGGAATACAACCTTTGTAGACCAGTCCTTCACTTCTAAAGTTCCGTGTAGAAGTGCCTTCGCTGCGATCGCTGCAAGTATTGATCTCCCGAACTCTAGTATGGGTTCCCTTGGAGAAATGAACAAGCTTTTTCGAAGTCTTCGAGGCCGAAGATGATCTACGTCTAGGAGACTCAAAACCCAAGCTACCTCTTCACTAGATCAAGAACTTTATGAAGAGAACACCCTATACTATCCAAGAAAGTGTGTAGGATGATGAAGTAGGAAGTGGGATCACATTAGATTTTATTTTCCCACTCATTTTCACCATTTATCAAAAACCTAGAAAGCTTTTGAGTTGAGATGAAGAAGAAGAAGAATAAACTCAAGAATAAATCAAGTGGTGAATGAGGCAACCATGGGTGAGTTAATATCATATATTAAACCATTGTAGAGACTAAACCATTGTTAAAATCATAATGGTTAGGTTTAAAATATCTTAAGTAAAACAAAATGAGTGGACTTTGGTCAATGGACTACAAGCTTCATGATGCTTTCAAGCCATGACAAAATCCATGTCATTTTGATTTACTTAAAACAAATAAAACCCTAAATTAAAGCATGGTGTAAGTCATACACACACCCAAGTTTGCATGTATCATCAAGCATGACACAAACATGTACACAAGTATATATCACATATATACTCAATATACAATCAAGTGAGAAAAGCAATCTTAAGTGAGTCAATACTAGTCAATGTAAATTAATATATCAAATATATAATTATACATTAGATCATTAAATCAACACTTGATTTAACAATCCGGCTATATCACATATAACCGACTAACATCATGTGTATCAATTTATCGAATCAACACTTGATTCGATAACCCGGCTATATCGCATATAATCGACCGATGATACAAATTGCGAGAATAAAATACGGTATCTCATACGCGTATTAATCTCGGTCCCGCACATATCTCATATGTGCTCCTACTCCGTTTCGCCTGAGCCAGGAAACCACTGTGTAGGACTTTTAATACTCGTCAATACGTCAGCAGTAGGTGATGATCATATCAAACACCCACAAGCCGCAAGAGGCGTGCTAAACGTAACGGTCACCCGGGTATTGAGCGATCAGAAGATCAACAAGCAAGTCTGCTCATACTCCTGCGAATCCAATCAGTAACACTTACCGTACAGTCTGGTCTCTTCGTCTAATATGTCGCATATACAGTCTAGGGGTGGTAAACGTCAGACCCCAGTAACTCGATAAGTCGTGCCGATGTGATTCCCATTGTGCTTTGATTTCCACCATACCACGGTCAAGAGATCGTGCAAAAAGGTGATTTTTAGGTACAGTCCTGAGTCACATGGAGGCAATGAGCGATAGGAGGGGTTTCGTCTCTCCCGGTATTGAGAGTTGATGTTGCGCTATGCTCGATTGGCCATAACAAGAAATCCCTGGCCAGGGCTGCTGAGATTTACTGGTAAGTGTTGTCAGTAGTTTCTCGAACCGTTATAGATCTTGCATCGGCATGACTTATCAGGCTATTGGAGTCCGACGTTATACCACCCCCTGGCTGTGATATGCGATATATCAGACAAAGAGACCGAACTGTACGTTAGTGTTACTGATTGGATTCGCAGGAGTACGAGCAGGCTTGCTTGTTGATCTTCTGATCACTCAATACCCGGGTGGCCGTTACGTTTAGCAGACCGCTTGCGGCTTGTGGGTGTTTGATATGATCATCACCTACTGCCGGCGTATTGATGAGTCTTTAGAGTTCTACACATAGGTGTCCTGGTTCATACGAAACGGAGTAGGAGCATATATGTGATATGTGCGGGACCGAGATAAATGCGTGTATATGATATCGTGTTCTATTCTCGCGATTTGTGACATCGTCGGTTCTATGTGATATAGCCAAGTTATCGGATCAAGTGTTGATTCGATAAGTTGTTACATTTGACATTAGTCGGTTATATATGATATAACTAGATTATTAAATCAAGTGTTGATTTAATAATTTAATATAGAATTAAGTATTTGATATATTAAATTACACTAACTAATATTAGCTCACTTAAGTATTCATTTTTCTCACTTATGATACATTGATATATATGTGATATATGTTATATGTATTGTTTTCTTTTCGCACAAAATATATATGTGATATATATTGTTGTGTCATGCTAGCTTACACATGCAACATGTATGTATGAGACTCACACCATGCTAGGATAATGTTAGGGTTTTATTTGTATTCAAACATTTGGAATTAGTCATGGATGAGCTTGGAGAAGCTAGTAGAACATTGACTTAGTCTACTTGTTTGTCTAGCTTAAGATATTTGTTAACCCAACCCTTAAAGTTTAGCCTTGGTTTATTCTCTACAATGGTTAGTGCATGACATACACTCACCGTGGTTGCATTTCTAACCTCATGAGTTCATTCATCTCTTCATCACTTTTGCTTCTTCCTCAAGAGAAAAAGCTTGCTAGTTTTTTTCTAAATGATGAAACCTTGTGAGAAAAATAAAACTAAAGTGAGCCCACTTCCTACTTCATCATCCTCTACTATTAGCCATTTAGTTTAGGGTGTTTGCTTCACTAATTTCACCATTAGTGAAGAGATAGCATGAGCTCGAGTCTTCTCGACGTAGATCATCTTCGGCCTCGAAGATATTGAGCAAACTTGTTCGTTTCTTCATGTGAATCCTTACTACAGTCCGGGTCTTCACAACTTGCAGCGAAGGGACTACGACATAGAGCTTTAGAAGTGAAGGACCGGTCTACAAAGGTTGTAATCCCTCATTCACTTAGATGTAAAGTGTTTACATTATGTTTCGTCGGATTTTCTAGTTTCGATTCTAGGGTTAGGGTTAGCTAATTCGGAAAATTTTGAAAAATGGCATGGACGATGGCTCCCGAAACCTTGTTGCCGTGCTAGGTAACTCTACAGTAGTAGCCATGCTAGAAAATTAGACGATATTTGCTAGGATTACGAAACGGAAACTGCTCCGAAACACCCGATACAAAAATTTGGTTTCTGTCGAATTAAAAAGTCTTCAAAAAATTTTTTAAACAACTGCAGAATGTTGTATGTGATATAACATGTACACTGTGGAAATTTGAGACAATTTGGGCATGACAAAACTGGCCTCATAGGCTCCAAAACCGGCCAGCTCGGGTCAAATTTGGATTTTGGGCTTCAAATTTTCAGGGTTTTCCAGTCTCTGGGTTTCAGGGTTTCAGGTGTTGTTTGTTTTTGCTAAATTTTCATGTGATGTTAATTTTCTGCAAAAGCAACTCGGAGTGTTTTGTAGTCATAATTCTAACATGTATTCGGGTTATTTAGACGATGTTAAAAAGTTCGAACGGATATCAATAACCCAATTTTTCCCCCGCTGGAATTTTTTCAAGAGTTGGATTTTTTCCGAGTTTAAAATTTTCAGAAAATCTTGCAAGCGTTCTTTGGACCCTCTAGAAGAACGAAATCCTAACTCGATTCTGTGACCGTCAGAACCGCCATCAAACCCTACGATTTGTGGTAGTCCAGCGGTGCCACAGGTGAGGCTTTGGTTGACCCTTCTACGACTGGTTCATGGGAGTTATAGCATGTTCAGGGTACTTTTTGAACTCCGCACAAATGTTGAGCATATTGGGAAATTTTGGGTGCTTGCTTATTCGATCGAAAAGTTTAACTTCGTCTAGCTATTTGTGATTGTGATTCAATTTTTGGAATCCATAAATAGTTATGAGATAACTAGTTTGAATTTTATAAATCTAGCAGTTTAGTCTCATTTGATCGGTTGCCACGGGATTTTGATGTTGATCAAAAGTCCGTCGCAATTACGTAGTGTACACGGATACTCGCCAGGTAACCTTACTAGATAGCCACGACCCATAGCCCCGACCAAGTGACTGTAGGAGAACCCAGTCGCCAAAATCATCCGTTTGGGTGCTCGCGGCCGCGGTGTTCCGCCTTAGTGAATTTCATCGACGGCATCGGAGGGTGCAGCAGTCTACTAAAGTTTCCGACGAGCATTCGATCAGGTTATCGGGAATCTTATTGAATTATCCGACAGTTTATTGGAAAGTGTTTTCAATATCGAGACTAAAATGCGGGGTTTATAACCGTTAGGCATGCGATGTCTAAGGAATTCATTTGGTTAGGCATGAAATCCAAAGTATGTGATACATTGGGTTTATGATGTCTAAGGTGGTTGCGGATTCCAACTGTTGTAGTTTTCAACTTTCTTTTCTGCGACTGTAATTATAATATGTGGTGTATCGCCGGTTTCGTTGCTATACGTCAACGACAATTAGGATACGCATATTTACTTACGTTGACGATATGTAATGTTATGTGTTGTTGTGAAATGTTATATTGGATCGTCGTGTTCTAAATAGCCGGGGTTTTTATGTGAGATGAGAGTTTTTCATTTTCATTCATGTAAAAGCTTGTATGTAATATTCTTTTATTGGCGCACTTCCGGATTGAGGATGATGTCACCATTGATATATATTATTTACTTTTAGGATAGACCCAAGGAGGACAGCACAAGTAACCGGGTTCTAGGGTACAGTGGGAGACCATCTCGAGGAGTCAAGATCGGGTCTCCTAACTCTAGAATTGGTAAGGTTGCTTGCCTCTCTTATAGGGGTCTAGGGATGTGGGTTTGGCTATTCATCACGACCATGGAATCCGTGTTTTATACTGGCTTAATTTAAAACACGGAATTCCTAGTATATCCAATATTTCTTATGTGTTCTTCTGCTGCTGATATTCTGTGATGTGATCACTTGATATGTTCTGAGACGAATGCTTATATTATATATATGAGATATAATAAATATTGCTGCTTTCGTTTCTTATGTGATGCTTAGGAAACATTACTGATGGGACTTCTTTAATGAGATTAATGAAAGAAAAAGAAACCTAAAGATGTTGTAAAAACTTGTTTAAAAACTGGTAGCTCTAGATTTTGCTTTGCATAGCGGTATTCCTTATAGAATATCCAGCACCTTATTCAATAAGGGAAAAAGCCGAGATCCCTTCACCGGGAGTGATCACTTTAGCGAAACTAGCAGATACTACAACCCACTCGGTTTGTCTTTTGATTGCTTCTATAGTTTTTGGTTTGCATAGTGGTATTCCTTATAGAATATCGAGCACCTTATTCGATAAGGATAGAGCCGAGATCCCTTCACCGGGAGTGATCTTTTTAGCAAAACTAGTAAAATCATCAAAAACACTCCTTTTCAAAATCACTCGATTCTACTACGATATCAAGTTCATTACGCAAAAGGTTTTCTTAAAACCTGTCGTAGCCCTCCGTCATTTTAGATAAGTAGTATTTAGTATTCGTGCTACGTTTGTTGACCTCTATCAAAGCGTAGTGTGCGGTAGCTGATTAGTGATTATCTGCAAAGCATATGATGCAATTGGATTAGGGTAGTCATACGACCTTGTTGACCTCTGTCAAGGGTCGTGCGGTTGGGTTTATTTCAATCAAGAAATGACGGGTTGAACTTGACTAGCAGCCTATGGTTTGTTGACCTCTGTCAAGGTCATAGGATGCTTGGGGCAAAATATTATCGGGAATTTCAAGTGTTGAAATTTGCAATGAGATTGCATACCTTCTATGAGATAGTTGGATCCCGATACCCACTGCGAGTAAGAGTTACTCCTGGGAGAGTTTTGCACGTTACAATTAGCAGATCAAGTAGGTGTCTAGAAAGGTGTTAACGGGGTTACGCCCCTGGAAAAATGAGGTTTATTTTAATTAGGTCCGTGCGAAAGCACGGGGAACCTCCCTCAAAATACCGACACTGGCCTGGCCGAAAAATTGGCGAACTTGTAGGGTGTAATTAATCTCGGCCAGTCTTACATTTTAGGGTTTGAAGGAAGATTTGACTAAAACAGTGGGAGCCATCTTGATTAGATAAACTAATAACCAAATCTAATCTTGCAAAGAGCGCACGCAGAGTGTTTTCTTCTCTCTCTCTCCTGGTAGCGACTATGTCACGCCTTAATCAAGATAATAATATGGATGCATTGACCGAACCTGCTTATTATACTGAGCTAGGGAACGTTGGTTCCGCTCTATCTTATAATTGTTATAACCCCGAGCAGAAAATAAGGGAATATCTGGATTCCCATGCCACCCAATCGAAGAAAGTACATGATGATGCATATTCTTCGGGTGTGTTCATTACCGAGAACTGTTTCTCAGTATCCTCTACGTCCTAGATATATGATACCGGATCAGGATCCCGCATATGTAATATGTTACATGGGCTATAGAAAGGTAGAGAACTGAGAATGGGTGATTGTAAGTCCATGTCACACACCCCACGGGTTCGCGGGGAGGCGGAATATATGAAAAATAATTATTAAAGATTCGTAACACGGACTTGAGCACACGGATCATGTCTAAACCATTACTAGCAAACTGTATGAGGTTTAACTACTCGGTCTCGAAGTTATACCTCATGTTACAAGTCCTTCGGGTCTTCATCGCTGTCCTCCTCATCATCCTAGGCTCCAAGGATCGTAACGGATCGCGGCTACCTCGACGGCCTCCTCGAGTCAAAGACGATCCACCCGAGATTCTGTAGTCCGAGCTCCTATCTTGAATCTGAGATAACTACGGCTTCTAGTATGCTAAGCTAGAAATCCTAGATAGTGTAGAGTATTTAGATGGATTACTTTGTCTCTCTAAACCCTAGGATCCTCAACACATGAGAGCTTTTAGGGTTTGAGGAAGAAGATGAAGACTTGAGGAGAGAGAAGGTGTATTTGATAATCATTATGAATAATTACTCATGCTTGAATAATAATGAAGCATACAAATATCTCTTGATAAAAATCTAGAAATATCTTGTAAGCTTCATTTAATTCAAAGGGTGAATCACCTCATGAGTCATGGTTCATTTAATGAAAACCTACACCTCATCTCCTCCACCTCATTTCTTTCTAAAAGCTTCCCAACAAATTACGAGGCTGCCCCTCCCATCCGTATTTATGAAAAACATAGATAAACTGAGACTAAATAAAACCATTAGTATAATACTAGAATCTGGCTTAAACCAAAACCCACTAGTATTATCTGCCCAATCACAGTACATGCATAAATGTACGTAAGTGATCGCGGCCCTGCCGTAAAACTATACGGCCTCTACGCCTTTTGCCCGGTGCAGGGAAACTCTCTGTGTAGGACTCTAAAGACTCGACACTACGCTGGCAGTGAGTTTAACCACAGGCCGCAAGCGGTACTAGCTGTACGTAATGGTTCCCAGGTAGACGTCGATAAGAAGGCCGATGAGGTAACTCATCCGAACTCCTACTGAGCCTGTATGTGACAATCTCCGTATAGTCCAGTCTGTTCGTCTAAGAGTATCACATATCGGGCCTAGGGGGATGGTGAACGTCAGAACCCTAATAGCGGTATAAGTCATGTCGGAGTGTAGCCCAGAACACACTGAGAAACTACTGGAACACCTACCAGTAAATCTCACTTGCCGTGGCCACGGAACTTTGTGTAATGGCTCTCCAACACAGCGCAATATCAACCCCCAATACCGGGAGAGACGAATCCTGTCTAACAGCCACTGCCTCCAAGTGCTTCGGGACTGTACCCAACTACTACCTATTTGCACGACTCCTTTGAGCCGTGGTAGGGTAGTGATCAAAGTACAGCGGGAACACACTCGAGGCGAAGTAGCAGTATCAAGTCGATGGACTAAGCTGTACTCATATCACCTGGGAACTGCTACCTGACGATAGGTATAATAACCATCAGCGGTTCCCGGCGAGTCCTGTCATGTGTACTCGTAACCTAACGAGCACCTGCATACTATCTTCAATACGACGTACTGATAGCTGTGGGACAGACCATCTCCCGACATGGGATGAGAAACGTATACACAAATCTACCCTGAAGTATCGATGCCCCGTCTCGATAATCCTAAGACCAGGGACCTATATAAGGATGTGCTTATAGACTACCCAGCCACCATTAGTGTGACTGTCATCACAACTCTGGTAATCAAGCAAAAATCCTAAGGGCTCTACTAATATGTATAAGCGATATGCTAAAAGAAACATGCGCACATATCTGAGTTGAAACAAACCAAGTAGCATACTACCATTTTTAGCAAGACTGTTAATACAACTGTGAATATCCCAAGCTTCCATTAGTAATATACAAGCCAGTATGATACAATAATGGCCTCTAGGGCATATACACTAACAGTGATATGTCTCTAAGTTTTAAAGAATGGTGCAATTGTTGCAGCCAAGTCTGTTGGCAGATATCACCTTGAATTAATACCTAGATTCTGAACAAATGTTATTAGATACCGAACCTGATATACAACATTACATCGGTTTCTTTATTAAGTTAAAGAAGGATGTAATTATGTATTAGAGGATAATATTGTGAACATTTTCCTGAATCAAGAGTTGATTCAATCAGGCACGTTATATAATAGCATATACGTTCTAAATCAAACTACAGTTCAAATTATATAAAAACACACACAAGAGGAGTAGTTCAAAGATGAACGAATCCTTCTTGTGGCATTGTAGACTAGGTCATATCAATACGACACGACCAGCTAAGTTACATAAGGATGAATATTAGAATCCGTTCGAATTTTCATCTTATGATACTTGCCAGTCTTTTCTCAAAAATAAAATGACCAATACTCCGTTTACAGAAATAGAGAAAGATTTACTGAACTCTTGGGACAGATACATGATGATGTATATGGTCCTATGTCTACAAATGCCAAGGCTGGTTCTTCGTACTTCATTATATTCACTGATCATCTCTCAGGATTCGGACATATATTCCTGTTGAAACACAAGTCTGAAACTTTAAGAAATTCAAGGAATATAAGCTTGAAGTTAAAGAACCAGACGGGTAGAAGTATTAAGTCCTACGATTTGATCGAGGAGGCGAATACTTGGGCATGGAATTCCTGGGGTTTCTAAATTGAGAATATGATTCTCTCTCAGCTTACTCCTTCGTATACACCACAGCACAATGGTGTATCGGGATGGAGGTATCGCACCCTATGAGATATGGCGTGCTCTATGATGAGTAATACTGAGTTACCTGTTTCCTTTTGGAGTTATGCACTTAAGAAGCTGCATACCTATTGAGTGAGGTTCCAACCAAATCAGTGCCTACCACTACATATGAGATATGGAATGGGAAGAGACCATGTCTTAAAAGAGTTAAGATATGGGGTTGTCCGGCCTATGTTGAAAAGCAAAATCCGGACAAGCACGAGGCAAGGTCTGGACTGTATAAGTTTGTTAGGATATCCCAAACATTTATGAGGGAATATCTTTTACCACTCTGTGGAGCAAAAGGTGATTTGTTTCTAAGCATGCCACCTTTTTTAGAAAAGGTATTTCTTATGAAGAAATTAGCGGACATGAGGTAGAACTGGAAGGAGTTCCAGCTAGACAAACTGACAGCTGATGATTTGGTGAAATCAAAGGATTCAATAGTCTCCAATGAAGCTCAGCCTCTCTGCGAATCTGGTAGGGTTCTTCATCCACTTGAGAGATACTGCGGTATTCTCAGTGACAGTGGGAGCGAGAATTGCATCATGGTTGATGATGGCCTAACTAGGTTCAGGCAGGCCATCACGAGTGGCGACTCTGTGAAATGGCTGGATGCTATACGATCATAGATGGAATCCATGTACACCAACAAAGTATGACTTTGCATGTTGCACTTGAAGGGGTAAAACCCATTGGGAGAAAATGGATCTTGAGAAGATTCTTGGTGTAGATGGAAAAGTTTAGACTTTCAAAGTTATGCTTAAGTCTATCAGGATCAATGCAAGCATCGCGGAGTTGGAACATCTGTTTTGATGTGACAGTCAAAGAGTTTGACTTCATCAAAATGGTAGATAAACGTGTATATACAAGAAGGTTGTAGAGAGTAAGGTTATCTTCCACGTATTGTACATAGATAACATACTCTTGATGGGAAATGGTTTCCTATGCTACACTTGGTCAAGCTCCTCTTATCACGAGGATTCTCCATGGAAGATCTGCATGATACCAACTACATCTTATGGATTATGATCTATGATGGTAGATCTATGTGGATATTGGGAATGTCCCAAATCCAGGTACATTAACACCATACTAAAGGGGTTTAGTAAGGAATATTCTGAACGCAGTGGTTCGCCCAATTACCGAGGAATCACTCTCTCCCAAAAGATGTCTTCCAAGACCGATTTGGAGAGAGCTCCTGTGCAAGGGATATCCTATGCTTCGGAAGTAGGCTCTGTCATGTATGCGATGTTATGTACCAGACCAGATGTAGATGACTCACTAGGTGTAGTGATTAGGAATCAATCGGATTTTGGGAGAATCAATGGACAGCTGTGGAGGACATTCTTAAGTACTTGAGAAGCACTAAAAGAAAGTTCTTGGTTCCAGCTTCCAGAGTGATAAGTTTGACTGAAAGTCAGTCACAGGCATTGTCTTTACCCTCAGTGCAAGGACGGTATGTTGGAAGAGTTCCAAGCCAAATACCGTGGGAAACTAGACGATAAAGGTTGAATACATCGCTACCAATGATGCTGCCGAAGTGGCTGTCTGGGCATTTCTTGTTCATAAGATGAACATGGTTCCTACCATTGGTCGTCCAATAACTGTTATTGTGACAGCAATGGAGTTGTGGCTTTGGCCTAGGAACACCGGTCCCATCAGCCATCCAGACATATTCTGAGGCAAGTATCACCTGATCAGGGAGATGGTTGATCTCCAAGGGATCGAGATAAGGAGAGTAGATTTTGAGGTTAACACGGTGGATCCACTTACAAAGGCTTTACCCCTAGAGAGATTTTGGGATGGTTGAGTATGGGATACTACAACCACTGCTATATTGTTGGGTATTGGATACCACAACAGATGGCCTTAGTGCAAGTGGGAGATTGTTAGTTATATGTATGCCCTAGAGGCCATTACTGTACATGTGATGTATATTGTAGTGGATGCTTGGACATATATAGGGAGGACTTCCTTGCTCGACATGATAGTATGCTATCTAGTTGCACTTTATCTTAACATGTACACTTATTGTCTCTCTATTACATGTTGATAAAGCCACTAGGATGAGAACTTGACTACCAAGATTATGATGCAGATCATACTAGTGGGGCAGAGGTAGTCGGCAAGTACATCCTTCAAATGTTCCTAGTCGTGGGAGTATCGAGATAGGGCATCGATACACCAGAGTAGACTAGCGTATACGCTTCTCGACCCAAATGATGGGCGATGGATGATCCTATATCCATTGTTGTTGCGCTATGCTCGATTGGCCATAACAGGAAATCCCTGGCCAGGGTTGCTGAGATTTACTGGTAAGTGTTATCAGTAGTTTCTCGAACCGTTATAGACCTTGCATCGGCATGACTTATCAGGCTATTGGGGTCTGACGTTATACCACCCCCAGGCTGTGATATGCGACATATCAGACGAAGAGACTGAACTGTACGGTAGTGTTACTGATTGGATTCGCAGGAGTACAAGCAGACTTGCTTGTTGATCTTCTGATCGCTCAATACCCGGGTGGCCGTTACGTTTAGCAGACCGCTTTGGGCTTGTGGGTGTTTAATATGATCATCATCTACTGCCGGCGTATTGACGAGTCTTTAGAGTCCTACACAGAGGTATCCTGGTTCATGCGAAACGAAGTATGAGCACATATGTGATATGTACAGGACCGAGATAAATGCGTGTATGTGATATCGCATTCTATTCTCGTGATTTGTGAAATCGTCGGTTATATATGATATAGCCAAGTTATCGAATCAAGTGTTGATTCGATAAGTTGTTACATTTGACATTAGTCGGTTGTATATGATATAGCCGGATTATTAAATCAATTATTAATTTAATAATTTAATGTAGAATTATATATTTGATATATTAAATTACATTAACTAATATTAGCTCACTTAAATATTCATTTTTCTCACTTATGATACATTGATATATATGTGTTATATGTTAAATGTATTGTTTTCTTTTTGCACAAAATATATATGTGATATATATTGTTGTGTTATGCTAGGTTACACATGCAACATGTATGCATGAGACTCACACCATGCTAGGATAATGTTAGGGTTTTATTTGTTTTAAGTAATTCAAACATTTGGAATTAGTCATGGATGAGCTTGGAGAAGCTAGTAGAACGTTGACTTAGTCCACTTGTTTGTTTAGCTTAAGATATTTGTTAACCCAACCCTTAACCTTTAGCCTTGGTTTATTTTCTACAATGGTTAGTGCATGACATACACTCACCATGGTTGCATTTCTAACCTCATGAGTTCATTCATATCTTCATCACTTCTTCTTCCTCCTCAAGAGAAAAAGCTTGCTAGTTTTTTTTCTAAGTGATGAAACCTTGTGAGAAAAATAAAACTAAAGTGAGCTCACTTCCTACTTCATCATCCTCTACTATTAGCCATTTAGTTTAGGGTGTTTACTTCACTAATTTCACCATTAGTGAAGAGGTAGCATGAGCTCGAGTCTCCTCGACATAGATCATCTTCGGCCTCGAAGACATTGAGCAAGCTTGTTCGTTTCTTCATGTGAACCATTACTAGAGTCCGGGTCTTCACAACTTATAGCGAAGGGACTAGACATGGAGCTTTAGAAGTGAAGGACCGGTCTACAAAGGTTTTATTCCCTCATTCACTTAGATGTAAAGTGTTTACATTATGTTTCGTTGGATTTTTTAGTTTCGATTCTAGGGTTAGGGTTAGCTAATACGGTAAATTTTGAAAAATGGCATGGATGATGCTTCCCGAAATCTTGCTGCCATGCTAGGTAACCCTACAGTTCGGGTCTTCAAGTAGTTCTTTGCTCCGTGGATCGGGCTTCAAGTTTGAACTCCTTTCTTTGGCTCCTCTGAAGCTTCCAAAAAACTCGGTTGCTGGTCTCCTTTAGGTAATAGAAGATCCACCCGAGGCCTATGTCCAAGCTCCAACCTCAAGTAAGGTAACATAGTGATCTAATGTGCTAGATGAGATTACTAAATAGATGTAGAGTGTGATCTATGGATTATTTGGTCTCAAAGCTCAAGGATCACAACACATATGAAAGGATGAGCTTGAGGGAGAAGGAGAGCAAAACCTAGGAAAGAGAATGATAATGTTAGAATGAATTAGAGAATAAGATGAGAGAATGGCTAAGTCTTGTGACAATAATTCAAGCATGGATTATTTTAGTCTCAAAATAATCAACCATGCTTGAATAGGAACTCCAAATGAACAAACAATATACAAAGCTATGTTTGCAACCCATTCCTCAAATATCTCCTAATTTCCACCACATTAATCCTTTTACCAAAAAGGATAAATCAATAATAAGGTGTTTCCTTCTAGAAGCTCATTCTTATAAAATTACAAGAATGCCCTCACCGTATATACATACTCGTATCCGTATTCCGAAATATACGGATACACTGAGATGATAAAAAATCCAATAATACAATACTAGGATCTGGCTTAGACTAAAGCCCACTAGTATTGTCCGTCCGAACATCATACGTATAGCTATAAAACGTATGTGATCGAAACCCTGCCGTAAGACCATACGGCCTCTACATCGTCTCGCCTGATCCAGGGAAACCCTCTGTGTGGGACTCTAAAGACTTGACAGTACGCTGGCAGTGGGTTTAACCACAAGTCCGTCAGTGGCACTAGCTGTACGTAACGGCAACCCTGGTATATGTCAAAAAGGAAGCCGACGAGCGAACTCATCCGAAACCCCTACTAAGCCTATCCGTGACAATCTCCATGCAGTCCGGTCTGTTCATCTGAGAGCATCGCATGTAAGGTCTAGGAGGGCGGAAAACGTCAGACCCCTAATAACCAAACAAGTCGTGTCGGTGTGGCTTAAGACCATCCGAGAATCTACTGGTCCGACCACCAGTGATTCTCAATCAACCCTGGCCAGGGACTTATCGTAATGACCAACTGATCACAGCACGATATCGAATCCCTATACCAGGAGAGACGAATCCCCAATAGTCGCTCACTGCCTCCATGTAGCTCGGGACTGAACCCAACTAAAACATGTTTGCACGACTCTTTTGATCTGTGGTAGGGTAGTAATCAAAGCACAGCGGGAACTCACACGAGACAAATGACTAGCTCAGGTCGACCGACTATCTGTACTCATGTCACCAGAGAACTCCTATCTGGCGCTAGGTATAATACCAACTAGTCAGTTCTCGGTGAGTCCAGTCCGGTGTACTCACACCCAGTGAGCACCTGTATACAATCTTAGGTGCACCTCACCAATGGTTGCGGGAACAATCCATCGCCCCTCGTCAAGGTCTAGATATGTATACACTAATCTACTCTGGAGTAATGATGCCCAGTCTCGATACTCTTACGACTAGGGACGCTTTATGGATGTGCCTTTTGACTGCCCAGCTCCTACAAGTATGATCGCCATCACAACGCAGGTAGTCAGGCAAAGATCCTACGGGCTTTATCAACATGTATACAAGATATGAAATACAAAGGAAAACACATCATATGTTAAGATAAAGACAAACCAAATAGCATACTATCATATCAAGCAAGATTTTCATGTACATATATATCTCTAGCATCCTGTACAATGAAGGCCTCTAGGGCATACATATCCAACAATCTCCCACTTGCACTAAGGCCTGTAATTGGCGCAATGAGTACCCACTGTCTGCACTAGACCCGGTAGCGAGCGTACCGCATGCCCAACATCTCGAACAGTCTCTCAAACTGAATTTGAGGGATGGCCATGGTGAATGGATCTGCCGTGCTGTCTTTTGTGTCCACTCTCCGTACTTCGATCTTCTGGCGATCCACGATCTCCCTGATAAGGTGATACCGTCTCAAGATATGTCTGGATTTCTGATGGAACCATGGTTCCTTTGCCACAGCCATGGCTCCATTGTTATCGCAATACAAAGGTATTAGATTAGCAATGGATGGAACCACCTAAAGTTCAGAAACGAACTTCCTGATCCAGACTGCCTCTTTTGCGGCATCGCTTGCAGCGATATACTCAGCCTCCATCATTGAGTCTGCTACGGTATCCTGTTTGGAACTCTACCAACAGACCACCCCTCCGTTGAGGGTGAACACATAACCCGAGACAGATTTAGAGTCATCCTTGTCGCTTTGGGAGCTAGAGTCGGTAAAACCCTCGATCTGGAATCCCCATTACCATACACCAGGAACATCTCTTTAGTCCTTCTCAGGTACTTAAGAATGTTCTTAACTGCTATCCAATGTTTCTCACCTGGGTCAGACTGATACCTGCTTACCACGCTGAGTGCGTAAGCTACATCTGGTCTGGTACATAACATCGCATACATTATTGACCCTACCACCGAAGCGTAGGGTACTTTGCTCATGCGAGCCCTCTCCTCATCAGTCTTGGGTGATATGTCTTTGGAGAGGGTGATTCCGTGACAAGCGGGCAAATTACCGCGCTTAGAATCTTCCATACTAAACCTCTTTAGTACGGTGTCTATGTACCTCGACTGCGAATGTCCCAACATTCTTTTAGATCTGTCACGAAAGATCTTAATCCCCAGAATGTACGAGGCATCCCCAGCTCTTTCATAGAGAACTTCTGTGACAAGAACAGCTTGGCCGATTGGAATGTCATTTTCTATCAGGAGAATGTCATCAACGTATAAAATGAGGAATACTACAGCTCTCCCTACAATCTTCTTATAAATACAAGGTTCATCTACATTTTTGATAAAGTCAAATTCTCTGACCGTCTCATCAAAGCAGTTGTTCCAACTCCGCGATGCCTGCTTTAATCCATAAATGGATTTAAGCAACTTGCACACTTTTCCACTGCTCCCACTGTCTATGAAGCCCTCTGGTTGATCCATGAAAACACACTCTTCTAAAGTTCCATTTAGAAAGGCGATTTTAACATCCATCTGCCAAATCTCATAGTCTTGGAAAGCAGCAATGGCAAGTAGGATCCGAATGGATTTAAGCATAGCCACTGGTGAAAATGTTTCGTCATAATCTAATCCAGGTCTTTGACGAAAACCATTAGCAACAATTCTAGCTTTGTAGTTTCTACCTGACCATCTACAACAATCTTTTTTTTGAAGATCCATTTGCACCCTACGGGTTTTACCCCAGTAGGAGCAAAATCCAAAGTCTAAACTTTGTTTGTGTACATGGATTCCATCTCGATTCGCATAGCATCCAGCCACTTCACCGAGTCTTTACTTGTTATGGCTTGCTGAAAACTAGTGGGCTCATCATCGTTGATGATGCAATCTTCTCGATCCCCGTCTATGAGAAAACCGTAGTATCTCTCGGGCGGATGAGATGGCCTACTAGATCTGTGGAGTGGCATGGGTATGTCCTATTCTATTGAAGTCTCAGGTTCTATTATGTTTTCAGTAATAGTCTGAGGTTCTGGAATTTCTTCCAGCTCCATCATGCTCCCACTTGTCTCTTTTTCGAGAAATTGAGTTTCCATGAAGCGGGCATGATGAGAAACAAATACCTTTTGTTCTTCAGCGTGATAGAAATAATACACCCTAGAATTCTTGAGGTATCCCACAAACTTACACAGTACTGAACTGCAGGGTTACCTAAGACGACAGCAAGGTTTCGGGAGGCATCGTCCATGCCAAATTCAAAAATTTGCTGTTTTTAGCTAACTCTAACTAAGAATCGTTAACTAGAAATCGACGGAAAAACAAATGCAAACACTTTGCAATAAGAAGTGAGCAAGGAATACAACCTTTGTAGACCGGTCCTTCACTTCAATAGCTCCGTGTAGTAGTCCCTTCGCTGCGATCGTGAACTCCGGACTCTAGAGAGGCTTCCATAAAGAAACAAACATGCTTGCTTCGATGTCTTCGAGGCCGAAGATGATCTACGTCGAGGAGACACTAACCCAAGCTATTTCTTCACTAGGTCAAGAACTTTGTGAAGAAAACACCCTATACTAAATGGCAAGTAGTAGAGGATGATGAAGTAGGAATTTTGCTCTCATTAGAAATGATTTTCTCACACTTTTTCTCATACCTCCATTGAAGCTAGAAAGCTTTAAGGAAGAAGAATAAGAAGAAGAATTAACTCATCAAAATGAATTATTGGTGAGGTTAGAAATACAACAAAGGGTTAAGCATGTCATGCTTAACCCTTGTAGAGAGTTAGCCATAAGCTATGGTTAAAGGTTAGGTCAAAAATATCTTAAGCAAGACAAAGAGAATGGACAAAGTCAAAGATGCCTTGAAGCTTCTACAAGCTTTCAACAAATATCAACCATGACTAATTCCACAATTTTTGAATTACTTAATGATAAATATAAACCCTAATCTTAACCCTAGCATGGTTTAACCCTCATTAACCCTAGTTGCATTTGTAACCTAGCATGATACATTTAACATATATCATATATACATCAATGTATCCAAAGTGAGAAAAGAATTCATAAGTGAGCTAATACTAGTTAATGTAATATAATATATCAAATAAATATAATTATACATTAGATTATCAAATCAACTCTTGATTTAATAATCCGGCTATATCACCTATAACTGACTAATATCATAATGTAACATCTTATCGATACTTGATCTGATAACCCGGCTATATTACATATAACCTTTCATGTCACACTTCGCGAGAATAGAATGCGGTATCACATATCGCATTAATCTCGGTCCCGCACATATCACATATGTGCTCCTACTCCGTTTCGCTTGAGCCAGGAAACCCCTGTGTAGGACTCTAAAGACTCGTCAATACGCTGGTAGTAGGTGATAATCATATCAAACACCCACAAGCCGCAAGCGGTCTGCTAAACGTAACGGCCACCCAGGTATTGAACGATCAGAAGATCAACAAGCAAGCCTGCTCACACTCCTGCGAATCCAATCAGTAACACTACCATACAGTTTGGTCTCTTCGTCTGATATGTGCATATCTCGTCTAGGGGTGGTAAACGTCAGACCCCAATAACTCGATAAGTCGTGTCGATATGAGGCTCATAACAGGTCGTGAAACTACTGATAACACTTACCAGTATATCTCTGAAGTAGCCTTAGCCAAGGACTTCCTGTTATAGCCAATCGAGCACAGCGCAACATCAACCCCCAATACCGGGAGAGACGAAACCCCTCCTATCGCTCGTTGCCTCCATGCGACTCGGGACTGTACCCAAAAGCTACCGTTTTGCACGTTCTCTTGAACGTGGTAAGGTGGAAATCAAAACACAGTGGAAATCACACAAGACTCTATGACGATCTCGGGTCTACAGACTAACCTGCACCAGTGTCACCAGAGAACTGCCATCTGACGTGAGGTATAATACCATCTGGGAGTTCTCGGCGAGTCCATCCAGTGTACCCAGTCTCTACTGAGCACCCGTATACTATCTCTGATGTTAAACACCAATGGATATGGGATCATCCACCGCCTATCTACATGGGTCGAGAAGCTATACGCTAGTCTACTCTGGTATATCGATGCCCTGTCTCGATACACCTACGACTAGGAACATTTGATGGATGTACTTAGCGGCTACTCTGTCCCCACTAGTATGATCTGCATCATAGTCCTGGTAGTCAAGTACACATCCTAAGGGCTTTATCAACATGTAACATAGAGACAATCAGAGTACATGTTAAGATAAAGTGCAACCAGATAGCATACTATCATATCGAGCAAGAATGTCCTCCCTATATATGTCCAAGCATCCACTACAATATACATCGTATGTACAGTAATGGCCTCTAGGGCATATATTTAACTAATAATCTCTCACTTGAACTAGGACCATCTGTTGTAGTATCTGATACCCAACCATCAGCAGTGGTTGAAGTATCCTATACTCAACCATCCCATAAAATTATCTCCTGGGAATAGGCCTTTGTGAGTGGATCCGCCCTGTTCTCCTCTGTGTCTACTCTTCTTACCTCGATCTCCCTAGAGATCATCCATCTCCATGATCAGGTGATAATGCCTAAGGATATGTCTGGATCACTGATGGGATGGGGGTTCCTAGGCCAAAGCCATAACTCCATTATCACACAATGGTAGGAACAAAGTTCATCTCATGAACTATATATATATCCAGACTACCTCTTTGGTAGCATCCTTAGTAGCAATGTATCCAGCCTTTATCGTCTAGTTTGCCATGGTATCTAGCTTGGAACTCTTCCAACATACCGTCCCTCTACTGAGGGTAAAGACAATGCCTGTGACTGACATTCAGTCGACCTTACCACCCTGGAAGCTATCCAGTGATTCTCCCCAGGATCGATTGATACCATCTCACTACACTTAGTGAGAATCCTAACATCCACTTAGATCTATCTCATAGATCCAAAACCCCAGGATTTAAGAGGTATCACCTTGATCCTATATGGAGAATCCTTGTGATAAGAGGAGATTGACCGAGCGTAGCATAGGAAACTCCTTCCCTATCATGAGTATGCCATCCACGTACAATATGAGGATCATCACCATACTCCCCACTATCTTTTTGTATATACAAGGTTCATCTACCATTTTGATGAAGTCAAACTCTTTGACTACCACATCAAAACAGATGTTCCAACTCCATGATGCCTGCTTTAACCCGTAAAGCAACTTGCACATGTTTCCGCTGCTCCCATTGTCTACGAAGCCCTCTGGCTGTGTACTTAAAGACGTTCACTTCTAAATCACTATTTAGAAAAGCAGTCATGACACCCAACCGCCAGATATCGTAGTCATGGTATGTAGCAATGGCAAGTAGGATCCGGATGGACTTAAGCATAGCCTCTAGAAAAGGTTTCATCATTATCCAAACCTGGTCGATGACGAGAACCTTTTACAACTAGTCTTAGTTTTGAAAGTCTCAACTTTTCCATGTACACCAAGTAATTTTGTCAAGATATACTTGCTCCTGATGGGGATTTAACCCTTCAGATATAGCAACCAAAGTCCATACTTTGTTGGTGTATATGGATTCCATCTCAGATCGCTTAGCATCCAGCCATTCTCATAGAGTCCCCACTCTTGATGGCCCGCTCGAAACTAGTTAGGTCATCAGCTCATGAAGCAATCCTCGCTCCCATTGTCATAGAGAAATCGAAGTATCTCTCAGGTGGGTGAGGAACCCTACCAGATCGGCGGAGAGGCCGAGCTTCATTGGAAACTATTGAATCCTCCGGGTTTACCAAATCATCAGCTGCAGTTTATATAGCTGGAACTCCTTCCGGTTCTACCTCATGGCCACTAATTTCTTCATAAGAAATTCCCTTCTAAAAGGTGGTATGCTGAGAAACAAAACACCTTTTGCTTCTCAGTCTGGTAGAAGATATTCCCTTGCGTATGCTTGAGATATCCAACAAACTTCCACAAAACTGAACTTGCCTTGAGCTTGTCCGAATTTTGCTTTTAGACATAGGCCGGACAACCCCAAATCTTAACATCCTTAAGAGATGGGCTCTTCCCATACTATATCACATATGGAATAGTAGGCACCTGATTTGGTTGGAGCCCTATTCTATAGGTATGCAGTTTCTCAAGTGCATAACCCCCAAAAGGAAACAGGCAACTCAGTAGTACTCATCATAGAGCTCACCATATCACATAGGGTGTGATTGCTCCGCCCCGATATACCAACGTATTGTGGTGTATTCAGAGGAGTAATGCTGAGAGAGAATCTCATTCTCCTTTAGAATGGTCCAGGAATTCCTTGCTCAAGTATTCTCCTCCCTGATCACATCATAGGATATAATACATATACCCATTTTTGGTTCTCTACTTCTAACTTATATTCTTTGAATTTCTCAAAAGATTCAGACTTGTGTTTCAGCAGGAACACATGTGTGAATCTTGAGAGATCATCAGTGAATGTAATGAAGTACAAAGAACCGGTCCTGGCATGTGTAGACAAGGGACCTTCATACATCATCATGTATCAATCCCAGAGTTCACTAACTCTTTCTCTGTTTCCAATAAACGGAGCTATGGTCATCTTATCTTTGTGACATGACTGGAAAGTTTCACAAGGAGCAAGTTCAAACAGATTTAAATATGCATCTCTATGTAACTTAGCTAGTCGGGTCGCATTGATATGACCTAGTATACAATGCTTCAAGTGTTGGCTATAGTGCCCTCAAGGCAATTATCATAGTCGCGGACTTGTGATTATGATGATTGAGGTAGGACCTATACCGATAAAACAGTCTTACTCAAGATGATAGTATGCTATTTGGTTTGTCTTTATCATCATGTACGTGTTGATAGAGCCCTTAGGATTCTTGCTTGACTGCCAGCAGTATGATGGCGATCATATATGTGGGAGCTGGAGTCTATAAGCACATCCTTAAATGTCCCTAGTCGTAGGAGTATCGAGACCGGGCATCGATACTCCAGTGTAGACTAGTGTATATTGATCGAGACCCCGACGAGGGGCGGTGGCCAGGTCTCACAAGCCATTGGTGTTAGTTTGTTCACCTAAGATAGTATGCAGGTGCTCATTAGGTTTTGAGTACACTGGACGGACTCGCCGGGAACCTGTTAGTTGGTATTATACCTATTGTCAAATAGCAGTTCCCAGGTGACATGTGTACAGGTTAGTCTGTCGACCTGAGATCGTCATTTGTCTCGTGTGAGTTCCCACTGTGCTTTGATTACTACCCTACCACGGCTCAAAGGAGTCGTGCAAACAGGTTTTAGTTGGGTACAGTCATGAGCCACATGGAGGCAGTGATCGGATCGTCGGTGATTTGTCTCTACCAGTATTGGGGGTTGATGTCACATTGTGTACGGGTGGCCATCACCACAAATCCATGGCCATGGTAGACGAGGATTACCGATCCAGGATCGATAGTTTCTCAGGAAGTGATAGGTTACAAGCCGACACTAAATATCGCGTTGTTCAGGATGAGTTTACTCGTCGGCCTCCCTTTCGTTCAATACCTGGGTAGCCGTTACGTACAGCTAGTGCCGCTGACGTGCTTGTGGTTAAACTCACTGCTAGCGTATTGACGATTCTTTAGAGTCCCACACAGAGGGTTTCAACGGTTCAGCCGATATGGTGTACATGAGGTATGTTGATACATACAGATGTCCGATTAAATATGTGCACTTGTTGCGCTGACTTTAATTGGACGGTTGATAATACTAGCGGCTTAGGATTAAGCCAGTTTATCAAATCAGCTTTTGATTTAATAATTTACATATGTATTTATATATATGTGTATTCTAGTATTATTTTTCGCTATTTATTTTCTCTCTTGGCTATTCGTATTTTTGTACGAATACGCGTATATGTATTTCGATACATGTACCAGGAAGTATTCCGTATTTTATACGGAATAGCTTCTAGAAGCTTTGCCACCTCATTATTTGATTTTCCATTTATGGAAATTCATTTTGTTTAATAATGAGGTGGAGGGTGTGAGGTGGCACTTGCATAGTGTTTTAAGCATGGAGCAAAGGTATGGTGCATTTGTTTTTTATAATTTGAAAAAGGAAATGTATTTTTTTTGTGATTGAGGGAGAGGGGGACCGGCCACATTTTTGAGGTGGGGTATTCTTTTCATTTTGAAAGATAACACATCACTCCCTCACTCTCTCAAGCACACAACAAAATACTTAGCCATTTTTGCCTCATGCCAAGATTTCCTCACTCATCTTCTATGCCTGCTCAATGAGCAAAAAGGATTGAGAGAAAATTTATAGTGACACTTTCATACACCCCCACTCTCCATAGCTAGCGACTTTGGAGCGCCTGTTACCTCGTTTGTCGAGGTTGGAGCTTGCGCCGTTTCCCTCGGGTGGATCATCAGAGATGGAGGAAGACCGGCAACCAAACATCATCAAAGGATCGTTAGGAGCTTGGAATGAAGACCGAAGGACTTGGATCATCTCGGTATAACCTTTCTAACTCTTAGTTAGCTCGCTAGAATAGGGTTTAAGGTCGATCCGGAAATCGGGTAACGGTAGCGCCGGTTTTAGAAATTTTTGTTCCGCATTTTGGCCGCGTTTCGATGGCCGGGGCACTGCCGCGACCCAACATGGTATCAGATCCACCCTTTAAACCCCTTACTAGCTTGTTTAGACGTGCTTAAAAGGTCGATCGACGAATTTTACCGAAATCACGACCGGCCCCTACCATCCATCTCAAGACCACGACGGTATCCTCCGGATATCCGACGCGTCGGGTAAAATCACCGGTAGGTAGTGCTCCCCTGCCAGGCTCACATCGTCATCATCACGCGCTTCTTGTCCCGAGGTACCTTACCGGGTCCACCATGTACCCGAAACGGTTCATCCGTCTACTCGAATCGGGTCTCGAAATCCATCAGCAAACTCATGGTGGACGACTCATACATCATGGGAAAAACCGCACTTTTTATTTAAAAAGAGAGAAATCAGTTTATATAAGTTTTGCGGTTTTCCCCCCAAATCCAGAAAATTTCATGGAAATCCGAATCCAAATCATCAATAGCATGTAAAAACCATGAATATAGGCATAACAATGAATAACAGTATGCATGAAGTGACAAGTAATAACTACAATGTTAAGCTGGCATATAAGGCAGGCACACTAATATCATGTCAAATTACTAACTAACAAGCTAAGTCAAGCAATAATATTTTCTAAGGTGTACGTGACATGGCAATTACCGATGAAGATGTGTGTGAGCCGGCAAGTAAGTGTACGTGGTACATACGCATCATCGGTAATGGTGCTGGTGTCCTAACAATATGATATCAACATTGCAATAAGAAATTATAACATAAGTATGCGATGCGAAGCGAACCACAATAATAAGCGGGAGCTGAATACTAGACGCAACTGTAACTAACCTGCATTAATCTAATATAAGTCCTACAAATGGTGCCTTTTGAAATAACACGAATCATGGGGTTTTGAAAATAGGGGCTACGGTGTTTTTATGAAAAGATACGTCTTTTGAAATATCCGTAGGATCCCTTGGGCTGTCTTTTAAAATACCCACGATTCGTTAGTTTTTGAAATAGGTAAGAATCGAATCTAATCTAACAACTAAACTAAACTAAAGGGCTAAGCTAACAAGCTGGACTACAGGTAAGGAAACCGCCTAACATCTGAGTCGATCCATATACATACCTATATATATATTAGTCGGTGATCCCGCCTCAATAATATCATATCCGATACCATATCTACAATCAGCCATCCATATACATACCTGTATTTTCCTGAAAGGATTTTTAAGCTACGGCAAATAATTTTTTGACCACTTTTGAAAATCGACAGCAAACTGAAGAATGAAATCACGATTTCATTCTTCAGTTTGCTGTCGATTTTCAAAAGTGGTCAAAAAATTATTTGCCGTAGCTTAAAAATCCTTTCAGGAAAATACAAGGCTACAGAAAAAATTTGAGCTCGTGATGCCACTAAAGTGCCGCGGATCCGCCGCACTAACCCCTTTTGGCGGCGGATCCGTGGCCATTTATTGGCGACGGGCCTTTAAATTTTCACTGTAGCTCAGATACTTGGAATTGTGATTTTTGTGATATTCTTTTTTGGCCCAGGTTTCAGTAAATTGTTGTTTTGTTATTGGGGCTAATTTGGAAATTTAGTCGATCGATATTTTAAGTGGGCGTTTAACAGTACATACATTTCTATCTGCGACCGTGAATGTCATTTGATCGGTAAACTCGTCTGATTGCTATATGTCTTTTAGACGGGTTTGCGAACGTGACATTCACGTTGATGTTCTGTGATGTGCTGTGATGTTGGTTGGATCATCGTGGTGGATAGCAATGGAGCAATGTTAGTACAGTTTTAATTTCATTTGTATATTTGATATTGCGGGGCAAGCGTCCGACATGTGGACTGCCGTCACTGCCAGTTTGTATATTATTCTTTTGGGGCACGACCGGACTGAGGTTGATGTCACCCTTGTATATTATTTTATTTTCTGTACTAGGATTACCCCGCAGTAGGGTGCACGAATAGCCAGATTCTAAAAGGCAACGGGTCCGCATCTCATGGCGTTGGGACGGAGGGGACATTACTCTAGAATTAGAGGGCTATTCATCGCACTCGTAGGGGGTATAGGTGACCCAGGAGGGGTGCTCAAGTTACCGGATTCCGTGAAGTGCTGGGTGGTCCATTCATGTTGCTGAAGGGGGCTACCTCACTTCTGGTTTTTGCGGGTAACTTGCCGCGCTCGTAGGGGTCTAAGTTTCATTTCACGGGCTATCCACACGACAGGGAACGCCGGGTCTCACTTGCGGCTTAAGTGAAACCCGGGGCTCCAGATTATCCACCATTCTGTATTGCTTCTGTGATGTTTCTGTGATGTTGCTTTATATCATGCCTGGGACGAATGTTATATATATTTATATATAATAGTAGATGTTGTATATGTTTTGCACCCGCGCTAGCCTAGTCCCCGCTCTGTCGTTAGTTAAGTAACCTAACGGGTGATGACGGGACCCAGTAGCGAATGCGGATGGCATATACGTACATTTTATTTTCGTTCTTTTCTGGTGTGATTATTTGATGGGACTGCATAGATTCTTATCAATGCAAGGATAAAACAAACCTATATATGATGTTGTTGGAACCAAGTTTTTAAAAACTGACATTACAGACGTACACTTTTGCTTTGCATCGTGGTGTTCATTTGGAATATCCTGCATCTCATTCGACGAGGCAAGGGCCGAGATCCCTTCATCGGGAGTGACCCCTTGAGTAAAAGTTTGTGTCCATGTAATAACTTCACTATAGTCGATTACTTTTGCTTTGCATCGTGGTATTCAGTTTGGGATATCCTGCACCCCATTCGACGGGGAAAGAGCCGAGATCCCTTCACCGGGAGTGACCTCTTTAGCAAATGTTTTTGCCACTATATATTTATAAAAACCACTTGGATTCCTTCAACGAGATCAAGTTCATTACGTTAAAGGTTTTTCGCCAAAAACCAGCCATAGCCTTCCGTCATTTTCTACAAGTGGTACTTAGTATTCGTGCTGCGTTTATTGACTCCGTCAAGGCGTAGTGTGTGGTAGCTGAGTGGTGCTTGTTTGTAGCATGGATATGTGATTGGTTATGTAACGTTTTAAAAATAAATAATTAAATAAATAAAAATCCTTTAGGCGAATTTTCTGATTTTCGGTAAAATAAACCGTATTTTTCGTAAAACTTAACCGTAATTATTTTTCATCATAAATTTAAAAAGGCCTATTTTAATTATGTAATTACTAGTAAATGGTGTTTATTTAGTGACTTATAAATTTTTAGTTTAATTAAATATTTATCCTAAATTAATTATTTTTAATATTAACATAAGCTTTAATTATACATTAAATTAGTGTAAATTACAAATTTGAAATGGGTTAATTTTATAAAATGAGCCATGGCATATTAGAATCAAGTGTGTAATATACAAAATCATTTCTCAAATTTTTCCATGGTTCTAGACTTTTCTAGGAAAAGCTTTAAATTAGAAAAGTTTATATAATTAAGGTTTTAAGTGAAAAGATGACATTTATTTGTGATGTTTCTAGACAAATCCACACACTCCTCTCTCTTTTTCCTCTCTCCCATGCTAGTGGACGGCCTCCTCACCCCCATGGCAGCCCCCCCATTTTCAAAGCTCATTTTCTCTTCAAAAATCATCAAAAATTCAACAAAATTCCAAAAATAAACCTCAAAATCAATATTCAATCTGTACCATTTTCCTTTGACCTATTTAGCATGGATTTTGGAGTTTGAAACCATTATTTTAGAAGCATAATTTCATGTTTGGATCTCATGTTTTGGAGGTATAATTTTTATTCCTATGATTAATTGTTGTTAAATGCTTTTATCTAGCATATTTAGATTTTCTTAATTAATTCTATTTGCAAGTTTAAAATTCAAGATAGGGTTTCTAAAATCAAGTTAGGGTTTTTATTAATTAAGTTGGGTTATAATAAGTAGTTTAACATTTTTAGAAATGGAAAATCTAGTATGGTTGATGTATTGTAAATTGTTCTTTCAAAATTGTTTAAATTAAACAATTTTGCAAACTAGATTTTTATAAATTATATATATTAATGTGATAAAATTATAATTAAGGTTTTTATCATTATAATGTGGTGTTAATGAGGAGATTAACATGTTATTTGAGTGTGGAACATAATCTAGTTACAATTTGCTAGCTCTCAATTTCAAATTTTCACAAAATTGCTATTTTTATTAAACTAGGTTTTTGAAATTCATTTAAAATGTAGGATTAAAAATCTAGTTAGGGCTTTAGCACATCCTTAAGGTTTCATGGAGTGGTTTAACACTTTAAAATATGCAAAATCAAGTTTAGTAGTGGAATTGTGAATTTTGGCATAAAAAATGTTAAATTTGGCTAAAATTGCAAACTAGAAATTTCAATTTAATGGTGTGATAAAAATATAGTAATGGTTTCTATAATCTAGTTATGTTATTTAATGAATATTATGACCATTAGTTTCATTTAAATATCAAGTTTTGAAGTAAAACGGTAAATTGACGTTTTCTAGGTTTTTACGAAATCGGACGATTTGATCGATTTTAAGGTTTCGATGATTTAAACCATGTTTTATATTATAAATAATGAGTTTTGAAACTACGAGTTGTTTTTTGGTGTTTTATCTCGATCAATCGGCGTTTGTATGCCGATATCGAGCGATATTTGGTTCTTTTGCATGAGCGGGTCATAGGTTTTAACCTATGCACGTTTCGTGCGTCGTTTTGGTTTTGTCCGTGATCTGGTTTACGATATTATAAATGTTTGCGTATAGGTACCCTTCACATGGACTTCGGACGAGGAAGAAGAGGAGGGAGACATCGTCTTCGGCAGACAAGGACCAGGTGAGTAGATGTATATCTACAGGGGAAGTCGGGTGGATGGTGTTTAGCACCCTCGCAAACATGGAATAGGAATATTACTTATTGTCATTAGGAAGTCAGACGTGACCTTAGATTCTTGGTGAGTAGGACCCTATTAATGACTTTAGGTTGGACTAGACTGATTTAGAAAGACTTTACCAGAGGATGAATGTCTTGGAGGGGATTCGTAGGTTTCAGGTAGACACACACACCCGCACACACAGAAACTTGACTTGGTGTATATGTGTATGTGTGTATATATATAGGAATATGTGTAGGTATATATATATACACACAACATGTATATGTGAGATAAGGATATTATATGATACATGGGGATGAGACAATATAACTGGGCTTGATGCCATGATCTCTTGGCTATACAGTCGTGTTATGATGTTAGCGGATCGTTGGAAAATGAGAAAATGGATATGTATACATAAACGATAATAGGTGATGATGATATTGAGATATACGAGACTCTAGAATAGAACCCGGACTGTAACCTGTGACTTGATTACGATATGAGATATGTGTGACTTGGTTACGATATGATATATGTGTGACTTGATTACGATATGATATGTGTGTGACTTGATTACGATATGATATATATGTCATGATATTTCTGAGAAACAATTGACGATGTATATGTACGCAGACAATGATATATGATTGATGATATTGGGATGTATGCGATTACAGTACAGTACCTTTGATCATGACATTATTTGATGATGATATTATACGAATGATGATGTACGTCGGTGATACTTGACCCGTACCCCGATATTGGGATGCCGTACGATGGATTTTACCGTACGAGGCATAGATGTGATGATTGATCAGCACTCTTGATTCGAGGAAGTCGTACTACGTACGTGACGCTATTGAGACTGGATCGCCGACTATTAGAGATATGGACTCAAACCTTAGGTGGATTCTTATTTCTTATCGACTAGTTTCTTTAGTTTAGTTCCTTAGGGGGTTAGATAGATACTAGTTTAGGCTCGAGTCATATAGTTGTAGTTAGACATGTATATTACAAATGAGTGGTTAATACACATCCATCTTTACATTCAGATCGTAATCATCATGTTGCATGTTCATACATATGTTTCTTTAGTCAGTATGAAACTCTGCCTGTTAGGACACCTGCACCATTACCGATGATGCGCATATTCCACGTACACTTATTTGCCGGCTCACACACATCATCATCGGTAATTGCTATGTCACGTACACTTTAGAACATATTATCTTTTATTGGTAAAATCAGCTAAAGGCTAGATCAATATAATATTGTGATTACTCTCAGGTGTTAGTCTAGACATTGCATTTATTACTTAGACGCTTCATGCATTCACATTTTTACGTTATCATGCAGTATTGTCAGGCTTATGCCGATACTTATTATTTATTTACTCATGATTTTGGGATTTTGGATTTCTATGAGATTTCTGGATTTTGGGGAACACCGCAAGAATATATATAAAAACTTCTCTCTCTCCCCCTCTCTTTTTAAAATATAAGTTGCGGTTTTCTCGTGATGTATGTGTCGTCCACCATGAGATTTCATGTTTTCTTTTAGATTTCGAGACCCGATTCGAGGAGTGGATGATCCGTCTCGGGTACATGGTGGGCCCGGTATAGTACCCCGGGGCAAGAAGATCGAGTTGTAGACGATGAGCCTGGCAGGGGAAGACTACCTACCGGTGATGTCTAACGCGGCGGATATCCGGAGGATACCGACCATTGTCGTGAGATTTGATGATATGGGCCGATCCGGATTGACGGAGCCCGAGATATTAAGACTGTGAGGTATTGAGACTTGAGATTTACATGTTTTGTGTCGATGCTAGACACGGATTTCCATGGATTTCATCGATGATGTTTCAGATTTCTATACAAATTTTACTATGAAAGTTAAAGACTACTTATACAGATATATCCAGATTTCAGGGTTGATTGTTTTACATTCATGGTGCATGCATACTCATTTACATGACATATTACTATTTGAGGCACTGACAGGAGCACGGAGCATTTGCACTTACGTGTAGTTTATTACCCTGCCATCACTAGATGACTAGTGATATATTGGTATATTATTATGACCTAGGACAGCGTCGTGCATTCGATTTCTTTTCGCAGATGTCTTCTACTCACGAGTTGGCAACTCACCCCCATTGTGCCAAATTTTATTACAGGTTTGATGTACAGGTTTCCTTGGCAGCTTGCTGGCACATCATTTCATTCAGGGTGATTTGCATGATAGGTTGGTTCACTTGTATCAGGACCGCCGTTGTACTTTTATTATTTCATTGGTATCTAGTAAGCTCCATCAACCGGACTTGTATTACTTGATAAGTTTAAAGGACCAGTTATTTATTTCGACCATAGAGTCGCGCTTGTTTTATTATGGTATCTGGTGGATTTTTTTTCTTTTGAGTTTTGAGCCTCGCCCTTTGGCGTTGTATATTATTTTGCTTTGTGTGGTTGTTTCCACCTGTTGGCGTAGAGCTAGCTCCCGCTTGGGGATGCCTTTTTATTGTTTATATATATATTATTCTTGTTTGTACCCGTTTGGGGCCAGTTTTTACAAAGGAGACTGCCGAAATTTTTGAGAAAATTGGATATTGCTTTTAAACTTGTTTTTCTACATGTTTTCCTTTACTTCTTCTTTTATATGGTTTAGATTTCTGGGCTTCGTCTTACTTAGATTACGTTGCACCTCTAAACGCTTCGTAATTTAAGTGATGGTCACGTTCCGTACTTTCGGATCGTGACAGGTTAGGACAGTCGTGCGGCCTTGTTGACTCCGTCAAGGGCTCGTGCGGGTGGGTTTAATGCAATCAAGATAATGACGGGTTGAACTTGACTAGGACTCTTTGATTTGTTGACTCCGTCAAGGTCACTTAGGTCCTAGGGATAAAAACACACATCGGGAGTTTCAAACATACAGGAAACTTGCCAGGTTTGTGCATACCTTCTGGAGTGTGGTGACTTGAGTTGCTTCCATCAAGTTATCATGCGATGATAGTTGGATCCCGATTCCCACTGATGAGTAGGAATACTCCTCGGGTGATTCCGACTAATTCTCCTTTTAGGTTTGGAGGAGAATTCGAGGAAACAGTGGGAGCCATCCAGATTAGATAAAATGATTAACCATTCTGATCTAGGTTAGAGTGGACGCTGAGTGTTTCTTCTCTCTCTCTGGCTGCGACTATGACCCGATTTTTTACTAAAACTCATGAACCAAGTTAACCGAACCTTCTTTAAACATTTTGGCTTTTGGAATGTTACGGTGTCGCATACATCATTGCCATTTTTATATCACCTTTGCGTTTCTCCAGAACACCTCGTATAACTACGAACGCCCACTTCCATTAGATAAATCTATCGTATGGTTATATACGAACTCGAAGGAACTTTTTCTAGGATGGATTCTGGTTCTGGAGAGATTGTATAGGATTATTCGGTTGTCTTTTCCCTTTACCTTCTCTTAGGTTGTGAGGGCTACTAGGATTAGGAGAGGGTACACCTATTGAGCTTATTGGATAGTCTTCTTCCAAACCATAGGCAGGTGCCGAGCGGTAGGGAAGGAAGAAAACCAATTAAGCTTAAGTGTGGTGTACAGAAGATAATAAGTAAAGACATATAAAGGAATTAGAATAAAGGCAAAGGAAATTGCGACCACCATATTTCACGACAAAAAACCATGTATACCCCTGCCACTCCTACATCCACTTTGCTTTTCTCTAGGACACTCCGTATCACTACGGATATCCACTTCCATTGGATAAATCCATCGTATGGTTATATACGAACTCGAAGGAACTTTTTCGAGGATGGATTCTGGTTCAGGAGAAAAAGAATAGGATTATTCGGATGTCTTTTCTCTTTATCTTCTCTCAGGTTGCGAGGGCTCCTAGGATTAGGAGAGTACACCTATTACGCTATTTGGATAGTCTTCTTCCAAACCTTAGACTGGTGCCGAAGGGTAGGGAATGAAGAAAACCAATTAGCGTAAAGGAGGTGTACAGAAAGTAATAAGTAAAGACATAATAAAGGGATTGCAGTGAGGGCAGGTAAGTATATGCTTACTGTCATGATTCGGGATAATGGAAGAGGCGTTACTAGGAATACCAGTTAACCCTTTTGGAACATTTTCATGTTTCAGTTTTACTATGCGATGTTAATTGAAAACTGTTTTCCCAATAAGAATCTAACTCCAGGGTATGTATTTACCAGATCAGTTTCTCACATCTGTATGTTATTACAGATGGTGAGTGGGAGTAAGATATTGGGAATTGTGTGATTAGATCCTCATTATAACGGAATTCGTTGTAATTGGTGATATTTGAGGAAATCATCTGGATTTTGCCGGATGGCAAATATTTGGTTTTGAATATCCGTTGTTATGCACCAATTTCAAACTGATATATCTGTACGTTTATTTTTATAAAGTGAGATATATCTTTTTGATATTATGTCTGTGACATTTACCTATATCGGTTGGTGATTAGGTAAGGTGCATTCAACAGCGGTGTAATTCTTCTTAACCATAATACAGTTTTTCAACCTACGACGCACAGGATTTGAGTTATTGGACTTAGGGGACTTATACAAAGTATTGTATGTTGTCCAGTGTCCATTAGGATAAAGGGGTTGGTACTCGTACTATATTCTGTTCACTTATGACTTCTCCAGTTCTGGACTTGTATTTCGTTGAAATGCAAGGTCCAGATATTCAGAAGTTATAGGTATAAGAATAAAGTAGAGGACCATTTGTTGTAAGTATCAGGATTCTTCGAGGAAGTCGAAGATGTAGATACTTGTGTTTGGTATTCAGTTAATAGTAATGGTTTTGAGAACTTGCTTCTCTTTCAGGTTACTCATATATGGATGCACTCCTAGATTAGTAATGCCGATTGTCCTCTTTCCATTTGGTTGATATGCACTGGAGACAGATGCATGATTTTGCATCTGGTTCAAATTAGATTAGAGCTTTTTTTTCTATATTAGATTTATATAGAATCAATTTATATCTTAACGATGTTAAGGTATAGGGAGTTGTCCAGCTGATGCTTAAAATCAGAATCTGGATAAACTCAAGGCACGTTTCAGTAATGGCTGTTTGTGGGTTATCCCGGGCTTTGACGAGGGTTAACTTTCTACCATCAGGAAGATCAATATTTATATTGTTCTTGACTCGCCACAGTTTCAGTAAAATGGATTTTTTCATAAAGCAGAAGTGGGAGTATGGTAGAACTGGAAGTTATTCCAGAACCACAAACGATTACTGGAAATTTAATAGAACTTAAGGATTCAATTGGATTTGACGTTCAATTAGCCACTCTGCAGATTTAGTGGGTAACCTCAGGCACCCGAGAGGTACTTAGGTCTTCTCAGAGACGGTGACAGGGAGGTTCTTGTTTACCCAGACTTACCATTGCTGCTGTTCTAGACTATAAGACCCGGCAGGAGGATGAGTATAACGTCATTCTAAACTAGCTTTAGAAGTGCACATGTATATGACTCTGCCAGAGGATTGTTGTAGTCAGTGGGAGCAACGGAAGCATAATAGGCAAGTAGCTTATGTCTATTTACAGTCTAAAGCAGGTATAGCGGAAATAGATCATCTATTTTTGATGTAACAGTCATAGGCTTTGACTTCATCAGAATAGGAGATGGATCTGCAAAGAAGGTAGTAGGGTGTGATGTCTTGGTTTTTAGGATGACATGCACTTGATTGGAAGAAATATTCCTATACTACGATCGGTTATACTGTGGTTGTCACAAAGTTGTTTCTCCATATAGGATATGGATATAATATCAGGTTTTCTGGTTACTAGATCTATGGTTTTAGATCTAGATTTGGGAAGTATCCTAATCTGGGTATTTTGACATTAAATGGATGACTCCTGGCATGGTGGTGTACCTGCAGGTGATGGAGTCACCCTCTCTAAAGGTGTCTTACAGACTAAAGGGGAGAGGGATCTGCATGATTAGCATATCACTTGCTTAGGCAATTGAGTTAATCATGAAATGTCAAGTACCACACCAGATATTTCTTTTGCACTAGATGCAAAAAGCAGATATATTAGTCCAATCTTGGAGAAACATTGGGAAGCAGTTATTGAACATAAATGGATGTTCTTGCGATATGGTAACGGCAGCTTCCTTCTGGAGACGATTATCATTTCAGGCTTCCAAGGTGACCTGGATGAAAGAGTGACTGTCAGAGTTATAGTTTTCCTTCTTTTGAGGGACAGTATGTTGGACAGGTGGTCCAAGCGGATACTGAGGAAGGCATGACGCATGTTACTGATTAAATTCAGTGGATGATACTGTCTAGGAGGTTTGCTGGATTTGGAGTTCATTTGTTAACTGAGTCCCATCAGATATCCAGACAAATTCTAAGACAGGTATTGCTCATTTCAGGAGATAGGTTTCTCCGCGAAGTTGAGATTAAGAGAGATACAGAAAGAAACATTGGAGCGGATCCACACACTGAAGCTATTTCTCGAACGCAATCATTTTCGCAAACGGGCTTTGCGAAACTGATTAGTAGAGAAGTCGGGTGTTCGGTATCACACGGGCTGTGAGTATGCGACATTGCAATAATTGGCCTTAGGTGCAAGTGGGAGATTGTTGGCTATAGTGCCCTCAAGGCAATTATCATAGCCGCGGACTTGTGATTATGATGATTGAGGTAGGACCTATACCGATAAAACAGTCTTACTCAAGATGATAGTATGCTATCTGGTTTGTCTTTATCATCATGTACGTGTTGATAGAGCCCTTAGGATTCTTGCTTGACTGCCAGCAGTATGATGGCGATCATATATGTGGGAGCTGGAGTCTATAAGCACATCCTTAAATGTCCCTAGTCGTAGGAGTATCGAGACCGGGCATCGATACTCCAGTGTAGACTAGTGTATACTGATCGAGACCCCGACAAGGGGCGGTGGCCAGGTCTCACAAGCCATTGGTGTTAGTTTGTTCACCTAAGATAGTATGCAGGTGCTCATTTGGTTTTGAGTACACTGGACGGACTCGCCGGGAACCTGCTAGTTGGTATTATACCTATTGTCAGATAGCAGTTCCCAGGTGACATGTGTACAGGTTAGTCTGTCGGCCTGAGATCGTCATTTGTCTCGTGTGAGTTCCCACTGTGCTTTGATTACTACCCTACCACGGCTCAAAGGAGTCGTGAAAACAAGTTTTAGTTGGGTACAGTCCCGAGCCACATGGAGGCAGTGATTGGATCGTCGGGGAATCGTCTCTCCCGGTATTGAGGGTTGATGTCGCATTGTGTATGGATGGCCATCACCACAAATCCATGGCCATGGTAGACGAGGATTACCGATCCTGGATCGATTGTTTCTCAGGAGGTGATGGGTTACATGCCGACACTAAATATCGCGTTGTTAGGGGTCTGACTATATCCACCCCCTAGACTCGATATGCGGTACTCTTAGACGAACAGACTGGACTGTATGGATATTGTCACTGTCAGGCTTAGTAGGGGTTCAGGATGAGTTTGCTCGTCGGCCTCCCTTTACTTCAATACCTGGGTAGCCGTTACATACAGCTAGTGCCGCTAACGTGCTTGTAGTTAAACCCACTGCCAGCATTTTGACGAGTCTTTAGAGTCCCACACAGAGGGTTTTCATGGTTCAGGCGATATGGTTTACATGAGGTATGTTGATACATACAGATGTCCGATTAAATATGTGCACTTGCTGCGCAGACTTTAATTGGACGGTTGATAATACTAACGGCTTAGGATTAAGCCAGTTTATGAAATCAGGTTTTGATTTAATAATTTACATATGTATTTATATATATGTGTATTCTAGTATTATTGTTCGCTATTTATTTTCTCTCTTGGCTATTCGTATTTTTGTACGAATACGCGTATATGTATTTCGATACATGTACCGGGAAGTATTCCGTATTTTATACGGAATAGCTTCTAGAAGCTTTGCCAACTCATTATTTGATTTTCCATTTATGGAAATTCATTTTGTTTAATAATGAGGTGGAGGGTGTGAGGTGGCACTTGAATAGTGTTTTGGGCATGGAGCAAAGGTATGGTGCATTTGTTTATTGTAATTTGAAAAAGGAAATGTATTTTTTTTTTGTGATTGAGGGATAGGGGGGCAGGCCACATTTTTGAGGTAGGGTTTTCTTTTCATTTTGAAAGATAACACATCACTCCCTCACTCTCTCAAGCACACAACAAAATACTTAGCCATTTTTGCCTCATGCCAAGATTTCCTCACTCATCTTCTATGCCTGCTCAATGAGCAAAAAGGATTGAGAGAAAATTTAGAGTGACACTTTCATACACCCCTACTCTCCATAGCTAGCGACTTTGGAGCGCCGGTTACCTCGTTTGTCGAGGTTGGAGCTTGCGCCGTTTCCCTCGGGTGGATCATCGAAGATGAAGGAAGACCGGCAACCAAACATCATCAAAGGATCGCTAGGAGCTTGGAATGAAGACCGAAGGACTTGGATCATCTTGGTATAACCTTTCTAACACTTAGTTAGCTCGCTAGAATAGGGTTTAAGGTCGATCCGGAAATCGGGTAACGGTAGCGCCGATTTTAGAAATTTTTGTTCCGCATTTTGGCCGCGTTTCGATAGTCGGGGCGCTGCCGCGACCCAACATCAAGAAGGATTTGTTCATTTCTGAACTCTTCCTCTTGTGTATGTTCTGTACGTTAAGAACTGTGGTTTGATTTAGAACGTATATGCTTTTAGATAACGTGCATGAACCGATCAACTCTTGATATAGGAAATTGTTCAAAACATTATCCAACAATACAAAATTATATCCTTCTTTAATAAATAAAGAAACTGATATGATGTTGTATATCAGGTTCGGTATCTAATAACATTCGTTCAGAATCAACGTATTTCGTAATACAGGGTGATAACTGCCAACAGATTTGGCTGCAACACTTGCACCGTTTCCAACTCTTAAAACTTATCACCCATTCTCAGTTCTCTACCTATCTGTAGACCATGTAACATATTACATATATGGGATCCTGATCCAGTATCTCATACCCAGGACGTAAAGGATATTGAAAAACAGTTCTCGGTAATGAACACGCCCGAAGAAGATGCATCAGCATGCACTTTCTTCGTTTGGGCGGCACGGGAATCCTGGTAATCCCCTATTTCCTGCTCGGTCTTATAACAATTATAAGTTGGAGCGGGACCAACGTTCCCTAGATCAGTATAAAAAGCGGGCTCGGTCAATACATCTGTATTATTATCTTGATTAAAGCGTGACATGGTTGCTACCTGGAGAGAGAAAGAAGAAAACACTCAGCGTATGCTCTTGCAAGATTAGATTGGTTATTAATTTATCTAATCAGGATGGCTCCCACTATTTTAGTCAAATCTTCCTTCAAACCCTAAAAGGAAAGACTATCCAGGATTAATTACACCCTACAAGTTCGCCAATCTTTCAGCCAGGCCAGTGTCGGTACTTTGAGGGAGGTTCCCCGTGCTTTCGCATGGACCTAATTAAAATAAACCTCGTTTTCCCAGGGGCGTAACCCCGTTGACACCTTTCTAGTCACCTACTTGATCGGCTAATTGTAATGTGTAAAACTCTCCCAGGAGTAACTCTTACTCGCAGTGGGTATCGGGATCCAACTATCTCATAGAAGGTATGCAATCTCATTGCAAATTTCAACACTTGAAATTCCCGATAATATTTTGCCCCTAGTGTCCTATGATCTTGACGCAGGCCAACAAACCATAGTCCGCTAGTCAAGTTCAACCCGTACATTTTCCGATTGAATTAAACCCAGCCGCACGACCCTTGACGCAGGCCAACAAAGTCGCACGACTACCCTAACTCAATCTCATCATATGCTTTAGCAGATAAACTATCACGACCCGAAATATTAGCTCGTGACCAGCACTTAAATCACGCAACGTCTAGAGGAGTAACGTAATTCAAGTAAGCTGAAACCCAGAAATCTAAACCTTTTAAAGAAAATAAAGGAGGTGAAGTTTTGAAATAAAGGTGTAATGAAATCAAGTTTTCTTAATACATAGAAAAGGAACATAAAAGTGCAAGTGAAATTTACTAGTTTGAAAACGTGTTTCGTCTTTTAAAATTTTGGGCAGCACCTCCTTTGTATATTTTGGTCCAAAACCACAAATACATAACAAGAATAAAGGCATCCCCAAGCGGGAGCTAGCTATTCGCCAAACGGCGGATCACAACCACGCAAGATAGTATATGTAAGTATACGACGCCAACGGCGAAGTTCACCACAAAAAAATAAAGAAATAAGCAAGACATCAAACCACAAGTAGCGGAAAACCCTTCGCTCTAAGTCTCGCAACCACAATCTCACTAAGTCCCATTACTTATACAATTACTAAATTTGATTGATGGAGTTAACTAGATACAATATGAAATATAAATACAAGAGTGGGTAGGATACAAATGTCCCACCTACCAAGCAAACCACCCAAAAGTAGTTATGTGCCAGCGATGCCGTTACTGATCCGTGCGGTCAACCTGCAAGAACTGTGGCACAACGGGGGTGAGTTACCAACTCGTGAGTAGAAAAACATCTACAAGTAGAAATCGAATAAACAACGACTCCTAGGTAAACTATATCATAAAGGTAATACTATGATATCTAGGGTGACCGGGTCTGTATATGTGCCAACACTAATATCAATGTCAATCAGCATGTGGATATCATCCAACAATAAAATCAATGTATGTATGCATGTGGATCTCGTCCAACCGTATAATCACTGTATGTATGCATGTGGATCACGACCACCCATATAATCAATGTAGGTATGCATGTGGATCTCGTCCACCCATATAATCAATGTAAGTATGCATGTAGATCTCGTCCACCCATATAATCAATGTATGTAAATATCATCAAAAGCATATGCATGAAAATATGAGGATATAACTCAACGTGTGTCCCTCGCGACACATCAAAATCATGGAACCCGAGTGCCAAGCATCGACACTCGAAAACATCATGAAAACCGTGCCCAGCATCGGCACGTAAATCCTCATATATCGGGCTCCGTCAGTCCGGATCGGCCGACGGGCTCCGTCTGCGGAATCGGCCCTCGGCCCCGGCAGTACGGGTCGGCTCGTATCCATCTCTCGTCTCCGGTCAATATCCTCCGGATAACCGCCAGGTTCAACCAATCACCGGTAGGTATATAGTCCCTCTGCCAGGATCACCGTCTACTGTTAGTTATATGTATGCCCTAGAGGCCATTACTGTACATTGGATGTATATTGTAGTGGATGCTGGGACATATATAGGGAGGACTTTCTTGCTCGACATGATAGTATGCTATCTGGTTACTCTTTACCTTAACGTGTACAATGATTGTCTCTCTATTACATGTTGGTAAAGCCCTTAGGATGTGTACTTGACTACCTGGACTATGATGCGGATCATACTAGTGGGGACATGGTAGTCCATAAGTACATCCTTCAAGGTCCCTAGTCATGGGTGTATCGAGACGAGGCATCGATATACCAGAGTAGACTAGCGTATACCTTCTCGACCCATACAGATGGGCGATGGATGATCTCATATCCATTGGTGTTTGACATCGGAGATGATATACGGGTGCTCAGTGGAGACTGGGTACACTGGACGGACTCGCCGAGAACTCCCAGATGGTATTATACCTTACGTCAGATGGCAGTTCTCCGGTGACACTGGTACAGAGTAGTCTGTTGACCCGAGATCGTCATAGAGTCTTGTGTGGTTCCCACTGTGCTTTGATTTCCACCTTACCATGTCCAAGAGGGCATGCAAAACGGTGGTTTTTGGGTACAGTCCCGAATCACATGGAAGCAATGAGCGATAGGAGGGGATTCGTCTCTCCCGGTATAGGGGGTTGATGTTGCGCTGTGTTCGATTGGCTATAACAGGAAATCCCTGGCCAGGGTTGCTGAGATTTACTGGTAAGTGTTACCAGTAGTTTCTCGAATTGTTATAGACCTCATATCGACCCGACTTATCGAGCTATTGGGGTCTGACGTTTACTACCCCTAGGCGAGATATGCGACATATCAGACGATCAGACCGGACTGTACGGTAAGTGTTACTGGTTGGATTCACAGGAGTGTGAGAGGGCTTGCTCGTCGATCTTCTGATCGCTCAATACCCGGGTGGCCGTTACGTTTAGCAGACCGCTTGCGGCTTGTGGGTGTTTGATATGATCATCACCTGCTGCCGGCGTATTGACGAGTCTTTAGAGTCCTACACAGAGGTTTCCTGGCTCAAGCGAAACGAAATAGGAGCGCATATGAGATATGTGCGGGACCGAGAATAATGCGTGTATGTGATACCGTATTCCATTCTCGCGATGAATGTATCGATTGGTTGTATGCGATATAACCTGGTTATCGAATCAAGGGTTGATTCGACAAACCGATACATTGGATATTAGTCGGTTGTATGCGATATGACCGGATCATTGAATCAAGTGTTGATTTAATGATTTAATGAATAATTATATATTTGATATATTACTTTGCATTAACTAGTATTGGTTCACTTTAAATGGATTTTCTCACTTGAAGTTCACAAGTTGTATATGTGATATACTTTTGTGCACTTGATTGTATCATGTTTGATGATACATGCTTACTTGAGTTTGTGTAAAGTTTAAACCTTGGTTAAGTAAATGGTTAGGGTTTTGTTTAATTTATTTATTCATTTATTGATTGGTTTATTTCATTTTGGCAAAAGGAAAATGGTGGCTAATTTTGTTTCTTTGTTGGAGTTTCATGAAGCTTTGAAATAGTCCACCATTTTTGTTTTATGCCTTATCTAACCATTCACCTAACTATAGTTTGCTCTCTACACATAACCATGGTTGGTTTATGATAAGTATTCTATGATTTTCTTTTTAAAAGAATAACTTATCATAATTCTATGATCTTCTTCATCTTCTTCTTCTTCTTCTTCAAGAAAAGAAACCTTGCCTTCATCAATGGCAAAGTGAGAAAATGAGTGAGAAATCCAATTCTAAAGTGAACCCACTTCCTATTTCTTCATCCTCTACCTCTTGCCAAGTAGTAGAGTGTGTTTTCTTTACAAGTTTCATGACTTGGTGAAGTGGGAGCTTGATCTTGTGATGCCTCGACGTAGATCATCTTCGGCACGAAGCCGACGACCTTGCCCGCCCATTTCTCCGATGAAGCCGACGCTAGAGCCTGGGTTTCCATTTGGACAGCGAGGAGACTTCATTACGGAGCTATGGAGGTGGAGAACCGGATCTACAAAGGTTGTATTTCCGTTTACTCGTAGTTAAGTTGTTAACTAGTTTTTTGTTTCGCCTAAAATCTAGTTAACGATCCGTATTAGGGTTTCTCGGCACCCGTAAAATTTGAAATTGGCATGGTTGATGCCACGTGAGACCTCATTAGCGTGCCTAGGAACCCTACAGTGGTATCAGAGCCTAGCTAGAGCCTTAGGCGATGTGTAGACGACGTTTGAAACCCGATCGAACCAAAACCCTAACCCCAAAATAGCTCTCTGGACTTTTTCTAAAAACTGGGATTTTTCCAAATTAAAAATATGCAGAAAAATCAGCAGGGAATCCTAAGAATTACTGTGCAACACGTGTCTATGATTCCTCCAATGTGTGGCGGAACCGCGGCAGAAGCCTGGCTTCTGCGGCGGTTCCGCGGCCGTATGATGACGTCACCCACCCAATTTTGCACAGTAACTTCCTTTATTCAGTGCTGAGTTCTCTGGGTATTTTTAAATATTATTCAAGAGTTGAATTTTCTGGGGTTGTTTTGGGGATTCGAATGTTCGATCGGATTATCAAATTTTGTCTGTGTGGCTTTCCGGATAATTTTTGAATATGTTAAAAAGTTCGACCGGATATAAATACTCACTTTTTCCCCTGCCGGAAAATTTCCAATTGTTGGACTTTTCCGTAGTTTAACGACGTTCTAAGTAGTGCAAGTAACGCGATGGACCCTCTAGAAGACAACAAACCTTAACTCGATTATGTGACCGTCTTGAACTGCCCTTTGAACCTTCGGGTTTGGGGCAGTACGGCGTGCCACATGTGAGGCGTTGACTTGACCCTTCTACGGCTGGACCGTTGGTACTGAGGCACGAACTGAATGTTTTTAGACTTGTTTCATGTGTTGATCTGTATCGGGAAAACTTGGGTGTTTGAATTTTCGATCGGAAAGTTTAACATTTTCTATTTATCCGGAATGTGATACAATAATTGGAATTCACAATTAGTTATGAGATAACTGAATGAATGTTATAAACATAGCACTTTAGTCTCACTTGATCGGTTGCCACGGAATTTTGATGTGATCAAAAGTCCGTCGCAATCACGTAGCGTACGCGGATACTCGCCAGGTAAACTTAATAGACAGCCTGGCTCCATAGCCCCGACCAAGTGACTGTAGGAGAACCCCGTCGCCGAAAGCATCCGTTCGGGTGCTCGCGGCAGCGGTGTTCCGTCCTGGTGCACTTCGTCGACGGCATCGGGGGTGCGGCCGCCTACTAAAGTTTGCAACGAGCATTCGATCAGAATGTCGGGAATCTTGCTGAATTGCCCGACTTGATATTGAAAAGTGTTTTCGATAATGAGACTAAAATGCGGGGTTTATAATTGTTAGGCATGTGATGTCTAAGGAATTCATTTGATTAGGCATGCGATGTCTAAAGAGGTTGCGGATTCCAACTGTTGTAGTTTTACACTTTCTTTTCTGTGACCGTAAGTGTAATATGTGATATCGCCGGTTTCGTTGCTATATGTCAACGACAATTGGGATGCGCATATTTACTTACGTTGATGACATGTGATGTTATGTGTTGCTGGATATGTTATATTGGATCGTCGTGTTTGAATAGCCGGGGGTTTTTATGTGAGATGAGTGTTTTTCATTTTTATTCATGTAAAAACTTGTATGTAATATTCTTTTATTGGGGCACTTCCAGGTTGCGGAAGATGTCACCTTTTGTATATTATTTACTTTTCCGCACTAGGATAGACCCAAGGAGGGGAGCACAAGTAACCGGGTTCTAGGGTCCAGTGGGAGACCAACTCGAGGAGTCGAGTCCGGGTCTCCTAACTCTAGAATTGGTAGGGTTGCTTGCCGCTCTCGTAGGGGTCTAGGGGTGTGGGTTTGGCTATTCATCACGACCGTGGAATCCGTGTTTTATACTGGCTCGTATTGAAAACACGGACGTCCTAGTATATCTAATATTTCATATGATTCTTCTGCTGCGATATCTGTGATGTGATCATGTGATATGTTCTGTGATGGATACTTTATATAGTATATATGATATATTATATAGATGTTACTTATGCTTTACACCCGCGCTAGCCCTGCTCTGCTCTGCCGTTAGTTACCTAACCTAACGGTGCACGAGGGGACATCGAGGCGAATGCGGATGGCATAAGTGTACGTCGTATTTATCTGTGATGTTTAGGTAATTTAAATGATGGGACTTCATTAATGAGATTAATGAAATAAAAGAAAGCTAAAGATGTTGTAGAATCGAATTTCAAAATAAAACAGGTAGCTACAGTTCTTGCTTTGCACAGCAATGTATATGTGATATATCCTGCACCTTATTCGATGAGGAAAGGACCGAGATTCCTTCACCGGGAGTGACTCCTTTAGCAATAACTGGCAGATGCTACACACTCGGTTTGTCTTTTGATTGCTTTTAAGAGTTTTTGCTTTGCACAGTGATGTATGTGATATATCCTGCAACTCATTCGACGAGGAAAAGGACCGACGATCCCTTCACCGGGAGTGACTCCTTTAGCAAAACTAGAAATGCCTCAAAAACACTCCATTTTAAAATCATTTGATTCTACAACGATATCAAGTTCGTTACGCAATAGGTTTTCAGAAAAACCTGTCGTAGCCCTCCGTCATTTCAGATAAGTAGTAGTTAGTATTCGTGCTGCGTTGGTTGGCCTTTGTCAAGGCGCAGTGTGCGGTAGCTAACTGGTGCTTATCTGCTTATGCATATGATGCAGATTGGATTAGGGTAGTCGTGCGACCTTGTTGGCCTTTGTCAAGGGCCGTGCGGGTGGGTTTAATTCAATCAGGAAATGACGGGTTGAACTTGACTAGCATCCTATGGTTTGTTGGCCTTTGTTAAGGTCATAGGAGGTTAGGGGCAAAATATTATCGGGAATTTCAAGTGTTGAAATTTGCAATGAGATTGCATACCTTCTATGAGATAGTTGGATCCCGATACCCGCTGCGAGTAAGAGTTACTCCTGGGAGAGTTTTACACATTACAATTAGCCGTTCAAGTAGGTGTCTAGAAAGGATTTAACGAGGTTACGCCTCTGGGAAAACGAGATTTACATTAATTAGGTTCGTGCGAAAGCACGGGGGACCTCCCTCAAAGTACCGACACTGGCCTGGCTGAAAGATTGGCGAACTTGTAGTGTGTAATTAATCCCAGCTAGTCTTTCCTTTTAGGGTTTGAAGGAAGATTTGATAAAAAGAAGTGGGAGCCATCCCGATTAGATAAAATAATAACCAATCTATTCTTGCAAGAGCGCACGCTGAGTGTTTTCTTCTCTCTCTCTCCAGGTAGCGACCATATCACGCCTTAATCAAGATAATAATACGGATTATTGACCGAACCCGCTTGTTATACTGAGCTGGGGAACGTTGGTCCCGCTCCAACTTATAATTGTTATAAGACAGAGCAGGAAATTGGGGAATACCAGAATTCCCGTGCCGCCCAAACGAAGAAAGAGCATATGATGCATCATCTTCGGGTGTGTTCATTATACAGAACTGTTTCTCAATATCCTCTACGTCCTGGGTATTTGATACCGGATCAGGATCCCAGATATGTAATCTGTTACATAGGACTACAGATAGGTAGAGAACTGAGAACGGGTGATAAGTTTCATGAGGCAGAAAATGGGGCAAGTGTTGCAGCCAAGTCTGTTGGTCACTGTCACCCTGTATTACCAATACATTGATTCTGAACGAATGTTATTAGATACCAAACCTGATATACAAAATCATATCAGTCTCTTTATTAGTAAAGAAATGATAAAATTTTGTATTGTTGGATAATGTTTTGAACATTTCCTATATCAAAAGTTGATCGGTTCAGGCACGTTATCTAAAAGCGTTGATGTTCTAAATCAAACTACAGTTCTTAGTATATGGATCACACACAAGAGGAAGAGTTCAGAAATGAACGAGTCCTTCTTGAAGCATTGTAGACTAGGTCATATCAATGCGACCCGACTAGCTGAAGTTACATTTAGATGCATATTTAAATCTGTTTGAATTTACATCTTGTGAAACTTGCCAGTCATGTCACAGAGATAAGATGACCACAGCTCTGTTTATTGGAAACAGAGAAAGAGTTAGTGAACTTTTGGGACTGATACATGATGATGTATGTAAGGTCTCCTGTCTACACATGCCAGGACTGATTCTTTATACTTCATTATATTCTCTGATAATCTCTCAAGATTCAGTCATATGTTCCTGTTGAAACATGAGTCCGAACCTTTTGAGATATTCACAGAATATAAGCGAGAAGTAGAGAACCAAAATACGAGTATAAGTATTATGTCCTATGATGAGATCAGGGAGGAGAATACTTGTGCATGGAATTCCTGGACTATTCTAAAGGAGAATGAGATTCTCTCTCAGCATTACTCCTCCGTATACACCATTGCACGATGGTATATCGGGATGGAGCAGATACACCCTATTTGATATGGTGTGCTCTATAATGAGTACTACTGAGTTACCTATTTCCTTTTGGGAGTTATGCACTTGAGAAGCTGCATACCTATTGAATAGGGTTCCAATCAAATCAGTTGCCTACCATTTCATATGTGATATGGAAAGGGAAGAGCCCATGTCTTAAGCTAGTTAAGATTTGGGGTTGTCCGGCCTATGTCTGAAAGCAAAATCCGGACAAGCTCGAGGCAATGTAAGTTATGTAGAACTGGAAAGGTTCCAACTATACAAACTGCAGCTGATGATTTGGTAGAACCGAAGGATTCAGTAGATTCTAACGAACCTCAGCCTCTCCGCCGATCTAGTAGGGTTCCTCACCCACCTGAGAGATACTTCTGTTTCTCTATGACAGTGGGAGCGAGGATTGCATCATGAGATGATGACCCAACTAGTTTCGAGCAGGCCATCGAGAGTAGGGACTCTGTAAGAATGGCTGGATGCTTAGTGATCTGAGATGGAATCCATGTACACCAACAAAGTATGGACTTTGGTTGCTATATCTGAAGGGTTAAATCCCCATCAGGAGCAAGTAAATCTTGAGAAGATTACTTGGTGTACATGGAAAAGTTGAGACTTTCAAAGCTAGACTTGTTAAAGGTTTTCGTCATCGACCAGGCATGGATAATGATGAAACCTTTTCCAGTGGCTATGCTTAAGTCCATCCGGATCCTACTTGCCACGGCTACATACCATGACTACGATATCTGGTGGTTGGGTGTCATGACAGCTTTTCTAAATGATGTTTTAGAAGAGAGCGTCTATAAGTACACAGCCAGAGGGCCTCGTAGACAGTGGGAGCAGCGGAAACGTGTGCAAGATGCTTTATAGGATAAAGCAGGCATCGCGGAGTTGGAACATCTGTTTTGATGAAATAGTCAAAGAGTTTGACATCATCAAAATGGTAGATGAACCTTGTATATACAAAAAGGTAGTAGGGAGTATGGTGATGATCCTCGTAGAGTACGTGGATGACATACTCATGATAGGGAAAGAGTTTCCTATGCTACGCTCGATCAATCTCCGCCTATCACAATGATTCTCCACATAGGATCAAAGTGATACCAACTAAATCCTGGGTTTTGGACCTATGAGATAGATCTAAATGGATGTTAGAATACTCACTAGCTGTAGTGAGATGGTATCAATTGATTCTGGGGAGAATCACTGGAAAGGTTCCAGAGTGATAAAGACGACTGAATGTCAGTCACAGGCATTGTCTTTATCCTCAGTAAAGGGGCGGTATGTTGGAAGGGTTCCAAACTAGATATCGTGGCATACTAGACGATTAAGGCTGGATACATCGCTACTTAAGATGCTACCAAAGAGGCAGTCTGGGTGTATATTGGTTCATGAGATGAACTTTGTTCCTCCCATTGTGTGACAATGGAGTTGTGGCTTATGCCGAGGAACGCCGGTCCCATCAGTGATCCAGACATATTCTAAGGCAGTGTCACCTGATCATGGAGATGGTTGATCTCCAGTATGATCGAGGATAGGAGAACAGACTCAGAGGACAACACGGCGGATCCACTCACGAAGGCCTATTCCCAGCGAGAGACTTTTATAGGATGGTTGAGTATGAGATACTACAACTACTGCTATCAGATGGCCCTAGTGCAAGTGGGAGATTGTTAGTTATATGTATGCCCTAGAGGCCATTACTGTACATTGGATGTATATTGTAGTGGATGCTGGGACATATATAGGGAGGACTTTCTTGCTCGAAATGATAGTATGCTATCTGGTTACTCTTTACCTTAACGTGTACAATGATTGTCTCTCTGTTACATGTTGGTAAAGCCCTTAGGATGTGTACTTGACTACCTGGACTATGATGCGGATCATACTAGTAGGGACATGGTAGTCCATAAGTACATCCTTCAAGGTCCCTAGTCATGGGTGTATCGAGACGGGGCATCGATATACCAGAGTAGACTAGCGTATACCTTCTCGACCCATACAGATGGGCGATGGATGATCCCATATCCATTGGTGTTTGACATCGGAGATGATATACGGGTGCTCAGTGGAGACTGGGTACACTGGACGGACTCGCCGAGAACTCCCAGATGGTATTATACCTTATGTCAGATGGCATTATACCTTACATCAGATGGCAGTTCTCTGGTGACACTGGTACAGAGTAGTCTGTTGACCCGAGATCGTCATAGAGTCTTGTGTGGTTCCCACTGTGCTTTGATTTCCACCTTCCCACGTCCAAGAGGGCGTGCAAAACGGTGGTTTTTGGGTACAGTCCCGAATCACATGGAGGCAATGAGCGATAGGAGGGGATTCGTCTCTCCCGGTATAGGGGGTTGATGTTGCGCTGTGTTCGATTGGCTATAACAGGAAATCCCTGGCCAGGGTTGCTGAGATTTACTGGTAAGTGTTACCAGTAGTTTCTCGAATTGTTATAGACCTCATATCGACATGACTTATCGAGCTATTGGGGTCTGACGTTTACCACCCCTAGGCGAGATATGCGACATATCAGACGATCAGACCGGACTGTACGGTAAGTGTTACTGGTTGGATTCACAGGAGTGTGAGCGGGCTTGCTCGTCGATCTTCTGATCGCTCAATACCCGGGTGGCCGTTACGTTTAGCAGACCGCTTGCGGCTTGTGGGTGTTTGATATGATCATCACCTGCTGCCGGCGTATTGACGAGTCTTTAGAGTCCTACACAGAGGTTTCCTGGCTCAAGCGAAACGAAATAGGAGCGCATATGAGATATGTGCGGGACCGAGAATAATGCGTGTATGTGATACCGTATTCCATTCTCGCAATGAATGTATCGATTGGTTGTATGCGATATAACCTGGTTATCGAATCAAGGGTTGATTCGACAAGCCGATACATTGGATATTAGTCGGTTGTATGCGATATGACCGGATCATTGAATCAAGTGTTGATTTAATGATTTAATGCATAATTATATATTTGATATATTACTTTGCATTAATTAGTATTGGTTCACTTTAAATGGATTTTCTCACTTGAAATTCACAAGTTGTATATGTGATATACTTTTGTGCACTTGATTGTATCATGTTTGATGATACATGCTTACTTGAGTTTGTGTAAAGTTTAAACCTTGGTTAAGTAAATGGTTAGGGTTTTGTTTAATTTATTTATTCATTTATTGATTTGTTTATTTCATTTTGGCAAAAGGAAAATGGTGGCTAATTTTGTTTCTTTGTTGGAGTTTCATGAAGCTTTGAAATAGTCCACCATTTTTGTTTTATGCCTTACCTAACTATAGTTTGCTCTCTACACATAACCATGGCTGGTTTATGATAAGTATTCTATGATTTTCTTTTTAAAAGAATAACTTATCATAATTCTATGATCTTCTTCATCTTCTTCTTTTTCTTCTTCAAGAAAAGAAACCTTGCCTTCATCAATGGCAAAGTGAGAAAATGAGTGAGAAATCCAATTCTAAAGTGAACCCACTTCCTATTTCTTCATCCTCTACCTCTTGCCAAGTAGTAGAGTGTGTTTTCTTCACAAGTTTCATGACTTGGTGAAGTGGGAGCTTGATCTTGTGATGCCTCAACGTAGATCATCTTCAGCACGAAGCCGACGACCTTGCCCGCCCATTTCTCCGATGAAGCCGACGCTAGAGCCCGGGTTTCCATTTGGACAGCGAGGAGACTTCATTATGGAGCTATGGAGGTGGAGAACTGGATCTACAAAGGTTGTATTTCCGTTTACTCGTAGTTAAGTTGTTAACTAGTTTTTTGTTTCGCCTAAAATCTAGTTAACGATCCGTATTAGGGTTTCTCGGCACCCGTAAAATTTGAAATTGGCATGGTTGATGCCACGTGAGACCTCATTAGCGTGCCTAGGAACCCTACATCTACTGCACAGCAAATCCGTTCTCGCCCCGGGGTACCATACCGGGTCCACCATGTACCCGCAATCGGCCTCATCCAGCTCCTTGAATTGGGTTTCACATGTCACGCATCTCAGAACCTAGAAAACGCATGGTGGACGTACTGAAATATCATATCAAGAGAAACCGGGTTTCTAAAACAATACATACTTTCTTTTAAAATGACCACGGTTCTCAAATCCAGAAATCTCATGAAAACAGCATATCTCGATGCGTAAAATCATAAAGCATGATGTATGCGACATATGATAGAAATGCAAGCATATCCGTATATCATGCAACATGGAACAGTGATGTGACATATTAATGGAAAACCGCTCTTTTAAATGATTCCAGTTTTAAAATATATCCTGCGGTTCCCAATTCTCCAAAACCAAAGCCAGCATCATCTATGTATGTGCAATAAGTATGTATGTAGGTATGGATGCACATGTGGTATATACGCAAGTATGAGTATACAATATGCATGTGCGCAAGTATGGATGTACAAGTGGTATGTACGCATGGATGAGTGTACAATATGTATGTGTGCCAATATGGATGTACAAGTGGTATGTACGCAAGTATTAGTGTACAATATGTATGTGCGCCAATATGGATGTATAAGTGGTATGTACGCAAGTATGAGTGTACAATATGTATGTGCGCTAATATGGATGTACAAGTTGTTGGATATAGTGCCCTCAAAGTCAATTATTGGATCGCAGGCACGTGATTGCAATGATTGAGGGAGGACCTATGCCGGTAGGACAGTCTTACTAAAGATGATAGTATGCTATCTGGTTTATCTTTATCATCGTGTATATGTTTTAGGTGATATTACATATTACTATTACACGTTGATAGAGCCCTTAGGATTCTTGCTTGACGGCCAGCAGTATGATGGCGATCATATACGTGGAAGCTGGGGTCTATAAGCACATCCTTAAAAGGTCCCTAGTCGAGATAGTTTCGAGACAGGGCATCGATACTCCAGAGTAGACTAGTGTATACGGATTGAGACCCCGACGAAAGGCGGTGGCTGGTCTTACAAGCCATTGGTGTCAGTTGGTTCACCTAAGACGTATACAGGTGCTCATTGGGTTATGAGTACACCGGACAGGACTCGCCGGGAACATGCTAGTTGGTTTTATACCTAACGTCAGATAGCAGTTCCCTGGTGACATGTGTACAGGTTAGTTCATCGACCTGAGATCGTCATTTGTCTCGTGTGAGTTCCCGCTGTGGTTTGATTACTACCCTACCACGGCTCAAAGGAGTCGTGCAAACAGGATTTAGTTGGGTACAGTCCCGAGCCACATGGAGGCAGTGAGCGGATCAGCAGGGGTTTCGTCTCTCCCGGTATTGGGGTGAGATCGCGCCGTGTCTAGGAGATCCATTACACGAAGTCCTTGGCCATGGCACGAGATTTACTGGTAGGTATTCCAGTAGTATCTCTGGGTGTTCTGGGCTACACTCCGACACAACTTGTACCGCTTTTGGGGGTCTGACTTTTACCAACCCCCTAGGCCCGACATGCGATGCTCATAGACGAACGGACCGGACTATACGAATATTGTCACTGACAGGCTCTGTAGGGTGTCAGGATGAGTCCGCTCATCGGTCTCCCTTTTGGTCAATACCTGGTAGCCCGTTATGTACAGCTAGTACCACTGACGTGCTAGTGGTTAAATCCACAGCCAGTGTATTGACGAGTCTTTAGAGTCCCCCACAGACAGTTTCTCAAGTTTCGGGCGAAACGTTGTAAAGGCCGTATGGTGTTATAGCAGGGTTCGATCATATACATGTAGTAGTGCACGGATCATGATCGGACGGATCATACTAGTGGGCTTTGGTTTAAGCCGGATCCTAGTATTAGATTTGTTGGATTGCTTTCGTCTCATTGCATTCGCATTCAGTCGGAATGCGGATGCCGGTATGCATGTACAGGTGAGGGGTATCCTTGTGATCCGTCACGAGTTTACTTTAGTGGATGCCATTCTCTTTTTATTGTTGCAAACATTTGGATGAATGTTTGCAAATGGAAATTGCGAGCTCAAAGTCATGATTAGGAGCATTAATTGTGACACATGCACAAGTGGTGACTCATGATCTCTTTATTTGTGTATATGTCCCATTTTGGATTGATTTATGTGTTGAAATAATAAGAGGAGAGAGAGGGGGCAGCCATATGGCTTGAGGTTTGCTCTTGGGTTGAGAATTCTAGCTCACTCTCATTTTATCATTACAACACATTAGAAAAAGAAAGACTTCTTCTTCTTCCTATTTCATCTTGAGCTCACTATCTCCATTAATGGCATCATCTTCAACCTCCATCCATACACTCTCATGCGTTGAGAATCAATGGATGCTTGAGACAAAGTGATCGCACACACTCTCTACTTCACCTTGGACACATCGGCTAGCAAACTTCGTGTCCGAGTTGCTTCGGTTTGAAGCGGGAGCCCGTAAAAGGATTCATCGATGTGGTGCCCTTCCGACGAGGAGACCGGAGATCGGAGATGCCGGAGCTTGGGATGGTGGCCAAAGACCGAAGGACACGGATCGATCGGTATAGCCACTCTCACTTCTTGGTAGTTAGCTAGTTTAGCGTTAATGGTTCGATCCGGGTGAGAGACTACGATAGCGCTGATTTCCTAAAAAGTTTTTGTTTCCGCATTTGGCCTTGGATTGACGGCCGGGGCGCTACCGTAGACTTACATGGTATCAGAGCCACGCCATTAACCTTTACTAGCTTGTTCTAACGTGTTTAAAATATCGATCGATCGAAATTTCCGAATCGTATTTTCATTTCAGTGTGCTTGCTGTCGAATTTTAAAGTTATTCAAAAAATTATTTTAAGCATCTTAAAAATACATGCAGGCATAACTAAATCTACAGAAAAAGTTCGGAGACCTAAGTCCAAAATTCCACTGCGGAACCGCCGCGAAATGTCGCATTTGGCGGCCCATCTGCGGCCCTTTTTGGGCTACTGTGCCCCAAATTTTTTCTGAGGGTTTAGTTCATGGAATTATGAATTTTGTGATATATAGTTTTGGCCCAGATTATTTTGAGTGCTGGAATTGTACTTGGGGCCCACTTCAGGAAGTTTTGTCGATCGGAATTTTAAATACGTTAGTTTACAGTACTTAGATTATATCTGCGACCGTGAATGTCATCCGAGCGGTAAATCTTGTCTAATTGCTATAGCTCTTTTAGACGGTTTTGCGAACGTGACATTCACGTTGATGTTCTGTGTTGTGCTGTGATATTGCGGATTTGTCGTGGTGGATAGCCTGGAGCAATGGTAGTACAGTTTGATTACATTTGTACATTTGATGTTGCGGGGAAAACGTCCGACATGTGGACTGCCGTCACTATGTAAGCCCACGTTGCCCACCCCGGTACTTGCGGGGAGGCGGAAAACGGAATAAAATTCGGATTTTTATGAGCTTAGGCAACATGGACTTGACTATGAAGGATCTTTGCTAAACAAAAACAAGCTAAAGCTAACTAGTAACTAGCTAAGTGCTAGAAAGGTTATACCTTGGGCTTTATGTCCTTCTCTCCTTGCTCCTTGGAGTGGTGGAAGGAGGTCACCTTGGTCTTCTTCTCCCGTCAAAGAAAGATCCACCCGAAAGCCTCAACCTTTGGCTTCAACTCCAAGCTAGAAGTAACTAGGGTGCAAGAAGTGCTAATCCTTGAACCCTAGATTAGAGTAGAGATTATCAAGAGAGGGTTTTTCTCAAGCTCAAGTGTTTCTCAACACATGAGAGGGGAGAGCTTGAGGGAGAGGAAGAACAAGAGAGAGAAAGTAAATGATAGAATGAGAATAAAATAAACCATTCTCACATATATGTGTGAATTATTGTAATTAGATAATTAGCTAGATAATTGTCATGGTTAATCAAGACATGACCATTATCATTGCATTTTTAATGCAAATTGCAAGGATCAAAGAGCATCTTCCAAATGAAATGATGATGGTCAAATTGTCAACAAGGTCAACAAGTCAAGGTGGGTCAAATGGTCAACAACCATAACCATGTACAATTATTAAACTAATATCAATTAACCATAACACACACATAAGCATTAGGGTTAATAAAATGACAATAGTCATTAACCCTAATCAAAGTCCTCTCCCTCTGTCTCAAGCAACTGTGCATACGCACCCGTATTCGTGATCCGAGGAACACGAATACAATGAGAAAAAGCCAATCCCAAATCATATACTATGATCCGGCTTAAACCAAAGCCCGCTAGTATAAGCTGTCCGGACAGCAAACGTGCACAAGTGCGCGGATGTGAACGAACCCTGTCGCAAAACCATGCGACCTCTACTCATTTTGCCTAAAGGCGAATAGCTCTCTGTGTGGGACTCTAAAGACTCGACACTACGCTGGCAGTGGGTTTAACCACAGACCGCAAGCGGTACTAGCTGTACGTAACGGTCTCCAGGTAGATGTCGATAAGAAGACTGACGAGGTGAACCCCATCTGAACTCCTACTGATCCTGTATGTGACAATCGCCGTACAGTCCGGTCTGTTCGTCTGATATATCGCATGGCAGGCCTAGGGGGCGGTGAACGTCAGTCCCCTAATAGCGGTACAAGTCGTGTCGGAGTGTAGCCCAGAACACCCTGAGATAACACTGGAAACCTACCAGTATATCTCTCTTGCCCTGGCCAGGGACTACTCGTGTAATGGCTCTCCTGGACACAGCGCGATGTCAACCCCCAATACCGGGAGAGACGAATCCTGTCTAACCGTCACTGCCTCCAAGTGCTTCGGGACTGCACCCAAAAACTACCTGTTTGCATGACTCCTTTGAGCCGTGGTAGGGTAGCAATCAAAGTGCAGTGGGAACACACTCGAGAAGAAGTGACAGTGTCAAGTCAGCGGACTAAGCTGTACTCATGTCACCTGGGAACTGATAACTGACGATAGGTATAATACCAACCAACAGTTCCCGACGAGTCCTGTCCAGTGTACTCGTAACCTAACGAGCACCCGCATACTATCTCAAGTACGACGTACTGACGGCTGTGGGACAGACCGTCTCCCACTCTGGGATGAGAAGTGCATACGCTAGTCTACTCCGGAGTATCGATGCCCTGTCTCGATAGTCCAGCGACTAGGGACCTGTATAAGGATGTGCTTATAGATCTCCCAGCTCCCACGAGTGTGAGCGCCATCACAACGCTGGTAATCAAGCAAAGATCCTAAGGGCTCTACTAATATGTATAACATCGATATGCTAAAAGAAACACATGCACATATTAAAGCAGAGACAAACCAAGTAGCATACTACCATTTCGAGCAAGATTGTATATACAACTGTGAATATCCCAAACTTCCATCAAGTAATATACAAACTAGTATGATACAGTAATGGCCTCTAGGGCATATACACTAACACACTGCCTGTTTGTATATTATTCTTTTGGGGCATGACCGGGTTGAGGTCGATGTACCCGTTGTATGTATTTTATTTTCTGTACTAGGATTACCCTGCGGTGGAGTGCACGGATAGCCGGGTTCTAGAGGGCAACAGGACCGCATCTCATGGCTTTGAGACGGAGGGGGCTTCACTCTAGAATTGGCGGGCTATTCGCCACACTTGTATGGGGTATAGGTTGACCCAAGGCGGGGTGCTCAAGTTACCGGACTCCGTGAAGTGCTGGGTGGCCCACTCACTTTGTTGAAGGGGCTGCCTCTCTTCTGGTTTTGGCGGGTAACTTGCCGCGCCCGTAGGTGTCACGACCCGAAAGTACGGAGCATGACCGGCACTTAGACTACGAACGTCTCAAGGCGTACGTAAGCTAAGTAACCGAACCCAGAAATCCAAACCAAGAGAAGTAGTAGAGTGTAGGAAGAACCATATCAAAACAACCTGTATGCAACATAAAATACAACATCTAAAGGCGAGGATCACAACAGAAATGAAACTCAACCAGCAAGAACCCATGGAAATATAACACACGACTCTAAGGTCGAAAGAATAACATCACTGGTCTCTATCTCAAAAATAAATACATGTTTGGTTGATGGAACTTCTAGATACAACTGAATATAATATACAATGTATAATGATGGGTAAGATACAATAAACCCACCTACTAGCAAGTCACCCGAAAGGTACAGTGCCCGCAAAGCCGAAATGAAATCCGTACGGCAACACCTGCAAGAAACTGGGGCACAACGGGGGTGAGTTGCCAACTCGTGAGTAGAAAAAGATCTACGAACAGAAAATCGCATGTATGACGCAACCTAGGTCATACGATCAATATATAGAATCCTCAAATATAAAACCAGCAATTTCTAACCATGGCTAGTGCAAATATCTAACCCAAGTGTAAACCCATGTGTCTGTGCCAGTGCATCAGGTGGCAATATATCAAATGAATGATGTAAGAATGCATGAACCAGAATGCATGTACTGAAGAAAACTGCTTTCATAAATTTGTGAGGTTTCTGTATTTTTAAAATGAGGTATCATCATGAAATCAGCATAAAACAGTGCCTAGCATCGGCACAAAACATAAATCTCAATATCTCGATATCTCTGTATCACAATCTCTTTACCTCAATACCTCAAATCTCAATGTCTCAATCATAATATCCAGGGCGCCGTCAGTCCAGATCGGCCCCTACCATCCATCTCATGACTACGACGGTATCCTCCGGATATCCAACGTGTCGGGTAATATCACCGGTCGGTCGTGCTCCCCTGCCAGGCTCAACGCCATCTCCTGCGATCTTCTTGCCCCGGGGTACCGCACCGGGCCCACCATGTACCCGAAACGGTTCATCCGCCTCCTCGAATCGGGTCTCGAAATCCATCAGCAAACTCATGGTGGACGACTCATACATCATGGAAAAACCGCATTTTTATTTAAAAAAGAGAAATCAGTTTATATATATGTTTTGCGGTTTTCCTCCAAATCCAGAAAATCTCATGGAAACCCGAATCCAAATCATCAATAGCATGTGAAATCATGAATATAAGCATGAGAATCCATGAATGCAGCATATAATGAATAACAGTATGCATGAAGTGACAGGTAATAACTACATTGTCAAGCTGGCATATAAGGTAAGCATACTAATATCATGTCACTACTAGCTAACAAGCTAAATCAAGCAATAATATTTTCTAAGTGTTCGTGACATGGCAATTACCGATGAAGATGTGTGTGAGCCGGCAAATAAGTGTACGTGGTGCATACGCATCATCGGTAATGGTGCTGGTGTCCTAACAGCAGGATATCAATAATGAAATATGAATCATAACAGTATGCGATGCAGAGCAACAATGATAAAGTGCGGGAGCTGAATACTAACACAATGATGGCTGAACTGCATCTAATGTCATAAGAATCCTATAGCTACACCAACTATAAGGCTGAGCTAAAAGGTTAACTGCAAGTAAGGCAAACAGCCTAACCTATGAGTCGATATATGTATAAGTATATATAGTCGGTGATCCGCCTCAATAATATCACATCCGATAACATATCTCTATAATCAATTATTCCCAAATCAAGAGTGCGGATCAAACATCAATTTATAGCTCGTACGTAAATCCATCGTACGGCATCCCCAAATCTGGGTACGGGTCAATATCACATTTGTCATATTATTCATCAAGTATTCTCTTTATCAAATATCATTATCCGGGTACTGGCCTATGTCTAGTACAATGCTAACATCATCAACATAATCAAGATCTGACTACTGATCGACAGTCTAGTATAAATCAATACTATCCTCATATATCATCACAAGAGCACACATCGCCCAAGGCGGCCTATCATAAGAATCCTGACATATCATATCATATCATATCCCATCGTATATCATACTCACATGTCGAACACATAATATATATGTCACTATAACTATGGCATCATCATTCCCAAAATCCTCTAAAGTATCAAGGTGTATCTAAGTTATGAATTTTATCATATCACCGACATCATGATCTCATATCAAACCATCGACTCACACCAATCCCAAGTATCATCCTCAAATCCGTAATAAACATGTAGCCTCATACCCAAGTGAACATATATCCCTAACGAATCCCATAACCATATATGAAATAAGGATGTATGCAAGTATGTATATGTGTGTATGTATGTGTAGTGCACCCACTACCCTAGGGTTCGTAACCTTTCACCAATCCAATATACCAATATCCATGTAAACATCAATAATTAATCCCAACAACAAATAGTAAATTGTTGGTGTGTATACGCATCCGTATACATCACCACGGACTGCGGGGGGGTTATACGCCATCCACCCGACTTCTCCCCGTAGATATAAATCCACTCACCTTTCTTATGTGTGCCGGTGCCGATGTCGCCGTTTGCATCTCCAACGCCTCGACGCCACGTGGGGTACCTACAAAGATATCACACGCTAAAACACATGAAAACCATGTCGGAAACTAAAATGGTGCACGCTACGCCCATAGGTAAAAACCTGTGACCTTGTGTGCAAAAACAGCCAATCACTGCTGTCGTTGACGTCCAAACGCCACCCGACGGATACGAATCATCGAATATCAAAATCCATACGAAAATGAGTCGTAAATCATACGCCAACTCATGAAAATGAACCCAGATTTTACCCTAACTGGAAACAGTCAAAACTACACATACAGGGAGTCAAGTCAGCATGAAATAGAGCTGTGCACGCAAAACGAGACAGTTTCGCCCAGGTCTTGCCGCAAATTGCGGCCATAAGGAATTAATTGGCGGCCCAAAAATGGTGGTTGGGGCAAGGGGTTTGGGTGTTAGTTCCTATCTACCTGCATGTCTCACTGCCAAGTCAATTTTATTTTAGGAGATCCGGGTTGATAGCAGTTTCCAGAAAGCTACAAAGTCGACAAAAATGCTGAATTATGCCAAGTGTAACAAATCTGGTGTTTTGGTGGAATCTGGAACAAATCTTGGTTAAACTGGTCTCAAACACACCCAATAAGGTTAACCTAACGATCCAGACCATCACTCGGCCAAGCCTCACTCAAATTCACTAAATCTATCACTATATCACAATAAAACTGTAAACTTTCAGCTATATAACCTAAACTGAGCAAGAACCGAGTTGGGTTGTGAGATTATACCTCAGGGGGTCCTAGAATGAAGGGGAAGAGAGGATGAAGGAAGGAGGAGTGGGTTGGTGCTGCTGGAGTGCCCCGGGACTGAAGTTGCTGTTGCAACTGAGGCTGATGTTGGTTATGCTTGTTGTTGTTGCTGCTACCCAAGCTGCTGCTGTTGCTTGTTGTTTTCTATATTCTGTTGTTGATGAAGTAGCAGCTAATGAAGGGGTTGTTGTGTTTGGGGTGTGGTGTTGTGTGATGAGGATGGTGTGGGTTTTTTTGAAATGGAGTTGTTGCTGTGGCTGATAAAATATGAGCTGAAAGGTGTTAAGCTGATGCAGAATTAAGGCTGATGTTTTTTTGAAGGGGGTTATGGCTGTTGTATCAGCAGAGGTAGGGGGCTATGATGGCATGTAGCTGTGTAGGGTTGGCTGATGCAAGATTGGGGGCTGAATTGTGCTGATGTAGCTGAAGTGTGCTGATGGGTTGATATGGGGGCTGATGTGTTGGTATTGGGCTGATGTATCAGCTGCTGTTGCAGCAATGATGATGTTGCTGATGCTGATGTAAAGGGGCTGCTGTTGCAGTTGTTTGGTGGCTGAAGTTGAACAATTGGGGGCTGTTGTAGGGGCTGATGGTTTGTTTCAGCTGATGGGGGGATGTAGGTATTGGCTAAGGGGTTAGGGGCTGGTATGTGTGCTGATGTAGTTGAGTATAATGGGGGGTATGGTGTAATGTGTGAGAGTGAGAGGTAGTATGAAAGACACAAGGGATAATGAAGGTTGAGAGGGACCATGCACACTCTAGCCACCTCTCTCTCTCTCTCTCCCCTACACAAGGTCAACTCACATCCTAATCACCCTCAATAACCTAAAACCCTTAATTAACCCCATTTAACCTAACCAAATGGTGCAACCCACCATGGTCGTCTCAACATGGTTCAACCTTAAGCCACCATGAGTCCAAAACATGAACAAGTGTACCAAGTGTAGAAAATGTCATGTGCACATTTTTGCACAAAAAGCCAAAAATCCACTTAGCGATTTTTATTCGCGATTAACACCCAAAATCACATATAATCCATCATAAAAACTGCAAAATGGCATATGTCCACAAAATAAGCTATTTTAGAATTTCTATAATTTTCTCCAGAATTTCCACCATTTATCGGTATTTAATTATATCGACTATTAAAATATTCATTAAAAATTAATATTAAATTCTGAAAATTCCCAAAAATAATATTTTATTTTTTTGAAATGCTACAGTCTTCCCCCCTTAAAGAAATTCGGTCCCCGAATTTAAATTTAAACCCCCAAATCCTAAAACATTTCAATAAAATGTCCAAGTCCACGGGGCTCCGAAATCATCAATACATAAAAGGCATCATAGCGCAATACATGCGCATGAGTAATGAGCAGATAACTCGAAAACAAAACTCCGTCACGCATCTCGCAATCATCGGAGTCAAGGTGAAAACACGAATGCCAAATCCAAAGTAAAACCGATATGCTAGAAATCAGAATTTTACATGTAAATACCAAATCTGTACATGTAAATATATGAAGAAAATGCATGCCAAATTCCTTAAAGTCAATGTGCAATGCACATAACACTGCACAGTGGCGGACGTCTCTATAAGAAAATAGCCATATACTTATATACCTTTTGTTTAACGTTCACGGCCCGCCATTTTGAAAACAATTTAGAAGGGTTTCCTCGTTTTAACGTTTCGTGTCATATCAGACACGTATGTAAATAATAAGACTATAGCTCGCTTTTGGAAATTCCTTTGAAATTTATTAATGCATTCAAGATCAATCCAGGCACTGTCATCTGATCAGTCCTGCTCAGTACGAAAACACATAGCAAATATCATAAAATGTACTGCTCCATAAGAAATCAATCCCAAAAAGTACATATGAAAACTACGTGCGTCTGGTGCGCACGGAAATCAAAATCCCTACATGTGCAAAGCAGGTGCACAAAAACGACATCAAGGTGCAACGGGTGTGCACACAGCATCGGTCATAGGCAACATGTGTGCCTGACCGCAACATCATGTGCATCTAACATGCACGAAAAATCCCGATTTAGTACATCTGGTGTGCACCAAATCGCATCTCATAACCTGCGCTCAACATGCGCTACAAACCCAAATCCGTTGCATCCATCATGCACGAAATCATGAAATCCAATATCAAGCGCCAACCACGCGCAAAATCCAATCAGGTGCATAAAGTGCACAAAACGAATATCGAACATTACCATCGAAATCGAAGTCCACTGCATCCAAGTGCACAAAATACGAAACACTGCACTGCAAGCATATATAAACTATACAGAGTGCAGGAACCAAATCGTGTGCGTGCATACGCACAAAATCAACTCAAATGTCTACAACCCATAAAATCACAAACATGTGAAACCAAGGCACGAAAACGATATCAAGTGCAACAACTGTGCAAAAATCGTAAATCCTCAATCATCAACACCAAATCATGCGAATAAATCACCCAAAACATCGAAATCAAGTATGGCGGAATAGTACCGCTCAAGCGCATCCTCCAAGAATCTCTGGCCAACTTTCGTGCTCACTCATAGCATATCTCGCCGACGATCCTGAACTCTGGCCTACTGGTGTGCGTAACATGACCACTCCTGGGTCCAAGGTCTTCACTGTGGATTACCAATCTCTCGATCCATCGGCTCATCGGCCCTGTCAAGTGTGCTAACGGGGAAGATTCCGTTCTGGCACTTCTCTGGTCATCTCTCGGTCAATCATCGCGACCACTCGTAAGGCAGCATATCACTGGCGTCGGCCTCTGGCTCTCTGAATAGCATGTGACATATCCGATCCTCGGTGCAATTATCCTTGCAGCTGTGTCCTGGAAGGAATCCTGCTCAAGGTCTCTTCCAAGTCTCATCTCTGCCAACTGTCCGGAAGTCATCGTCCTTTACTATATCTGTTCCTCGCTCTGGAACGGCTGCATACTCATCACGACTGCTTCTGGAAGGTATATCCAAGTACAATGCCTCGGCATGCGCATCGCATCTCTGATATCGGCGAAGTGGAACGTCATCACATCTAGATTTGGTACGAACCTCTTACTCCACTTTTCTCTAATGTCAACTGCTTCGGACTCGTCTCGTCGTGGCTGCATGGACTGAGCTCCAACGGCTATCCTCGTATCTGGAGTCTTCCAAGAAATGCATCTCACCACCTAGCATCCGAATTAAGTCGAGCCATCCGATCGAGTCGTCAAAACCTCATAATCCCTCAAGAGCTCAACATCTTGGGTACAGTATGATAGTATCGAGTACATACCACAGCATCGGTGGTCCAGCCGTAGAAGGGCAAACCCAAGCCTCACTAATGGCGCCAAGGAACTGCCGTAAACCCTAAGGTTCAAAGGCTTTCACACGGTCATTAAGTCGAGTTAGGGTTTCATTCTTCTAGAGGGACCATAGAATTGCCTGCATGTCTTTCCGAATACCTTAAACTTAGAATAATAGGTTTCTGATATTCGATCGTCTCTGTCGACTCTCAACGTCTCCGCGTGAAGTCGTCTCTAGCTGGAATCAATCTATCTGATGATCTCGCATCGGGGTAGCGAACAAACCACATGTCCTAGTCATTCATCCTTGGTGACTAGCAACCTTCTATCATCTCTTAGTACGATCTAGTACTGCCATAGCTCCAATCATCTAGGGTGATATCTCATCATTCGCAGCAAGAACTGGCTCACTCGTCTACATGCTGGACAGTGCCTCAATCACTTCAATGGTCATCAAAGTCTGGCTGGCCTCTACCGGTGGCTCAATCCTCAGGTGCTAATCTGCACGTCCGAGTAATCTCATACAGCGATCCATCCAACGCTAGCGGTGCAAAACCCAATCAAAAGACACATCTCTGCAATCGTGTATCGCCGGAATTATGCTCTGGTCAGTACTCGTTCGCAACGAGCTCATGCTGACCGCAACTCTTAGCCGTAGCTCTCCCTGCCCGTAATCATGGCAGCAAAACCAAAACTGGTACCGATGAGGCTAGATCAGGAAGGAATATAATACTGAACAAGGAAATGTACATCATAAGGCTCCTTAAGTGGAGTGGCGTGTCGTAAATATGCCGCGGAACATACCAACGGTACGTCACTCTACTTTAGTTACCTATTCCATCAACTAAGGGTCATCCTACACTCCGAAGGTAAAACCAAACGCTCTGATACCAACTTTGTCACGACCCGAAAGTACGGAGCATGACCGGCATTTAGACTACGAACGTCTCAAGGCGTACGTAAGCTAAGTAAGCCGAACCCAGAAATCCAAACCAAGAGAAGTAATAGAGTGTAGGAAGAACCATATCAAAATAACTTGTATGCAACATAAAATACAACGCCTAAAGGCGAGGATCACAACAGAAATGAAACTCAACCAGCAAGAACCCATGGAAATATAACACGCGACTCTAAGGTCGAAAGAATAACATCACTGGTCTCTATCTCAAAAAAAAATACATGTTTGGTTGATGGAACTTCTAGATACAACTGAATATAATATACAATGTATAATGATGGGTAAGATACAATAAACCCACCTACTAGCAAGTCACCCGAAAGGTACAGTTCCCGCAAAGCCGTAATGAAATCCGTACGGCAACACCTGCAAGAAACTGGGGAACAACGGGGGTGAGTTGCCAACTCGTGAGTAGAAAAAGATCTACGAACAGAAAATCGCATGTATGACGCAACTTAGGTCATACGATCAATATATAGAATCCTCAAATATAAAACCAGCAATTTCTAACCATGGCTAGTGCAAATATCTAACCCAAGTGTAAACCCATGTGTCTTTGCCAGTGCATCAGGTGGCAATATATCAAATGAATGATGTAAGAATGCATGAACCAGAATGCATGTACTGAAGAAAACTGCTTTCATAAATTTGTGAGGTTTCTGTATTTTTAAAATGAGGTATCATCATGAAATCAGCATAAAACCGTGCCTAGCATCGGCACAAAACATAAATCTCAATATCTCGATATCTCTGTATCACAATCTCTGTACCTCAATACCTTAAATCTCAATGTCTCAATCATAATATCCAGGGCGCCGTCAGTCCAGATCGGCCCCTACCATCCATCTCATGACTACGACGGTATCCTCCGGATATCCGACATGTCGGGTAATATCACCGGTCGGTCGTGCTCCCTTGCCAGGCTCAACGCCATCTCCTGCGATCTTCTTGCCCCGGGGTACCGCACCTAGCCCACCATGTACCCGAAACGGTTCATCCGCCTCCTCGAATCGGGTCTCGAAATCCATCAGCAAACTCATGGTGGACGACTCATACATCATGGAAAAACCGCATTTTTATTTAAAAAAGAGAAAGCAGTTTATATATATGTTTTGCGGTTTTCCTCCAAATCCAGAAAATCTCATGGAAAGCCGAAACCAAATCATCAATAGCATGTGAAATCATGAATATAAGCATGAGAATCCATGAATGCAGCATATAATGAATAACAGTATGCATGAAGTGACAGGTAATAACTACAATGTCAAGCTGGCATATAAGGTAAGCATACTAATATCATGTCACTACTAGCTAACAAGCTAAATCAAACAATAATATTTTCTAAGTGTTCGTGACATGGCAATTACCGATGAAGATGTGTGTGAGCCGGCAAACAAGTGTACGTGGTACATACGCATCATCGGTAATGGTGCTGGTGTCCTAACAGCAGGATATCAATAATGAAATATGAATCATAACAGTATGCGATGCAGAGCAACAATGATAAAGTGCGGGAGCTGAATACTAACACAATGATGGCTGAACTGCATCTAATGTCATAAGAATCCTATAGCTACACCTACTATAAGGCTGAGCTAAAAGGTTAACTGCAGGTAAGGTAAACCGCCTAACCTCTGAGTCGATATATGTATAAGTATATATAGTCGGTGATCCGCCTCAATAATATCACATCCGATAATATATCTCTATAATCAATTATTCCCAAATCAAGAGTGCGGATCAAACATCAATTTATAGCTCGTACGTAAATCCGTCGTACGGCATCCCCAAATCTGGGTACGGGTCAATATCACATTTGTCATATTATTCATCAAGTATTCTCTTAATCAAATATCATTATCTGGGTACTGGCCTATGTCTAGTACAATGCTAACATCATCAACATAATCAAGATCTGACTACTGATCGACAGTCTAGTTTAAATCGATACTATCCTCATATATCATCACAAGAGCATACATCGCCCAAGGCGGCCTATCATAAGAATCCTGACATATCATATCATATCATATCCCATCGTATATCATACTCACATGTCGATCACATAATATATATGTCACTATTACTATGGCATCATCATTCCCAAAATCCTCTAAAGTATCAAGGTGTATCTAAGTTATGAATTTTATCATATCACCGACATCATGATCTCATATCAAACCATCGACTCACACCAATCCCAAGTATCATCCTCAAATCCGTAATAAACACGTAGCCTCATACCCAAGTGAACATATATCCCTAACGAATCCCATAACCATATATGAAACAAGGATGTATGCAAGTATGTATATGTGTGTATGTATGTGTAGTGCACCCACTACCCTAGGGTTCATAACCTTTCACCAATCCAATATACCAATATCCATGTAAACATCAATAATTAATCCCAACAACAAATAGTAAATTGTTGGTGTGTATACGCATCCGTATACATCACCACGGACTGCGGGGGTGCTATACGCCATCCACCCGACTTCTCCCCGTAGATATAAATCCACTCACCTTTCTTATGTATGCCGGTGCCGATGTCGCCGTTTGCATCTCCAACGCCTCGACGCCACGTGGGGTACCTACAAAGATATCACACGCTAAAACACATGAAAACCATATCGGAAACTAAAATGGTGCACGCTACGCCCATAGGTAAAAACCTGTGACCTTGTGTGCAAAAACAGCCAATCACTGCTGTCGTTGACGTCCAAACGCCACCCGACGGATACGAATCATCGAATATCAAAATCCATACGAAAATGAGTCGTAAATCATACGCCAACTCATGAAAATGAACCCAGATTTTACCCTAACTGGAAACAGTCAAAACTACACATACAGGGGGTCAAGTTAGCATGAAATAGAGCTGTGCACGCAAAACGAGACAGTTTCGCCCAGGTCTGGCCGCAAATTGCGGCCATAAGGAATTAATTGGCGGCCCAAAAATGGTGGTTGGGGCAAGGGTTTTGGGTGTTAGTTCCTATCTACCTGCATGTCTCACTGCCAAGTCAATTTTATTTTAGGAGGTCCGGGTTGATAGCAGTTTCCAGAAAGCTACAAAGTCGACAAAAATGCTGAATTATGCCAAGTGTAACAAATCTGGTGTTTTGGTGGAATCTGGAACAAATCTTGGTTAAACTGGTCTCAAACACACCCAATAAGGTTAACCTAACGATCAAGACCATCACTCGGCCAAGCCTCACTCAAATTCACTAAATCTATCACTATATCACAATAAAACAGTAAACTTTCAGCTATATAACCTAAACTGAGCAAGAACCGAGTTGGGTTGTGAGATTATACCTCAGGGGGTCCTAGAATGAAGGGGAAGAGAGGATGAAGGAAGGAGGAGTGGGTTGGTGCTGCTGGAGTGCCCCGGGACTGAAGTTGCTGTTGCAACTGAGGCTGATGCTGGTTCTGCTTGTTGTTGTTGCTGCTACCCAAGCTGCTGCTGTTGCTTGTTGTTTTCTATATTCTGTTGTTGATGAAGTAGCAGCTAATGAAGGGGTTGTTGTGTTTGGGGTGTGGTGTTGTGTGATGAGGATGGTGTGGGTTTTTTTGAAATGGAGTTGTTGCTGTGGCTGATAAAATATGAGCTTAAAGGTGTTAAGCTGATGCAGAATTGAGGCTGATGTTTTTTTGAATGGGGTTATGGCTGTTGTATCAGCAGGGGTAGGGGGCTATGATGGCATGTAGCTGTGTAGGGTTGGCTGATGCAAGATTGGGGGCTGAATTGTGCTGATGTAGCTGAAGTGTGCTGATGGGTTGATATGGGGGCTGATGTGTTGGTATTGGGCTGATGTATCAGCTGCTGTTGCAGCAATGATGATGTTGCTGATGCTGATGTAAAGGGCCTGCTGTTGCAGTTGTTTGGTGGCTGAAGTTGAACAATTGGGGGCTGTTGTAGGGGCTGATGGTTTGTTTCAGCTGATGGGGGGGATGTAGGTATTGGCTAAGGGGTTAGGGGCTGGTATATGTGCTGATGTAGTTGATGTATAATGGGGGGTATGGTGTAATGTGTGAGAGTGAGAGGTAGTATGAAAGACACAAGGGATAATGAAGGTTGAGAGGGACCATGCACACTCTAGCCACCTCTCTCTCTCTCTCTCTCCCCTACACAAGGTCAACTCCCATCCTAATCACCCTCAATAACCTAAAACCCTTAATTAACCCCATTTAACCTAACCAAATGGTGCAACCCACCATGTTCATCTCAACATGGTTCAACCTTAAGCCACCATGAGTCCAAAACATGAACAAGTGTAACAAGTGTGGAAAATGTCATGTGCACATTTTTGCACAAAAAGCCAAAAATCCACTTAGCGGTTTTTAATCGCGATTAACACCCAAAATCACATATAATCCATCATAAAAACTGCAAAATGGCATATGTCCACAAAATAAGCTATTTTAGAATTTCTATAATTTTCTCCAGAATTTCCACCATTTATCGGTATTTAATTATACCGACTATTAAAATATTCATTAAAAATTAATATTAAATTCTGAAAATTCCCAAAAATAATATTTTATTTTTTTGAAATGTTACAGTAGGGGTCTAGGATTTCGTTGCACAGGCTTTCCATACGACCAGGGGAACGTCGGGTTTCACTTACGGCTCAAAAGAAACCCGGGATCCCAGATTATCTGTATTGTTTTGTGATGCTTATTACTTTCTGTGATGTTGCATTTATCATGCCTGGAGCGATTATTATATATTGCTATATATACTAGTAGATGTTGTATATGTTTTACACCCGCGCTAGTCCAGTCCCCGCTCTGTCGTTAGTTAAGTAACCTAACGGGTGATGACGGGACCCAGTGGCGAATGTGGATGGCATATACGTACATTATATCTTCGTTCTTTTGTGGTGTGATTAATTGATGGGACTGCGTTGATTCAGATCAATGCAAGGAAAACAAACCTATTCGATGTTGTTGGAACAATTTTCAAAAAAAAGCTGTTATTACAAGGATGTTCTCTTTTGTTTTGCACAGTAGTATTCGGTTATGAATTTCCAGCACCTCAGTCGACGAGGTAAGGGCCGAGTTCCCTTCACCGGGAGTGACCCCTTGGGGAGAAGTTTGCGTCAGGGTAATAACTTCACTATAGTCGATTACTTTTTGCTTTGTATCGTGATATTCATTTGGAATATCCTGCACCTCATTCTACGGGGAAAGAGCCGAGATCCCTTCACCGGGAGTGACCTCTTTAGCAATGGTTTTTGCCACTATATTTTTGTAAAAAGTTATCCGGTTCCTTCAACGATATCAAGTTCATTACGTCAAAGGTTTATCGCCAAAAACCATTCGTAGCCCTCTGTCATTTCAGAAAGGTAGCACTTAGTATTCTTGCTATGTATGTTGGCCTTCGTCAAGGCATAGTGTATGGTAGCCATTTGTTACTTTTCTGTTGCATAGATAGATGCGTTAGTTTGGGACAATCGTACTACTATTTTGGCCTTCATCAAGGGTATGTACGGGTAGGTTCAAATTAACCTGGATAATGACGGGTAGAACTTGACATGTGACTTATGATATATTGGCCTACGTTAAGGTAATAAGAGCATGGGGTAAAAATCATATCGGGAGTTTCTAAAGAAACTGAAACTTGCCAGGCATGCGCATGTTGGATATATGTATGCCCTAGAGGCCATTATATGATAGTGGATGTATTTATATATATATATATATATATATATATATATTCAGTGTACATTCTTGCTCGACATGATAGTATGCTATCTGGTTCTTCTTTATCTGACATGTTGACTTGATCATGCTTTTATTCATTCACACATGTTCATAAAGTCGTGAGGATATTTGCTTGACTACTGTGATTATGATGGAGATCATACTAGTGGGACGTCTGTAGTTTATAAGCATATCCTGAAATGTCCCTAGTCATAGGTGTATCCAGACGGGGTATCGATATACCAGAGTAGACTAGCGTATATGATACTAGACCCATATGATAGGCGATGGATGTTCCCGCATTCATTGATGTTTGACATCGAGATCGTATACGGGTGCTCATTAGTGACTGGGTACACTGGACGGACTCGCCGAGAACTCCTATATGGTATTATATCTATCGTTGGATAGCAGTTCTCAGGTGACACTGGTGCAGGTTAGTCTGTAGACCCGAGATCATCATAGAGTCTTGTATGTTCTCCCACTATACTTTGACTACCACCCTACCACGGCTCTACTGAGTCGTGCAAAGTGGTGGCTTTTTGGTACAGTCCCGAGACACACGAAGACGATGAGCGATAGGAGGGGTTTCGTCTCTCCCGGTATTGGGAGTTGATGCTGTGCTGTGCTCGATTGGCTATATCAGTAAGTCCCTGGGCAGGGCTGTTGAGATTTACTGATAAGTGTTATCAGTAATTTCTCGATCTGTTATAGACCATTCATCAGCACAACTTATTGAGTTATTGGGGTTGACGTCACCATCCCTAAACTCGATATACAGAATATCTGACGAAGAGACTGGACTGTACGGTAGTGTTGCCGGTTGGCTCGACAGGAGTTTTTGCAGGCTTGCTTGTTTTTCTTTTGATCGTTCAATACCTACGAGCCATTATGCACTGCTGGTGCCGCTGACGGTTTGTGGGTATGTGATATGATCACCACCTACTGCTAGCGTATTGACAAGTCTTAGAGTCCCACAATGGGGTTACCTAGCTCAGACAAAACGATGTGGGGTGCATATGGGGATATGCGCAGCTGCTTGATTAAATGCGTGTATATGATACCACACTATAATCTGGCGTTTTCTATTGATCGGGTCGTATGTGATACGACCGGGTTATTAAATCAATTGTTGATTTAATTAATGACCATTATATTTTTCATTTAAAATATTTTCTATTTTGCATGCATGCATGAATGAGTGTATGTGTACATATTGATGTGTATGCACACATACATGTATACATAGTTGTCATGGTTGTTGATAGAGTGGAGATGGGAATGCAAGACTCGCATGGAATCAAATATCAATATATATTTTATTTTTTGAGAAAATCAAATGGGATTAAATTATGGTGAAGAGTTTCTACACACTTCTTGTTGACTATTTGACCTCACCTAACTTTTTACCATTATCTAATTTTCCATTTGGATTTAAACTCAAAGGTTAAATGTAGAGATATTTGTTTACCATGGTTGCTAATGAGAGAGAATAATATATATTGTTCTCTTCTCATTTTTATTCATTATCTTTATCAAAAAGGAAAAGAGCTAGCATTCTCATTCTCCTCCTTCTTCTTCCAAAAACTCACTACCCTTTCAATAGTGAGTGAAATTGACAAAAAGGAAAGGTTTTTATATGAGATCCAAACCCATATCATCATTCTACTTTAGTATTGCCCACTAGATTAGAGTGTTGTTCCTCATCTTCTTCAAAGATCAAGAGGAGCTTGGAGCTTGAGAAAAGGAGCCCCGGGTGGATCATCGTTGACAAAGAAGATCTCAAGAAAGCCGGTGCAAACTCGAGTTGAACCAAGGAGTCTAGCGTAGGGAGCTACAAAGGTTGTATTCTCAAAACCCTAGCTTTTCACTACTTGTGTTTGTGTTAAAGTTTTGTTACCCTAGCTTTTCTAGTGTGATCCTTAGAAATGTTTCTTTAGCACCCTATAATTTTTAATATGGCATGTGTGATGCTACCAAACCCTAGTAGTGGTGCTGTAGAAACTCCTTCATGGCATCAGAGCCTAACCAGAAGCCTAGACGATATTATGACAACACGAAAACGAAAACTTCCGTGAAAATACGAAATTAGAAACCCTTGAAAATGCTCTCTGTAAAATTTTTAAAAAGTGACCTAAAAATTATTTAAATAACTGCAGAGAGACATTTAAGATGATATAAGAAATCTGGTGCAAAACGAGATGGACGGGCTCGGAAAAATCCGGCGACCCTTGGGGTTTTTCCGGCGACGCCGGCCGATGGTGCTCCCCTCTGGCTCATTTTGCTCCAGTGTTCTGTACATTATGGTCTGGGGTTTCTAGTATTGTTTAGTTGTCCAGAATTGCATGTGATGTAAATTTGGTATTGGGCAATTTGCGGAATAGTTCGTATTCGTATTTTTATAGCATTGTATTGGTAACTTTGGGGACGTTAAACAGGTCAAACGAATTATCAAACACTCGTATTTTTCCAGGTTGAACGTACTCGATAACTAATGCAGGTATTCCTATGGACCCTCTAGAAGAAAGTAACCCTAACTCGAGATGTGACCACCAAACTACGACTGAACCTTAGGGTTTGCCGTAGTTAGTGGCGCCATAAATGAGTCTTGGGTCTGCCCTTCTACGGTTGGTCCATTAAATAATGTGGTATAGATTTTGGGTATTGTTTAACGGTGCTCAAGTGTTGAGCTTGCTGAGGAATATGGGTGTTCGTTAATTCGATCGAAGGGTTTAACATCGCCTAGTTGTATGTGATACTTGTTTCTGTGACCGTAAGCGTAGTATGTGTATCGCCGGTTTCGTTGCTATATGTCAACGGCAATTGGGGTACGCACACTTGCTTACGTTGATGACATGTGATGTTATGTGTTATTGTATTGTGGTGTATAGGATTGTCGTGATCGAATAGCAGGGGTTTTTTTTATGTGAGATGAGAGTTTTACTTTTCATTCATGTAAAATTCATTTGTAATGTAATATTCTTTTATTTGGGGAACTTCCGGGTTGAGGATGATGTCACCATTGTTGTATATTATTTACTTTTCCATATTAGGATAGACCCAAGGTGGAGAGCACAAGTGACCGGGTTCTAGAGTCCGGTGGGAGACCATCTCGAGGAGTCGAGACCGGGTCTCCTAACTCTAGAATTGGTAGGGTCGCTTGCCGCTCTCGTAGGGGTCTAGGGTGTGGGATTGGCTATTCATCACGACTATGGAATCCGTATTTTCTATTGTTGGCTAAATACTAAATACGGACGTCCTAGTATATCCTATATTATCATATCTGTTCTTCTGCTGCCTATATTCTGTAATGTATCTGAGACGAATGCTATATTATATATGAGATATATAATAGATGTTGCTTATGTTTTACACCCGCGCTAGTCCCGTCCCGGTATGCCGTTAGTTAAGTAACCTAACGGTGCATAACGGAACATTGCGACGAATGCGGATGGCTTAAGCGTACGTTGTATTTTCGTTTCTTTTCTGTGATTGGCTTAAGGACTTAAATGATGGGACTACATTAATATGATTAATGTTAAGAAAATAAACCTAAAAAGATGTTGTAGAATCGGATTTGAAAAACCACTCGGCTTTTTACGAAAAAGCTACATTTCAAAACTGCGGAGCTTAAGCCACTCCTTTTGAAAACCATTTGATTCTACAACGATATCAAGTTCAAAGCGTTAAAGATTTTCTTAAAAATCATCCGCAGCCCTCCGTCATTTTAGGAAGTAGAGTACTTAGTATTCGTGCTACGTTTGTTGACTATAGTTAAGGCATAGTGTACTTTAGCTAAGTGATGTCTTCCTACGATGCATATGATGCAAATTAATTAGGACATTCATGTGACTTTGTTGACCATAGTTAAGGGTCATGTGAGTGGGTCTAATTAATCAAGAAATGACGGGAAGAACTTGACTAGTGCTTATGATTTGTTGACCATAGTTAAGGTCATGGGTACTAGGGGTAAAAACCATATCGGGAGTTTCAAAAGTTGAAATTTGCAATGAGATTGCATACCTTCCATATGATGGTTGGATCCCGATCCCACTGTGGGCAATAGTTGCTCCCAGGAGAGTTTTGCAGTTTACAATTAGCTAACTCATTAGATGTCCAGAAAGGTGTTAAACGGGGCTACGCCTCTGGGAAGACGAGGTTTATATTAATTAGGTCCGTGCGAAAGCACGAGGAACCTCCCTCAAGTACCGACACTGGCCTGGCTGAACGGTTAGCGAAGTTATAGACTGTAATTAATCCTGGCTAGTTTTCTTTTTAAGGTTTGAAAGAAAAACTTGATTAAAGCAGTGGGAGACATCGATTATATAAGATAATAACCAATCTGATCTTTGAAAGAGCTTTCGCTGAGTGTATTCTTTTCTCTCTCTTAATGGCAGATACCAATGACAGGACCCAAGCTTCTACTAGATAAAAATAAACTGAATGGGACCAATTATAAAGACTGGCTGAGAAACCTTAACATTGCCTTGACTTATGATAAGGTATCATATGTCCTTACGGCTCCAGTCCCGCCCGTCCCAGGTCCTAAATCCTCAGTTGCGGATATTGAAGTCCGCAAGATATGGGAAGCTGACTGTGACACGGCCAAGTGCCTCGCGCTTGCATCGATGGATAACACACATCAAAAGCAGCACGAGAATATGGACGTTCACACCATATTCCTCCATACAAAGGAGTTGTATGGAGAGCAATCCCGCGTATTACGATACGAAGCATCAAGAAAACTGTTTCAGATGCGAATGGCCCCTGGCACACCACTAGGAGACTATGTTCTGAAGATGATAGCTCTCATAGAAGAGCTTGAGGACCTTGGATGGACAATGGACAATGAACAATATACGGATATTATTCTGCAGTCTCTCCCCTCCACCTTTGTTCAATTTATAGTTAACTTCAACATGCACAACATGGAGAAGGAACTACCTGAACTCCTTAATATGTTAAGGAGTGCAGAGAGCACACTGAAATCAGTGAAAACTCCCGTTTTGAGTGTTGGGCAATCTTCCTCTTCTCGCCCAAAGGCTAAGGCCAAGGGAAAGATGAAGAAGAAACCCACCAAACCTAAAGGTGGAGTCAAAAAGGTTAAGGGGAAAGACAAGTCCAAAGCTGGAGAATCGGGGAAAGGGGAATGTTATCACTGCCACAAAATAGGACACTGGAAACGCAACTGCACGGAGTACTTGGATCTCAAGAAGAAGCATGGGGATGCTTCCGCTTCAGGTGTGTTTGTGACAGAAAACTGTTTTTCAATAAACTCTGCTTCCTGGGTATTAGATACCGGTTCAGGTTCTCACATTTGCAATTCTATGCAGGGACTGAGAAATAGCAAGGTTTTGAAGACAGGTGACCATACTCTCCGCGTTGGAAATGGTTCCAATGTACATACAGTTGCAGTGGGAGAGTATCACTTGGGGTTGCCATCTGGGTGTATATTGGTTTTGAACCCATGTTATTATGTACCTAGTATGCTTTGTAATATAATATCCGTTTCTTTGTTAGACAATGAAGGATATAATTTTGTATTGCAGAACAATATTATGAACATTCACCTGAATCAAATGTTGGTTGGGTATGGTACGCTTAATAACAGGATATACGTCCTAAATCAACATACAGTTTTCAGCATACAACACACTAATAAAAGAAAACTTTCAGAAATAAATGAAGCTTTTCTTTGGCACTGTAGACTTGGTCATATTAACGAAACAAGACTAAACAAGTTACACAGAGATGGATATTTAAACCCTTTTGAATATAAATCTTATGCGACTTGCCAGTCTTGTATCAAGGGTAAAATGACCAAAACTCCGTTTACCGGACACGGAGAAAGAGCGACTGAGCTCTTAGGCCTCATACATAGTGATGTATACGGGCCAATGTCTACACAGGCTAGAGGCGGTTTTTCTTACTTCATTACTTTCACTGATGATTTCTCAAGATTCGGTCATGTATTTTTATTAAAGCACATGTCCGAACCTTTCGAGAAATTCACTGAATATAAACTCGAAGTAGAAAAACAAACCGGCTTGAGCATCAAAATGCTTCGATCAGATTGAGGTGGAGAGTACCTCAGTACAGAGTTTGCAGACTTCCAAAAAGAGAATGGGATTCTCTCTCAGCTCACTCCTCCTTACACACCACAGAACAACGATGTGTCAGAACGTAGGAATTGGACCCTATTAGATATGGTCCGTTCCATGATGAGTGATGCTGAGTAACCTATCTCATTTTGGGGGCATGCATTGGAGACTACAGCGTTTCTGTTGAACAGGGTCCCAACAAAAACCGTGTCTACCACGCCATATGAGATATGGCATGGGAAGAGGCCATCTCTTAAACAATTTAAAATTTGGGGTTGTCCGGCCTATATTAAAAAGCAAAATCCGGACAAACTCAAGACACGGTCAGTCATGTGTAATTTTGTGGGATATCCAAAGAATTCTTATGGATATCTTTTCTACCATAAGGAGGAACAAAAGGTGTTTGTTTCTCAATATGCCACGTTTTTGGAAAAAGAGTTTTTTACAAATGATACAGATGGCAGTATAGTAGATCTAGAAGAGGTTCTAGAAACACAAACTACAAATGACGACTTGGTTGAACCGGCTGTTGCAATAGAAACTAAGGAACCTCGGCCACTCCGTAGATCTGGTAGGACTTCTCGCCCACCGGAGAGGTACTACGGTTTCCTCATTGATGGTGACAGAGAAGACTGCATCATAGAGGATGATAGATCCTACCAGTTTTCAGCAAGCTATCACGGGTGGAGACTCTGTGAAGTGGCTGGATGCCATGAGATCCGAAATGGAGTCTATGTACACCAACAAAGTGTGGACTTTAGACATTGTACCCCCTGGGGTAAAACCTGTGGGGTGCAAATGGATCTTTAAAAGAAAGATTGGTGTAGATGGGCAGGTAGAGACCTATAAGGCAAGACTTGTGGCGAAGGGTTTTCGTCAAAGACCAGGTCTGGACTATGACGAAACTTTTTCTCCCGTAGCCATGCTTAAATCCAGTCGGATCCTACTTGCTATCGCTGCTCACTACGACTATGAAATCTAGCAGATGGACGTTAAAACTGCATTTCTAAATGGAGATTTAGACGAATGCGTTTATATGGATCAGCCATAGGGCTTCACTAACAGTGGGAGCAGCGGGAAAGCATGTAGACTGCTTAAATCCATTTATGGATTAAAGCAGGCATCACGGAGTTGGAACATCTGTTTCGATGATGTTATCAAAGAGTTTGATTTCATCAAAAATCTAGATGAACCTTGTGTTTATAAGAAGGCTGTAGGGAGAGCTATCGCATTCCTCGTATTGTACGTGGATGACATTCTTCTGATAGGAAATGATATTCCTATGCTGCAGTCGGTCAAATCTTTCTTATCACTTAGGTTCTCTATGAAGGACCTGGGTGATGCCACATACATTCTGGGCATTCGGATCTATAGGGATAGATCCAAGAGTTTATTGGGATTGTCCCAAACCAGGTACATCAACACCATCCTAAAAAGGTTTAGTATGGAAGACTCCAAACGAGGTGCCTTACCCGCTTGCCATGGGGTCACTCTTTCTAAAGACTCTTGCCCAAAGACCGATGAAGAGAGAGCTCGCATGAGCATTATACCCTATGCTTCGGCAGTAGGATCTATAATGTATGCGATATTATGTACACGCCCAGATGTAGCTTATGCACTTAGTGTAGTAAGTAGGTATCAATCCAACCCAAGGGTGAATCACTGGATAATTGTGAAGAACATTCTTAAGTACTTACGAAGGACTAAAGAATTGTTCTTGGTGTATGGTAATGGAGATATCCAAATAAAGGCCTTTACCGATTCGAGCTTCCAAAATGATTGTCACGTCCCGAAAGTACGGAACATGACCGGCACTTAAACTACGAAACGTCTCGAGGCGTACGTAATCTAAGTAAACCGAAAACCCAGAAATCCAAACCAAGAAAAGAAGTAGAGTGAAGGAAAACCAATTTAAAACAAGTAGTTTCAATAGCATAAGCCGACTTATGCGGTTTTTTAAAAACATCAAAAATTTACTGAAAATTTCGGCAGAGTCTCCTTTGTAAATACTGGCCCCCAAACGGGATACAACATGAATAGTATACGAAATCAAGAAAAAGGCATCCCCAAGCGGGAGCTAGCTCTTCGTCAATCGACGGTCACAACCACACAAGTAATATAATATACAACGCCAACGGCGAGGATCAAAACTCAAAAGGAAACTCAAAACCACCAGAAATATAACGAGCGACCCTAAGGTCGAAAGAATAAACAACACTGGTCTCTATCTCAATAAATACATGTTTGGTTGATGGAATTTACTAGATACAACGGAATAATATTATACAAGGTAATATGATGGGTACGATACAAGAAAAACCCACCTACTAGCAAGTCACCCGAATGAAACTGAGCCCGCAAAGCCGTAATGAAACCTGTACGGTAACCTGCAAGAAACTGGGGCACAACGGGGGTGAGTTGCCAACTCGTGAATAGAAAAATATCTACGCACAGAAATCGCATAAATAACGCAACCTAGGTCAATGATCATAATATATCCTCAAATATAAGTATAACAGGCAGCCTATAACAATGGCTAAGGTAATATCTAACCCGAGTATAATTTCATGTGCCCGTGTCAGTGCCTCGGGTAGCAATATATCATATGAATGAGGTATGAATGCATGAAATAGAATACATGTAAATGAAGAAACTGTTTTCATAAATTAGTGAGATTTCCTTCGTATTTTTAAACTGAGGTATCATAAATGAAATCAGCATCAACAGTGTCTAGCATCGACACAAAACATAAATCTCACTGTCTCGAAATATCAATGTCTCAATCTCAATATCTAGGGCGCCGTCAGTCCAGACCGGCCCCTACCATCCATCTCAAGACCACGACGGTATCCTCCGGATATCCGACGCGTCGGGTAATATCACCGGTAGGTAGTGCTCCCCAGCCAGGCTCAACGTCAACACCACATTCCTCTTGCCCCGGGGTACCATACCGGGCCCACCATGTACCCGTGACGGTTCCTCCACTCCTCGACACGGATCTCCAAAACCACAGCAAACTCATGGTGGACGATACTTTACATCACTAGAAAACCGCAACATTTTATATTTTAAAATATCATAAGTTGTAAATTTTGCGGCTTTCCCCGAAATCCATAAATATCATAAATCTCAAGAAATCATCACAAGTGCATATGTCAATGATAATGAACTAGGCATGAACAACTGAATAACAGTATGCATGAAGTGGTAGGTAATAACTACAATGTCTAATATAGCATATAAGGGAAGTACACTAATATCATGTCAAAACTACTAGCTAACAATCTAAGTCAAGCAATTATATTCTCTAAAGTGTACGTGACATGGCAATTACCGATGAAGATGTGTGTGAGCCGGCAAATAGGTGTACGTGGTACATACACATCATCGGTAATGGTGCTAGTGTCCTAACAGCATGATATCAATAATGGAATATGCAGCAAAATAAATATGCGAGGCAGAGCGAACAGCAATAATGTGCGGGAGCTGAAACTAGACACAACGATAACTAATCTGCATTAATCTAATATAAGTCCTACAAATTGGTGCCTTTTGAAATAACACGAATCATGGGGTTTTGAAAATAGGGGCTACGGTGTTTTTATGAAAAGATACGTCTTTTGAAATATCCGTAAGATCCCTTGGGCTGTCTTTAAAAATGCCCACGATTCGTTAGTTTTTGAAATAGGTAAGAAGTCTAATCTAATCTAACAACTACACTAAACTATACGGCTGAACTAACAAGCTGAACTACAGGTAAGGAAACCGCCTATCATCTGAGTCGATACATATACATACCTGTATATGTATAGTCGGTGATCCCGCCTCAATAATATCATATCCGATACCATATCTATAATCAGGCATCCCAAGTCAAGAGTGCGGATCAATCATCAATATAGCTCGTACGTAAATCCGTCGTACGGCATCCCCAAATCTGGGTACGGGTTAATATCACATTCAATCACACTATTCATCTGGTATCTTCTTTATCAAATATCATGATCCAGGACAATGTCCTACGTCTAGTACAATACTAATACCGCCTAAGCATGCATACAGGTGTAAGAATTACTACGTCAAAAGACCCGCTAAAACATCATGTCGTATCTCAATACGAACCAAATCACATCACCGATCTTCTGGCCTCAGGCCCAATATCATCAACTCATCTCAAATTCCAAATACTATCCTCAAATCCAGTATATGAACACATAGTCACATACCCATGTGAACACATAAATATATACTCCCATATACGCACATATAAAAGAAGAATGTATGCAAGTATGTGTGTGTGTGTGCGTGTGTGAGTGCGACCACTACTCTAGGGTTTCGCAACTACACTAAACCAATCCAAAAATACCAAATATCCATCTTATCATCAATAATCTCAACAACATATAATCAATATCTGTGTGTATACGTATTCGTATACATCACCACGAACTGCGGGGGTGCTATACGCCATCCACCCGACTTCTCCCCGTAGATATAAATCTACTCACCTGGTCCTCGTTCGCCGGTGCCGACGTCGCCACGCGCTTGCTTGTCGTCTCGAAGTCCACATGGGGTACCTACATATCATAACGCACCGTATCGTATTAAAATCCGACTCATGACCAAAACGACACACGAATCCCACATAGGTCAAAACCTATGGTTGCTTTCACAAATCAACCCAAAAACCCTCGACGTCGGCGTACAAACGCCAAACCATCGAGAAAACCCAAATACACTCATTTGCACATTCACGAACACTAATTTTAATATAAACTAGGTTAAAACTCACAAAAACCCCAATTTCACTTAAAAAGTCATTTTTCCGAAAATCTAGCAAGCACAATTCGCCGTTTTTGTACAAAATATGATGTTTAAACAAATCTAGTGGCCATAATACTTATTAAATATCTTAAATAAGTCATAAAAACAATTTCCATAATTTAATCTCATTAAATTCCATTAACCCCAAAATTCTAGTTTACAAAATACCCAATTTTTTTTACAATTTATAGCCAAAATGCACAAACAACAATTTAGCTAGGATTTTCATGAACTAAAAGCATTAACCCACTCAATATATTATCTATAATGACATGAAACCATAATTATAATTTAATCTAAGGCATTTAATAATTTTCCAAAACTCTAGTTAGCAAAATAACTTAATTAGGGCATTTTATAAGTAATGGTTTGGAATTAACAACTAAATTAGCTTTCTATAAAACTTAAGATGTTAATCCACAACACAAAACTATGCACAATTTATCATAACCCATTTCCACAACAAAACCCTAATTCAACTCAAGCCATAAACTTTTTAAAAAAAACTAGTATGCAAATAGCACTAAAATTAACACTAAAACAACTCAATTAAATAAATCTAAACATAAGAATTTAACTGGGTAGAAATTATACCTTAAAATCTAGTGATCTAGCAAGAAGAATTTGCCTCCAATGATGGCTTCATAACACCATGATCCAAGTGATAAAAGCTAAGGAGAATGGGATGAAGAATGGAAATCAATTTGTGAGATTTAAATTGGATTTTGGAGCAATTTTTTGATTTAAATTGAAGGAAATGAAAAGAGGGAAAATGAAGGGGGAAGGGCTGCAGAATTTCGGCCATGGGGTGATGGGGGGAATGGTGTGGGTGTTGTGCACAATTGGTCAAGTCAACCCCCCTCAAATCAAGGTACAATGAGCCTCCAAAACAATACATCTTAACCTACACCTATAAACTCTATTTCACCCATACAAATGAGATGGAGAAACTTTTGAGGGGGAGAAGTGGGCTGCTGAATTCTTCAAGGGGAGAAGTAAATGGGAGTGTGTGGATGTGGGTACGGGTGTGGGGTGATGAAAAATGATAAATATAATACCCCAAATATCCATTTACGCTAAAAAAAAAGCCTTTTTTCTTCAATAATTTCTAAACCGTTTTGGCAAATGATTTCGTTCCAAAAACCACATGATAAAATTTTATTTAATGTTTTATGAAGCACAAAATTTGTTTCAACTCATTCCAATTTGTAATTTTCCCTAATTAAATGTATTAGTGACGGCTTAAATAATAATAAAATAATATTTTTTTCAGAAAATTTGAAATTTCACCAGCGGCTCAATAAACACCAAATAATAGCAATTACATAGCTAGAATATGTATATTTAATTTTTATAATAAGATATTTGTATTTTGACTTTTTACAGAAAACCCCCTTATTTTACCGATTTTTCGAAATTTCACCGAAACGATTTTCAAAACGTTACAATCTTCCCCCCTTAAAGAAATTCGGTCCCCGAATTTAAATTCAAACTCCCCCAAATACTAAAACATCTAAGAAAAACCATCAAGTCGTCGGGGCTCCGAAATTGTAACTACATAAAACAAATCGTAGCGCAGCGCATGCGCTTGAAAAATGAGTATATAACTCAAATCAAAACTCCGTCAAGCATCCCGCAATCATCGGAGTCATGGAGAAGACATCAATGCCAAATCTAAATCAAACCAATATGATATAACTCGAAACTATACATGTAAACATCGAATCTATATCTGTAAGTATCTGAAGGAAATGCATGCCAAATCTCTTTAAGTCGCTGTGCAACGCGTATAACACTGCACAGTGGCGGACGTCTATCATAAGAAAATAACTATATACATATATACCTTTGTTTGAAATGTACGTTCCGCCGTTTTGGAAACAATTTAGAAGGGTCTCCTTGTTTTAAACATTTCGTGTCATATCAGACACGTAGGTAAATACTGAGGCTATAGCTCGCTTTTTGGAAATCCCTTCAATAACTATCAATGCATGCAAAATATATTCAGGTACTGTCCTCTGACTAGTCCTGCTCAGTACGAAAATACATAGCAATATCATAAAAACGTACTGCTCTATACGAAATCAATCCCAAAATATGCACATGAATGCTACGTGCGTCTGGTGCGCACGGAAATCAAAATCCATGAATGTGCCATACATGCGCACAGAAACAACATCTAAGTGCATCGGGTGTGCATGAAACATCTGTCGTAGGCAACATGTGTGCCTGACAGCAAAATCAGGTGCATCTGACATACACGAAAAATCTCGATTTAGTGAATTTGGTGTGCACCAAAATCACACTTCAAAACATGCGCCCAACACGCTCGAAAATCCAAATCAGGTGCATCCATCGTGCACGAAATCATGAAATCCAATATCAAGTGCCGAACATGCGCAAAATCAAATCAGGTGCACAAGGTGCACAAAACAAATATCGAACAACACCATCGAAATCAAAGTCCAATGCATCTAAGTGCACAAAAGGCGTATCACTGCACTGCAAGCATATATAAACTATACAGAGTGCAGGAACCAAATCGTGTGCGTGAATACGCACAAAATCAACTCAAATGTCTAAAACCGTAAAATCACAAACATGTGAAACCCAAGCACGAAAACGATATCAAGTGCAACACTGTGCAAAGATCATAAATCCTCAATCATCAAAATCAAATCATTCGAGTAAATCACCAAAAACATCGAAATCAATAATGGCGGCATAGTACCGCTCAAGCGCATCCTCTAAGAATCTCGGGCCAACTGTCGCGGTCACTAATGGGACGTCTCGTCGATGATCATGAACTCTGGCCTGCTGGCGTGCGTAACCATGACCACTCCTGGGTCAAGGTCTTCACTGTGAATTACCAATCTTTCGGTCCGTTAGCTCATCGGCCCTGTCAGGTGTGCTAACGGGGACGATTCCGTTTTGGCACTTCTCTGGTCATCTCTCGGTCAATCCGCACGACCACTCGTAAAGCAACATGTCACTGGAGTCGGCCTCTGGCTCTCTAAATGCACGTGACACATCTGATCCTGGGTGCAAATATCATTGCAGCATTGTCCTGAAAGGAATCCTACTCAAGGTCTCTTCCAGTCTCATCTCTGCCAACTGTCCGGGAGTCATCTTCCTTTACTATATCTGCTCCTTGTTCCGGAACAGCTGCATACTCATCGCGACTCCTTCTGGAAGGTATATCCAAGTACAATGCCTCGGCATGCGTATCGCATCTATGATGTCGGCGGAGTAGAACATCATCTTATCAAGATCTCGTACGCACCGCTTACTCCACTTTTCTCCAAGGTCGACCGTTTCGGACTCGTCTCGTCGTGGCAGCATGGACTGAGCTCCAACGGCTATCCTCGTATCGGGAGTCTCCCAAGAAATGCATCTCACCACCTAGCATCCGAATTAAGTCAAGCCATCCAATCGAGTCGTCAAAACCTCATAATCCCCCAAGAGCTCAACATCTTGGGTACAGTATAATAGTATCGAGTACGTACCACAGCATCGGTGGTCCAGCCGTAGAAGGGCAAACCCAAGCCTCACTAATGGCGCCGTAGAACTGCCGCTAACCCGAAGGTTCAAAGGCTTTCACACGGTCATTAAGTCGAGTTAGGGTTTCATTCTTCTAGAGGGACCATAGAATTACCTGCATGTCTTTCCGACTACTTTAAACTTGGAATAATAGGTTTCTGACATTCGATCGTCTCTGTCGACTCCCAACGTCTCCGCGTGAAGTCGTCTCTAGCTGGAATCAATCTATCTGATGACCTCGCATCGGGGTAGGCGAACGATCCACATGTCCTAGTCATTCATCCTCGATGACTAGCGACCTTCTATCATCTCTTAGTACAACTTATACTGCAATAGCTCCAACATCTGGGGCGATATCTCGTCGTTCGCAGCAATAACTGGCTCACTCGTCTGCATGCTGAACCGTACCTCAATCATCAGGAGTAAGCAACACACCAACGGTCATCAAAATCTGGCTGGCCTCCATCATTGGCTCAATTCTCTAGTGTCGATCAGCACCTCCGAGTAACCTCATAAAGGCGATCCGCCAAACGCTCGTGGCGCGGAAACACAGTAAAAAGACACATCTCTGCCATTGGGTGTCGCCGGAATCACGCCCTGGTCAGTCCTCGTTTGTGACGAGCTCCTGTTGACCGCAACTCTAGCCGTATCTCTCCCTGCCCGAAATCGTGGCAGCAAAACCAAACTGGTAACGATGAGGCTAGATCAGGAAGGAATATAATACTGAACAAGGAAATGTACATCCTAAGGCTTCTTAAGAGGAGTGGCGTGTCGTAAATATGCCGCGGAACATACCAACGGTACGTCACTCTACTTTAGTCACCTATTCCATCAACCAAGGGTCATCCTACGCTCCGAAGGTTAAAACTTAACGCTCTGATACCAACTTTGTCACGTCCCGAAAGTACGGAACATGACCGGCACTTAAACTACGAAACGTCTCGAGGCGTACGTAATCTAAGTAAACCGAAAACCCAGAAATCCAAACCAAGAAAAGAAGTAGAGTGAAGGAAAACCAATTTAAAACAAGTAGTTTCAATAGCATAAGCCGACTTATGCGGTTTTTTAAAAACATCAAAAATTTACTGAAAATTTCGGCAGAGTCTCCTTTGTAAATACTGGCCCCCAAACGGGATACAACATGAATAGTATACGAAATCAAGAAAAAGGCATCCCCAAGCGGGAGCTAGCTCTTCGTCAATCGACGGTCACAACCACACAAGTAATATAATATACAACGCCAACGGCGAGGATCAAAACTCAAAAGGAAACTCAAAACCACCAGAAATATAACGAGCGACCCTAAGGTCGAAAGAATAAACAACACTGGTCTCTATCTCAATAAATACATGTTTGGTTGATGGAATTTACTAGATACAACGGAATAATATTATACAAGGTAATATGATGGGTACGATACAAGAAAAACCCACCTACTAGCAAGTCACCCGAATGAAACTGAGCCCGCAAAGCCGTAATGAAACCTGTACGGCAACCTGCAAGAAACTGGGGCACAACGGGGGTGAGTTGCCAACTCGTGAATAGAAAAATATGTACGCACAGAAATCGTATAAATAACGCAACCTTGGTCAATGATCATAATATATCCTCAAATATAAGTATAACAGGCAGCCTATAACAATGGCTAAGGTAATATCTAACCCGAGTATAATTTCATGTGCCTGTGTCAGTGCCTCAGGTAGCAATATATCATATGAATGAGGTATGAATGCATGAAACAGAATACATGTAAATGAAGAAACTGTTTTCATAAATTAGTGAGATTTCCTTCGTATTTTTAAACTGAGGTATCATAAATGAAATCAGCATCAACAGTGTCTAGCATCGACACAAAACATAAATCTCACTGTCTCGAAATATCAATGTCTCAATCTCAATATCTAGGGCGCCGTCAGTCCAGACCGGCCCCTACCATCCATCTCAAGACCACGACGGTATCCTCCGGATATCCGACGCGTCGGGTAATATCACCGGTAGGTAGTGCTCCCCAGCCAGGCTCAACGTCAACACCACATTCCTCTTGCCCCGGGGTACCATACCGGGCCCACCATGTACCCGTGACGGTTCCTCCACTCCTCGACACGGATCTCCAAAACCACAGCAAACTCATGGTGGACGACACTTTACATCACTAGAAAACCGCAACATTTTATATTTTAAAATATCATAAGTTGTAAATTTTGCGGCTTTCCCCGAAATCCATAAATATCATAAATCTCAAGAAATCATCACAAGTGCATATGTCAATGATAATGAACTAGGCATGAACAACTGAATAACAGTATGCATGAAGTGGTAGGTAATAACTACAATGTCTAATATGGCATATAAGGGAAGTACACTAATATCATGTCAAAACTACTAGCTAACAATCTAAGTCAAGCAATTATATTCTCTAAAGTGTACGTGACATAGCAATTACCGATGAAGATGTGTGTGAGCCGGCAAATAGGTGTACGTGGTACATACGCATCATCGGTAATGGTGCTAGTGTCCTAACAGCATGATATCAATAATGGAATATGCAGCAAAATAAATATGCGAGGCAGAGCGAACAGCAATAATGTGCGGGAGCTGAAACTAGACACAACGATAACTAATCTGCATTAATCTAATATAAGTCCTACAAATTGGTGCCTTTTGAAATAACACGAATCATGGGGTTTTGAAAATAGGGGCTACGGTGTTTTTATGAAAAGATACGTCTTTTGAAATATCCGTAAGATCCCTTGGGCTGTCTTTAAAAATGTCCACGATTCGTTAGTTTTTGAAATAGGTAAGAAGTCTAATCTAATCTAACAACTACACTAAACTATACGGCTGAACTAACAAGCTGAACTACAGGTAAGGAAACTGCCTATCATCTGAGTCGATACATATACATACCTGTATATGTATAGTCGGTGATCCCGCCTCAATAATATCATATCCGATACCATATCTATAATCAGGCATCCCAAGTCAAGAGTGCGGATCAATCATCAATATAGCTCGTACGTAAATCCGTCGTACGGCATCCCCAAATCTGGGTACGGGTTAATATCACATTCAATCACACTATTCATCTGGTATCTTCTTTATCAAATATCATGATCCAGGACAATGTCCTACGTCTAGTACAATACTAATACCGCCTAAGCATGCATACAGGTGTAAGAATTGCTACGTCAAAAGACCCGCTAAAACATCATGTCGTATCTCAATACGAACCAAATCACATCACCGATCTTCTGGCCTCAGGCCCAATATCATCAACTCATCTCAAATTCCAAATACTATCCTCAAATCCAGTATATGAACACATAGTCACATACCCATGTGAACACATAAATATATACTCCCATATACACACATATAAAAGAAGAATGTATGCAAGTATGTGTGTGTGTGCGTGTGTGAGTGCGACCACTACTCTAGGGTTTCGCAACTACACTAAACCAATCCAAAAATACCAAATATCCATCTTATCATCAATAATCTCAACAACATATAATCAATATCTGTGTGTATACGTATTCGTATACATCACCACGAACTGCGGGGGTGCTATACGCCATCCACCCGACTTCTCCCCGTAGATATAAATCTACTCACCTGGTCCTCGTTCGCCGGTGCCGACGTCGCCACGCGCTTGCTTGTCGTCTCGAAGTCCACATGGGGTACCTACATATCATAACGCACCGTATCGTATTAAAATCCGACTCATGACCAAAACGACACACGAATCCCACATAGGTCAAAACCTATGGTTGCTTTCACAAATCAACCCAAAAACCCTCGACGTCGGTGTACAAACGCCAAACCATCGAGAAAACCCAAATACACTCATTTGCATATTCACGAACACTAATTTTAATATAAACTAGGTTAAAACTCACAAAAACCCCAATTTCACTTAAAAAGTCATTTTTCCGAAAATCTAGCAAGCACAATTCGCCGTTTTTGTACAAAACATGATGTTTAAACAAATCTAGTGGCCATAATACTTATTAAATATCTTAAATAAGTCATAAAAACAATTTCCATAATTTAATCTCATTAAATTCCATTAACCCCAAAATTCTAGTTTACAAAATACCCAATTTTTTTTACAATTTATAGCAAAAATGCACAAACAACAATTTAGCTAGGATTTTCATGAACTAAAAGCATTAACCCACTCAATATATTATCTATAATGACATGAAACCATAATTATAATTTAATCTAAGGCATTTAATAATTTTCCAAAACTCTAGTTAGCAAAATAATTTAATTAGGGCATTTTATAAGTAATGGTTTGGAATTAACAACTAAATTAGCTTTCTATAAAACTTAAGATGTTAATCCACAACACAAAACCATGCACAATTTATCATAACCCATTTCCACAACAAAACCCTAATTCAACTCAAGCCATAAACTTTTTAAAAAAAACTAGTATGCAAATAGCACTAAAATTAACACTAAAACAACTCAATTAAATAAATCTAAACATAAGAATTTAAATGGGTAGAAATTATACCTTAAAATCTAGTGATCTAGCAAGAAGAATTTGCCTCCAATGATGGCTTCATAACACCATGATCCAAGTGATAAAAGCTAAGGAGAATGGGATGAAGAATGGAAATCAATTTGTGAGATTTAAATTGGATTTTGGAGCAATTTTTTGATTTAAATTGAAGGAAATGAAAAGAGGGAAAATGAAGGGGGAAGGGCTGCAGAATTTCGGCCATGGGGTGATGGGGGGAATGGTGTGGGTGTTGTGCACAATTGGTCAAGTCAACCCCCCTCAAATCAAGGTACAATGAGCCTCCAAAACAATACATCTTAACCTACACCTATAAACTCTATTTCACCCATACAAATGAGATGGAGAAATTTTTGAGGGGGAGAAGTGGGATGCTGAATTCTTCAAGGGGAGAAGTAAATGGGAGTGTGTGGATATGGGTACGGGTGTGGGGTGATGAAAAATGATAAATATAATACCCCAAACATCCATTTACGCTAAAAAAAAGCCTTTTTTCTTCAATAATTTCTAAACCGTTTTGGCAAATGATTTCGTTCCAAAAACTACATGATAAAATTTTATTTAATGTTTTATGAAGCACAAAATTTGTTTCAACTCATTCCAATTTGTAATTTTCCCTAATTAAATGTATTAGTGGCGGCTTAAATAATAATAAAATAATATTTTTTTCAGAAAATTTGAAATTTCACCAGCGGCTCAATAAACACCAAATAATAGCAATTACATAGCTAGAATATGTATATTTAATTTTTATAATAAGATATTTGTATTTTGACTTTTTACAGAAAACCCCCTTATTTTACCGATTTTTCGAAATTTCACCGAAACGATTTTCAAAACGTTACAGTGATAAGGATGACAACAAGTCTATCTCAGGGTTTGTATTTACCCTCAATGGAAGGGCGATAAGCTGGAAAAGTTCTAAACAGGATACCGTTGCAGACTCTACGATGGAGGCTGAGTACATTGCTGCGAATGATGCCGCCAAGGAAGCCGTCTGGATTAGGAAGTTCGTCTCAGAGTTAGGAGTAGTTCCAACCATTATTGATCCAATACCTTTGTATTGTGATAATAATGGGGCTATGGCGTTAGCCAAGGAGTCCAGGTCCCATCAACGGTCCAGACACATCCTGAGGCGCTTTCATTTGACCCGGGAGATTGTAAATCGCCGCGAGATCGAGATTAGGAGAGTAGACACAAAGAATAACACTGCGGATCCACTCACCAAGGCCCTCCCTTAGCCGCAGCATGAGCGACTTTTTGAGATTTTGGGTATGCGATACGCCAATAACTGGCCTTAGTGCAAGTGGGAGATTGTTGGATATATGTATACCCTAGAGGCCATTATATGATAGTGGATGTATTTATACATGCATATATATATATATTCAGTGTACATTCTTGCTCGACATGATAGTATGCTATCTGGTTCTTCTTTATCTGACATGTTGACTTGATCATGCTTTTATTCATTCACACATGTTGATAAAGCCCTGAGGATATTTTCTTGACTACTGTGATTATAATGGAGATCATACTAGTAGGACGTCTATAGTTTATAAGCATATCTTGAAATGTCCCTAGTCTTAGGTGTATCGAGACGGGGCATCGATATACCAGAGTAGACTAGCGTATATGATACTAGACCCATATGATGGGTAATGGATGTTCCCGCATTCATTGATGTTTGACATCGAAATCGTATACGGGTGCTCAGTGGTGACTGGGTACACTAGACGGACTCGCCGAGAACTCCTATATGGTATTATATCTGTCGTCGGATAGTAGTTCTCAGGTGACACTGGTACAGGTTAGTCTGTAGACCCGAGATCGTCATAGAGTCTTGTGTGTTCTCCCACTATACATTGACTACCACCCTACCACGGCTCTACTGAGCGTGCAAACAGGTGGCTTTTGGATTCAGTCCCGAGACACATGAAGACGATGAGCGATAGGAGGGGTTTCGTCTCTCCCGGTATTGGGAGTTGATGTTGTGCTGTGCTCGATTGGCTATATCAGTAAGTCCCTGGCCAGAGCTGTTAAGATTTACTGATAAGTGTTATCAGTAGTTTCTCGATCTGTTATAAACCATTCATCAGCACGACTTATTGAGTTATTGGGGTCGACGTTACCATCCATAGACTCGATATACAGCATATCTGACGAAGAGACCGTACTGTACGGTAGTGTTGCCGGTTGGCTCGACAGGAGTTTTTGCAGGCTTGCTTATTTTTCTTCTGATCGTTCAATACCTAGGAGCCGTTATGCACTGCTGGTGCCGCTGACGGTTTGTGGGTATGTGATATGATCACCACCTACTGCTAGCATATTGGCGAGTCTTAGAGTCCCACAATAGGATTACCTAGCTCAGGCGAAACGATGTGGGGTGCATATGGGGATATACGCAGCTGCTTGATTAAATGCGTGTATATGATACCGCATTATAATCTGGCGTTTTCTATTGGTCAGGTCGTATGTGATACGACTGGGTTATTAAATCAATTGTTGATTTAATTAATGACCATTAGATTTACCTTTTCTATTTTGCATGCATGCATGAATGAGTGTATATACACATATTGATGTGTATGCACACATACATGTATACATAGTTGTCATGGTTGTTGATATAGTGGAGATGGAAATGCAAGACTCACATGGAATCAAATATCAATATATATTTTATTTTTGGAGAAAATCAAATGGGATTAAATTATGGTGGAGAGTTTCTACACACTTCTTGTTGACTATTTGACCTCACCCAACTTTTAACCATGATCTAATTTTCCATTTGGATTTAAACTCAAAGGTTAAATGCAAAGATATTTGTTTACCATGGTTGCTAATGAGAGAGAATAATATATATTGTTTTCTTCTCATTTTTATTCATTATCTTTATCAAAAAGAAAAAGAGCTAGCATTCTCATCCTCCTCCTTCTTCTTCCAAAAGCTCACTACCCTTTCAAAAGTGAGTGAAATTGACAAGAAGGAAAGGTTTTTATATGAGATCCAAACTCATATCATTATTCTACTTTAGTATTGCCCACTAGATTAGAGTGTTGTTCCTCATCTTCTTCAAAGATCAAGAGGAGCTTGGAGCATGAGAAAAGGAGCCCCACGTGGATCATCGTTGACAAAGAAGATCTCAAGCAAGTCGGTGCAAACTCGAGTTGAACCAAGGAGTCTAGCGTAGGGAGCTACAAAGGTTGTATTCTCAAAACTCTAGCTTTTCACTACTTGTGTTTGTGTTAAACTTTTGTTACCCTAGCTTTTCTAGTGTGATCCTTAGAAATGTTTCTTTAGTACCCTATAATTTTTAATATGGCATGTGTGATACTACCAAACCCTAGTAGCGGTGCTGTAGAAACTCCTTCAGCGCATACCTTCTGGTGTGTGATAACGTGAGTGGATTCCGTCACATTATTGTCACGTCCCGAAAGTACGGAACATGACCGGCACTTAAACTACGAAACGTCTCGAGGCGTACGTAATCCAAGTTAGCCGAAAACCCAGAAATGTAAACCAAGAAAAGTAGTAGAGTGAAGGAAAACCAATTTAAATAAATAGTTTTAATAGCATAAGCCGAATTATGCGGGTTTCTAAAAACATCAAAAATTTCCTGAAAATTTCGGCAGAGTCTCCTTTGTAAATACTGGCCCCCAAACGGGATACAACATGAATAGTATACGAAATCAATAAAAAGGCATCCCCAAGCGGGAGCTAGCTCTTCGTCAATCGACGGTCACAACCACACAAGCAATAAAATATACAACGCCAACGGCGAGGATCAAAACTCAAAAGGAAACTCAAAACCACAAGGAAACCACAGAAATATAACGCGCGACTCTAAGGTCGAAAGAATAAACATCACTGGTCTCTATCTCAAATAAATGCATGTTTGGTTGATGGAACTTCTAGATACAACATAATAATAATATACAAGATATATAATAGGGGTACGATACAAGTAAACCCAGCTACTAGCAAATCACCCGAAGGAAACTATGCCCGCAAGCCGTAATGAAACCTGTACGGCAAACCTGCAAGAAACTGGGGCACAACGGGGGTGAGTTGCCAACTCGTGAATAGAAAAACATCTACGCACAGAAATCGCATAAATAACGCAACCTAGGTCAATGATCATAATATATATCCTCAAATATATGTATAACATGCAGCCTATAACAATGGCTAGGGTAATATCTAACCCGAGTGTGATCTCATGTGCCCGTGTAAGTGCCTCGGGTAGCAATATATCATATGAATGAGGTATGAATGCATGAAAATAGAATACATTTAAGTGAAGAAACTATTTTCATAAATTAGTGAGATTTCCTTTGTATTTTTTTAAAATGAGGTATCATAAATGAACTCAGCATCAACAGTGTCTAGCATCGACACAAAACATAAATCTCAATGTCTCAAAACCTCAGGCTCCGGCTATCCGGACTGGCCTGTATCATCAAATCGCAGTACCTCAATATCTCGAAATTTCAATGTCTCAATCTCAATATCTAGGGCGCCGTCAGTCCAGACCGGCCCCTACCATCCATCTCAAGACCACGACGGTATCCTCCGGATATCCGACGCGTCGGGTAATATCCCCGGTAGGTAGTCTCCCCTGCCAGGCTCACATCGTCATCATCACGCGCTTCTTGCCCCGGGGTACCTTACCGGGCCCACCATGTACCCGAAACGGTTCATCCGTCTCCTCGAATCGGGTCTCGAAATCCATCAGCAAACTCATGGTGGATGACTCATACATCATGGGAAAACCGTACTTTTTATTTAAAAAGAGAGACATAAGGTTTATTTATGTTTTTGCGGTTTTCCTCCAAATCCAAGAAATCTCATGAAATCCGAATCCAAATCATCAATAGCATGTAAACAGTGAATATAGGCATGAAAATCCATGAATGCGGCACAACAGTGAATAATAAGATGCATGAAGTAGCAGGCAATAACTACAATGTCTAAACTATTAGCTAACAACCTATGTCAATGAAATAGTATTTCTAAAGTGTTCGTGACATGGCAATTACCGATGAAGATGTGTGTGAGCCGGCAAGTAAGTGTACGTGGTACATACGCATCATCGGTAATGGTGCTGGTGTCCTAACCACAAGATATCAACAGTAGAATATGAAGCATAATATAAGCATGTGATGCGGAGCAAACAACAATAGTGAGCGGGAGCTGAATACTAGACGCAACTATAACTAATCTGCATTAATCTAATATAAGTCCTACAAATGGTGCCTTTTGAAATAACACGAATCATGGGGTTTTGAAAATAGGGGCTACGGTGTTTTTATGAAAAGATACGTCTTTTGAAATATCCGTAGGATCCCCTTGGGCTGTCTTTTAAAATACCCACGATTCATTAGTTTTTAAAATAGGTAAGAATCGAATCTAATCTAACAACTAAACTAAACTAAAGGGCTAAGCTAACAAGCTGGACTACAGGTAAGGAAACCGCCTAACATCTGAGTCGATCCATATACATACATGTATATATATTAGTCGGTGATCCCGCCTCAATAGTATCATATCCGATACCATATCTATAATCAGACATCCTAAGTCAAGAATGCGGATCAATCATCAAGATATAGCTCGTACGTAAATCCGTCGTACGGCATCCCCAAATCTGGGTATGGGTCAATATCATACTCATCACACTGTTCATCTGGTATCCTCTTTATCAAGATCATCATCTGGGGTACTGACCTACGTCTAGTACACTACTAATATCACTATTCATGTGGCATTGTCATCCAAAGATCCGCTATAATATCAGGACGTATCTCAAGTACGAATCCTGCCATATCACCGATCTCACGGCCTCAACTCAAATCTCATCGACTCATCTCAAACCCAAGTATCATCCGCAAATCCAGTATGTGAACACCTAGTCCTATACCCAGGTGAACACATAACCACCTCTCCCCATATACGCACAGGTAATAACATAGATGTATGCATGTGTGTGCGTGTGTGTGGGTGTAACAACTACTCTAGGCTTTCGCAACTAACACTAAACCAATCCATGAACACCTAGAATCCACCTTTATCATCAAGTCTCATATCAACACAATATATGTAATCAAAATATATGTGTGTATACGTATTCGTATACATCACTACGAACTGCGGGGGTGCTATACGCCATCCACCCGACTTCTCCCCGTAGATATAAATCTACTCACCTGGTCCTCGCTCGCCGGTGCCGACGTCGCCACGCGCTTGCTTGTCGTCTCGAAGTCCGCATGGGGTACCTACATATCATAATGCACCGTATTGCATTAAAATCCGACTCATGACCAAAACGACTCACGAATCCCACATAGGTCAAAACCTATGGTTGCCTTTATAAATCAACCCCAAAACCCTCGATGTCGGCGTACAAACGCCAAACCATCGAGAAAACCCAAACACACTCATTTGCACAATCACATGCACTAATTATAATATAAAATAGGTTAAAATTCACAAAAAACTCAAACTCACTTTAAAAGCCATTTTTCCGAAAATCTAGCAAGCAAAAATTTACCGTTTTAGTACAAAAATCGACGTTTAAACAAATCTAGCAGCCGCAATATCCACTCAATCTCATAACCAAGTCATATAAACCATTACAATAATTTATTCTCATCAAAATATATATATTTACAAAACCTAGTTAACAAAACTAGCACAATTTTCCATTTTAGCTCAAAACTTGGCGTTTTAATCAACTTTAACTATTTTAACAATTCTAGTGGCTAAAATGCCCACTAAATAACTTAATTAAGTCACCCAAACCCAAACTAAATTTTAAACTCACTAATTATAATAGATCTAAAAAAACTAGTTTGCAATTAGCTTAATTATGATAATTTAGATGTAGAAATTAGCAAATTTGGCACTTAGATTACACTTTGCATGACTTAGCATGATAACTACACTATACAATCATAAACAATGTTAAAAACCCTCACTTGATTTTAAAAACCCAATTCTAGAATTTCCAAACCCTAACTTTAAAATTCTAACTAGCAATTCAAAACTTAATTTAAACCACTCATTAACTTAATTGAAGAAATAATCAAACAATTTAACAAAAAGCCAAGATTTATTATACCTCAAGAACAATGGAACATACATAGAACATGGCCTCCAAATTGAAATCTTTGCCTCAAGATCCATGCTAAAAGAGATAAGGGAAAATGGGTAGGGATTGGATTTTTATTTTGTGGGATTTTTGTGTTGATTTTTGGGCATTTTGTGATGAAATTTTGATGAGAAATGAGAGGAAAAGAGAGAGGGGCTGCTGTTGTGGGAAGGAGAGAGAGAGGGTCGGCTGAATGGGGAGGGGGGAGAGAGAGGGAGGTGGGGAAAAAGTCAAGGCAATACCCAAAAGTCAAAGCCCAAACTCCTTTTGCCCAATTTCTTTCATTCCTTTGTTCTCTTTTCTTTGTTTTTTTTTTATGAGATGAGAGGCCCAAGAATGGTGGGCTGTAAAGGGGCTGGCCAGAGCTATAGAGAAGGGGTGTGGGTTTTGTTTGGGTGAGAAAAAAAGATAAATGTTGTACCCCACTTCCATTAACACTAATTTCACCGAAAAAAGCCTTTTTCTTCAATATTTTCTAAACCGTTTTGGCAAACGATTTCATTTAAAAACCCACATGATAAAATTTTATTTAATGTGTCATGATGGACAAAATTTGTTTCAACTCATTCCAATTTGTAATTTTCCCTAATTAAATGTATTAGTGACGGCTTAAAATAATAATAAAATAAATTTTTTTCAGAAAATTTGAAATTTCACCAGTGGCTCAATAAACACCAAATACTAGCCATTACATAGCTAGAATATGTATATTTAATTTTTATAATAAGATATTTGCATTTTGACTTTTTACAGAAAACCCCCTTATTTTACCGATTTTCCGAAATTTCACCGAAACGATTTTCAAAACGCTACAATTATCATGCGATGATAGTTAGATCCCGATTCACACTGATGAGTTGGTTTACTCCTCGGGTGATCCGGACTAATTCTTCTTTCAGGTTTGGTGGAGAATTTGAGGATACAGTGGGAGGCTTCCTGATTAGATAAATTGATAACCATTCTGATCTAGGTTAGAGTGCACGCAGAATGTTTCTTCTCTCTCTCTTTGGCAGCGACCATGGCCTGACCCTAGACTATGACTCAGTGACCAAGTTAACCGAACCTTCTTAAAACACTGGCTTTTGGATTGTCTGAGTTGCATACCTCATTGCCACTCCTGCTTTTACCCTTTTTCTCCGGAACATTTTGTATCACTAGGAACATCCACTTCCATTGGATAAAACTATCGTATGGTTATATACGAACTCGAAGGAACTTGTTCCAGATTCGAGGATGGTTTCCGGTTCTGGAAAAAACGAATAGGACTATTCAGTTGTCTTTTCCTTTTACCTTCTCCCAGGTTGCGAGTGCTCCTTGGATTAGGACGGTAAACCTATTACGCTAATTGGATAATCTTCATCCAAACCATAGGCAGGTACCGAACGGTAAGTACTGAAGAAAACCGATTAGCCTAAGAGAGGTGTGCAAAAGGTAATAAGTAAAGACAAATAAAGTGATTAGTAAGAGGGCAAAGTAAATTGCGACTGCTATTCCCGACCAAACCAAGTATTTCATCGCCACTCCTACTTCACCTTTGTATTTCTCCAGAACACTCTGTATCACTACGAAGATCCAAAATTATTTGGATACTCCATCGTATGGTTATATACGAACTCGAAGGAACTTGTTCCAGTTCGGGGATGGATTCTGGTTCAAGATAAATAGGAATAAGGTTTATTCAGTTGTCTTTTATCTTTACCTTCTCTCGCGTTGCGAGAGATCCTAGGATTAGGGGAGTACACCCATTATGCTTATTGGATAGTCTTCTTCCAAACTATAGGCTGGTGTCGAACGGTAGGGAAGGAAGAAAACCATTTGGCCTAAAGGTGGTGTACAGAAGGTAATGACTAAAGACATATAAAGGGATTTAGAGAGATGGCAAAGAAATATACGGTTACAGTTGTGAATATAATAATGGAAGAAGCATTACTAGGAATACCCGGATACCCCTTCGAAACATTTACATGTTTCAGTTTCACTGTGTATTGTTAAAAGAAAACTGATTTCCCAATTAGACCCTTGCTCCAGGGTATGTATTTACCAGGTATGATTCTCATATCTGTATAGTTTTACAGATGATGAGTGGGAGTAAGTTATTGGGAATTAGGTGATTATCCTCATTATATCGGGATTCGTTGTAATTGGTGATATTTGAGGAAATCGCCTGGATTGTTTGCCGGACGATAAATATTTGGTTTTGAATATCCGTTGTTATGCACCAATTTCAAATTGATATATCTGTACGTTTATTTTTATAAAGTGAGATATAACTTTTTGAAATTATGTCCATGACATTTACCTATATCAGTGGATGGTTAGGTAAGGAGCATTAAACATCGGTGTAATTCTTCTTAACCATAAGTACAGTTTTCAACCTACGACACACAGGGAATGAGTTATTAGACTCAGGGGACTTATACAGAGTATTGTATGTTGTCCAGTGTCCATTAGGACAGAGGGGTTGGTACTCGTACTATATTCTGTTTACTTGTGACTTCTCTAGTTCTTACACATGTGTTTTGTAGAAATGCAAGGTCTAAGTTTTGAGAAGTTATAGGTATAAGAATAAAGTAGAGAACCAGGTGTTGCAAGTATCAGGATTCTTCAAGGTGAACGAAGATGTAGATATTTGTGTATGGTATTCAGTTGATAGTAATGATTTTGAGAAACTTGTTTCTCTTTCAGGTTACTCATATCTGGATGCATTCCTAAGTTGAGTAACGCTGATCGGCCTCCTTCCATTTAGTTGACATGCACTGGAGACAGCTGCATGATTTGAATCTGGTTTCAATTAAATCAGTACCTTTGTTTTTATATTGGATATAGTTGATTCATATCTTAACAATGTTAACGTACGGGGAGTTGTCCGGCTTATGCTTAAAACCAGACTCTGGATAACTCAAGGCACGTTTCTGTAATGGCAGTTTGTGGGTTGACCCGGGCTATGTCGAGGGTTGATTTTCTACCATCTAGAAGATCAATAGTGATATTGTTCTTGACTCACCACAGTTTTAATAAAATAGACTTTTTCAGAAAACAGTAGTGGGAGTATGGTAGGACTGGAAGTGATTCCAGAACCACAAACGATTACTGGAAATTTGATAAAAATCTAAAGATTCAATCAGGTTTGACATTCCATTGGCCACTCCGCAGATATGTAGGGTAACCTCAAGCACCCGAGAGGTACTCCGGTATCCTCAAGGACGGTGACAGGGAGGTTCTTGTTTACCCAGACTTGACACTACTGTTGTTCCAGGCTATGAGACCCGGTAAGAGGATGAGTATAGCGTCGTTCTAAACTAGTTTTAGAAGTGCACGTGTATATGACTCTGCCAGAGGGTTGTCATAGTCAGTGGGAGCAGCGGAAGAATAGTGGGCAAGTAGCATATGCTTATTTATAGACTAAAGCAGATATAGCGGAGATAGATCATCTATTTTTGATGTGAAAGTCATGGGCTTTGACTTCATTAGAATAGGGGATGGATCTGTTAAGAAGGTAGTAGTGTGTGATGTCCTGGTATTTGGATGACATACACAGAGTAAGAAGTGAAATTCCTATACTACGATCGGTTATACTTTGGTTGTCACACAGTGTTTTCTCCACGTAGGACATAGATATAATATCAGACATTCTGGTTACTAGATCTATGGTTTTAGATCTGGATTTGGGAAGTGTCCCAATCTGGGTACTTAGACAGTATTCTAAAGGTGTTTTAGAATGGACGACTCCTGGCACGGTAGTGTACCTGCAGGTGATGGAGTCACCCTCTCTAAAGGTGTCTTACAGACTAAAGGGGAGAGGGATGTGCATGATTGGCATATCACTAGCTTAGGCAGTCAATCATGATATGTCAAGTTCCACACCAGGTGTTGTTTTTGCACATGCTGCAATAAGTTGATATTAATCCAATCCTGGAGAAACATTCGGAAGCAGTTTTAGAACATAAGTGGATGTTCTAGAGATATAATAACGACAGCCTTCTTCGGGAGACGATTATCATTCCAGGCTTCCAAGGTGACCTTGATGACAGAGTGACTGTCAGAGTTATAGTTTTCCCTCTGACAAGAGGGCAGTAGTTTGGACAGATGGTCCAAGCGGATACCGAGGGAGGCATGACACAGGATACTGATTAAATTCAGTTGACGATACAGTCTAAGAAGTTTGGATTTGGAGTTCATTTGTGAACTAGGTCCCATCAGATATCCAGACATATTCTAAGACAGGTATTGCACAATTCGGGAGATAGCATTCTCCGTGAACTTGAGGTAAAGAGAGACATAGAAGGAGACATCAAGGCGGATCCACTCACTGAGGCTATTCCTCGAACGCAATAGTTTCACAAACGGGCTTTATGAGACTGATTAGTAGAGGAGTTGGGTGTTCGGTATCACACGGGCTGTGAGTATGCGACATCGCAATAATTAGGCTTGAGTGCAAGTGGGAGATTGTTGGATATAGTGCCCTCAAAGTCAATTATTGGATCGCAGGCACGTGATTGCAATGATTGAGGGAGGACCTGTACCGGTAGGACAGTCTTACTCAAGATGATAGTATGCTATCTGGTTTATCTTTATTATCGTGTACATGCTTTAGGTGATATTACAGATTACTATTACACGTTGATAGAGCCCTTAGGATTCTTGCTTGACGGCCAGCAGTATGATGGCGATCATATACGTGGGAGCTAGGGTCTATAAGCACATCCTTAAAAGGTCCCTAGTCGAGAGTGTTTCGAGACAGGGCATCGATAATCCAGAGTAAACTAGTGTATACGGATCGAGACCCCGACGAGGGGCGGTGGATGGTCTCACAAGCCATTGGTGTCAGCCGGTTCACCTAAGACGTATACAGGTACTCATTGGGTTATGAGTACACCGGACATGACTCGCCGGGAACATACTAGTTGGTTTTATACCTAGCGTCAGATAGCAGTTCCCTGGTGACATGTGTACAGGTTGTAGGGTTCCTAGGCACACTAATGAGGTCTCACAAGACATCAACCATGCCAATTTCAAATTTTACGGGTGCCGAGAAACCCTAATACGGATCGTTGGCTAGAAATATAGGCGAAAACTAGAACTAGTAAACTACTTTACTAAGAGTGACGGAAATACAACCTTTGTAGATCCGGTCCTCCACCTCCACGGCTCCGTGATGAAGTCCTCTCCGCTGTCCAAATCAAAATCCGGGCTCTAGCGTCGGCTTCATCGGAGAAATGGGCGGGTAAGGTCGTCGGCTTCGTGCCGAAGATGATCTACGTCGAAGCATCACAAGATCAAGCTCCCACTTCAACAAGTCATGAAACTTGTGAAGAAAACACACTCTACTACTTGGCAAGAGGTAGAGGATGAAGAAATAGGAAGTGGGTTCACTTTAGAATTGGATTTCTCACTCTTTTCATCAAGTTGCCATTGATGAGGCAAGCTTTTTCTTCAAGAAGAAGATGAAGAAGAAGAAGATAATATTATGATAAGTTTATCTCAAATGAATAATAAAATCAATACTTATCATATGCTAACCTTAGTTAGGTGTAGAGAATAGACTAGGGTTAAGTGGAATGGTTAGGGTTAAGCATGAGACAAAATGGTCACTAAGTCAAAGCTTCATGAAGCTTCATAATACAAACAAAGTTAGCAACCATTTTTCTCTTTATGCTTTTCATTTTCCATAAAGAATAAATCAATAAATAAATGAATAAGAAAATGAAAGGAAAACCCTAACCATTACACAACCATGGTTTAATCTTTACACATGCTCAAGTTAGCATGTATCATCAAACATGATACAAACTTGTGTACAAAAGTATATCACATATACAATGTGCACAATCCAAGTGAGAAAATCCATTTAAAGTGAACCAATACTAGTTAATGCAAAGTAATATATCAAATATATAATTATGCATTAAATCATCAAATCAACACTTGATTTAACGATCCGGTCATATCGCATATAACCGACTAGTATCCAATGTATCGGTTTATCGAATCAACCTTCGATTCGATAACTAGGTTATATCGCATATAACCATTCGATACATTCATCGCGAGAATAGAATACGGTATCACATACACGCATTATTCTCGGTCCCGTACATATCTCATATGCGCTCCTATTTCGTTTCGCTTGAGCCAGGAAACCTCTGTGTAGGACTCTAAAGACTCGTCAATACGCCGGCAGCAGGTGTTGATCATATCAAACACCCACAAGCCGCAAGCGGTCTGCTAAACGTAATGGCCACCCGGGTATTGAGCGATCAGAAGATCGACGAGCAAGCCCGCTCACACTCCTGTGAATCCAACCGGGTATTGGTCTCTGGAGTTGTTTACTAAGCTCAGAAATGCTCCAGATCACTCCAGATTTCCCTGCACCCTCTAATTTATCCTCAAACCGACATGAAAAGTTTCTGTTTTGGGTTTCAGGTTTTTTTCATGCTAGGTCTGGATTTCTAACATCATGGGGGGTCTAAGGTCACCAGTAAGGTTCAATTACACTATCTCAATTCAAATCAAACCCTAACCCTCTCTAGAATTTTCCAACTTCACAAATCACCACTAAACCAATTCTAAACTAAAACTAGAATGTAAAGGAACTTAAAACTATCTAAATGGTAGAAATTATACCTCATTTAGGCAACTCAAGAAAAACCCTAGCTTCTCCAAGTCATCAAAATCTAACTTTTCTTGGTCTAAAGTGATGAGGGTGAGGTGGGGATCAATTTTTGTAAGGGAGCCATGGGTTTTGATTAGGTTTTGGAGATGATTCCCATGGGCAGTGAGGTGGAGGAAGAAGGATATGAAGAAGGTTGAGGGAGTTGAAGAAATGAAATGAAATGAAGAATGAAAGATGAGGTGGGGGTGGAGCCTTACCTCTCTTTCTCTCTCTCTCTCTCCTCTCAAGCATGCTTACCTCTCATCATGATGTCCCCTCTCTCTCCTCGAGTCATCATAACACCTTTTCCCTTTCATTTCTTTTCTCACCACAATAAAACCATAACATAAAACAACACAAATGAACATGTAACCAAATGAAATATGTCATGGTGCACTAACCATGAAAACTGTAAAAACACGGATTTGGCTTAATTGCGATTAGCAGTGCACTAATCGGATTTTTATCCAAATTGCATATAATAAACTTTTAAAAATGCCAAATCCTTTAAATATATTTTTAAATGAATAAATCATTTTAATTTCGATTTATTTCACAATTATTGGTATATATTTATACTCTTTATCGAAAACCCCAATTTCGCAAATCGGGCAGTTTTCGGGAAATATATTATTTTAATATTAAATTCCAAAAATAATATTTTATATTTTCTGAAATGTTACAGTCTTCCACGCTTAAATAAATTTGGTCCTCGAATTTAAATTTAAACCCCCAAATACCAAAACATTTCAATAATCAACTCAAATCAACGGGGCTCCGAAATCACGGAAGATACAGAAATAGCACCGCGCATCGCGTGCGCCTGAAAACGAGTATAAACTCAAAATCGAACTCTGTCAAGCGTCACGTAAATCATCGGATTTTCACGCATATCCTCGGAGTTACAATGGAGATACAGATCTCGAAATCTAATACTAAAATCCAACATACACTAGTCAATTACTATACTATGCATATAGTACGCATCCTTGAAAAACCCCAAAATTTGAATAAAATACATGCAAAATCCTCTCTGAATCGATGTGTGATGCGTAACTCACGGCATAAGTGACGGACGCTCATTTGTAAAATAGTAAATATAGTTTCATATATGTTTTGCTCAAATATACGTTTCATCCTTTTTGAAATATTCCAACAAGGTTTTCCTTTATAAACGTTCGTGTCGCTCATGGACACATAGGAAATAGAGAGACTATAGCTCCTTTTGAAAACTCTCTTGGTAATCTTTTAATGCATGCAAAATACTCAGGTACTGTTCTCAGATCAGTCATGTTTGGCTACTACACAATATAGTGCCCAACATGAAAACAAACTGCTCAAAAGAAAAATCAGCCTCAAAAGGCATATCCAATAATCACATGCGTCTGGTGCGCAAGGAAATCAAATCCAAACACAGGTGCCACTATATGCACAAAGCGAAACTAAGTGCAACGGGTATGCACAAAAGCATCTGTCCACTGCAACGGGTGTGCATGACAACACATCTGGCGCATCTATTGTGCACGAAAACAACATCTGGTGTATCAAATGCACGAAATATAATCAATAACTCAAACGAATAAAAAGCAACTCCAAGTACACCAAGGTGTATAAATAAAAAATTTGTATAACTATGTGCACAATATCCGTATCAATGCAATGCAAGCATATGTGAGCTATACCGAGTGCAAAAATCACATCATCCGTATGAAATCCACGAAATCATAAACACATGCTTCTAAGGTACAAAATCGACATCAAATGCAATGGATATGCACAAGTCGCAAATCAACACAACGGTGTATAAAATATATATCAAGTGCGATAACTATGCGCAAAAATGTAAATACCCAGTAGGTGCAGCCATGGTGAACGAAAACCAATATCATGAAACCCAATCATCAAAACTCAAATCCAAGCGATAGAAGCATGATACTCGGATCACAAACACAAATCGCAATAAATCACATTGAGGTACATCTCCTACAATGCCGAAAAATAAATCGGTGTGCCTAAAACCTACAGAAAAAGAACATCCGCTTGCCTCCTGCTCACGGTCTTGCGTCTTCTGTCTCTGGGTCCTCATTTCTTTGTAGATTCACCAATCTCGCAATCCATCGGCTCGTCGGCCCGGTCAGGTGTGCTAACGGGAACGATTCCGCTCTAGCACTTCTCTGGTATCTCTCGGCCAATCATCACGACCACTCGTAAAGCAGCATGTTACTGGCGTCGGCCTCTGGTTCCTGAATACACGTCACACATCTGATCCTGGGTGCAAATCTTATCGCAGCAGTGTCCTGGAAGGAATCCTGCTCAAGGTCTCTTCCGATCTCGCCCATGCCGAATTGTACGGATGCTGGTACTCTTATATAATCTTTTCTCATTTTCTGGACATCTGGGTTTTCCGCACACATTTCCTCGGGAACTGGTCGTACCTCACGCCTCTGTATGAATATCAGATCTCTAATCTCGACGGGGAGTAGCAACAGCTCGTCGGCACCTCGCATGAACCTCTTGTTCCACTCGTCTTTATCATCGTCCATTTCGACATCACGCCATGCTATCTATGCACTGCAACTATTCTCGGCCACGGTCAATTCGAAGTCTCTCACACGGACTCGAAATTATGAACTCGGTATCTTCGTCACTCTGTAGAAGATCTCTAGCCGAACACGTCCTCGGGAACCTATCCCAACCATCGGAGGAATACTCAATACTCGTCCGTTCTCTATCAACTCACAACGCATCTGGGTGAGGTCCTCTATCCGAAGCTGGTCAGCTTACTGGTCTCCTATCACATGATATTCGGACGACGTCAAACTTTTCGATCCAGTCATCAAGGTCCCACAATTTCCTGAAAGCTCAACACCTGAGCACAGTCTAATAATATCCGGTACATGCCACAGTACCTATGGACCAACCGTAGAAAGGCAAACCTAAGCCTCACTGATGGCACCACTAAACTGCCGCAAACCCTAAGGTTCAAAAGCAGTTCTATGGTCATCATGTCGAGTTAGGGTTTCATTCTTCTAGAGGGTTCACCGAATTACTTGCGTGTTCCTTCGAATACTTTAAACTTGGAAAAATGGGTTTCTGACATTCGTCCGACTTTTTAACTTCGCCTAGACCACACACGAATACCCTTCGTCCGCATGCTAAACTATGCCTCAATCCTCCACGAAAGGCGATACATCAACGGTCATCTATGGATCTGTCATCTCTAGACCTGAGTAAGACTCTCCACACTGGAAATCTTCAACTCAACTGGGCCTGCGTCGGCGCATCAACCTAACGAATCATCCTCGTCTCTCAACTCGGAATAGACTAGCTATCATCTGTCGTATTTTTTCCTGGAAGCTCCAGCGATCTCAGCTCGTAAGCCCTGGAAGCGACATCCCATCATCTCAGCAACAGCTGGGTTATCTGTCTGCACGGTAGACGACATCACAATCTCTAAGGTAGGCTGTACATCAACAGTCCTCTCGCAACTGGCAGTTCTAACAATGGCCCGATCATCCGGTGTAAAACTAAGCACTCGCCTCAACAAGAGGTCAGAACACAACTCTACATCGAGACGTTCCCATATCACCGGAAAACACAATGGTCAGTCCTCGTCTACGACGAGCTCGCCCTGACCGCAACACTAACAGCAGCTCAAGCTACGCTCAAACCATGGTGACAGGAACCTCAATTATGTATCGATAAAAACATATCAAAGGCATGAAAGGAAACGACAGATCCAGAATGGATACATGATCATAAGAAGGAAGAGCATCACTGAGAATATGATCATGGAAACAAATAGAATCAAGGATCTCAGATGGATGTATAATCATGGGTATGAAGAGAATCATAAGTCTCAAAAATATATGCATCCTAAGGTTTCTTAAGTGGAGTATCGTATCGTAAATATGCCATGGAACATACGTATGGTACGTCACTCTACTCAAGTTACCTACTCCATTAATCAGGGTCAGCCTATGAAACGAAAGTTTGGGTCTAATACCCCCCGTTCAAGTCTAAGTTCCGTAAGGTCAAGCCTAGGTTCCGAAATACATACCCGCCCTAGACTCCGCATAGTCAAACATAGACTCGGACCAAGGCTAAACTTAGCGCTTTGATACCAACTTTGTCACAACCCGAAATATTAGCTCGTGACCAGCACTTAAATCACACAACATCTAGAGGCGTAACGTAATTCAAGTAAGCTCAAACCCAGAAATCTAAACATTTTTAAAAAAATAAAGGAGGTGAAGTTTTGAAATAAAGGTGTAATGAAATCAAGTTTTCTTAATGCATAGAAAAGGAACATAAAAATGCAAGTGAAATTTACTAGTTTGAAAACGTGTTTCGTCTTTTAAAAATTTGGGCAGCCTCCTTTGTATATTTTGGTCCAAAACCACAAATACATAACAAGAATAATGGCATCCCCAAGCGGGAGCTAGCTCTTTGCCAAACGGCGGATCACAACCACGCAAGACAGTATATGTAAGTATACGACGCCCAACGGCGAAGTTTACCACAAAAAGATAAAGAAATAAGCAAGAAATCAAACCACAAATAGCGGAAAACCCCTCGCTCTAAGTCTCATAACTACAATCTCACTAAATCTCATTACTTATACAATTACTAAATTTGATTGATGGAGTTGAATAAATACAATATGAAATATAAATACAAGAGTGGGTACGATACAAATGTCTTACCTACCAAGCAAACCACCCAAAAGTAGCTATGTGCCAGCGATGCTGCTACTGATCCGAGTGGTCAACCTGCAAGAACTGTGGCACAACGGGGATGAGTTGCCAACTCGTGAGTAGAAAAACATCTACAAGTAGAAATCGAATAAACAATGACTCCTAGGTCAACTATATTATAAAGGTAATATTATGATATCTAGGGTGACCGGGTCTGTATATGTGCCAACACTAATATCAATGTCAATCAGCATGCGGATATCATCCAACAATAAAATCAATGTATGTATGCATGTGGATCTCGTCCAACCATATAATCACTGTATGTATGCATGTGGATCTCGTCCACCCATATAATCAATGTAAGTATGCATGTGGATCTCGTCCACCCATATAATAAATGTATGTAAATATTATCAAAAGCATATGCATGAAAATATGAGGATATAAATCAACGTGTGTCCCTCGCGACATATCAAAATCATGGAACCTGAGTGCCTAGCATCGACACTCAAAAACATCATGAAAACCGTGCCCAGCATCGACACGTAAATCCTCATATATCGAGCTCCATCAGTCCGGATCGACCCACGGGCTCCATCTGCGGAATCGGCCTTCGGCCCCGGCAGTACGGGTCGGCCCGTATCCATCTCTCGTCTCCGGTCAGTATCGTCCGGATAACCGCCTGGTCCAACCAATCACCGGTAGGTATGTAGTCCCTCTGCCAGGCTCACCGTCTACTGCACAGCAAATCCATTCTCGCCCCGGGGTACCATACCGGGTCTACTATATACCCGCAATCGGCCTCATCCAGCTCCTCGAATTGGGTTTCACATGTCACACGTCTCAGAACCGAGAAAACGCATGGTGGACGCAGTGAAATATCATATCAAGAGAAACCGGGTTTTTAAAATAATACATACTTTCTTTTAAAATGACCACGGTTCTCAAATCCAGAAATCTTATGAAAACAGCATATCTCGATGCGTAAAATCATAAAGCATGATGTATGCGACATATGATAGAAATGCAAGCATATCCGTATATCATGCAATATGGAACAGTGATGTGACATATTAAGGGAAAACCTCTCTATTAAATGATTCCAGTTTTAAAATATATCCTGCGGTTCCCAATTCTCCAAAACCAAAGCCAGCATCATCTATGTATGTGCAATAAGTATGTATGTGGGTATGGATGCACAAGTGGTATATACGCAAGTATGAGTGTACAATATGTATGTGCGCAAGTATGGATGTACAAGTGGTATATACGCATATATGAGTGTACAATATGTATGTGCGTCAATATGGATGTACAAGTGGTATGTACGCAAGTATGAGTATACAATATGTATGTGTACCAATATGGATGTACAAGTGGTATGTATGCAAGTATGAATGTACAATATGTATGTGCGCCAATATGGATGTACAAGTGGTATATACGCATGTATGAGTGTACAATATGTATGTGCGCTAATATGGATGTACAAGTGGTATATATACAAGTATGAGTGTACAATATGTTTGTGCGGAGTCATATCATGATGCAGCAATCCTACTGTGTAGTGACGTGGCAATTATCGATGATGAAATGTGTGAGCCGATAAATCTGTGTACGTGTAACATACGCATCATTGATAATGGTGCAGGTGTACTAGCATAGGTATAAGTAATGCAATGAAAATAACATGAATGCAGCATAAGGTAAATCATCAGCTAAAAGCTATAAGGTATACGTGTCTACAAAACAGAGTCGGTGAATCTATCAATCGGTATCTAGGCAAACAACATCGTGTACGGTATAATCCATCGTACGACAACCTTTAGTCAAGGGTATGGATCAATCATCAAGTCAAACTCATCACGTATGGAAAATCATAGTACGGCGGCATTAAGCTAATCAGGGACCTATCAACCTATAAGACGAGGAGGGTACGGACCTAACGTCACGTACGGCTAACACTCACGATTCACAACACATATAAATATCTCTATATTCCTATGTCCCAGGTCACATCCGCAACAATCTCCTATCAGGGGACCAGCAATGTATCAATCATCTCAATCGACTCACATCCGTACATCAACATATCATCATATCACACATTAAATCGTATTCTCTTTTTATCATAATTATATCACGCCATATATTCCTTTCATTGCATTTATATCCATCATCAAGTCAATTTTACAAATACATTCTACCTTTACTATAAGCATAAGTATCTAATCTAACATACACACCCGAACCATACAAACAGTTTTTGAAAGATGCGAATCGTAGTTTTGAAAGTAGGGGCTACGGTGTTTTAAAAGAAAAGATATCATTTGAAAATCTGTAACATCCTTCAAGGTATCTGTTTAAAAGATGCATACGATTCTTCAGTTTAGAAATAAGTATGGTTCGGATGATGCATCTACGTCGACTATCTAGTCCTATAGTACCCTAAACGGCAATATCAACAAATATCATCCTCAAGTCCCGTCATCACATACTAGTCGTATCATATCGCTTCTGACTATCCTTAGTTTCTAATATGGTTTATCTAACTATCCTTTTTACTCTATCTATAGTTTTCTATTAAAGGTTTCATTAACCATAATCTACATATAAATCGGTTTCTATCAAAGTGTGGAGGGGTGCTATACTCCATCCACCCGACTTCCCCCGTAGATATAGATCTACTCATCGTGGTCTCCGCTTACCGAAGTTGATGACGCCACACTCTGTCGCCTCGGAATCCATGCGAAGGTACCTACAATAACAACACATATCGCAACGCTATTAAAATCAAGTTCTGAAATCCAATACGGCACGCGCATTGCTCATAGGTTAGAACCTATAGCTTACGCGTACAAAATCAACCAAACAACCCTTGTCGTTGATGTACGAACATCCAACAACCAAAAACAAATCCAAATATCAAAACTAAACATTTCAAAATACGGAAAACATAGCCAAAATCACACAAATATACTCCCAGATTTTGACTCAGGCCAAAAGGAGTTGCACAAACAAGTCTAGGGTGTTGTACATGAAGTATATGAGCTACTGGACAAACCTAGACCCCAAATACCCACATGGGGCCAGCCACAGCCCCACGAAATCTGGTGAGCTCGGTTCCCCCTGCTCAGATGGGGTCCGTCTCGTCAAGGTGGTCTCCAAGTACCCTAATTTGGTCCCTGGAGTTGTTTGCTAAGCTCAGAAATGCTCCAGATCACTCTAGATTTCCCTGCACCCTCTAATTTATCCTCAAACCGACATGAAAAGTTTCTATTTTGGGTTTCAGGTTTTTTTTCATGCTAGGTCTGGGTTTCTAACATCATGGGGGGGTCTAAGGTCACCAATAAGGTTCAATTACACTATCCCAATTCAAATCAAACCCTAACCCTCTCTAGAATTTTCCAACTTCACAAATCACCACTAAACCAATTCTAAACTAAAACTAGAATGTAAAGGAACTTAAAACTATCTAAATGGTAGAAATTATACTTCATTTAGGCAACTCAAGAAAAACCCTAGCTTCTCCAAGTAATCAAAATCTAACTTTTCTTGGTCCAAAGTGATGAGGGTGAGGTGGGGATCAATTTTTATGAAGGGAGCCATGGGTTTTGATTAGGTTTTGGAGATGATTCCCATGGGTAGTGAGGTGGAGGAAGAAGGAGATGAAGAATGATGAGGGAGTTGAAGAAATGAAATGAAATGAAGAATGAAAGATGAGGTGGGAGTGGAGCCTTACCTCTCTTTCTCTCTCTCTCTCTCCTCAAGCATGCTTACCTCTCATCATGATGTCCCCCCTCTCTCTTTTCAAGTCATCATAACACCTTTTCCCTTTCATTTCTTTTCTCACCACAATAAAACCGTAACCTAAAACAACACAAATGAATATGTAACCAAATGAAACATATCATGGTGCACTAATCATGAAAACTGTAAAAACACGGATTTGGCTTAATCGCGATTAGCAGTGCACTAATCGGATTTTTATCCAAATTGCATATAATAAACTTTTAAAAATGCCAAATCCTTTAAATATATTTTTAAATGAATAAATCATTTTAATTTCCGTTTATTTCACAATTATTGGTATATATTTATACCCTTTTTCGAAAACCCCAATTTCGCAAATCGGGCAGTTTTCGGGAAATATATTATTTTAATATTAAATTTCAAAAATAATATTTTATATTTTCTGAAATGTTACATAAGCATAAATAGCTACCGCACACTACGCCTTGACACAGGCCAACAAACGTAGCACGAATACTATGAAGTACTTATCTGAAATGACGGAGGGCTACGCAGGTTTTTAAGAAAACCCTTTGCGTAATGAACTTGATATCGTCGTAGAATCAAATGTTTTAAAATGGAGTGTTTTTTAGGCTTTTACTAGTTTCGCTAAAGAGATCACTCCCGGTGAAGGGATCGTCGGCTCATTCCTCATCGAATGAGGTGCAGGATTTTCATAATACCACTATGCAAAGCAAGAACTAGAAAAGCAATCAAAAGACAAACCGAGTTTGTAGCATCTGCTAGTTTCTCTAAAGAGCTCACTCCCGGTGAAGAGATCTCGGCTCTTTCCTTATCGATTAAGGTGCTGGATATTCTGCAAGGAATACTGCTATGCAAAACAACATCTAGAGCTACCAGTTTTTGAAAATTTGATTCCACAATATCTTTAGGTTTCTTTTATTTCATTAATATCATTAATGAAGTCCCATCATTTTAACTTACATAAACATCACAGATAAATACAACGTACGCATATGCCATCCGCATTCGCCTCAATGTCCCCTCATACACCGTTAGGTTAGGTAACTAACGGCAAAGCGGGGCAGTGCTAGCGCGGGTGTAAAACATAAGCAACGTCTATATAATATATAACATAAACTATATCCTGTATTCATCTCATAAATATATCAAATGATCACATCATAGATATCGCAGCAGAAAACAACATATGAAATATTGGATATACGAGGATTTTCGGGTTTTATTTTAAGCCTGTATAAAACACGGATTCCACGGTCGTGATGAATAGCCAATCCCACACCCCTAGACCCCTACGAGAGCGGCAAGCAACCCGACCGATTCTAGAGTTAGGAGACCCGGTTTCGACTCCTCGAGATGGTCTCCCACTGGACCCTAGAACCCGGTTACCTGTGCTCCCCGCCTTGGGTCCATCATAATGCGGAAAAGTAAATAATATACAATGGTGACATCATGCTCAACCCGGAAGTGCCCCAATAAAAGATTATTACATACAATGAATTTTACATGAACGAAAATGAAAAACTCTCATCTCACATAAAACCCCCGGCTATTCAAATACGACGATCCAATATAACATATCCCAGCAGCGCAAAACATCACATGTCATCAACATAAGTAAATATGCGTATCCCAATTGTCGTTGACATATAGTACCGAAACCGGCGATACATCACATATTACACTTACGGTCGCAGAAAAGAAAGTGAAAAAATACAACAGTTGGAATCCGCAACCTCCTTAGACATCGCATGCCCAACCAATTGAATTCCTTAGACATCGCATGCCTAATAATTATAAACCCCGCATTTTTGTCTCGATATTCAAAACACCTTTAAATATCCAGTCGGGAAATTCAACAAGATTACCGACATCCTGATCGAATGCTCGTCGGAAACTTTAGTAGACGGCCGCACCCCCCGATACCGTCGACGAAGTGCACAAAGGCGGAACACCGCTGCCGTGAACACCCGAACGGATGCTTTTGGCGACGGGGTTCTCCTACAGTCACTTGGTCGGGGCTATGGGGCATGGCTATCTATTAAGTTTACCCGGCGAGTATCCGCGTACTCTACGTGATTGCGACGGATTTTTGATCACATCAAAATCCCGTGACAACCGATCAAATGAGACTAAATTGCTAGATTTATAACATTCAAATTAGTTATCTCATAACTACATGTGGATCCAAATAATGTTTCCCATCACATAATAACCGGACGAACGTTAAAATTTTCGATCGATTCATCAAAGTCCCACAATTTCCCGACAGCTCAACACTTGAGCACAGTTCAATAATACCCAGAATATGCCACAGTACCTATGCACCAGCCGTAGAAGGGCAAACCCAAGCCTCACTCATGTTGCCACGGAACGATGGCAAACCCTAGGGTTTGACCACGGTTCCACGATCCAAAAAGTCGAGTTAGGGTTTCATTCTTCTAGAGGGTTCATAGGATCACTTGAATGTTTTTCCGAATACGTTAAACTTGGAAAAATGGGTTTTTGACATTCGATCGAACTTTTTAACTTCACCTAGATAACATGCGAAAAACCCGAAACAATGTTAAAACTACGAATAAGAAACACTTTGAATTGCTTATAGTGTAAGATTACATCATATGCAAAATTAGCAAAAATAAACAACACCTGAAACACCAAAACACAGAGACAAGCACATGACAAAAAATTGAACACCAAATGCTTCTAATAGGCCGGCCAGCTCGGAAATAACACGATGTGCTCGGCCAAATTCCGAGCACTGGGTCCTAAATTTTTGCCATGTTCTTAAAATCTCCCATATACCATTCTGCACTTGTTTGAAAAATTTTCTGAAAGCTTTTTAAAATCGACAAAAAGTGGAGTTTCGTGTTTCAAGTTACGGAGTTGTTTCGGTTTCATGATCTTAACAAAATCCGTATAAATTTCTAGCATGGCTCTGATACCACTGCAGGTCAGGCAGCCACCCCATCTAATGGGGTCACCGTGGCACTAACGGGTCCCTCAGCAACTACTTTTTATGCATGCCCCCTCGCGAGGACTACAACGCGCCGGAACACCTTTCGGTCTCGGGACACCCAGGGGGTAAGAGCATATGCTTCGCCACACTGTCATACGGTGAGAACCCCCCATAGGTCGACATCTAATGCCTAGTAGCTCTGATACCACTGCAGAGTTACCTAAGATGGAAGCAAGGTTTCAGGAGGCATCGTCCATGCCAAATTCAAAAATTTGTCGTTTTAGCGAACTCTAACTAAGAATCGTTAACTAGAAATCGACGGAAAAACAAATGCAAACACTTTGCAATAAGAAGTGAGCAAGGAATACAACCTTTGTAGACCGGTCCTTCACTTCAATAGCTCAGTGTAGTAGTCCCTTCGCTGCGATCGTGAACTCCGGACTCTAGAGAGTCTCCCATGAAGAAACGAACATGCTTGCTTCGATGTCTTCGAGGCCGAAGATGATCTACGTCGAGGAGACACTAACCCAAGCTATTTCTTCACTAGGTCAAGAACTTTGTGAAGAGAACACCCTATACTAAATGGCAAGTCGTAGAGAATGATGAAGTAAGAATTTTGCTCATATTAGAAATGATTTTCTCACACTTTTTCTCATACCTCCATTGAAGCTAGTAAGCTTTGAGGAAGAAGAAGAAGAAGAAGGAGAAGAATTAACTCATCAAAATGAAATATTGGTGAGGTTAGAAATGCAACCAATGGTTAATCATGTCATGCTTAACCCTTGTAGAGAGTTAACCATAAGCTATGCTTAAAGGTTTGGTCAAAAATATCTTAAGCAAGACAAAGAGAATGGACAAAGTCAAAGATGCCTTGAAGCTTCTATAAGCTTTCAAAAAATATCAACCATGACTAATTCCACAATTTTTGAATTACTTAATGATTAATATAAACCCTAATCTTAACCCTAGCATGGTTTAACCCTCATTAACCCTAGTTGCATTTGTAACCTAGCATGATACATTTAACATATATGATATATACATCAATGTATCCAAAGTGAGAAAAGAAATCATAAGTGAGCTAATACTAGTTAATGCAATGTAATATATCAAATATATAATTATACATTAGATTAGAAAATCAACTCTTGATTTAATAATCCGGTTATATCATCTATAACCGACTAATATCATAATGTAACATCTTATCGAATCAACACTTGATCCGATAACCCGACTATATCACATATAACCTTTCATGTCACACATCGCGAGAATAGAATGCGGTATCACATATCGCATTAATCTCGGGCCCGCACATATCACATATGTGCTCCTACTCTGTTTCGCTTGAGCCAGGAAACCCCTGTGTAGGACTCTAAAGACTCGTCAATACGCTGGCAGTAGGTGATGATCATATCAAACACCCACAAGCCGCAAGCGGTCTGCTAAACGTAACGGCCACCCGGGTATTTAGCGATCAGAAGATCAACAAGCAAGCCTGCTCACACTCCTGTGAATCCAATCAGTAACATTACCGTACAGTCCGCTCTCTTCGTCTGATATGTCGCATATATTGTCTAGGGGTGGTAAACATCACACCCCCAATAACTCGATAAGTCGTGTCGATATGAGGCTCATAACGGGTCGAGAAACTACTGATAACACTTACCAGTATATCTCTGAAGCAGCCTTGGCCAAGGACTTCCTTCTATAGCCAATCATTGCCTCCATATGACTCGGGACTGTACCCAAAAGCCACCGTTTTGCACGTTCTCTTGAACATGGTAAGGTGGAAATCAAAGCACAGTGGGAATCACACAAGACTCTATGACGATCTCGGGTCTACAGACTAACATGTACCAGTGTCACCAGAGAACTGCCATCTGACGTTAGGTATAATACCATCTGGGAGTTCTCGGCGAGTCCATCCAGTGTACCAAGTCTCCACTGAGCACCCGTATACTATCTCTGATGTCAAACACTAATGATATGGGATCATCCATCGCCCATCTACATGGGTTGAGAAGCTATACGCTAGTCTACTCTGGTATATCGATGCCCTGTCTCAATACACCTACGACTAGGAACATTTGAAGGATGTATTTAGCGACTACTCTGTCCCCACTAGTATGATTTGCATCATAGTCCTGGTAGTCAAGTACACATCCTAAGGGCTTTATCAACATGTAACATAGAGACAATCAGAGTACATGTTAAGATAAAGTGCAACCAGATAGCATACTATCATGTCGAGCAAAAAAGTCCTTTCTATATATTTCCAAGCATCCACTACAATATACATCGTATGTACAGTAATGGCCTCTAGGGCATACATATAACTAACATGAACGTGCCTCGAGTTTGTCCGGATGAACCTTTTTGACAAAGGCAGGACAGCCCCATATCTTTAAATACTTGAGACAGGGTTTCTTCCCACTCCACATTTCATATGGAGTGGTAGGCACAGACTTAATTGGAACTTTATTCAATAGGTATGCAGCAGATTCCAGTGGATAATCCTAGAAGGAGGGAGGCAACTCAGCATTACTCATCATGGAATGTACCATATCAAGTAAGGTGCGATTCCGTCTTTCTGATACACCGTTGTGTTGTGGTATGTATGGAGGAATAAGCTGAGAGAGAATTCCATTCTTTTTTAGGTATTTCAGGAACTCGGCACTTAAGTATTCTCCTCCCCTATCAGAACGGAGCATCTTAATACTTTTGCCGGTTTGCTTTTCCGCTTCATTCTTATAATCTTGAAATTTCTCAAAGGCCTCGGATTTATGTTTCATTAAGAATACATTTCCATACCTAGAGAAATCATCTGTTAAAGTAATGAAGTAGGAATAGCCACTTCGTGCATGTGTATACATTGGCCCACACACGTCGCTGTGTATGAGTCCGAGTAGCTCAGTGTCTCTTTCTCCGTGTGCAGTGAACGGAGTTTTTGTCATCTTTCTTATGATACATGATTGACAAGTTGCATATGATTGATACTCAAACGGATCTAAGTATCCTTCCTTATGTAACTTAGTCAATCATGTTTCATTGATATGACCGAGTCTACAATGCCAAAGAAAAGCTTGGTTTGATTCTAGAGCTTTTCTTCTTAGTTTGTTTTGGACGTTGAAAACTTGATGTTGATTGAGAATGTATATTTCGTTGCTTAGTGTACCCGACCCAACCATTTTATGATTTAGGTGGATGTTGATAACATTGCTTACAAGTGCAAAATTATATCCTTCATTTGATAATGAAGATACTGATATAATATTACACACCATACTGGGTACACAAAAACAGTTATGTAACAACAAAATATGTCAACTCGCCAATCCAAGGTGATAATCCCCTACTGCAACTGCGTCCACACTGGCTCCATTGCCAACCCTGAGGGTCATATCACCTTTCCTTAAAACCTTATGGCTTCTCAGCGCCTGCAAAGAATTACAGATATGTGATTCTGATCCGGTATCCAATACCTAGGAAGTAGAGTTTATAGAAAAGCAGTTTTCAATCACGAACACACCTGAAGTTGAAGCGACAACCTGCTTTGTGTCCTGATTCTTGGCCTTTAGAGCCCTGCAGTCCTTCTTCCAATGACCCTTCTTCTTATAATAGAGGCACTCATCCGTTGTGGCTGCCCCTCCTATCCTTTCCTTTCCCTTTCCCGCCACCTTCTGCACACCTCCCCTCGATTTGGTAGGGGCTTTCTTCTTCTTCCCATTGGCCTTAGCCTTTGATTTAGCATAAGAAGATCCACCAACAAAAAGAGCGGATGTTTCCTTGCCCTTTTGCAAGGTGCCCTCTGCCATCCTCAGCATGTTGAGGAGTTCAGGAAGTGTAACTTCCAAACTGTTCATATTGAAGTTCAATACGAACTGGGCATAGGTGGAGGGAAGGTACTGGAGGATCAAGTCAATGTACAACTCATTTTCCAACGTGGTTCCTAGGTCCGCGAGCTCTTCGATGAGAGAAATCATCTTCAGGACGTGGTCCCCGACAGATGATCCGATGGCCAACCTCGCTTAAAAAAGCTTCTTCGAGGTCTCGTATCTTGCGATACGAGATTGCTCTCCATATAACTCTTTGGTATGGACGAAGATGGAAGCAATGTCCATCTTCTCATGCCGCCTCTGATGTTCATTGTCCATGGAGGCCAGCACGAGGTACTTGGCCTTCGCGCAATCAAGATCCCAGGTCTTACGGACCTCAATGTCCGCGACCGAGGATGCTGGACCGGGAACAGGGGGAGCATTCGCCGTGAGGACGTATGCGATCTTATCATAAGTAAGGTCCATTTGGACATTCCTAAGACAGTCTTTATAGTTTGGCCCAGCGAGTTTATTTTTATCTAATATGAGCTTAAGTCCCATCATGGTCGCTACAATTTAAGAGAGGAGAAAAGAAACACTCAGCATATACTCTTGCAAGTTTAGATTAGTTTTTAGTTTATCTAAACAGGATGGCTCCCACTGTTTCCTCGAATTCTTCTCCAAACCCTAAAAAAAGAATTAGTCAGGATTTAATCACACGTCACAATTCTTGCTTAACCTTTCGGCCAGGCTAGTGTCGGTACTTCGAGGGAAGTTTTCCAACGCTTTCGTGAAGTTCCTTAATTATATAACTTCTTTTCCCTGGATGCATAGCCCCTCTAACACCGTTCTAGACACCTACTTGGTTTATAGCATTGATTGTTAAGTGAAATTTTTTCCCGAAGAGTAGCGGATACTCACAGTATGATCAGGACCCAACTATCATTATGTGATGAATTTGAAGTAAACCTACCAAAAACACCACACTCAAGAAGGTATGCAAAACTAGCAAGTTTCCTTTATGTTTGAAACTCCCGATGTGATTTTTGCCCCGTGCGCTTATAACCTTGACGAAGGCCAAAACATTATAAGTTGCAAGTCAAGTTCTACCCTTCATTATCCAGATTAACCTAGATCCATTCGTACAAGCCCTTGATGAAGGACAAAACAGCTGTACGCCTGTCCTAGATTAATGCACCACAGATAAGCACCTACTAGCTACCAAACACTATACCTTGGCGAAGGTCAAAAAACATAGCATGAATACTAGCAGATACCTATCTGAAATAACGGAGGGCTACGGCTGGTTTTCTGGCGAAAAAACCGTTAACGTATTGAACTTGATATAGTCGAAGGAACCTGATAGCTTTTGAAAAGGGGTGGTTTAAGCTCCGCTTTTAAAATTGCTTTTTGAAGAAAACTGAATGGTTTTATAATTGTTCCAACGACATCAGATTTTAGGTTTATTTTTCTTGCATTAATTAGAATTAATGCGGTCCCATCATTTAACCTTATCATTGCAGCAAAAGAAACGAAAATACAACGTACGCTTATGCCATCCGCATTCGCCACGGGGCCCGTCATCACCCGTTAGGTTACTTAATTAACGACAGAGCGGGGGCTGGACTAGCGCGGGTGCAAAACATAAGCAACGCCTACTAAATATCATATATAGTATATACATTCGTCTCACGCAATAATACGCATTCCAGATCACAGATGAACATATTGGATATACTAGGAATTCCGCGCTTCGTTTAAGCCCATAACGAAATACGGATTCTACGGTCGTAGTGAATAGCCAAAACCCACCCTAAACCCTTACGGGTGCGGCAAACTACCCGCCAAATTCCCGAAGTGAAGCAACCTCCCTCAACAAAGTGAGTAGGCCACTCAGCACTTCAAAGAACCTGGTAGTTTGTGCACCCCACCTTGGGTCTATCCTAGGAGAAAAAACAGTAAAAGAAAATAGTACAACGGTGGCTACAACCTCAACCCGGATGTGCCCCGCAAAATAATATTGCATCACTTTTACAAATTACATTGAATGAAAGAAAATAAAGCACTCATCTCACATCCCCCGGCTATTCATCATCGACGATCCAATAAAGTTCATATACACAGACCAACATCATAGATATGTGCAACCCCCAACTAACCGTTATATAGCAGTTAGCGGAAGTTTACGAACACATATATCAATACAGATAACAACTAAAACTTAAACGAAACTAAAACTACGACTTCGAAACACTCTGAAATTGCCCTAGTAAAAAGTTAACAGTATAGTGAAAATTTGCAAAATCTAACAACATCTGAAACCCTAAATCCAAGAGAGAAGAACACAGAACAAATTTCGACGCAATCCCACAAATTTGAGCCGGCGAGATCGAAAAAATTGAGGTTGTGGCCGGCCATTTTAAGGTGGAATTGCCTCGTTTTTGTTGTGTGTTCATTTCACAAGTAAAGGTGCAATCTGCAATTGCTTAAAAAAAATTTGAGGCTCTGCAAAAATTGACAGAAACATGGATTCATGTTTCGTACTTATTTCGGTTTCGTAATTTCATATTTCGTTTAATTTGTTAGCTAGGGTTTAATTAGGCTCTGATGCCAGTGTAAGTCTATGTAGCACACCCCACATGTTCACGGAGAGGCAGAATACATCAAAAATGATTTTTTTCACATCAAAAGATCATGTTTTGCTTTGCAACATAGACTTTATCCACTTTAGAATCTTGACTAAACCTTAACTAGCAAAAACTAAACTACAAGAGGGCGTTAACTACTCGGTTAAAGTGTTATACTCTCGTTTCAAGTCCTCCGGGTCTTCAAGTGGTTCTTTGCTCCTTGGATCGGGCTTCAAGTTTGAACTCCATTCTTTAGCTCATCCGAAGCTTCCAAAAAACTTGGTTGCCGGTCTCCTTTAGGTAATAGAGGATCCACCCGAGGCCTATGTCCAAGCTCCAACCTAAAGTGAGGTAACTTAGTGATCTAATGTGCTAGATGAGATTACTAAGTAGATGTAGATTGTGTTCTATGGATTATTTGGTCTCAAAGCTCAATGGATCACAACACATGTGAAGGGACGAGCTTGAGGGAGAAGGAGAGAAAAACCTAGGAGAGAGAAAGATAATGATAGAATGAATTAGAGAATGAGATGAGAGAATGGCTAAGTCTTATGACAATAATTCAAGCATGGATTATTTTAGTCCCAAAATAATCAACCATGCTTGAATAGGAACTCTAAATGAATAAACAATATACAAAGCCATGCTTGCAACCCATTCCTTAAAAATCTCATAATTTCCACCTCATTAACCCTTTTACCAAAAAGGATAAATCAATAATGAGCTGTCTCCTTCTAGAAGCCCATTCTTGTAAAATTACAAGAATACCCTCACCGTATATACATACCCATATCCGTATTCCGAAAAATACGGATACACTGAGACGATAAAAAATCCAATAATACAATACTAGGATCCGGCTTAAACCAAAGCCCACTAGTATTGTCCGTCCGAACATCATATGTATAGCCAGTATACGTATGTGATCGAAACCCTGCCGTAAGACCATACGGCCTCCACATCGTCTCACCTGATCCAGGGAAACCCTCTGTGTGGGACTCTAAAGACTCGACAGTATGTTGGCAGTGGGTTTAACCACAAGTCTGTCAGTAGCACTGGCTGTACGTAACGGCAACCCAGGTATATGTCAAAAAGGAGGCCGACGAGCGAACTCATCTGAAACCCCTACTGAGCCTATCCGTGACAATCTCCATGCAGTCCGTTCTGTTTGTCTGAGAGCATCGCATGTAAGGTCTAGGAGGGCGGAAAACGTCAGACCCCTAATAACCAAACAAGTCGTGTCAGTGTGGCTCAAGACCATCCGAGAATCTACTGGTCCGACCACCAGTGATTATCAATCAGCCCTAGCCAGGGACTTATGGTAATAACCAACTGATTACAGCGCGATATCGACTCCCTATACCGGGAGAGACGAATCCCCAATAGTCGCTCACTTCCTCCATGTGGCTCGGGACTGTACCCAACTAAAACCTGTTTGCACGACTCCTTTGAGCCGTGGTAGGGTAGTAAACAAAGCACAGTGGGAACTCACACGAGACAAATGACGACCTCAGGTCGATGAACTAACCTGTACACATGTCACCAGGGAACTGCTATCTGACGCTAGGTATAATACCAACCAGCAAGTTCCCGGCGAGTCCTGTCCGATGTACTCACACCCAATAAGCACCTGTATACAATCTTAGGTGCACCTCACCAATGGTTGCGGGACCAATCCATCGCCCCTCGTCAGGGTCTAGATATGTATACACTAGTCTACTCTGGAGTAATGATGCCCAGTCTCGATACTCTTACGACTAGGGACGCTTTTAAGGTTGTGCCTTTTGACTACCCTGCTCCCATAAGTATGATCGCCATCACAACGCAGGTAGTCAGGCAAAGATCTTACGGGCTTTATCAACATGTATACAAAATATGAAATACAAAGTAAAACACATCACATGTTAAGATAAAGACAAACCAAATAACATACTATCATATCAAGTATGATTGTCCTGTACATATATATCCCTACCATCCTGTACAATGAAGGCCTCTAGGGCATACATATCCATCACCTTCTACCTTACTGACACCGCATATCAGCTTTGTGGAGGTCTCCTTCTTCTCACCCTTGGCTTTCGCCTTGGATCCAGAAGAGGGAGACTCCCCAATAAGCAGAGCGGGTGTCTTCCTGGTTTCCTCCAGGGTGCCCTCAACTGGAAGTATAACTTTCTTCCCCTGGGCGTAAATAGAAGGTAGGGACTGTAGAATCAAGTCAGCATATGACTCGTTCTCCAACGTGGTCTCTAGGTCCATGAGCTTTTCAATATAGCTAATCATCATAAGGACGTGGTCCCCTACAGATGACCCGACAGCCAATCTCGCTTGAAGCATTTCGTTCGAGATCTCATATCTTGCGATACGAGATTACTCTCCATATAAAATTTTGTTATGGAGGAAGATAGAAACCAAGTCAATCTTCTCGCGCTGCCTCTAGTTTACACCATCTACTGAGGCCAACACGAGGCACTTGGCATTCGCACGGTCTTTTTCCCATGTCTTACGGATATCATTATCCGCGACGGTAGAAACTGGACCTGGGACGGCGGGGGCTTGAGTAGTAATGAGGTGGTCCAGCTTGTCATAGGTAATGGACATCTGGACAAACCTTTATCAGTCAATATAGTATAACTTAGTCATTTTATTATCTAGATGTAACCTAATCTTGGTCACTTGGTCGCTGCAATTAGGAGAGAGAGAAGAAACACTCAGCATGATGCTCTTGCAAGTTTAATTGTTTTTTTAATTTATCTAAACTTGATGGCTCCCACTGTTTCTCGAATCCCTCTTCAAACCATAAAAGAAAAATTAATCAGAATTAATCCCACCCTGCAATACTTGCATAGCCTTTCAGCCGGGCTGGTGTTGGTACTTCGAAGGAGGTTTTTCAACGCTTTCGCGAAGTTCCTTAATTACATAACCTCTTTTCCCTGGAGGCGTAGCCCCGCTAAAACTGTTCTAGACACCTACTTGGTTTATAGCATTGATTGTGTTAGTGAAAAATCTCCCGAGTAGTAGCGGATACTCACAGTAGGATCGGGATCCAAATATCATTGTGTGATAATCCTGAAGGAATCCTACCAACATTATCACACTCTAAATGGTATGCGGCATTAGCAAGTTTCAGTTTCTTTAGAAACTCACGATGTGGATTTTTGCCCCATGCTTTTATGACCTTGACGAAGGCCAGCATATAATAAGTCACATGTCAAGTTCTACCCGTCATTGTCCAGGTTAATTTGAACCCACCCTTACATACTCTTGACGAAGGCCAAAATAGTAGTACAACTGTCCCAAACCAACGCATCTATTTATGCTACAGATGAATATCCAACATCTAGCAATCACTATGCCTTGGCGAAGGTCAAAATACATAGCTTGAATACTACTGAATATTCAACTGAAATGACAGAGGGCTACGAATGGTTTTGTTAAAATCGTGAACGTAGTGGACTTGATATAATCGAAGGAACCTGATAGTTTTTAAAAGGAGTGGTTCAAGCTCCGCATTTAAAAGTCGGCTGTTTTGAAAAACCGAATGGTTTTAAAATTTGTTCCAATGATTAAACTTTTGTTTGTTTGCTTTGCATTTAATCTAATGCAGTCCCATCATTTACACCTACCATCTAAGAGAGAAACGAAAATATGACATACGCTTATGCTGTCCGCATTCGCCACTGGGCCCCGTCTTACACCGTTAGGTTACTTAAATAACGCCAGAGCTGGGGGCTAGACTAGCGCGGATGTAAAACATAAGCAACGACTAATATATAGCATATATATAATAAACGTTCGTCTGACGCAATAATAGGCATTCCAGATCACATATGAACATATTGTATACACTAGGAATTTCGTGTTTCGTTTAAGCCTGTAATGACAGACGGATTCCACGGTAGTGAAAAATAGCCAAACCCCACCCTAGACCCCTACGGGTGCAGCAAACTACCAGCCAAATACCCGAAGTGAAGCAACCTCCCTCAATAAAATGAGTAGGCCATTCGGCACTTCAAAGTACCCGGTAGTTTGTGCACCCCGCCTTGGGTCTATCCTACGAGAAGAAAACAGTTAAAGAAATAATACAACGATGGCTACAACCTCAACCCAGATGTGCCCCGCAAAATAATATTACATCACTTTACAATATACATCGAATGAAAGAAAACTCTCTTCTCACATCCCCGGCAATTCATCCACGACGATTCAATAAAGTCCATATACACAAACCAATATCACAGATCACAGATATGTGCAACCCACACTAATCGACGTATAGCGATTTGCAGACGTTCAGCACATATAAACAACACAGATAAAACCCGATTAGCAAATAACTTAGAATTTCGATCGAAAACTATTTTCCGTGTCTACTCCAAGTGCAAACCAGCACACAGAACATACTGGGTAGAAACCAAATATACCAGAGAACAATACACACAAAAGTAAGAATAACAGAAGAAAAATGAGCTAACTCGGGAAGCCGTGGTAGGGTAGTAATCAAAGAACAGTGGGAACACACTCGAGGCGAAGTAGCAGTGTCAAGTCGACGGACTAAGCAGTACTCATGTCACATGGGAACTGCTACACGACGATAGGTATAATACCCACCAGTAGTCCCTAACGAGTCCTGTCCAGTGTACTCATAACCTAATGAGCACCTGCATACTATCTTCAGTACAATCTACTAATGGTTGTGGGACAGACCATCTCCCCTGCTGGGATGAGAAGCGTATACACTAGTCTACTGTTGAGTCTCGATGCCCCGTCTTAATAATCCTATGACTAGGGACCTGTATAAAGATGTGCTTATAGACTACCCAACCCTCACTAGTGTGACTGCCATCACAATGCTGGTAATCAAGCAAAGATCCTAAGGGCTCTACCAATATGTATAAGCGATATGCTAAAAGAAACACATGCACATATTTTTGTTAGTGTATATGCCCTAGAGGCCATTACTGTATCATACTAGCATGTATATTACTTGATGGAAGCTTGGGATATTCACCTTGTATTGACAATCTTGCTTAAAATAGTAGTATGCTACTTGGTTTGTTTCTGCTTTAATGCGTGCAAGTGTTTCTTTTAGCATATCGCCTTTACACATTAGTGGAGCCCTTAGGATCTTTGCTTGATTACCAGCTTTGTGATGGCAGTCACACTCGTGGGGGCTGGGTAATCTACAAGCACATCCTTATGCAGGTCCCTAGTCATAGGACTATCGAGACAGGGCATCGATACTCCGGAGTAGACTAGCGTATGCGCTTCTCATCCCAGCTTGGGAGACGGCCTGTCCCACAGCCGTCAGTACGTCGTACTTGGGATAGTATGCGGGTGCTCGTTAGGTTACGAGTACACTGGACAGGACTCGTCGGGAACTGTTGGTTGGTATTATACCTATCATCAGTTATCAGTTCCAAGGTGACATGAGTACAGCTTAGTCCGTTGAATTGACACTGTCACTTCGCCTCGATTGTGTTCCCACTGTACTTTGATTACTACCCTACCACGGCTTAAAGGAGTCGTCCAAACAGGTAGTTTTTGGGTGCAGTCCCGAAGCACTTGGAGGCAGTGACAGTTAGACAGGATTCGTCTCTCCCGGTATTGGGGGTTGATATCGCGCTGTGTCTAGGAGAGCCACTATACAAAGTCCCTGGCCAGGGCAAGCGAGATAGACTGGTAGGTTTCCAGTGTTATCTCAGGTGTTCTGGGCTACACTCCGACACGACTTGTACCGCTAGTAGGGGACTGACGTTTACCGCCCCCTAGGCCCGCCATGAGATGTTATTAGACGAACAGACCAGACTGTACGGAGACTGTCACATTCAGGCTCAGTAGGAGTTCAGATGGGTTTACCTCGTCAGTCTTCTTATCGGCATCTACCTGGGGACCGTTACGTACAGCTAGTGCCACTTGCGGTCTGTAGTTAAACCCACTGCCAGCATAGTGTCGAGTCTTTAGAGTCCCATACAGAGGGTTATTCGCCTTTAGGCAAAATGTGTAGAGGTCGCATGGTTTTGTGACGGGGTTCGTTCACATCCGCACACTTGTTCACGTTTTGTGTCCGGACAGTTTATACTAGCGGGCTTTGGATTAAGCCAGATCCTAGTATATGATTTGGGATTGGTTTTATCTCACTGTATTCGTGTTCCTCGGAACACAGATACGGGTGTGTATGCACAGTTGACTGAGGCAGAGGCAGAGGACTTTCATTAGGGTTGATGACCATTGTCATTTTCTTAACCCTAATGTTTATGTGTGAAATATGATTTATTAATATTAGTTAATTATAATTGTGCATGGTTAGGGTTGTTGACCATTTGATTATACTTGACTTGTTGACCTAGGTTGACAAGTTGACCATCATCATTCCATATAAAAGATGCTCTTTGATCCTTGCAAAAGCATTTAATGTGAAATGATAATGGTCATTTCTTGATTAACCATCACAATTATCTTTAGCTAATTATCTATTTTTCATAATTCACATATATGTGAGAAGGTTGGATTATTCTTCTCATTCTATCATTCTCATTCTCTCTCCTCCTCTTCCTCTCTCTCTAGCCCTCCCCTCTCATGAGTTGAGAACCACTTGAGCTTGAGATAAATCCCTCAAAAATACTCTCTACTCTTTCTAAGGTCCTAGGTTTAGCACACCAAGCACCTTAGTTACTTCTAGTTTGAGGTTGGAGCCAAAGGTAGAGGCCCTCGGGTGGATCTTTCTTCGGCAAGAGAAGGCGACAAGGAGAACCCGTTCTTTCACTCCAAGGAGCAAGAAGAGAAGGACTTGAAGACCTAGGTATAACCCCTTTTCCGAGTAGCTAACTCTTTTAGCTTGTTAGTTAGTTTTGTTTAGCAAAGATCCCTCCTTTAGCATAGTCCATGTTGCCTAGTGTTGTAAAAATCCGATTTTTCATAACGTTTCCGCCTCCCCGCAATCACCGGGGTGGGCAACGTGGACTTACAGTGGTATCAGAGACTAGCTGAACACAAACTAACTAGTTAGCAAACTATCTAGAACTTCGATCGGAAAAAATCGCAAAACATTTTTCTCAAACCCTAACTTTCTGCCGATTTTTAAACCTGCTTTAAAAATAATAAATCATGTCTTAAAAATCGGGTCAGGATTTTTTAAGTACGGGCAAGAAAAACGACCCACTGAACCGACTAACTCACCGCGGTTCCGCGGCCGAGTTGACTCGGCCGTGGATCGTTTCTCCTGCAGTTTACTTTTGGGGGTGTTTTGTGATTTTTGAGATGGTTTGTTTCTGCCCAGATTTTCCAGAGAACAAGTTAGTTTTTGGCGTGGTCACAAATCCGTATTTTGATAGAATTTCTTTACACTTTGGCTAATGGGTTATATCTGTGATGTGATATATGTATTGAACGTCTTCTAATCGCTATACGTCGATTAGTGGGGGTTATACATATCTGTGATCTGTAATGATTGATGGTTTGTGTATATGAATTCGTTGGATTGTCGCGGATGAATAGCCGGGGGTTTGTGAGATGAGAGTTTTCTTATTCTTTCAATTCTTGTAATATGTAATTTGATGTAATATTATTTGTATGGCCGCGCAACCGGGTCGGGGTTGTAGCCGTCATTGTATAATTTCTTTTTATTGTTTTTACTCCTAGGATAGACCCAAGGAGGGGTGCACAAACTACCGGGTATCTCGAAGTGCCGAGTGGCCTACTCACGGTGTTGAGGGAGGTTGCTTTGCTTCGGGTACTTGGCGGGTAGTTTGTCGCACCCGTAATGGTCTAGGATGGGGTTTGGCTATTCATCGCGACCGTGTAATCCGCTCTTTGTTACAGGCTCATACGAAATGCGGATTCCTTGTATATCCAATGTATTCATCTGTGATCTGGAATGGCTATCATTGCATGTGACGAATGTTTATATATATCTATATGATATCTATTTAGGCGTTGCTTATGTTTTGCATCCGCGCTAGTCCAGCCCCCGCTCTGTCGTTAGTTAAGTAACCTAACGGGTGATGATGGGACCCCGTGGCGAATGCGGATGGCATAAGCGTACGTTATATTTTCGTTGTTTTCTGCAATGGTAGGATTAAATGATAGGACGCATTGGAATTAATGCAAGAAAAAAATAAACCAAGTAACAGTCGTTGGAACACTTTGAAAACCACTCGGTTCTTTTCAAAACCAAATTTTAAATGCGGAGCTTGAACCACTCCTTTTGAAAGCTATCTCGTTCCATCGATTATATCAAGTTCACTACGTTCACGGTTTCGCCAAAACCATTCGTAGCCTTCCGTCGTTTCACATGAATGGTCAATAAGTATTGAAGCTATGTATGTTGGCCAAAGTCAAGGCATAGTGATTGGTAGCTATTGGGTATTCATGTGCAGCATAGATAGATGTGTTGGTTTGGGGCAGTCGTTCTACCATGTTGGCCAAAGTCAAGGGTATGTGTGGGTGGGCTCAAATTAACCTGGAGAATGGCGGGTAGAACTTGACATGTGACTTATGATATTTTGGCCAAAGTCAAGGTCATAAGAGCATGGGGCAAAAATCCACATCGGGAGTTTCAAAAGAACTGAAACTTGCTAGCGTTGCATACCATTTGGAGTGTGATGATTCTGGTAGGATTCCTTCAGTTTTGTCACGTGATGATATTTGGATCCCGATCCTACTGTGAGTATATACTACTCCTTGGGAAATTTCTCACTTAACGATCAATGCTATAAACCTAATAGGTGTCTAGAAAGGTGTTAGAGGGGCTACGCCCCCAGGGAAAAGAGGTTACTTAATTAAGGAACTTCGCGAAAGCGTTGGAAAACCTCCCTTGAAGTACCGACACTGGCCTGGCTGGACGGTTAAGCAAGTATTGTACGGTGAGATTGGTCCTGACTAATTCTTCCTTTATGGTTTGAGGAGGGATTCGAGAGACAGTGGGAGCCATCTTGTTTACACAAATTAAAAACCACTCTAAACTTGCAAGAGCATCATGCTAAAGTGTTTCTTCTCTCTCTCCTAATTGCAGCGACCAATTATCATGACTGGACTTAAGTTACTTCTAGATAAAAACATACTGACAGGGCCAAACTACAAAGATTGGCTCATGAATGTCAAAATGGCAATCACTTATGACAAGTTGGGGTACCTTCTTACCACCAAAGCTCCCCCTGTCCCAGGTCCCAAAAACAGCGTCGCGGATAGGGAAATCCGTAAGACCTGGGAAATCGACTGCGCGAAGGCCAAGTGCTTCGTACTTGCCTCTATGGACAATGAACATCAGAGGAGGCATGAGAATATGGACCTCGAATCCATATTTCTTCATACAAAAGAACTGTATGGAGAGAAATCTCGTATCGCCAGATACGTAGTGTTGAAGAAGCTATTTTCGGCAAAATTGGCCGTCGGATCATCGGTAGCGGAACACGTGCTTAAGATGATTGGCTATATAGAAGAGCTCGCGGACCTTGGGACCACGTTGGAGAATGAGCTCTATACGGACTTGATTCTCCAGTCCCTTCCTTCTACTTACACCCAGTTCATCCTGAATTTCAACTTGCAAGAAAAGGAAGTTGAACTTTCAGAGCTCCTCAACATGCTGAGAAGTGCAGAGGGCACCCTACAGAAAGGTAGGGAAACATCCACTTTATTTGTAGGAGGATCTTCTTCTTCTAGGTCCAAGGCGAAAGCCAAGGGAAAGAAGAAGAAATCCCCCGCCAAACCAAGGGGAGGTGTTAGTAAAGTGGATACGAAGGGAAAGGCAAAGGCAACAAAGGTAGCGGGGAAGCTTGTGGATAAGGAAGAGTGCTTTTACTGTCACAAGAGTGGACAGTGGAAGAAAGATTGCAGGGATTGGAAGGCCAGAACACAGGATCTGAAGCAAGTTGCGGCTTCAGCTTCAGGTGTGTATGTTATTGAAAACTGTCTATCAATAAACTCTACGTCCTGGGTATTGGATACCAGATCAGGATCTCATATCTGTAATTCTTTGCAGGAGTTGAGAAAGCGTAGGTTTTTGAAGGCAGGTGACATGACCCTCAAAGTTGCAAACGGAGCTAGCATGGATGCTGAGGCCGTGGGGGACTATCACCTGGGAATGTCAGATGGACATGTTTTGGTTTTACGTAATTGCTTTTTTGTACCCAATGCAACTTGTAATATCATTTCTGTATCTTTAATTTCTAAAGAAGGTTATGAATTTGCGTTGTAAGTAATGTTGTAAACATTCACCTTAATCAAGTTCTGATTGGGTCAGGTACATTAAGCAATGGTATATACGTATTAAACCAACCACAGATTTTCAATGTTCAGAATACACACAAAAGAAAGTCTCTGGAAACAAATCAGGCTTTCTTATGGCATTGTAGACTGGGTCACATCAATGAGAGAAGGTTGACGAAGTTACATACAGAAGGATATTTGGATCCGTTCGAATATCAATCATATGCAACTTGTCAATCCTATCTCAAAGGAAAGATGACAAAGGCTCCGTTCACTAGACACGGAGTAAGAGTGAGCGAGCTCTTGGGACTCGTACACAGCGACGTGTATGGTCCAATGTCTACGCATGTACGAAGCGGTTATTCTTACTTCATTACTTTTACGGATGACTTTTCAAGGTACGGATATGTCTTCTTAATGAAACATAAATCCGAAGCCTTTGGAAAATTCCAGGAATATAAGAATGAAGTAGAAAAACAAACAGGCAAAAGTATCAAGACACTGAGATCTGATCGAGGTGGTGAATACTTGAGTGTCGAGTTCCTGGACTGCTTAAAAGAGAATGGAATTCCCTCTCAGCTTACTCCTCCATACACTCCGCAACATAACGGTGTATCGGAGAGACGGAACCGAACCCTATTGGATATGGTACGGTCCATGATGAGTAACGCTGAGTTACCGCGATCATTCTGGGGATATGCACTAGAATCAGCTGCATACCTTTTGAACCGAGTTTCAACTAAGACTGTGCCTACTACACCATATCAGATATGGTGTGGGAAGAGACCCTATCTTAATCACATTAAGACATGGGGATGTCCAGCTTTTGTCAAAAAGCAGCATGCGGACAAGCTCGAGGCACGCTCAGTACAGTGCAAGCTTGTGGGATATCCAAAGAACTCCAAGGGATATTTCTTCTATTGCGAAGAGGAACAAAAGGTTTTTGTTTCTCGTCATGCCCACTTCTAGGAAACTCGGTTTTTGGAAAAACAGATAAGTGGGAGCGCAATAGAACTGGAAGAAATTCCAGAACCACGAGCTATTACTGAAAGCTTAATAGAACCAGAGGGTTCGAAAGATCAGGACATTCCTGCGCCGCTCCGCAGAAGTAGTAGGCAGTCTCATCCGCCCGAGAGATACTACGGTTTTCTCATAGACGGGGATAGAGAGGATTGCATCATTGATAGTGATGAGCCGACTAGCTTCCAGCAGGCCATTCAAAGCGTTGACTCGGTAAAATGGCTGGATGCAATGTGGACCGAAATGGAGTCCATGTACACTAACAAAGTATGGACGTTGGACATTGCTCCAGATGGGGTAAAACCCATAGGATGCAAGTGGATCTTCAAAAGGAAGATTAGTGTAGATGGACAGGTTGAGACCTATAAAGCTAAACTTGTTGCAAAGGGTTTCCGTCAAAGACCTGGCTTGGACTATGACAAAACCTTTTCTCCAATGGCTATGCTGAAATCCATTCAGATCCTTCTTGTCATTTCTGCCTTCCACAATTATGAGATCTGGCAGATGGACGTAAAAACCGCTTTTCTAAATGGAAATTTAGAGGAGTGTGTCTATATGGACCAGCCAGAAGGTTTCATTCAGAGTGGGAGCAGTGGAAAGGTGTGCAAGTTGCTTAAATCCATTTATGGACTGAAGCAGGCATCGCGGAGTTGGAACATCTGTTTTGATGAGATGGTCAAAAAATTTGGCTTTATCAAAAATCCAGATGAACCATGCATCTATAGTAGATTTGTAGCGAGAACTGTAGTATTCCCCGTTTTATACGTGGATGACATTCTCTTGATAGGAAATGACATTCCTAAGCTACAATCTGTCAAAGGGTTCTTGTCACATAGGTTCTCCATGAAAGACCTGGGTGATGCCTCATACATTCTGGGGATCCGGATCTATCGTGACAGATCCAAGAGGATATTAGGACTCTCACAGTCCAGGTACATCGACACCGTACTGAAAAGGCTCAGTATGGAAGATTCCAAGCGCGGTAATCTACCGGCTTGTCACGGGATCACCCTCTCCAAAGAGATGTCTCCTAAGACTGATTTGGAAAGGGATCGCATGTCTATTATACCCTACGCTTCTGCGGTAGGCTCTATAATGTATGCGATGTTGTGTACCAGACCAGATGTAGCTTATGCACTGAGTGTGGTAAGCCGGTATCAATCAAACCCTGGGGAGAAACACTGGATAGCGGTAAAGAACATTCTCAAGTACCTGAGAAGGACTAAGGAGATGTTCTTGGTGTATGGCGGAAAAGACCTCCAGATCGAGGCCTTTGCTGACTCCAGCTTCCAGAGTGACAAGGATGATTCCATATCCATGTCGGGTTATGTCTTTACCCTCTATGGAGGGGCGGTGTGTTGGAAGAGTTCCAAACAGGAAACCGTTGCTGACTCGACGATGGAAGCGGAATATATCGCTGCTGCAGATGCCGCAAAAGAAGCCGTCTGGATAAGGAAGTTCCTAACAGAACTTTAGGTGGTTCCGTCCATTGTTGATCCAGTACCTCTGTATTGCGACAACAACGGGGCTATAGCTTTAGCGAAGGAACCCAGGTCCCATCAGAAGTCCAGGCACATCTTGAGGCGGTATCACCTGATCAGGGAGATCGTGGGTCGCCAGGAGATCGAGGTTCGGAGAGTTGCTATGGAAGATAACACTGCTGATCCATTCACGAAGTGGGAGATTGTTAGTGTATATGCCCTAGAGGCCATTACTGTAACATACTAGTATGTATATTACTTGATGGAAGCTTGGGATATTCACCTTGTATTGACAATCTTGCTCAAAATAGTAGTATGCAACTTGGTTTGTTTCTGCTTTAATGTGTGCATGTGTTTCTTTTAGCATATCGCCTTTACACATTAGTGGAGCCCTTAGGATCTTTGCTTGATTACCAGCGTTGTGATGGCGGTCACACTCATGGGGGCTGGGTAATCTACAAGCACATCCTTATGCAGGTCCCTAGTCGTAGGACTGTCGAGACAGGGCATCGATACTCCGTAGTAGACTAGCGTATGCGCTTCTCATCCCAGCTTGGGAGACGGCCTGTCCCACAACCGTCAGTACGTCGTACTTGGGATAGTATGCGGGTGCTCATTAGGTTACGAGTACACTGGACAGGACTCGTCGGGAACTGTTGGTTGGTATTATACCTATCGTCGGTTATCAGTTCCCAGGTGACATGAGTACAGCTTAGTCCGTTGACTTGACACTGTCACTTCGCCTCGAGTGTGTTCCCACTGTACTTTGATTACTACCCTACCACGGCTCAAAGGAGTCATGCAAACAGGTAGTTTTTGGGTGCAGTCTCGAAGCACTTGGAGGCAGTGACGGTTAGACAGGATTCTTCTCTCCCGGTATTGGGGGTTGATATCGCGCTGTGTCTAGGAGAGCCATTACACAAAGTCCCTGGCCAGGGCAAGCGAGATTGACTGGTAGGTTTCTAGTGTTATCTCAGGTGTTCTGGGCTACACTCCGATACGACTTGTACCGCTAGTACGGGACTGACGTTTACCGCCCCCCTAGGCCCGCCATGCGATGTTCTTAGACGAACAGACCGGACTGTACGGAGACTGTCACATTCAGGCTCAGTAGGAGTTCAGATGGGTTTACCTCGTCAGTCTTCTTATCGGCATCTACCTAGGGACCGTTACGTACAGCTAGTGCCGCTTGCGGTCTGTGGTTAAACCCACTGCCAGCGTAGTGTCGAGTCTTTAGAGTCCCACACAGAGGGTTATTCTCCTTTAGGCAAAATGAGTAGCAGTCGCATGGTTTTGCGACGGGGTTCGTTCACATCCGCGCACTTGTGCACGTTTTGTGTCCGGACAGCTTATACTAGCGGGCTTTGGTTTCAGCCGGATCCTAGTATATGATTTGGGATTGGTTTTATCTCACCGTATTCGAGTTCCTCGGAACACGGATACGGGTGTGTATGCACAGTTGACTGAGGCAAAGGCAGAGGACTTTCTTTAGGGTTGATGACCATTGTCATTTTCTTAACCCTAATGTTTATGTGTGAAATATGATTTATTAATATTAGTTAATTATAATTGTGCATGGTTAGGGTTGTTGACCATTTGATTATACTTGACTTGTTGACCTAGGTTGACAAGTTGACCATCATCATTCCATATGAAAGATGCTCTTTGATCCTTGCAAAAGCATTTAATGTGAAATGATAGTGGTCATTTCTTGATTAACCATCACAATTATCTTTAGCTAATTATCTATTTTTCATAATTCACATATATGTGAGAAGGTTGGATTATTCTTCTCATTCTATCATTCTCATTCTCTCTCCTCCTCTTCCTCTCTCTCTAGCTCTCCCCTCTCATGAGTTGAGAACCACTTGAGCTTGAGATAAATCCCTCAAAAATACTCTTTACTCTTTCTAAGGTCCTAGTTTTAGCACACCAAGCACCTTAGTTACTTCTAGTTTGAGGTTGGAGCCAAAGGTAGAGGCCCTCGGGTGGATCTTTATTCGGCAAGAGAAGGCGACAAGGAGAACCCGTTCTTTCACTCCAAGGAGCAAGAAGAGAAGGACTTGAAGACCTAGGTATAACCCCTTTTCCGAGTAGCTAACTCTTTTAGCTTGTTAGTTAGTTTTGTTTAGCAAAGATCCCTCCTTTAGCATAGTCCATGTTGTTAGTGTATATGCCCTAGAGGCCATTACTGTATCATACTAGTTTGTATATTACTTAATGGATGCTTGGGATATTCACCTTGTATATACAATCTTGCTCAAAATAGTAGTATGCTACTTGGTTTGTTTCTACTTCAATGTGTACTTGTGTTTATTTCAGTATATCACTTATACACATTAGTAGAGCCCTTAGGATCTTTGCTTGATTACCAGCGTTGTGATGGCAGTCACACTAGTGGGGGCTGGGTAATCTATAAGCACATCCTTATTCAGGTCCCTGGTCGCAGGACTATCGAGACAGGGCATCGATACTCCGGAGTAGACCAGCGCATGCGCTTCTCATCCCAGTGTGGGAGACGGTCTGTCCCACAGCCGTCAGTACGTCGTACTTGAGATAGTATGCGGGTGCTCGTTAGGTTACGGGTACACTGGACAGGACTCGTCGGGAACTGACTAGTTGGTATTATACCTATCGTCAGTTATCAGTTCCCAGGTGACATGAGTACAGCTTAGTCCGCTGACTTGACACTGTCACTTCGCCTCGGGTGTGTTCCCACTGTACTTTGATCACTACCCTACCACGGCTCAATGGAGTCGTGCAAACAGGTGGTAGTTGGGTGCAGTCCCGAAGCACTTGGAGGCAGTGACGGTTAGACAGGATTCGTCTTTCCCGGTATTGGGGGTTGACATCGCGCTGTGTCTAGGAGAGCCATTACACGAGTAGTCCCTGGCCAGGGCAAACGAGATATACTGGTAGGTTTCCAGTGTTATCTCAGGGTGTATTGGGCTTCACTCCGGCACGACTTGTACCGCTATTGGGGGACTGACGTTGACCGCCCCCTAGGCCCGCCATGCGATGTATCAGACGAACAGACCGGACTGTACGGAGAATGTCACGCTCAGGCTCAGTAGGAGTTCAGATGGGTTTCGCCTCGTCGGTCTTCTTGTCGGCATTACCTGGGGACCGTTACGCACAGCTAGTGCCGCTTGCGGTCTGTGGTTAAACCCACTGCCAGCGTAGTGTCGAGTCTTTAGAGTCCCACACAGAAAGCTTTTCGCCTTTAGGCAAAAGAGTAGAGGTCGCATGGTATTGCGACAGGTCGCATGGTTTTGCGACAGGGTTCGGTCACATCCGTGCACTTGTGCACGTACAGTGTCCGGACAGTTTACACTAGCGGGCTTTGGTTTAAGCCAGATCCTAGTGTACCTTATGGGATTGGATTTATCCAGTTTGCATTCGTGTTCCTCGGAACGCGGATGCGGGTGTGTATGCACAGTTGACAGGGAGGCAGAGGCAGCGGATTCTCATTAGGATTGTTGACAGTTGACCGTTGACTTTTTGACTTTTTGCTCAACCCTAATGAGAATATGATATGTGATTAACTATTATATTAATTAAGTATTATGGTGATATGGTTGTTGACTTGTTGACTTTTGTTGACTTGTTGACTTTGGTGACTTGTTGACTTTTGTTGACTTGTTGACCGGTTGACTAGGCTTGACTAGTTGACCATCATGATAACCATGGTTATCATTTCATGCCAAAGACTTTTTCTTGCTTGTTCATTTGAGTAAAATGAGTGCATGACATGATAAGGTTATGGTTACTTCAACCATCACATAAGACTTTTGTTGATATGATGAGTTATCATTGCTTTGGATTATGAGAGGGTGAGAGACAAAATACTTGCTCATTCTTTCTTGCTCATTCTCTCTCTTGTTCTTGAGCTCTCCTCTTGCTCTCATCCTCAACCTCTTGCTCCCTCTCTTGATCTATGGTTCTCTTGTCTCATGAGTTGAGAATCAAGAACCATAGATAAAATCCCATTCTAAATCATCTCTACTCATTCTAGTTCACTAGGTTTAGCAAACCAAGTGAACTAGTTTCTTCAAAGAACGAAGAAGGAGCTAAAGGTTGGAGCTTTCAAGTGGATCTATCTTCGGCGTACGGAGACAACGAGAAGGAGCCATCGAACCACCATCGGAGCTTGAAGAGAAGGAGTTCAAGTTTAGGTATAACCATCTTCATCCGAGTAGCTAACTCTCTTTAGCATAGTTTGCTAGTTTTAGTTTAGACAACGATCCCGACCATAGTTTAGTCCATGTTGCCTCTTGCGATAAAAATTCGTTTTTTATACCGTTTCCGCCTCCCCGTAAGAACCGGGGGTCGCAATATGGACTTACACTGGTATCAGAGCCTAACTAAACTTAAACTAGCTTAGTAGTGAAGTGTAACGAAGTTCGGAACCGAAAAAAATCACAAAACCGGATAATCACAAAAACTGAGTTTCTGTTGAAATTTTTTCTGCTCAAAATGAAAAACTTTACACTTGTAAATTCGGCTCAGGGTTTTGTGTGAACACCCAAGAAAAACGATACAGTGATTCGCCTAAAGTGCCGCGCTTCCGCCGCGTGATCCTTCTTAGAAGCCGCGGAACCGCCGCGACTTGGTGTCTTCTCTGCATCGTTTTTCGTGCAGTGTGTTTGTGTGTTGGTTTTGGGATTTTTAAAATATATTATATGTGCCCAGATTTTCCAGAAAAGAAATTTCCTTTTGGGGTCCTATAATTCCGTATTTTTTCCGAACTTCACTGCACTTTGACTATGATGGTTATATCTGTGATGCTTGCATGTATTGAACGTCGGCTAATCGCTATGAGTCGATTAGTCGGGGTTATACATGATCTGTAATGTGCTGGAATGTGTATATGAATGTGTTGGACTGTCGCGGGTGAATAGCCGGGGTGGATGTGAGATGAGCTTTTGTTTTTCTTTCATTCATTGTAAATGTAAATTGATGTAATAATATTATTTGTTTGGCCGCACAACCGGGTCGGGGTTGTAGCCGTCATTGTATAATTCTTTTTACTGTTTTTGCTCCTAGGATAGACCCATGGAGGGGTGCACAAACTACCGAGTACTTGGCGGGTAGTTTGCCGCACCCGTAGGGGTCTTGGGTGGGGTATTTGGCTATTCACCGCGATCGTGTTATCCGCTTTTCGTTTCAGGCTCGAAAGGATTGCGGATTGCTAGTATATCCAATGCATTCATCTGTGATCTGTAATGTCTATCATTGCTTACTATTTAGGCGTTGCTTATGTTTTACAGACGCGCTAGCCCAGCCCCCGCTCTGTCGTTAGTTAAGTAACCTAACGGGTAATGACGGGGCCCAGTGGCGAATGCGAATGGCATAAGCGTACGTCATATTTTGGTTGTTTTCTGCAATGGTAGGGTTAAATGATGGGACGCATTAAAAGATCTAATGCAAGAATATCACGCATTAAAAGAACTAATGCAAGATAATAAACCAAGTTAAAGTCGTTGGAACACTTTCGAAAAACCACTCGGTTCTTTTCAAAACAAACTTTTAAAATACGGAGTTTGAGCCACTCCATTTAAAAGCTATCTCGTTCCATCGACCAAATCAAGTTCACTACGTTCACGGTTTTGCCAAAACCATCCGTAGCCCTCCATCATTTCAGTTAAATATTCGGTAGTATTCAAGCTATGTATTTTGACCTCACGCCAAGGCATAGTGATTGGTAGCTGCCGGATATTTATCTGTTGCATAGATAGAATGCGTTGGTTTGCGACAGTCGTACTGCCATTTTGGCCTACGTCAAGGGTATGTACGGGTGGATTCAAATTAACCTGGATAATGATGGGACGAACTTGACATGTGACTTATGACATTTTGACCTCACGCCAAGGTCATAAGAGCATGGGGCAAAAATCCACATCGGGAGTTTCATAAGTACTGAAACTTGCTAGATTTGCATACCATTTGGAGTGTGATGATTCTGGTAGGATTCCTTCAGTTTCGTCACGCGATGATATTTGGATCCCGATCCTACTGTGAGTATATGCTACTCCTCGGGAAATTTCTCACTTAACGATCAATGCTATAAACCTAGTAGGTGCCTAGAAAGGTGTTAGCGGGGCTACGCCCCCAGGGAAAAGAGGTTCTCTAATTAAGGAACTTCGCGAAAGCGTTGGAAAACCTCCCTCGAAGTACCGACACCGGCCTGGCTGAACGGTTAAGCAAGTATTGTGCGGTGGGATTGATCCCGGCTAATTCTTCCTTTATGGTTTGAGGAGGGATTCGAGAAACAGTGGGAGCCATCCTGTTTAGACAAACTAAAAACCACTCTAAACTTGCAAGAGCATCATGCTGAGTGTTTCTTCTTCTCTCTCCTAATTGCAGCGACCAATCAACATGACTGGACTTAAGTTACTCCTAGATAAAAACAAACTGACAGGGCCAAACTACAAAGATTGGCTCAGGAATGTCAAGATCGCAATCACTTATGACAAGCTGGGGTATCTTCTTACCACCAAAGCTCCCCCTGTCCCTGGTCCAACTTCCAGCGTCGCGGATAAGGAAATCCGCAAGACTTGGGAGATTGATAGCGCGAAGGCCAAGTGCCTCCTGCTTGCCTCGATGGACAACGAACATCAGAGGAGGCATGAGAATATGGACATGGAGTCCATATTGCTCCATACAAAAGAACTGTATGGAGAGCAATCACGTATCGCAAGATACGAAGCGTCGAAAAAGTTATTTTCGACAAGAATGGCCGTCGGATCATCAGTAGCCGAGCATGTGCTAAAGATGATCGGCTTCATTGAGGAACTCGCTGACCTAGGGATCACATTAGAGAGTGAGCTATATACGGATATAGTTCTCCAGTCCCTTCCTTCCACTTACGCCCAGTTTATACTGAACTTCAACCTACAAGAAAAAGAGGTTGAACTATCAGAGCTCCTCAACATGCTGAGGAGCGCAGAGGGCACCCTACAGAAAGGTAGGGAAACATCCACTTTGTTTGTAGGAGGATCATCTTCTTCTAGGTCCAAGGCGAAAGCCAAGGGAAAGAAGAAGAAGGCCCCCGCCAAACCAAGGGGCGGTGTTGGTAAAGTGGATACGAAGGGAAAAGGCAAAGCAACAAAGATAGCGGGGAAGCTTGTGGATAAGGAAGAATGCTTCTATTGTCATAAGAAAGGACACTGGAAGAATGATTGCAGGGCCTGGAAGGCCAGAACACAGGAATTGAAGCAGGTTGCAGCTTCAGCTTCAGGTGTGTATGTTATTGAAAACTGTCTTTCAATAAACTCTACTTCCTGGGTATTGGATACCGGATCAGGATCTCATATCTGTAATTCTTTGCAGGCGTTGAGAAACCGTAGTGTTTTGAAAGCAGGTGACATGACCCTCAGAGTTGCAAACGGAGCTAGCATGGATGCTAAAGCCGTGGGGGACTATCACCTGGGAATGTCAGATGGACATGTTTTGGTTTTGCGTAATTGCTTTTTTGTACCCAACGCAACTTGTAATATCATTTCTGTATCTTTAGTTTCTAAAGAAGGTTATGAATTTGCGTTTGTAAGTAATGTTGTAAACATTCACCTTAATCAAGTATTGATTGGGTCAGGTACTCTGAGTAATGGTATATACGTGTTAAACCAACCACAGATTTTTAATGTCCAGAATACACACAAAAGAAAGTCTCCAGAAATAAATCAGACTTTCTTATGGCATTGTAGATTGGGTCACATCAATGAGAGAAGGTTGACGAAGTTACATACAGAAGGGTATTTGAATGCGTTCGAATATCAGTCGTATGCCACTTGTCAATCCTGTCTCAAGGGAAAGATGACAAAGACTCCGTTTACTGGACATGGAGTAAGAGCGAGCGAGCTCTTGGGACTCGTACACAGTGACGTGTGCGGTCCAATGTCTACACATGCCCGAAGCGGACATTCTTACTTCATTACTTTTACGGATGACTTCTCAAGGTACGGTTATGTCTTCTTAATGAAACATAAGTCCGAGGCCTTTGGAAAATTCCAGGAGTATAAGAATGAAGTAGAGAAACAGACCGGCAAAAGTATTAAGATTCTAAGATCGGATCGAGGTGGAGAATACTTAAGTGCCGAGTTCCTGGACTATTTAAAAGAGAACGGAATTCTCTCTCAGCTTACTCCTCCTTACACCCCGCAACATAACGGTGTATCGGAGAGACGGAACCGCACCCTATTGGATATGGTGCGGTCCATGATGAGTAACGCTGAGTTGCCGCGATCGTTCTGGGGGTATGCGCTAGAATCAGCTGCATACCTTTTGAACCGAGTTCCGACTAAGACTGTGCCTACCACCCCATATGAAATGTGGAGTGGGAAGAAACCCTATCTTCAATATCTGAAGATCTGGGGATGTCCAGCTTTTGTCAAAAAGCAGCATGCGGACAAACTTGAGGCACGCTCAGTACTGTGCAAGTTTGTGGGATACCCAAAGAACACCAGGGGGTATCTTTTCTACTACGCAGAGGAACAAAAAGTCCTTGTTTCTCGTAATGCCCACTTTCTAGAACACCAGTTCTTGGAAAAGAAAATTAGTGGGAGCGCAGTAGAACTAGAAGAAATTCCAGAACCACAGACTATTACTGAAAGGTTAGTGGAACCAGAGGGTTCAACAGAACAGGACATTCCTACGCCGCTCCGCAGGAGTAGTAGGCAGTCTCATCCGCCCGAGAGATACTGCGGTTTTCTCATAGACGGGGATAGAGAGGATTGCATCATAGATTATGATGAGCCTACTAGCTTCCAGCAGGCCGTTCAGAGCGTTGACTCAGTGAAATGGCTGGATGCAATGCGGACCGAAATGGAGTCCATGTACACCAACAAGGTATGGACGTTGGACATTGCTCCAGACGGGGTAAAACCCGTAGGATGCAAGTGGATCTTCAAAAGGAAGATTGGTGTAGATGGATAGGTTGAGACCTATAAAGCTAGGCTGGTAGCAAAGGGTTTTCGTCAAAGACCTGGCTTGGACTACGACGAAACCTTTTCTCCAGTAGCCATGCTGAAATCCATTCGGATCCTTCTTGCCATTGCTGCCTTCCACGATTATGAGATCTGGCAAATGGACGTAAAGACAGCTTTTCTAAATGGAAATTAGATGAGTGTGTCTATATGGACCAGCCAGAGGGTTTCATTCAGAGTGGGAGCAGCGGAAAGGTGTGCAAGTTGCTTAAGTCCATCTATGGACTAAAGCAGGCATCGCGGAGTTGGAACATCTGCTTTGATGAGACGGTCAAAGAATTTGGCTTTATCAAAAATCCAGATGAACCATGCATCTATAGTAGATTTGTAGCGAGAACTGTAGTATTCCTCGTTTTATACGTGGATGACATTCTCTTAATAGGAAATGACATTCCTATGCTACAATCTGTCAAGGGGTTCTTGTCACACAGGTTCTCCATGAAAGACCTGGGTGATGCCTCATACATTCTGGGTATCCGGATCTACCGTGACAGATCCAAGAGGATATTAGGACTTTCACAGTCCAGGTACATCGACACCATACTGAAGAGGTTCAGTATGGAAGATTCCAAGCGCGGTAACCTACCGGCTTGTCACGGGATCACCCTCTCTAAAGAGATGTCTCCCAAGACTGATTTGGAGAGGGATCGCATGTCTATTATACCCTACGCTTCTGCGGTAGGCTCTATAATGTATGCGATGTTGTGTACCAGACCGGATGTAGCTTATGCACTGAGTGTGGTAAGCCGGTATCAGTCTAACCCAGGGGAGAAACACTGGATAGCGGTAAAGAACATTCTCAAGTACCTGAGAAGGACTAAGGAGATGTTCTTGGTGTATGGCGGAAAAGACCTCCAGATCGAGGCCTTTGCTGACTCCAGCTTCCAGAGTGACAAGGATGATTCCAAGTCCATGTCGGGTTTTGTCTTTACCCTCAATGGAGGGGCGGTGTGTTGGAAGAGTTCCAAACAGGAAACCGTTGCAGACTCGACGATGGAAGCGGAATACATCGCTGCATCTGATGCCGCAAAAGAAGCTGTCTGGATGAGGAAGTTCTTGAAAGAACTTCAGGTGGTTCCGTCCATTGTTGATCCAATACCTCTGTATTGCGACAACAACGGGGCTATAGCTTTAGCGAAGGAACCCAGGTCCCATCAGAAATCCAGGCACATCTTAAGGCGGTATCACCTGATCAGGGAGATCGTAGATCGCCAGGAGATCGAGGTTCGGAGAGTCGCTTCAGAAGACAACACTGCAGATCCATTCACCAAGGCCTTGCCCCAGACTCAGTTCGAGCGGCTGATCGAGATGATAGGTCTTCGATACGCCAGTACATGGCCTTAGTGCAAGTGGGAGATTGTTAGTGTATATGCCCTAGAGGCCATTACTGTATCATACTAGTTTGTATATTACTTAATGGATGCTTGGGATATTCACCTTGTATATACAATCTTGCTCAAAATAGTAGTATGCTACTTGGTTTGTTTCTACTTCAATGTGTACTTGTGTTTATTTCAGTATATCACTTATACACATTAGTAGAGCCCTTAGGATCTTTGCTTGATTACCAGCGTTGTGATGGCAGTCACACTAGTGGGGGCTGGGTAATCTATAAGCACATCCTTATTCAGGTCCCTGGTCGCAGGACTATCGAGACAGGGCATCGATACTCCGGAGTAGACCAGCGCATGCGCTTCTCATCCCAGTGTGGGAGACGGTCTGTCCCACAGCCGTCAGTACGTCGTACTTGAGATAGTATGCGGGTGCTCGTTAGGTTACGGGTACACTGGACAGGACTCGTCGGGAACTGACTAGTTGGTATTATACCTATCGTCAGTTATCAGTTCCCAGGTGACATGAGTACAGCTTAGTCCGCTGACTTGACACTGTCACTTCGCCTCGGGTGTGTTCCCACTGTACTTTGATCACTACCCTACCACGGCTCAATGGAGTCGTGCAAACAGGTGGTAGTTGCGTGCAGTCCCGAAGCACTTGGAGGCAGTGACGGTTAGACAGGATTCGTCTCTCCCGGTATTGGGGGTTGACATCGCGCTGTGTCTAGAAGAGCCATTACACGAGTAGTCCCTGGCCAGGGCAAACGAGATATACTGGTAGGTTTCCAGTGTTATCTCAGGGTGTATTGGGCTTCACTCCGGCACGACTTGTACCGCTATTGGGGGACTGACGTTGACCGCCCCCTAGGCCCGCCATGCGATGTATCAGACGAACAGACCGGACTGTACGGAGAATGTCACGCTCAGGCTCAGTAGGAGTTCAGATGGGTTTCGCCTCGTCGGTCTTCTTGTCGGCATTACCTGGGGACCGTTACGCACAGCTAGTGCCGCTTGCGGTCTGTGGTTAAACCCACTGCCAGCGTAGTGTCGAGTCTTTAGAGTCCCACACAGAAAGCTTTTCGCCTTTAGGCAAAAGAGTAGAGGTCGCATGGTATTGCGACAGGTCGCATGGTTTTGCGACAGGGTTCGGTCACATCCGTGCACTTGTGCACGTACAGTGTCCGGACAGTTTACACTAGCGGGCTTTGGTTTAAGCCAGATCCTAGTGTACCTTATGGGATTGGATTTATCCAGTTTGCATTCGTGTTCCTCGGAACGCGGATGCGGGTGTGTATGCACAGTTGACAGGGAGGCAGAGGCAGCGGATTCTCATTAGGGTTGTTGACAGTTGACCGTTGACATTTTGACTTTATGCTCAACCCTAATGAGAATATGATATGTGATTAACTATTATATTAATTAAGTATTATGGTGATATGGTTGTTGACTTGTTGACTTTTGTTGACTTGTTGACTTTGGTGACTTGTTGACTTTTGTTGACTTGTTGACCGGTTGACTAGGCTTGACTAGTTGACCATCATGATAACCATGGTTATCATTTCATGCCAAAGACTTTTTCTTGCTTTTTCATTTGAGTAAAATGAGTGCATGACATGATAAGGTTATGGTTACTTCAACCATCACATAAGACTTTTGTTGATATGATGAGTTATCATTGCTTTGGATTATGAGAGGGTGAGAGACAAAATACTTGCTCATTCTTTCTTGCTCATTCTCTCTCTTGTTCTTGAGCTCTCCTCTTGCTCTCATCCTCAACCTCTTGCTCCCTCTCTTGATCTATGGTTCTCTTGTCTCATGAGTTGAGAATCAAGAACCATAGATAAAATCCCATTCTAAATCATCTCTACTCATTCTAGTTCACTAGGTTTAGCAAACCAAGTGAACTAGTTTCTTCAAAGAACGAAGAAGGAGCTAAAGGTTGGAGCTTTCAAGTGGATCTATCTTCGGCGTACGGAGACAACGAGAAGGAGCCATCGAACCACCATCGGAGCTTGAAGAGAAGGAGTTCAAGTTTAGGTATAACCATCTTCATCCGAGTAGCTAACTCTCTTTAGCATAGTTTGCTAGTTTTAGTTTAGACAACGATCCCGACCATAGTTTAGTCCATGTTGCCTCTTGCGATAAAAATTCGTTTTTTATACCGTTTCCGCCTCCCCGTAAGAACCGGGGGTCGCAATATGGACTTACACATGTTTCCTAGTGTTGTAAAAATCCGATTTTTCATAACGTTTCCGCCTCCCCGCAAGCACCGGGGTGGGCAACGTGGACTTACAATTTTGGTAGAAACAAACCAGGTAGCATACTTACCATTTCGAGCAAGATTGTTACTATATCTGTGTATATCCCAAGCTTTCATTAAGTAATATACAAACCTGTAGATACAATAATGGCCTCTAGGGCATATATCACTAACAAAGGCAGCCCTCTGGGCCCTCGTAGTCTTCGGCGGCATAGTGGTATAAGAAACAGGATTTGATAGGAATATTGCAATCGAATCAAAGGATATATGGAATCAAGGAAGGAATTACAAGCAATTATATATCCTAAGGTCACTTAGGCGGAGTACCGTATCGTGAGTATGCCCAGGAACATACACACGCAACGTCACTCTGCTTAAGTCACCTACTCCATCATACCAAGGGTCATCCTACACTTAGAAAAGTAAAACCTAACGTTCTGATACCAACTTTGTCACGACCCGAATGTGTATAATGTGACTGGCACTTAAATCACGCAACGTCTAGAAGCGTAATGTAATCTAAGTAAGCCAATGCCTAGAAATCTAAACTGTTTAATGAAATGGAGTGAAGAAATACTTGTTTAAAAAGGTGATTTTAATAAAATAAAGTCATTTAAAAGGATCAAGTTTTCCCGAAAATTTCGGCAGAGTTTCCTTTGTAAAATCTGGCCTATACGGGTACAAAACATGAATAAGTATAAGCAATAATAAAAAAGCATCCCTAAGCGGGAGCTGGCTCTTCGCCGAATGGCGAAACACAACCACACACAAGATACATCAAAATTGTGTGAAATATGCATCTAAAAGTAAGAAATAAGAAAGCACCAAGTCGGCTCACATTAGCTCGACACCAGATAACAAAATATACAAATCTCACTGTCCAGTCTCTAGGTCACATATACAAATGGTCGATGGAGTGTACTAGATACAAGATAAATATACATGGTGAGAACAAAAGAATATCCTCACAAAACCTACCTACTAGCACAGTTCTCGAGTCGAAGCAAAGGAAGTAGTGCGCCCGCCGCTACTATGCTGACGGGACGGACCTGCAAGACACTGTGGCACAACGGGGGTGAGTTGCAAACTCGTGAGTAGTAAGCAACATCTAAAAGGATATCGCAAGCATGCACGCAAAATGCATCACAACCTATGTATACAACAATGATGCCACGCACTATATGAATGAGACATGAATGAATGATCAAGCACGAAATCTGGATATATATCTGGTATGAGAAATATCTGGGTTCTTATCTTAGTAAAACTTTTGTATAATAAAACCGGGGTATCATCAAATGAAATCGACAGAAAACCGTTTCAAATATCGACACAATATATACATATATATATATATATATATATATATATCGGTAGCCGTCTCTCAGATCGGCCCTCAAATCTGTCAAATCACACGACTCCGGTCGGTATCCTCCGGATGACCGCCGGGTTAATAATCACTGGTAGGTAGTGCTCCTGTGCCAGGCTCAACGTCTCACTATACGACCCTCTTGCCCTGGGGTACCTTACCAGGTCTGTTATTTATATGTATGCCCTAGAGGCCATTACTGTACATAGGATGTATATTGTAGTGGATGCTGGGACATATATAGGGAGGACTTTCTTGCTCGACATGATAGTATGCTATCTGGTTACTCTTTACCTTAACGTGTACATTGATTGTCTCTCTGTTACATGTTGGTAAAGCCCTTAGGATATGTACTTGACTACCTGGACTATGATGCGGATCATACTAGTGGGGACATGGTAGTCCATAAGTACATCCTTCAAGGTCCCTAGTCGTGGGTGTATCGAGACAGGGCATCGATATACCAGAGTAGACTAGCGTATACCTTCTCGACCCATACAGATGGGCGATGGAAGATCCCATATCCATTGGTGTTTGACATCAGATATGATATACGGGTGCTCAGTGGAGACTGGGTACACTGGACGGACTCGCCGAGAACTCCCAGATGGTATTATACCTTACGTCAGATGGCAGTTCTCTGGTGACACTGGTACAGAGTAGTCTGTTGACCCGAGATCGTCATAGAGTCTTGTGTGGTTCCCACTGTGCTTGATTTCCATCTTACCACGTCCAAGAGGGCGTGAAAAACGGTGGTTTTTGGGTACAGTCCCGAATCACATGGAGGCAACGAGCGATAGGAGGGGATTCGTCTCTCCCGGTATAGGGAGTTGATGTTGCGCTGTGTTCGATTGGCTATAACAGGAAATCCCTGGCCAGGGTTGCTGAGATTTACTGGTAAGTGTTACCAGTAGTTTCTCGAATTGTTATAGACCTCATATCGACACGACTTATCGAACTATTGGGGTCTGACGTTTACCACCCCTAGGCGAGATATGCGACATATCAGACGAACAGACCGAACTGTACGGTAAGTGTTACTGGTTGGATTCACAGGAGTGTGAGCGGGCTTGCTCGTCGTTCTTCTGATCGCTCAATACCCGGGTGGCCGTTACGTTTAGCAGAACGCTTGCGGCTTGTGGGTGTTTGATATGATCATCACCTACTGCCGGCGTATTGACGAGTCTTTAGAGTCCTACACAGAGGTTTCCTGGCTCAAGCAAAACGAAATAGGAGCGCATATGAGATATGTGCGGGACCGAGAATAATGCGTGTATGTGATACCGTATTCTATTCTCGCGATGAATGTATCGATTGGTTGTATGCGATATAACCTAGTTATCGAATCAAGTATTGATTCGATAAGCCGATACATAGGATACTAGTCGGTTATATGCGATATGACCGGATCGTTAAATCAAGTGTTGATTTAATGATTTAATGTATAATTATATATTTGATATATTACTTTGCATTAACTAGTATTGGTTCACTTTAAAGGATTTTCTCACTTGGATGTACAAGTTGTATATGTGATATACTTTTTGTGCAAATGATTGTATCATGTTTGATGATACATGTTTACTTGGTTAAGTGTAAAGAATTAAACCATGGTTAAACTTATGATTAGGGTTTTGCTTTATTTTTCATTTATTTGTCTATTTATTCTTTTTTGAAAATAATAAGCATAAAGGAAAATGGTGGCTTAATTTGTTTTCTAGTTAAAGCTTCATGAAGCTTTGACCAAGTGACCATTTTGTCTCCATGCTTAACCCTAACCATTCCACTTAACCCTAGTCTATTCTCTACACTTGACCATGGTTACATTATGATAAGTATTCATTTTATTTCCTTTTTGTAAAATACTCATCATATTATTCATCATCTTCTTCTTCTTCTTCACTTGAAGAAAAGCTTGCCTCATCAATGGTGATTGATGAAATAGAGTGAGAAATCCAAATCTAAAGTGAACCCACCTCCTATTTCTTCATCCTCTACCTCTTGCCAAGTAGTAGAGTGTGTTTTCTTCACGAGTTTCATGACTTGGTGAAGTGGGAGCTTGATCTTGTGATGCCTCGACGTAGATCATCTTCGGCACGAAGCCGACGACCTTGCCCGCCCATTTCTCCGATGAAGCCGACGCTTGAGCCCGGGATTTCATTTGGACAGCGGAGAGGACTTCATTACGGAGCCGTGGAGGTGGAGGACCGGATCTACAAAGGTTGTATTTCCGTTCTTTATTAGTAAAGTTTTTTACTAGTTATTGTTATCGCCTAAACTTCTAGCCAACGATCAGTATTAGGGTTTCTCGGCACCGTAATTTTTGAAATTGGCATGGTTGATGCCTTGAGAGACCTCTTGAGAGTGCCTAGGAAAACTACAGTGGTATCAGAGCCTAGCTAGAGCCTTAGGCGATCGTAGACGGAGTTAGAAATCCGATCGAACCGAAACCGTAACCCTAATATTGCTCTCTGTACATTTTTGAAAATCTTGGATTTTTTAGAATTAAAAATATGCAGAAAACTCAGTAGAAGATTCTAAGAATTACTGTATAAAACGGGGCCCCTGAATCCATAAAAGCGCGGCGGAACCGCGGCATTAGCATGCTAATGCGGCGGTTCTGCGGCCCTTTTGTCTCTTCTTGCAATCAATTTTGCACAGTAATTCCTAGTTTGCAGTGCTGGTTTTCCTGGGAATTTTTAATGTTTTTTCAAGAGTTGAATTTTCTGGGTTGTATTGGGGACTCGGTGTATCGATCGGATTGTCTAATTTTGTCATTGTGTTTTTCCGGGTATTTTTAGAATATGTTAAAAAGTTCGACCGGATATAAATACCCACTTTTTCCCCTGCCGGAAAATTTCCAATTGTTGGATTTTTCCGTGGTTTAAAGACGTTCTAAGTAGTGCAAGTAACGCGATGGACCCTCTAGAAGACAACAAACCTTAACTCGATTATGTGACCGTCTTGAACTGCCCTTTGAACATTCGGGTTTGGGGCAGTACGGCGTGCCACATGTGAGGCGTTGGCTTGACCCTTCTACGGCTGGACCGTTGGTACTGAGGCACGAACTGAATGTTTTTAGACTTGTTTCATGTGTTGATCTGTTTCGGTAAAACTTGGGTGTTCGATTATTCGATCGGAAAGTTTAACATTTTCTATCTTATTCGGAATGTGATACAACAATTGGAATTCACACATAGTTATGAGATAACTGAATGAATGTTATAAATCTAGCGGTTTAGTCTCACTTGATCGGTTGCCACGGAATTTTGATGTGATCAAAAGTCCGTCGCAATCACGTAGCGTACGTGGATACTCGCCGGGTAAACTTAATAGACAGCCTCACTCCATAGCCCCGACCAAGTGACTGTAGGAGAACCCCGTCGCCGAAAGCATCCGTTCGGGTGCTCCCGGTAGCGGTGTTCCGCCTTGGTGCACTTCATCGACGGCGTCGGGGGTTCGGCCGCCTACTAAAGTTTGCGACGAGCATTCGATCAGGATGTCGGGAATCTTGTTGAATTGCCCGACTTGATGTTGAAAAGAGTTTTCGATTTTGAGACTAAAATGCGGGGTTTATAATTGTTAGGCATGCGATGTCTAAGTAATTCATTTGGTCAGGCATGCGATGTCTGATGTGGTTGCGGATTCCAACTGTTGTAGTTTTACACTTTCTCTTCTGTGACCGTAAGTGTAATATGTGATATCGCTGGTTTCTTTGCTATATGTCAACGACAATTTGGATGGACATATTTACTTACGTTGATGACATGTGATGTTATGTGTTGCTCGATATGTTATATTGGATCGTCGTGTTTGAATAGCCGGGGATTTTTATGTGAGATGAGTGTTTTTCATTTTCATTCATGTAAAAACTTGCATGTAATATTCTTTTATTGGGGCACTTCCAGGTTGCAGAAGTTGTCACCTTTTGTATATTATTTACTTTTCCGCACTAGGATAGACCCAAGGAGGAGGGCACAAGTAACCGGGTTCTGGAGTCCAGTGGGAGACCAACTCGAGGAGTCGAGTCCGGGTCTCCTAACTCTAGAATTGGTAGGGTTGCTTGCCGCTCTCGTAGGGGTCTAGGGGTGTTGGTTTGGCTATTCATCGCGACCGTGGAATCCGTGTTTTATACTGGCTCGTATTGAAAACACGGACGTCCTAGTATATCCAATATTTCATATGATTCTTCTGCTGCTATATCTGTGATGTGATCATGTGATGTTCTGTGATAGATACAGTATATAGTATATATGATATATTATATAGGCGTTACTTATGTTTTACACCCGGGCTAGCCCTGCCCCGCTCTGCCGTTAGTTACCTAACCTAACGGTGAATGAGGGGACATCGAGGCGAATGCGGATGGCATAAGTGTACGTCGTATTTATCTGTGATGTTTAGGTACTTAAATGATGGGACTTCATTAATGTGATTAATGAAATAAAAGAAACCTAAGATGTTGTAGAATCGAATTTCAAAAATAAAACAGGTAGCTACAGTTCTTGCTTTGCACAGAGGTATATGTGATATATCCTGCACCTTATTCGATGAGGAAAGGACCGAGATCCCTTCACCGGGAGTGACTCCTTTAGCAATAACTGGCAGATGCTACACACTCGGTTTGTCTTTTGATTGCTTTTAAGAGTTTTTTGCTTTGCATAGTGATATATATGATATATCCCGCACCTTATTCGATGAGGAAAGGACCGACGATCCCTTCACCGGGAGTGACTCCTTTAGCAAAACTAGAAAAGCCTCAAAAGCACTCCATTTTTAAAATCATTTGATTCTACAACGATATCAAGTTCATTACACAATAGGTTTTCAGAAAAACCTGTCGTAGCCCTCCGTCATTTCAGATAAGTTGTATATAGTATTCGTGCTGCATTTGTTGGCTTTCGTCAAGGTGCAGTGTGCGGTAGCTATATGCTGCTTATCTGCCAGCATACGATGCGATTGGATTAGGGTAGTCGTGCGGCTTTGTTGGCTTTCGTCAAGGGTCGTGCGGGTGGGTTTAATTCAATCAAGAAATGTACGGGTTGAACTTGACTAGCGGGCTATGGTTTGTTGGCTTTCGTCAAGGTCATAGCACGTTAGGGGCAAAATATTATCGGGAATTTCAAGTGTTGAAATTTGCAATGAGATTGCATACCTTCTATGAGATAGTTGGATCCCGATACCCGCTGCGAGTAAGAGTTACTCCTGGGAGAGTTTTACACATTACAATTAGCCGATCAAGTAGGTGTCTAGAAAGGTGTTAACGAGGTTACGCCTCTGGGAAAACGAGGTTTACACTAATTAGGTTCGCGCGAAAGCACGGGGGACCTCCCTCAAAGTACCGACACTGGCCTGGATGAAAGATTGGCGAACTTGTAGTGTGTAATTAATCCCGGCTAGTCTTTCCTTTTAGGGTTTGAAGGAAGATTTGATAAAAAGCAGTGGGAGCCATCCTGATTAGATAAAATAATAACCAATCTATTCTTGCAAGAGCGCACGCTGAGTGTTTTCTTCTCTCTCTCTCTCTCCTGGTAGCGACCATATCACGCCTTAATCAAGATAATAATACGGATTATTGACCGAACCCGCTTGTTATACTGAGCTGGGGAACGTTGGTCCCGCTCCAACTTATAATTGTTATAAGATAGAGCAGGAAATTGGGGAATACCAGATTTCCCGTGCCGCCCAAACGAAGAGAGTGCATGCTGATGCATCATCTTCGGATGTGTTCATTTCAAAGAACTGTTTCTCAGTATCCTTTACGTCCTGGGTATGAGATACCGGATCAGGATCCCAGAAATGTAATCTATTACATAGGGCTACAGAAAGGTAGAGAACTGAGAACGGGTGATAAGTTTCATGAGGCAGAAAACGGGGCAAGTGTTGCAGCCAATTCTGTTGGTCACTGTCACCCTGTATTACCAATACATTGATTCTGAACGAATGTTATTAGATACCGAAACTGATATACAAAATCATATCACTCTCTTTATTAGTAAAGAAATGATAGAATTTTGTATTGTTGGATAATGTTTTGAACATTTCCTATATCAAAAGTTGATCGGTTCAGGCACGTTATCTAAAAGCGTTGATGTTCTAAATCAAACTACAGTTCTTAGTATATGGATCACACACAAGAGGAAGAGTTCAGAAATGAACGAATCCTTCTTGAGGTATTGTAGACTAGGTCATATAAATGCGACCCGACTAGCTGAAGTTACATATAGATGCATATTTAAATCAGTTTGAATTTACATCTTGTGAAACTTACCAGTCATGTCACAGAGATAAGATGACCAAAGCTCTGTTTATTGGAAACAGAGAAAGAGTTAGTGAACTCTTGGGATGATACATATTGGTCCCCTGTCTACACATGCCAGGACTGGTTTTTTATACTTCATTACGTTCTCTGATAATGTCTCAAGATTCAGTCATATGTTCCTGTTGAAACATGAGTCCGAACCTTTTGAGATATTCACAGAATATAAGTTAGAAGTAGAGAACCAATACGGGTATAAGTATTATGTCCTTTGATGAGATCAGGGAGGAGAATACTTGAGCACGGAATTCCTGGACAATTCTAAAGGAGAATGAGATTCTCTCTCAGCATTACTCCTCCGTATACACCATAGCACGATGGTATATCGGGGCGGAGCAATCACACCCTATATGATAAGGTGTGCTCTATGATGAGTACTACTGAGTTGCCTATTTCCTTTTTGGGAGTTATGCACTTATGAAGTTGCATACCTATTGAATAGGGTTCGAATCAAATCAGTTGCCTACCACTTCATATGTGATATGGAAAGGGAAGAGCCCATGTCTTAAACTAGTTAAGATTTGGGATTGACCGGCCTATGTCTAAAAAGCAAAATCCGGACAAGCTCAAGGCATGGTCTGTTATGTAGAACTGGAAATGTTCCAGCCATACAAATTGCAGCTGATGATTTGATAGAACCAAAGGATTCAGTAGATTCCAACGAACCTCAGCCTCTCCGCCGATCTAGTAGGGTTCCTCACCCACCTGATAGATACTTTGGTTCCTCTATGACAGTGGGAGCGAGGAGTGCATCATGAGATGATGACCCAACTAGTTTCAAGCTGGCCATCAGGAGTAAGACTCTGTCAGAATGGCTGGATGCTTAGTGATCTGAGATGGAATCCATCTACACCAGCAAAGTATGGACTTTGGCTGCTATATCTGAAGGGTTAAATCCCCATCAGGAGCAAGTAAATCTTGAGAAGATTACTTGGTGTAGATGGAAAAGTTGAGACTTTCAAAGCTAGACTTGTTAAAGATTTTCGTCATCGACCAGGCATGGATAATGATGAAACCTTTTCAAGTAGCTATGCTTAAGTCCATCCAGATCCTACTTGCCACGGCTACGTACCATGACTACGATATCTGGCGGTTGGGTGCCATGACTGCTTTTCTAAATGAAGTTTTAGAAGAGAACGTCTATAAGTACACAGCCAGAGGGCTTCGTAGACAGTGGGAGCAGCGGAAACGTGTACAAGATGCTTTATAGGATAAAGCAGGTATCGCGGAGTTGGAACATCTGTTTTGATGGATTAGTCAAAGAAGTTGACATCATCAAAATGGTAGATGAACCTTGTATAAACAAAAAGGTAGTAGGGAGTATGGTGACGATCCTCGTAGAGTACGTGGATGACATACTCTTGATAGGGAAGGAGTTTCCTATGCTACGCTCGGTCGATCTCCGCTTATCACATGGATTCTCCATATAGGATCAAACTGATACCTCCTAAATCCTGGATTTTGGATCTATGAGATAGATCTAATTGGATATTAGGATACTCACTAGTTGTAGTGAGATGGTATCAATCGATCCTGGGGAAAATCACTGGAAGTGTTCCAGGGTGATAAAGACGACTGAATGTCAGTCACAGGCATTGTCTTTACCCTCAGTAAAGGGACGGTATGTTGGAAGAGTTCCAAGCTACATACCGTGGCATACTAGACGATAAAGGCTGGATACATCGCTACTTAAGATGCTACCAAAGAGGCTGTTTGGGTGTATATTGGTTCATGAGATGAACTACGTTCCTACCATTGTGAGACAATGGAGTTGTGGCTTATGCCAAGGAACGCAGGTCCCATCAGTGATCCAGACATATTCTAAGGCAGTATCACCTGATCAAGGAGATGGTTGATCTCTAAGGGATCGAGGCAAGGAGAGTAGACTCAGAGGACAACATGGCGGATCCACTCGCGAAGGCCTATTCCCAGAGAGAGACTTTTATGGGATGGTTGAGTATGAGATACTACAACTACTGCTATCAGATGGCCCTAGTGCAAGTGGGAGATTGTTAGTTATATGTATGCCCTAGAGGCCATTACTGTATATAGGATGTATATTGTAGTGGATGCTGGGACATATATAGGGAGGACTTTCTTGCTCGACATGATAGTATGCTATCTGGTTACTCTTTACCTTAACGTGTACATTGATTATCTCTCTGTTACATGTTGGTAAAGCCCTTAGGATATGTACTTGACTACCTGGACTATGATGCGGATCATACTAGTGGGGACATGGTAGTCCATAAGTACATCCTTCAAGGTCCCTAGTCGTTGGTGTATCGAGACGGGGCATCGATATACCAGAGTAGACTAGCGTATACCTTCTCGACCCATACAGATGGGCGATGGAAGATCCCATATCCATTGGTGTTTGACATCAGAGATGATATACGGGTGCTCAGTGGAGACTGGGTACACTGGACGGACTCGCCGAGAACTCCCAGATGGTATTATACCTTACGTCAGATGGCAGTTCTCTGGTGACACTGGTACAGAGTAGTCTGTTGACCCGAGATCGTCATAGAGTCTTGTGTGGTTCCCACTGTGCTTTGATTTCCATCTTACCACGTCCAAGAGGGCGTGCAAAACGGTGGTTTTTGGGTACAGTCCCGAATCACATGGAGGCAATGAGCGATAGGAGGGGATTCGTCTCTCCCGGTATAGGGAGTTGATGTTGCGCTGTGTTCGATTGGCTATAACAGGAAATCCCTGGCCAGGGTTGCTGAGATTTACTGGTAAGTGTTACCAGTAGTTTCTCGAATTGTTATAGACCTCATATCGACACGACTTATCGAACTATTGGGGTCTGACGTTTACCACCCCTAGGCGAGATATGTAACATATCAGACGAACAGACCGAACTGTACGGTAAGTGTTACTGGTTGGATTCACAGGAGTGTGAGCGGGCTTGCTCGTCGTTCTTCTGATCGCTCAATACCCGGGTGGCCGTTACGTTTAGCAGAACGCTTGCGGCTTGTGGGTGTTTGATATGATCATCACCTGCTGCCGGCGTATTGACGAGTCTTTAGAGTCCTACACAGAGGTTTCCTGGCTCAAGCAAAACGAAATAGGAGCACATATGAGATATGTGCGGGACCGAGAATAATGCGTGTATGTGATACCGTATTCTATTCTCGCGATGAATGTATCGATTGGTTGTATGCGATATAACCTAGTTATCGAATCAAGTATTGATTCGATAAGCCGATACATAGGATACTAGTCGGTTATATGCGATATGACCGGATCGTTAAATCAAGTGTTGATTTAATGATTTTATGTATAATTATACATTTGATATATTACTTTGCATTAACTAGTATTGGTTCACTTTAAAGGATTTTCTCACTTGGATGTACAAGTTGTATATGTGATATACTTTTTGTGCAAATGATTGTATCATGTTTGATGATACATGTTTACTTGGTTAAGTGTAAAGAATTAAACCATGGTTAAACTTATGATTAGGGTTTTGTTTTATTTTTCATTTATTTGTCTATTTATTCTTTTTTGAAAATAATAAGCATAAAGGAAAATGGTGGCTTAATTTGTTTTCTAGTTAAAGCTTCATGAAGCTTTGACCAAGTGACCATTTTGTCTCCATGCTTAACCCTAACCATTCCACTTAACCCTAGTCTATTCTCTACACTTGACCATGGTTACATTATGATAAGTATTCATTTTATTTCCTTTTTGTAAAATACTCATCATATTATTCATCTTCTTCTTCTTCTTCACTTGAAGAAAAGCTTGCCTCATCAATGGTGATTGATGAAATAGAGTGAGAAATCCAAATCTAAAGTGAACCCACCTCCTATTTCTTCATCCTCTACCTCTTGCCAAGTAGTAGAGTGTGTTTTCTTCACGAGTTTCATGACTTGGTGAAGTGGGAGCTAGATCTTGTGATGCCTCGACGTAGATCATCTTCGGCATGAAGCCGACGACCTTGCCTGCCCATTTCTCCGATGAAGCCGACGCTTGAGCCCGGGATTTCATTTGGACAGCGGAGAGGACTTCATTACGGAGCCGTGGAGGTGGAGGACCGGATCTACAAAGGTTGTATTTCCGTTCTTTATTAGTAAAGTTGTTTACTAGTTATTGTTATCGCCTAAACTTCTAGCCAACGATCCGTATTAGGATTTCTCGGCACCGTAATTTTTGAAATTGGCATGGTTGATGCCTTGAGAGACCTCTTGAGAGTGCCTAGGAAAACTACAAGGTCCACAATGTACCCGTAGACGGCGTCTCTCTCCTCGAATCGGGTATATGTACACATGTAGCTCAAGAACTGAGAAATCTCATTATGGACGCCACACACATCATATCGCGAGAAAACCGCACTTTCTATTTTGAAATGATAATAAGTTTATAAATTCCATTGCGGTTTTCCCCAAATACAGAAATCTCATGAATACGGAAATCTGTAAGAAAATCATAATATATGAATATGTGGGTAACTATAAATGTCCATGATATCAACATGATGCAATGTGATATATGACTAGAAGACTATATATAAATGATGATGCAATGAAGCATATGACTAGAAAACTACATTTCATTCATGATGCAAATCCACAGATACCGATTATTAAGCAAGTTCTAAGGTGTATCGTGACATAGCAATTACCAATGGCGTGTGTGTTTGCATAAAATAGTGCACGTGCGACATAAACCATTAGTAATAGTGCAAGTGTCCTAGGCTATAATTGTTGGGTTACGGCAGCGCCCCGGCCATCAAACCGTGGACAAATACGGAACAAAAAATTTCTAAACTGGAGCTACCATGACCCGATACCCAGATCTACCCTAAACCCTATACTAGCAAGCATATATAAAGAAATTAGAATGGTTATACCGAGTTGATCCGTGTCCTTCGGTCTTCAACCATCTTCCTAAGCACCTGGTGGTCGTCTAGATCGAGTTTAGTTGCCGGTCTTCCTCCATCTACGATGATCCACCTGAGGGAAACAGCGCAAGCTTCAGCCTCGCCAAACGAGGCAACCGACGCTCCAAGGTTGCTAGCAATGGAGAGTGGAGGTGTAGGAATGTGTCACTATAATTTTTCTCTCGTCACAATACTCAAGAGAGCAACACAAGAAGATGAAGGAGGTGAGGAAACATGTGGCATGAGCAACTCAAGAAATGGCTAAGTGTTAAAGTGAGTAGTGAATGCAAGCAAGCAAGTGAAGAAAAAGAAATGACCAAGCCTACCCAAAAGCTAGTGGCTGCCTCCTCTCTCTTTCTCTCTCATGCAATGAAAAAAAATATCTCATCTCAATTTGTAGTAAACAATTCCAATGCCTATACCTCTCTACATGCCTTAAGCCCATGCTCATGCCAACTCACCCCTCCACCTCATTTCCATAATTGATTTTCTAAAAAGAAAATCAATAATGAGGTGGCCATCTTCTAGAAGCTATTCCGTATAAATACGGAATACTTCCCTTATACGTATCGAAATACATATACGCGTATTCGTACAAAAATACAAATAGCCAGGAGAGAAAATGAATAGTGAATACTAGAACACATATATATAAATACATATATATATAAATTATTAAATCAAAACCTGATTTAATAATCCGGCTTAATCCTAAGCCGCTAGTATTATCAACCGTCCGATTAAAGTCGGTCCAGCCTATACATATATTTAATCGGACTCTTGTATATACCAACATACGTCATCTACACCATATCGCCTGAACTGTGAAACCCCTCTATGTGGGACTCTAAAGACTCGTCAATACGATGGAAGTGGGTTTAACCACAAGCACGTCAGCGGCACTAGAGGTACATAACGGCTACCCAGGTATTGAGCGAAAGGAAGGCCGATGAGCAAACTCATCCAAACCCCTACTGATCCTGACAGTGACAATATTCGTACAGTAGGATTTGTTCGTCTAAGAGTATCGCATATCGAGTCTAGTGGGGTGGATAAAGTTAGACCCCTAATAACGCGATAATTCGTGTCGGTATGAAACCCATCACCACTTGAGAAACTACTGATCCTAGATCTGTAATTCTCGACTACCTTGGCCAAGGATTTCTGGTGATGGCCACCCATGCACTGCGCGACATCAACCCCCAATACCGGGAGAGACGAATCCCCGACAATCCGCTCACTGCCTCTATGTGACTCGGGACTGTACCCAACTAAAACCTGTTTGCACGACTCTTTTGAGCCGTGGTAGGGTAGTAATCAAAGCACAGTGGGAACTCATACGAGACAAATGACAATCTCAGGTCGACATACTAAACTGTACACATGTCACTTGTGAGCTTCTATCTGATAATAGGTATAGTACCAACTAGCAGGCTCCCGACGAGTCCGTCCAGTGTACTCATAACCCAATGAGCACATGTATACTATCTTAGGTGAACAAACTAACAACAATGGCTTGTGAGACCTTGTCGCTGCCCCTCGTCAGGGTCTCAATCAGTATACACCAGTCTACACTGAAGTATCGATGCCCAGTCTCGATACTCCCACGACTAGGGACTTTAAGGATGTGCTTACAGACCCACAGCTCCTACATATATGATCGCCATCATAATGCTGGTAGTCAAGCAAGAATCCTATGGGCTCTATTAACATGTAATAGTGATGATAAAGACAAACCAGATAGCATACTATCATCTCGAGTAAGACTGTTCTACCGGTATAGGTCCTTCCTCAATCATCATAATCACCTACCTGTGATTACGATAATTGCCTTAAGGGCACTATAGCCAACAATCTCCCACTTGCACTTAAGGCCAATTATTGCGATCTCGCATACTCACAGCTCGTGTGATACCGAACACCCAACTTCTCTACTAAGCAGTTTTGCAAAGCTCGTTTGCGAAACTATTGTGTTCGAGAAATAGCCTCGGTGAGTAGATCCGCTCCAGTGTTTCTATCTTTATCTCTCTATATCTCAACTTCGCGGAGAATAACCATCTCCCGAAATGAGCAATACATTGTCTTAGAATTTGTCTGGATATTTGATGGGACCCAGTTCACAAATGAACTCCAAATCCAGCAAACTTTTTAGACTGTATCATCCACTGAATTTAATTAGTATCCGCTTGGACCACCTGTACAACATACTATCCCTCAGAAGAGGGAAAAACTATAACTTAGAAAGCTACTCTGTCATCCAGGTCACCTTACAAGCCTGAAATGATAACTGTCTCCTGAAGGAGGCTGTTGTTACCATATCCCTAGAACATTCATTTATGTTCATAAACTACTTCCCTACATTTCTCCAGGATTGGATTAATATATGTTTATTGCAGCTAGTGCAAAAACAACACCTGTTGTGGTACTTGACATTTCATGATTGACTCAATTGTCTAAGCAGGTGATATGCCAATCATGCACATCCCTCTCCTCTTTAGTCTGCAAGACACATTTAGAAAGGGTGACTCCATCACCTGCAGGTACACCACCATGCCAGGAATCGTCCATTCTAAAACACCTGTAGAATAGTGTCAAAGTACCTAGATTAAGAAACTATCCAAATCTAGATCTAAAACCATAGATCTAGTTACCAGAATGCCTGATATAATATCCATATCCTTTGTGGAGAAACAACTGTGTAACAACCACGGTATAACCGATCGTAGTATAGGAATTTCACTTCCTATAAAGTGCATATCATCCAAATACCAGAACATTACACCCTACTACCTTCTTACCAGATCCATCTCCTATTCTGATGAAGTCAAAACCTATGACTGTCACATCAATAATAGACGATCTATTTCCGTTATACCGGCTTTAGTCTATAAATAGACATAAGCTACTTGCCCACTATGCTTTTGCTGCTCTCACTGACTACAACAACCCTCTGGAAGAGTCATATACATGTGCACTTCTAAAGCTAGTTTAGAACGACGTTATACTCATCCTCCTGCCAGGTCTTATAGTCTGGAACAGCAGCAATGGTAAGTCTGGGTAAGAAAGAACCTCCCTGTCACCGTCTCTAAGAAGACCGAAGTACCTTTCGGGTGCCTGAGGTTTACCCACCAAATCTGCGAAGTGGCTAATCGAATTTCAAATCCAATTGAATCCTCGGGTTCTATTAAATCTTCAGTGATCATTTGTGGTTCTGAAATCACTTCCAGTTCTACCATACTCCCACTTTTGTTTTCTGGAAAAAATCCATTTTACTAAAACTGTGGCGAGTAAAGAACAATATCGCTATTGATCTTCCTGATGGTAGAAAGTTAACCCTCGTCAAAGCCCGGGATAACCCACAAACTGCCATTACTGAAACGTGTCTCGAGTTTATCCGGATTCTGGTTTTAAGTATCAACCGGACAACTCCTTACACCTTAACATCGTTAAGATATAAATTGATTCTATATATATCCAATATAGAAACAAAAGAACTAATTTAATTGGAACCAGATTCAAAATCATGCAGCTGTCTCCAGTGCATATCAACCAAATGGAAAGAGGCCAATTAGCATTACTCATCTAGGAGCGCATCCATATATGAGTAACCTGAAAGAGAAACAAGTTCTTAAAACCATTACCATCAACGGAATACCAAACACAAGTATCTACATCTTCGACTACCTCGAAAAATCCTGATACTTCCAACAAATGGTTCTCTACTTTATTCTTATACCTATAACTTCTCAATATCTGGACCTTGTATTTCAACGCAATGATTGTCTAGAACTGGAGAAGTCATGAGTAACAGAATATAGTATGAGTACCAACCCCTTTGTCTTAATGGACACTGGTTGATCAGTCGAAAATATTGCATTCTTAACACGGCAATTTCCCTATCATTTGCACTCATCTAGAAGTGTTCGGCATTCATATTTCACATATTAGCAAATCAGTCGTTAAATATCAGATTGCATGTGTTAGATTCTAAAACCGACATTTCTAAGGAAATTGACCGCATTTCATGGCATCGCATCATCTCTGTATTTGCGCAACACTTGTCTCGAGATTTGTGCAGGAAATTGCAGGAGCAAAGTCAAAAGAAGCTGATAAAAAATACACCAACTCCATGTTTTCAGATCTGGTAGCAATTCAGAAGGAAATATACAAATAATCATATCAAAGAAAAGCCCACAAGTCAGCCCAAATCATCACCAGAAGTTGCAAGCCCTGAAGCCTCTAAAGCGCCGCGGAACCGCGGCGGGAGCGCGCTTGCGCCGCGGTTCCGCGGCGGTTTGGTCAGATCATCATTCCAATTTTGGTGCATAATTCTTCTCTCGGTGGCTAAACCTCATTTTGACACGTCAAATTCCAGAATTCTCCAGAGTCTTCTGCCAGATTAGCAAAAGATGATTAATTAAGCTAATCCTAATTAAGCTCCTAACTAACCTCTTCTAGAAACTCCCTCCTAACTAATCACATCTAGAAGCTTCTCCTCAACAACCTTTTGGAGGGAAATTCAAATTTCATCTAACAAACTTTTGGAGGGAAACTTAAAATTCAAATCCTAGATCTAGGGTTTTGATGGCTATAAATAGGAACCTAGATCTAAGGGTTAAGGGATGATCTTTAGTGGATCTTTAGTTCATTAATCCATTCATTCCCTCTTACATCATCTTCTTCCACAAGTCTAGTGACAAGACTTGTGCGAAACCCTAACCCTAATTCCACTCCAAATTCAAGATCTTGAGTACCAAATCAAGCGAGAAGCCTTCAACCTTTTAGGAGCCGAGCCGATCTTCAATCGGGCAAGTGATCCAAGCCGATCCGCGACTCAAGGAGACGAGCGAAGCCAAATCGACGATCGAGTTCTTCCTCTTGTAGTTCTTGAGCGAATGTAATGAAATTGTTGATATAAATAAAAGGTGAAATTCTTTAATCTTGCTTTCTTTTAATTCTTGCATCATGATTAGATCTCAATTTATGATTGTAGTTCTTGTGATGATGTTTGAGTAAAACTCCGCTCGTTAAGAGGTCGAAATGATCAATAGAATGATGATGTAACAAATCTTAATACGATTCTTAAGTCCTACGAGCTTTGTAAACCCTAGCAAGTTCAAGAATCGATGACCTAGTTTCGTTGCGATGCTTTCTTGCTTGTGATCGCTCGAAATTAGGGATCTACGATCGTTTCTTGAATTTACTAGAGGCTAGAATGTGAATGATATCGACGAAAGAATAAGGGATAAGATGAAACCCTAGTTTCATAAGAAATCCCTAATTCTCGATCGACCATCATCGATCTAGTATCAATTCATCGAAGGATAAGAATACGTAATTGTAAGATTACATCACATCTATAGATCCGATCGATTCCTACGAGCCTCATTTCGATTCTTGATATTTGGGTTGGAAAAATCATCAAACTATCAATTCTTGATTCTATCTTTTTCTTGTTATTAGATCTATATTTTCTAATTCTTGAACTTCAAATATAAATCATGGATTGTTTGTTTTCTTTTCATTAAAGTTTCAATTCATCTAATTCAAAAGACGAACTATTACACTGTCCCTGTGGACGATCCGCACTCACTTACAATCTACATCCGACACCGTAGTTGATTGCGGTCAAATAATTTTTGGTTGTGATTTCTTTACAATTTCCCAATTACACAATCCGAAATCTCTTTTACAATCAAATGGCGCCGTTGCCGGGGATAGTGCGCTAATTGTTCGTATTTTGAAATTTGAGTTGAAAATTTTATTCCATCTAAATTTTGTGATCTAAACTCGCACAAACTCTAATACGTGTGTTGTGATTTGATTGCGAGGAATTCTGGAATCATTGGAGCTTGGATGAAATTTTTCTGAGCATTCCAGAGAGCTAAGGGGAGCAACAGAAGCATTCTCCTAAATTTCTGTGCAGTGATCCCTTTCCCCAACTGCGTTTCCGCGGCAAAACCCCCTCTCATGCGGCGGTTCCGCGGCAACTCTAAGTCATCACTGCACCAAACTTTCTCTGTAAGTTTCTTACCTTCTCCTCTCTCCTATTTTTAGCTCCAACTAACATTTTGTGCATGTTTCTTTGCAAATAATCGCAGCGCCGCAAAAGCAAAATTAAAATTTGTGCGTGTTTTGATTCTTGGTTGTTTGCATAATTAATACGGAAATTAAAGGGCACGACCAAATCCAGATTAGGTGGGGAGTTCATTACCCTTCCGAAGCCCCGAAAATCACAAACTTGCATCCGCATTTACCCTCATTAATTAAAAGAAATCTAGAGATGACTCTAAGGACCATCGCGCTCAATTAGGACAAGAGAAGGCCGTGGGTAATTCATTGCTTATCCGCGTTTTGTTGTGGTGTCTAAGGCGAGTGTGTCTAAGGCTGGTGGTTTTTAATTAGGCCCACTACTTACGTAGTGGAGTACCTTCCCACTTACCTGGCACTTATCCGGCCACAGGGGGACAAAGAGGCAGTGGAGGATTCTATCCTGCGACTTGTCTTTTGGCAGTTAGGAGCGGTCTAGAGCCGGACCTAGGTGACCACTAGAAATTAGTGTTTGTGTGCTGCATTTGTTGTGTTGCATCATATTTTCAAAAATCCGTATCAATTTTCAAAACAAACACCGCATTCATATCATTTCCCCTAATTATAAATTCACGCTGCCACTTGTACTAACCCTTTTTAGTGCAAGATAGGCTGGACACGGGATTCTAGTGCCCGTTAAGTCCGCGTTTCCCCGATCGACCCTAAAGTCGGTATTTCTACATTTACCCTTTCTTTTACCCACCACCACACCCACATCGATGGATCCACCTCCATCGAACTTCTTTTCTACTACCCTGCCGCCGTCCGTTGGTGCGCAGAATCCACCTCGCATCTCTCTCCAAGAAAGATGCTATCCTACACGAGGCCCCCTTTCCACCTGTCTTTCCATTCCACCAGCCAACGGGGAAAATTTTCAAATAAAACCCCAATACATCAACCTTCTACCAAAATTTCACGGTCTCGAGTGTGAAGACGCATACGTGTTTATCACGAAATTTGAAAATGTATGCGCAATGATGGGTACTTCACAGCTTTCTGTCAATGCTTTCCGTCTACGTCTTCTCCCATTCACTTTGTGCGATTTAGCCGAGAAGTGGCTATATAACACTACCGCACATTCCATTTCAAATTGGGACGAATTCGTCAAAGCATTCCTTAAGAAATTCTACCCGCATCATAAGTCAGCTCGAGTCCGCAGCGAAATCTATCAATTCACCCAGCTTCCAAATGAAACATTTTCAAAATGTCTTGAACGTTTCAAGGATCTGTTAGTCCAATGTCCACATCACGGCATCCCGAGATGGGATCTATGCCGAATCATTTATGAGGGCATTAATCCTAACACAAGACAGACCCTTGAATCTATGTGTCAAGGCAACTTCATGACTAAAGATGATGGGGAAGCCTGGAACTTTCTAGAAGATTTCGCTGAAAAATCTTTACAGTGGGAGGGTGTGAGTCAATCGTCTAGAGATGGCAATGATATTTCCATAGGAATTAGAGCTGAAATTTCAGCTTTACACAAGAAATTTGACGCCATGGAAAACAAATTTTTAGCCGCCACCCTAAATCAAATGTCACTCTCCAAAACTGTATGTGGCTGCTGTTCTGATCCGTCTCACTTGACGGAAGAATGTCCGTTTCAAGGTCATGAGCTTATCAATTCTGCTTACCAACAAAGACCTAGAAACGATCCATCTTCCTCCACATATAATCAGGGTTGGAGGAATCACCCAAATTTTGCTTGGAACCAATCCCAATCTCAAAACACGGTTCCAACCCAACACAATTTCCAAATGGTCCCTCCACCACAACAGCAGCCACCACTTCAATTGAGTCAGCACCCCTTTCAATCACAAAACTTCCAAAATCCGGCCAATACTTTTGCACCGTCTAGTCCTTTGCAGTTGACCGGTACAGATAATACCTCTGCACTAGCACAAACCTTGGATACTTTCATGAAACAATCCATCCAAGGGACGGCAAGTTTGCAATCTTCCATCGAGAATGTGATGAAGATCATTATCTCTCAAAATGAGAACATCAAATCGATTGAAGAACAAATTGCACAACTAAAAGCCGAAATGCGTGCAAGAGAGAAAGGGAAACTTCCAGCTCAACCTTTACCCAATCCTGGCTATTCACATCATGTGGATGCAATCACGTTGATATCTGGAACAGTGCTTGACACTCATGTTGGGGAAGAGTTTGATGATAATGATAAATCAATCAATAAAACCCCGGCTGAGACCTTTCCTTCCACACACACTTCTAGTTCTTACCCCAGTTCTTCTACCCCACCACCTTCTTCCGAGCCTATTCTTCGTTTCCCAAAAGGCTCGCCACTTCAGCCCACCTCTTTTACTCCTCCACGGACGATCCCCACTTCTATTTTAGGATCGATTCCACAAACACTTCCTTCTCCTATGATGGACCCAGCGCTTATTACTAAAGCACCTTATCCTAATCGGTTAAGGGCTAACACACCAAGTCCACATATGGAGAAGATTATGAACATGTTTAAAGAAGTTAACATCAACATCCCTCTCCTAGATGCTATCCAACAAGTTCCGTCCTATGCAAAAACCCTTAAGAACTTGTGCACTAGGAAGAGGAAGACTCAAGTGCCTAAAAAAATCTTCATGTCAAGTACTGTAGACACGGCTTTTCCCCAACAATTACCACGGAAACGTAAGGACCCTGGTTGTCCTACTATTTCCATTTCTATTGGGGAGAAACACATCAACCGTGCTTTACTTGACCTTGGCGCTAGTGTTAACTTGCTTCCTTACTCGGTATACGAGCAACTAGGTATCGGAGTGTTAAAGCCTTCGAGCATAACTCTCCAGATGGCCGACCGATCAATCACCAAATCCAGGGGTGAACTGGAGGATGTGTTAATAAAAATCGGAGAATTTATATTCCCGGTAGATTTTATTGTAATTGATACACAGCCTGTAGCGAACCCACGGAATCAAATTCCGGTGATTTTAGGTCGCCCCTTTTTGGCCACTTCCAATGCTATTATCAACTGTCGTAACGGTTCTATGACCCTATCTTTCGGGAATAGGTCAATAGAACTAAACATTTACAAGTTGGGAAGTGTACCATCCGAACCTACTGCTCAGGTCTGTTCTGTCGACTTAATGGATGTCGACAGCAGCGAATTTGATGATCCTCTTTATACTGATCTTGACTCTTTTCATACGTTGTTTGACCCAACTATGTATCATACATATACGGACTCTTCCACCGAGATGTCTGGGTCAACAATTAACACGGATTATGAACTGTTTTTAGAGTCTGAAGATCATCCCGCACTTTGTGATGACATTATTCATCGGGGTATTGATGGAACTTTTGAGGAAATCTTCGCTGATGAACTCGCATTTTTAAATGACACGGGTGTTGAGATGAATCATGTCCCTCTCACTGAAATTGAACCTCCACCCCTTCTTCTGAACTGTAAAAAGAATGCGAGTAATCCATCACATTCACGGCATCGTCTCTCCAAAATGAGACGCACACACATTCTATTCCACCCCTTACCTTTTCCCCACTTCTTCCACCAACCAGAGCACTGCATTGATAAAAATTTTGAATGGTTGGTGTTAACATTCGGTCTTTGCAAAGCTTGGCATCGACCAATGATTTTTGACCCCCTCATATGATTTTCAAAGATAAACATTGCTTAAGTTTGGGGGGGAATAATCGGGCTCTTGAAAAGAAATTTTTACAAAATTTTGAGCCAAAAATAAGTTTGGGGGAGGTTCTTCACTTATATATTTTGCCCCCACTAATAAATTCCTCCCAAGCTTACAGGTTTTTCGAGATTTAGCAGATGGCAACAGTGAGGACACTGTTGAAAACAAGTTTGGGGGAGGTTTGTGCTTATTTTTTGCATTATTTGCATATCATTTGCATAAGCACAAAACATTTTTGAAAACCGATAAAAATTTAAAAATTTTCAAAACTATAAAAACATTTTTTTATACATAAATAAGATAATAAAAGATTAGATAGTGAAAAATTACATCCATGAGATTAGAAAAATTTAAGAAAACTAAGAAAATTAGAAGTTTTCTTATACGAACTAGTAATAAGTAGTTATGAGCCGTTGTCCCAAGGGTTAGTAAGATGAAGGACGTCACTAATCTGAGGATAAAAATAAGTCTGAAAAATAGTTTCTATTCTGGAAATCCAAACATTTTGAACGTTGATACCCTGCTATTCGTACTTACACACGTCTTAAAGCCTGGGATAGTAGAGGATACCTTGAAATGCTCTTGTCTTAAAGCCAAAAGTATGAAAGAAATTAAAAAAAATGAAGAAAATATAAAGTGGTGAGAAAAATGGACACTGGTTTTGTTATCACCGAAGGCAATAAAAAAATATATAGCGAGGGTGCCTTTTCACCTAGTGCCCTAAGGCCAACTGGTCTAGGAGTCACTGCTATGTCTGAGGTGGTGCAAAACGAGGAAAATACACCAAATAAGCAAGCACATGAGTAATCGGTCGGTTAGTACCTCAAGAAGTATTAACGGTCGCATGAAAGTGTGTGAGCAATCTCATCTAAATATTCGTTAATTAAAAAGTACTGAGGCTGATGGGCAAGAGTATGATAGCTTGAATTGAATTCTCCGGGTGTAGGGATGTCCTTTACACACACGCAGGGTTATATGATCGATGTTTGGAAGAAAGATAGGAATGAAAAATAAGACGATGTTTTATTGAGGGAGGACGTAATTTCTAACATCTTTTCATGACCATTAAGATAGGGCTCATGACAACTGAAAAGCTAGCTTAGTTGTAAACCCTAATTTTCAAAGTTTTTCTTTTACAATTCGTGTCTTTAAATGTAATATTCATGATCTTCTTTTTATTATTGGATTTTGTGGGTGCAATCCGCTGAAAACCCTCAGGAGACAACACTCCTCCTACTAGAGACACCTAGAGGTTTAAAGGCTTGTTGCACGTGCTCAGTGCAATCGTGTTGCCTACGAAAGTGTGCTAGTTAGTTTTTCTCTTTCTTTATTTTCTCCTTCTCTTTTTAATAACAGTTCGCTCGAGACGATCGAAATTAAGTTTGGGGGAATTTGATCAGTCGAAAATATTGCATTCTTAATACGGCAATTTCCCTATCATTTGCACTCATCTAGAAGTGTTCGGCATTCATATTTCACATATTAGCAAATCAGTCGTTAAATATCAGATTGCATGTGTTAGATTCTAAAACCGACATTTCTAAGGAAATTGACCGTATTTCATGGCATCGCATCATCTATGTATTTGCGCAACACTTGTCTTGAGATTTGTGCAGGAAATTGCAGGAGCAAAGTCAAAAGAAGCTGATAAAAAATACACCAACTCCATGTTTTCAGATCTGGTAGCAATTCAGAAGGAAATATACAAATAATCATATCAAAGAAAAGCCCACAAGTCAGCCCAAATCATCACCAGAAGTTGCAAGCCCTGAAGCCTCTAAAGCGCCGCGGAACCGCGGCGGGGGCGCGCTTGCGCCGCGGTTCCGCGGCGGTTTGGTCAGATCATCATTCCAATTTTGGTGCATAATTCTTCTCTCGGTGGCTAAACCTCATTTTGACACGTCAAATTCCAGAATTCTCCAGAGTCTTCTGCCAGATCAGCAAAAGATGATTAATTAAGCTAATCCTAATTAAGCTCCTAACTAACCTCTTCTAGAAACTCCCTCCTAACTAATCACATCTAGAAGCTTCTCCTCAACAACCTTTTGGAGGGAAATTCAAATTTCATCTAACAAACTTTTGGAAGGAAACTTAAAATTCAAATCCTAGATCTAGTGTTTTGATGGCTATAAATAAGAACCTAGATCTAAGGGTTAAGGGATGATCTTTAGTGGATCTTTAGTTCATTAATCCATTCATTCCCTCTTACATCATCTTCTTCCACAAGTCTAGTGACAAGACTTGTGCGAAACCCTAACCCTAATTCCACTCTAAATTCAAGATCTTGAGTACCAAATCAAGCGAGAAGCCTTCAACCTTTTAGGAGCCGAGCCGATCTTCAATCGGGCAAGTGATCCAAGCCGATCCGCGACTCAAGGAGACGAGCGAAGCCAAATCGACGATCGAGTTCTTCCTCTTGTAGTTCTTGAGCGAATGTAATGAAATTGTTGATATAAATAAAAGGTGAAATTCTTTAATCTTCCTTTCTTTTAATTCTTGCATCATGATTAGATCTCAATTTATGATTGTAGTTCTTGTGATGATGTTTGAGTAAAACTCCGCTCGTTAAGAGGTCGAAATGATCAATAGAATGATGATGTAACAAATCTTAATACGATTCTTAAGTCCTACGAGCTTTGTAAACCCTAGCAAGTTCAAGAATCGATGACCTAGTTTCGTTGCGATGCTTTCTTGCTTGTGATCGCTCGAAATTAGGGATCTACGATCGTTTCTTGAATTTTCTAGAGGCTAGAATGTGAATGATATCGACGAAAGAATAAGGGATAAGATGAAACCCTAGTTTCATAAGAAATCCCTAATTCTCGATCGACCATCATCGATCTAGTATCAATTCATCGAAAGATAAGAATACGTAATTGTAAGATTACATCACATCTATAGATCCGATCGATTCCTACGAGCCTCATTTCGATTCTTGATATTTGGGTTGGAAAAATCATCAAACTATCAATTCTTGATTCTATCTTTTTCTTGTTATTAGATCTATATTTTCTAATTCTTGAACTTCAAATATAAATCATGGATTGTTTGTTTTCTTTTCATTAAAATTTCAATTCATCTAATTCAAAAGACGAACTATTACACTGTCCCTGTGGACGATCCGCACTCACTTACAATCTACATCCGACACCGTAGTTAATTGCGGTCAAATAATTTTTGGTTGTGATTTCTTTACAATTTCCCAATTACACAATCTGAAATCTCTTTTACAATCACTGGACAACATACAATACTTTGTATAAGTCCCCTGAGTTCAATAACTCAAACCATGTGCGTCGTAGGTTGAAAACTGTATTATGGTTAAGAAAAATTACACTGCTGTTGAATGCACCTTATTTAACCATCAACTGATATAGGTAAATGTCACAGACATAATTTCAAAAAGTTATATCTCACTTTATAAAATAAACTTACAGATATATCAGTTTGAAACTGGTGCATATCTACGGATATTCAAAACCAAAAATTTGGCGTCCGGCAAAAACCCAAGTGGTTTCCTCAAATATCACCAATTACAAAGAATTCCGATATAATGAGGATATAATCACCAAATTTCCAATATCTTACTCCCACTCAACATCCGTAACACCATATAGATATGAGAAACTGATCTGGTAAATACATACCCTGGAGTTAGATTCCAATTGGGAAAAACAGTTTTCAATTAACATCACACAGTCGGACTGAAACATGAAAATGTTTCGAAAGGGTTTACCTGGTATTCCTAGTAACGCCTCTTCCACTATCCTGATTCATGACTTTAACCGTATACTTCCCTGTCTTCACTCCAATCCCTTTATTATGTCTTTACTTATTACCTTCTGTACACCTTTAGGCTAATTGGTTTTTTTACTTCCCTATCCTTCGGCACCGGCCTAAGGTTTGGAAGAAGACTATCCAATAAGCGTAATAGGTGTACACTCCTTATGCCAGGAGCTCTCGCAACTTGAGAGAAGGTAATGGAAAAAGTCATCTGAATAATCCTATTATATTTCTCCTGAACCGGAAACCATCCTCGAATCTGGAACAAATTCCTTCGAGTTCGTGTGTAACTATACGATGGCATGTCCAAGCATTATGGACGTTCGCAGTGATACGAAGTGTTCTGGAGAAACCCAAAGTGGATGTGGGAGTGGCAGGGGCATACACGGTTTTGTCGTGAATGATAGCAGTCGCAATTTTCTTTGTCGTTATTCTAATCCCTTTATATGTCTTTACTTATTACCTTCTGTATACCACAATTATGCTAATTGGTTTTCTTCCTTTCCTACCCTTCGGCACCAGCCTAAGGTTTGGAAGAAGACTATCCAATAAGCTCAATAGGTGTACTCTCTCCTATTCTAGGAGCCCTCATAACCTGAGAGAAGGTAAAGAGAAAAGGCAACCGAATAATCCTATTCAATCTCTCCAGAACCAGAATCCATCCTCGAATCTGGAACAAGTTCCTTCGAGTTCGTATGTAACTATATGATGGATTTATCTAATAGAAGTGGATGTTCGTAGTGATACGGGGTGTTCTGGAGAAATGCAAAGGTGATTTAGAAGTGGCAATGATATATGCGACACCGTGACATTCCAAAAGAGAAAGTGTTTTAAGAAGGTTCGGTTAACTTGGTTTATGAGTTTTAGTCAAGGGTCGGGCTATGGTTGCTGCCAGAGAGAGAGAGAGAGAGAGAAAAGAAAAACTCAGCGTGCACTCTAACCTAGATCAGAATGGTTAATCACTTTATCTAATCAGGATGTCTCCCACTGTTTCCTCGAATTCTCCTCCAAACCCAAAAGGAGAATTAGTCGGGATCATCTAAAATCACCCGAGGAGTAATCCTACTCATCAGTAGGAATCGGGATCCAACTATCATCGCATGATTACTTGATGGAAGCCACTCAAGTCACCATACTCCAGAAGGTATGCGCATGCCTGGCAAGTTTCCTGTATGTTTGAAATTATGATGTGATTTTTACCCCTAAGACCCAAGTGACCTTGACAATGCCAACATATCAAAGAGTCCTAGTCGAGTTTAACCCGTCATTATCTTGATTGCGTTAAACCCACCCGTACGAGTCCTTGACAATGTCAACATAACCGTACGACTGTCCTATCCAATGCACATATCCATGCAATAGAAACTACCGAACACTACGCCTCGGCAATGCACGACATACGTAGCACGAATACTAAGCAATACTAATCTTAAATGATGGAGGGCTACGGCTGGTTTTTGGCAAAAAACCTTTAACGTAATGAACTTGATCTCGTTGAAGGAATCCAAGTGGTTTTACAAATATATAGTGGCGAAAACTTTTTCTAAAGAGGTCACTCCCGGTGAAGGGATCTCGGCTCTTTCCTCGTCGAATGAGGTGCAGGATATTCCAAATTGAATACCACGATGCAAAGCAAAAGAAAATGACTATAGTGAAGTTATTACGTTGACGCAAACTTTTACTCAAGGGGTCACTCCCGATGAAGGGATCTCGTCCCTTGCCTCGTCGAATGAGGTGCAGGATATTCCCAATTGAATACCATTGTGCAAAGCAAAAGAGAACGTCTGTAATGTCAGTTTTTAAAAACTTAGTTCCAACAACATCATATATAGGTTTGTTTTATCCTTGCATTGATCAAAATCAACACAGTCCCATCAATTATCACACCAGAAAATAACGAAAATATGATGTACATATATGCCATCCGCATTCGCCACTGGATCCCGTCATCACTTGTTAAGTTACTTAACTAACGACAGAGCGGGGACTGGACTAGTGCGGGTGCAAAACATATACAACATCTACTAGTATATATATAAATATATATAACAATCGTCCCAGGCATGATATAAAGCAACATCACAGAAGCATCACAGAAGCAACACAGAATGGTGGATAATCCTGGAGCCCCGGGTTTCACTTGAGCCGCAAATGAGACCCGACGTTCCCCTGTCGTGTGGATAGCCTGTGCAATAAAAACCTAGACCCCTACGAGCACGGAAAGTTACCCGCCAAAACCAGAAGTGAGGCAACCCCCTTCAACAATGTGATGGGCCAGCCAGCACTTCACGAAATCCGGTAACTTGGGCACCCCTCCGTGGGTCAACCCATACCCCCTATGAGTGCGGCGAATAGCCCGCCAATTCTAGAGTAAGGTCCCCTCCATCTCAACACCAAGAGATGTGGACCCGTTGCCCTCTAGAATCCGGCTATTCATGCACACCACTGCAGGGTAATCCTAGTACAGAAGAGAAAATAATATGTACAAGGGTGACATCGACCTCAACCCAGTCGTGCCCTAAATAAATAATATACAAACTGGCAGTGACGGCAGTCCACATGTCAGACGCTCGCCCCACAATATAAAATATAAAAATAAGACTAAACTGTACTAACATTGCATCCAATCCATCCACCACGATGATCCAACCACAACACAGCACAACACGGAACATCAATCGTGAATGTCACATTCGCAAACTCGTCTAAAAGAACATATAGCAATTAGACGAGTTATACCGCTCTAATGACATTCACGGTCGCAGATAATATTTCATGTACTGATAAACATTTAAACAGTGCTAAATTATCGACTTCGAAACACCTCGAATTGCCCCTGAACAACAGATAACATTATATCCAAAATGGGCAAAACTAGCAGTACCACTGAACCAATATTCTAGAGACCAGACCATGCAAAAAATACGAAGCCCAAACTCCCTTATAGGGCCGGCCAGCTCGGAATTTTGAGCAATGTGCTCGCGTGAAAACAGGTGAAGTGGGTTCATATTTGGTGTGTGCTCTTGTGGTCATACAAATAGTTTTTTGCAGTTGCTAAAAAATTTTTTTGAAGACTTTGAAAATCGACAGAGACTGGAATTTGCAGGGTATCATTCCGGGGTTATTTCAATTTCGATACTTTAACATTGTCTAAAACTGCTAGTAAGGGGTTTATGGGTTGGCTCTGATATAATGTTGGGTTACGGCAGCGCCACGGCCATCAAACCGTGGCCAAATGCGGAACAAAAATTTTCTAAACTGGCGCGACCATGCCCCGATGCCCGGATCTACCCTAAACCCTATACTAGCAAGCATATATAAAGAAGTTAGAATGGTTATACCGAGTTGATCCATGTCCTTCAGTCTTCAACCATCTTCCTAAGCTCCTGGTGGTCGTCTGGATCGAGTTTGGTTGCCGGTCTTCCTCCATCTACGATGATCCACCTGAGGGAAACGGCGCAAGTTTCAGCCTCGCCAAACGAGGCAACCGACGCTCCAAGGTTTCTAGCAATGGAGAGTGTAGGTGTAGGAATGTGTCACTATAATTTTCCTCTCATCACAATGCTCAAGATAGCAACTCAAGAAGATGAAGGAGGTGAGGAAACATGTGGCATGAGCAACTCAAGAAATGGATAAGTGTTGAAGTGAGTAGTGAATGCAAGTATGCAGTGATTAAAAAGAAATGACCAAGCCCACCCAAAAGCTAGTGGCTGCCTCCTCTCTCTCTCTCATGAAATGAAAAAAAATATCTCATCTCAATTCGCAATAAACAATTCCAATGCCCATACATCTCAACATGCCTTAAGCCCATGCTCATGCCAACTCACCCCTCCACCTCATTTCCATAATTGATTTTCTAAAAAGAAAATCAATAATGTGGTGGACATCTTCTAGAAGCTATTCTGTATAAATACGGAATACTTCCCGGTACACGTATCGAAATACATATACGTGTATTCGTACAAAAATATGAATTGCCAGGAGAGAAAATGAATAGTGAACAATAATACTAGAATACATATATATAAATTATTAAATCAAAACCTGATTTAATAATCCAATTTAATCCTAAGCCGCTAATATTATCAACCGTTCGATTAAAATCTGTGCAGCCTGTACACATATTTAATCGGACACCTGTATGCACCAACATACGTCATCTACACCATATCGCCTGAATCGTGAAAACCCTCTGTGTGGAACTCTAAAAACTCGTCAATACGCTGGAAGTAGGTTTAACCACAAGCACGTCAGCGGCGCTAGCTGTACGTAACGGCTACCCAGGTATTGAGCGAAAGGAAGGCCGACGAGCAAACTCATCCAAACCCCTACTGAGCCTGACAGTGACAATATCAGTACAGTCCGGTCTGTTCGTCTAAGAGTATCGCATATCGAGTCTAGGGGTGGATAAAGTCAGACCCCTAATTACGCGATAATTCGTGTCGGTATGAAACCCATCACCACCTGAGAAACTACTGATCCTAGATCGGTAATTCTCGACTACCTTGGCCAAGGATTTCTGGTGATGGCCACCCGTGCACTGTGTGACATCAACCCCCAATACCGGGAAAGACGAATCCCCGACAATCCGCTTACTGCCTCCATGTGGCTCGGGACTGTACCCAACTAAAACCTATTTGCATGACTCCTTTAAACCGTGGTAGAATAGTAATTAAAGCACAGTCGGAACTCACACAAGACAAATGACGATCTCAGGTTGACAGACTAACCTGTAAACATGTCACCTGGGAACTGCTATCTGACAATTGGTATAGTACCAACTAGCAGGTTCCCGGCGAGTCCGTCCAGTGTACCCATAACCCAATGAGCACGTGTATACTATCTTAGGTGAACAAACTAACACCAATGGCTTGTGAGACCTTGCCACCGCCCCTCGTCAAGGTCTCGATCAGTATACACCAGTCTACACTGGAGTATCGATGCCCAATCTCGATACTCCCACGACTAGGGACATTTAAGGATGTGCTTATAGACCCCCAGCTCCCACATATATGATCGCCATCATAATGCTGGTAGTCAAGCAAGAATCTTATGTGCTCTATCAACATGTAATAGTAATGATAAAGACAAACCAGATAGCATACTATCATCTCGAGTAAGACTGTTCTACCGATATAGGTCCTCCCTCAATCATCATAATCACCTGCCTGCGATTATGATAATTGCCTTGAGGGCACTCTAGCCAACAATAATATCAATGTACATGATGATGCAAATGCTACATGAAAATAACATACGCATATGAACACAAGAATTATATTTAAGTCTTAACTATCAGGCGCTTTACGCCATCCAAGTGATTTCCCCGTAGATATGTATATCTACACACCGAAATGCCTCAGCTAGTCGAATCCGATCACTGCCTTGCCTTTCCTTATCACGTCCGAAGTCTCCGCGATCGATCATATAATCACATAAATAATACATATGAGGCTAAACATTTAAATAGACGCGGAAAAAAAATAATACGAAGCAAGCAACGTGCACTAGCTAGACGCGCGTGCACTTGGTGCACAAAACGCGTGCGACATTACCAGAAACCACAACTAGGGATTGCTATGCGTAGCAAACACCAAACCTAGAATCTAATCGTACTAATCGCACATTCACATCACACTAAAAATTTGGGAAAAAGATTGTACATCAATCAAAACCTAAAACTCAACTAATACCATATTCTATATATAAAAAAAACTAGTTAGCAATATTAAGGTATTTTAGTGCATCACTAGGTGGATTAGTAAGTCTAGTAGCAACTAATCACACTTAAATATCCTAATTAAGCCATATAAACATTAACTAAATTTAACCCTCACTTAAACACACTAATCATGCAATTAAGTTACATAAACACCTAATTAAGACAATTAAAAGCAATATTATCAAAGTAACAACTAGATTAGATTTACAAGTCATTAGATGTTAAACTACACTTAGCTACCCTAATGAGTGATAAAACCTTAACTTAACCCTACCCTCTCTTTAATTTTCTAAACTTGCTTTAAAACTACATTAACACCTAATTAAGATTAGATTAAGGCAAGGATTTGCAAAACAAACTAGGATTTGGTTTCATACCTCAAAAAGATTTTGGAAAGATCTAACTTGCTAGCCTTTGCCACCCAAAATGCAAACTTGCTTTAAGAACCATGCTTAGTTTAGGAAAAAGGAATTTTTGTGATGATTTTAATAGGAATTACTTGTTGATTTATGGAGTTTTGATGAGGTAGTGAGGTTGTTTTTTTCAAGTGGAGAAGAAGGAGGAGGGGGCAGCCGAGAATGAGAGAGAGTGTGTGAGTGAATGAAACAATTGTTCATGCACACCATACCTCATTATTGCACCATGCTTCTTTTAATGTTTTCATTTTTCATTTTCTTTTATTTTATTCTATAATAAAAACAACTAGAACCTCTTGATTTAAGGAAGTGAGCATGCTACCAAAAATGGGTTTTTAGTTGTCATGGTGCACTAACATGTTTTAACCTATACTAATTAATAATTAACACTAATTTAGTGTGTATGTACAAGTTTAAAATAATATTTAAAAATAAATATTTAAGGAAAATAATTAAGTAACTAGCAATTAAATAAGTAACTAATTAAGCACTCATATATAAGCAATTACATAATTAAAATAGGTATACTTATGTTTATGTGGAAAAATAATTATAACTAGCTTTTACGGAAAATATGTGTTGTATTACTGATTATCATACAATTAACCTAAATGACTTTAAAGTGTTACAAAAACATAAGAAACGTTTATTATATTTCATATATATAATATAACATTCGTCTCACACAGTTATATGATGACATCACAGAACCAAGCAGCAGAAGCAACTTATGACATATTGGATATACTAGGAGGTCCGTGTTTTAAATTCAGCCAGTAATGTAAAGCACAGATTCCACAGTCGTGATGAATAGCTAAACCCACGTCCCTGACCCTTACGAGAGCGGCAAGTAACCCTACCAATTCTAGAGTTAGGAGACCCGATCTCGACTCCTCGAGATGGTCTCCCACTGGACTCTAAAACCCGGTTACTTGTGCTCCCCGCCTTGGGTCTATCCTAATGCAGAAAAGTAAATAATATACATCAGTGGTGACATCATCCTCAACCCGGAAGTGTCCCAATAGAAGAATATTACATACAGATTTTACATGAATGAAAATATAAAAACTCCCATCTCACATAAAACCCTCCCCGGCTATTCAATCACGACGATCCAATAAAACTATCACAACAACACATGATATCATATATCATCAACGTAAGTAAATACACGTATCCCGAATATCGTTGACATATAGCAACGAGATCGGGATACCCCACATATTATACTTACGGTCGTAGAAAAGAAATGAAAAACTACAATAATTAGAATCCGCATATCCTTAGACATCATAAACCCGGAATATCTCATATTCCGGATTTCATGCCTAACCAGATAAATCTTGTATTTTAGTCTCAAATTGAAAACACTTTTCAATCATTTAGTTGGGCTATTCAACAAGATTCCCGACTACCTTATCGAATGCTCGTTGGAAACTTTAGTAGATGGCCGCACCCCCGATGCCGTCGACCAAGTGCACTAAGGCGGAACAATGTGGCCGCAAGCACCCGAGTGGATGCTTTTGGCACCGAGGTTCTCCTACAGTCACTTGGTCAGGACAATGGGGCGTGGCTACCTAGAAAAGTTATTCGGCAAGTATTCACGTACAACACGCGATTGCGACGGAGTTTTGATCTGAATCAAAACTCTGTGGCAACCGATTATCCGAGATTAAAACACTAGATTTACAATTAGCAACTAGTTTTCACAAACCTAATTGAATGCGGATTCCAACTACTGCATCACATATCAATACTAAACCCGAAACGACATTAAATTACGAATACAAAACACTCCGTATTAGCCCCTTAACTAAATTAACATCACATGGAAATTTTGGGCTAATCAAACAATACCTGAAACCCCAAAACCATCAGATCAGACTACAGAACAAATTCGAGCCCAATCCCAAGCAAAAGATCTGGCGATTCCGGCTATATGGGCTCTGTCGATGGCCATAATAAAGTGTTTGGGTCACGATTTTGTTCCATGTTCTATTTGCATCACATGCAATATTCTGTATATGTTTAAAAGAAATTTCTGAAGTCATTTGAAAATCGACAGAAACCGTGGCATTCGGGTTTCGGTTTCAGGGTTGTTTCATTTTCGTAACATATCTAACATCGTCTAATCTTCTAGTTTTGTCTTTGATACCATGAAAGTGTATGTTACCACCACCACTATGTTCACCAAGCATCAAGCATTCCAATTTAAAATTTTGGGGTGCTAACTAACGCTATCCAAGATCGTTAACTAGATGATTAGGGTTTAGATTTTGATATAAAGAACTTTTATACTAAGAGAAGGGGGAAACAACCTTTGATGACCGTGTCCTTCTCTTCATAAACTCTGTGTAGTAGTCCACGTGACTCTACTAGGCTCCACTTGGAGTTAGATCGAGCTTGCTCCGAAAACCTTCGTGCCGAAGATGATCGACCCGAAGCTCCGCAATCCAAGCTATCTCTTCACTAAACACTTTAGTGAAGGAAACACACTACACTTGATTACTAATCAAGTATAGGATGGTGAAGTAGGGGTTTTGTTTTGCTCACTAGGGTTTCAAGCTCTATGGTTCACAACACATGTGATTGCTAGAGCTTGAAGCAAGTGGTGAAGAAAAATGGATAATGCTAGAGAGCAAGAGCTTAAGAGAAATGGCTAAAGCATCAAAAATAGAGTGAAGAATGGCTCACCAATATATCTCACTCATTGAAGCATGAATATTTTCACATAGAAAATATGCACCATGCTTCAATAGTGAAGTCAAAGTAATAAACTATAATATGTGCCATGCCTTGCCCATGCTCTCAAAAGTCTCCCCATTTTTCTTTTCATTTTCTATTTTCTAAAAATAGAAAATCCTTGCCATGCTTCATTTTAATATATATATATATATATATATATATTATGAAGAATGATTGGTGAGCTAATAATATTAGTTAATATATGATTATATCAAATATAATATATATCAAATAATTAAATCAACATTTGATTTAATAATCTGGTTATATATAACCGAATAATATCATCTATCTGTATATCATATTATCAAATCAACACCTGATTCAATAATCCGGTTATATCACATATAACCTAACTGATAACAAATAACCGTCAGATTAGAATACGGTATCTCATACTCATATTTAATCGGGCCACCGCACATATCAGTATATGTGCCCTGCTTCGTTTCGCTTAAACCAGGAAACTTCTATGTGGGACTCTAAAGACTCGTCAATACGCCAGCAGCAGGTGATGAACACATCAGTCACCCACAGGCCGTCAGCGATACTAGCTAGACGTAACGGCTACCCTGGTATTGATTAGAAGATCAACAAGCAAGTTTGTCCAAACTCCCATGAAGCCTATAAGTAACACCTACCGTACAGTCCGGTCTCTTCGTCTGATATGTCGCATATCATATCTAGGGGTGGAATCGTCAGACCCCAGTAACGTGATAAGTCATGCCGATGTTTAGCCTATAACGGTTTGTGAAACTACCAATAAATCTCAGCAGCATCCCTGACCAGGAACTTCCAGTTATAGCCAATCGAGCATAACGCAACATCAACTCACAATACCGGGAGAGACGAAACCCCTCCTATCGCTCACTGCCTCCATGTGACTTGGGGCTGTACCCAAAATCCACCTATTTGCAAGACTCCTTTGAGCTATGGTAGGGAGGAAATCAAAACACAGTGGGAGCCACACAAGACTTTATGACGATCTCGGGTCTACAGACTAACATGTAGTAGTGTCACCAGAGAACTTCTATCTGACGATAGGTATACTACCAAGTAGGAGTTCTCGGCGAGTCATGTTCGGTGTACCCATTCTCTAATGAGAACCTGTGTACAATCTTTGGTGTCACACACCAATAGTTGTGGGATCAACCATCGCCCTATACAGGGTCAAGAAACGCACACACTAGTCTACTCTGGAATATCAATGCCCTGTTTCGATATCCCCTCGACTAGGAACTGTTAAAGGATGTATTTGTGGACCACCCTGGCCCCACAAGTATGATCTTCATCATAATCTTGGTAGTCAAGTACATATCCTAAGGGCTTTATCAACAAGTAAGAGAAAGACAGTATAAGAATACCAGTCCACATGTTAAGATAAAGAGTAATCGGATAGCATACTATCATGTCAAGCAAGAAAGTCCACTATATATATATATATATATATATATGTCCAAGCATCCACTATAATATACATCAATGTACAATAATGGCCTCTAAGGCATACATATTCCTAACAACCCGCTCAGCCGAGGGAGTGGCAAAGTACTCTGCAGATTCGCTCACGAGGCCCTTCACGGAGCAATTACTAGGTGAGTAGGTCTCGTCTCAGAAAAAACCGCCCAAGGTGGCCCTCTTCGACGGGAAATCAGACCCGAAGGACCACTTGGACGTGTTTACGGCAGGCATGAGCTTCCAAGACAATTCGGATGCAACTCAATGCCGAGCCTTCCCCACCACCCTCTCTGGGCCGGTCGGGATTGGTTCCGTGGACTTGCACTATGCTCGATCTCGACCTTTAATGAGCTGGCAACTCAATTCCTCGGTCATTTCATCGGTAACCGACAATAGAAAAAGACGATCGATTACCTGTTTACCATCAGGAGTGAAAATGGGGAATCTATCAAGGGTTACGTCACCCGCTTCTACAATGCCCTTCTGGAAGTCCCTGAGCACCACGACGAAACGGTTATCACCGCCTTGAGGTCGGGTCTTAGGCATAAAGAGTGGCTCCGCTATTTTGCATTGGCGCAACCTAAGACCATTGCTAAAGTAGAAGTCTGGACTGAGCAGGAAATCCAACTTGAGTCAGAGGTAAATGTCAACTTACCCCACGGCGACCGAAAGGAACAGGACAGAGAAGAGAAGAAAATGGTCGGCCGTACAAAACCTTATTCTCCAAGGTTTCATCAATACACTCCCCTAAACGTCTCCCAGGCTAAGCTACTGGAGGAGGCTAAGGGCGAGAGGTTTTTCAAACTCCCGTCAGCAACTCAGAGGCCGGGCAAGCAACTCGGCAGTCCGTACTACGCCTTCTATTGATCACAGGAGAACCCGACCGAGAACTGCAAACAACTCCGTGACTATATCGAGGAGATGATCCGCTCCGGTCATCTGGCAAAGTACCTACAGGACAAACGGCAGGCAGATCGGGAGCAAGCGAACGAACCCACTCCCAGAGAATTGACGGTCGGGCAGATCATGGTCGTCTCTGTAGACTCGACTCCGAGCAATGAGGACACCCACCGCTTCCTGCCTGTCATGACTTTAAGTGATCCGCCCTACAAGAAGTGCAAAAAGAATGATCCAATCACCATCACCGATAAGGACTTTCACATCATATCACTCCCGCACAGTGATCCCTTTGTGATAACAGCCCGGGTAAACCGATATGAAGTCTGGAGAATCCTAGTCGACTTAGGGAGCTCAGCAGATATCTTGTTCTACGACTGTTTCCAGTGTATGGGTTTAAACCCGTCCGACCTCCAAGCAAACTCCTATGTCCTCTCCGGGTTTACAAACCATTCTGTTTCAGTTGAAGGAACGATCACCTTCACTCTCAACATTGGGGAAGCAGGAAGAACGCGAACCATATCGGTGAATTTTCTCGTTGCCAGGATTTCTTCATCCAACAATATCCTCTTGGGCCACCCCACTCTAACACCCTCCAGGCTCAGATCTCAACCTACCGCCTCACGCTCAAATTCCCTCTGAACGATAGGGGGATAGGCCAGGCTTACGGTGACCAGCAAACCGCCAGGGTCTGTCTCGCCTCGACGCTCTCCGAGGTGAAAGAATCTGATAAATCTGAAGGTACGTACGATCCTCGGGAATCTCTGAATGCGTATGACGATAAAAATAAGATTTGGGGTTCCCCGGTGGAGGCTTTGTTAGAGGTTCCTCATAAGGAAGGGGACGACAGCTGAACTGTACAGATCAGTTCACTCTTGACCGGGGACACTCGAGACAGCTTAGTCCAGTTCCTCTGGAACAACTTTGGTGTGTTCGCTTGAACTCAAGTGGACATGCCAGGGATCGACCCCAAGGTGATCTCCCACAATCTCAGGGTCGACTCAAAATCCCGGCCAGCCCGACAAAAGAAAAGAAACTTCACGCCAATAAAGCAGAAAGCGATAGAGGAGGAGGTGGACCAACTGCTCGCGGCCGACTTCATCAGGAACCTAGACTACTCGGCCTGGCTAGCAAATATAGTCATGGTTAAGAAGGTAAATGGGAAATGGCGTATGTGCATCGATTTCACCGATCTAAAGAAGGCCTACCCCAAAGACAACTACCCACTCTCTTGGATAGATCGGTTAGTAGACAGTTCGGCCGATCATGAGCTACTGAGCTTCATGGACGCTGATGAGTCAAATTTATTGTACATTTGTATGGACATTTTCCCTACTATTATTAGTTACTAAAAAGTGTTAATTGTAAATAAAGAAAATATGTGGGTTTATTTGTAAAAATATTACTGTCATATGTTTGCTCATTTATAATTAATATAATTAGGGAAAATATATGCATATCATTTTTAAATAAAATATCCATGAGATTATTAATTAAAATATGCGTATCATAACAAATATTCTTAACCAATATTCTTAAGATATCATATTATTTAATTGGTTGGAATAATATCTCAAACAAAAAAATGCTACTAACAATATAATTTAAGATATTATGCAGGTATTATAATAAGATCAGCTCAGGTCTGAACTATGAGTAGGAGATCCACAGCAAATCGAAGAATCAAACCAAATCAGCCGAATATTAGAAGCAAATTAAAGAATCTAGCAACGGCAGAGACTAAGAGATATATTTTCAGAATATTTTTATCAGAAAGATCTCCAAATATCAAGAAGAAAAGGAACGAAAAATTTGGAGGCACGAACCCACCAAAAGGCGGCGGAAGCGCGGTCAAAGGGTGCCATAGGAGGCGGAAGCGCGGTCTTCTAGTGGCTGTAAGATGTGAAACTTCAGAGTCTTGATCGTAATCTCACACACTCCAATATGATGTCTAGGGTTTCAAATTCCAGAGCCTATATAAAGGACCGAGAGCTATCTATCAAAAGAATCAATCGAACTATCCACCGAGCTATCTATCGAAGAATCATAGAATTATCCATCAAAGTATCGATTAAGATCTAGCGAGCAAACTAGGGTTTTGTAAATTACTTTTTCAGCGAGCAAGTTTTGTAATGCGATAGTTAATCAATAAAGGTTGTTCTTGCTTTTAATTTTGTCGCATTTTACTTTCTGCATTTACTTTCTGCATTTACTTTCCGTAATTACTTTCCGCATTACATTCTGCATTTACATTCTACATTTTTAATTTTAATTATGGGTTCCATTTTCTTCCACCTTTCTTCTACTTCATTGATCTCCATGAGCGAGTAGATTCTCACTTGTTAGGGTTTGTAGGATAGGGAAGAATAATGGATGAACAATATCTCTTCAATTCTTTTTAAAGTTTTAATTTTTATAAACTTTAGTAAAATGAATATTAACCCTCTTATCGGGCGCGCTATCAAGTCATGATAGTCACGACCACGATTCAAGATTCGTTAATAATCATTTTGTTAAGGGCTTGAGACGAATAGAGATCAATGGAAAGACAAGGGTCGGTAGAGAGAAACCCTAATCCCTCCAAGAACCCTAATCCACATTCATCGTTATTTCTTTAGTATTAAATAATTAAAAAATAAAAATGAATTATTTTTAAAAATCCATCCATTAACTACTAAATCCAATAAACCCTACAAGCTTTCTATTATAAATTTTTCAAAACTTCTTAATAATAAACGATAAAAATCCCTCCTTTCTTCTATCAACTCGTCTAAAACAAGAAAAGCAGTTCACCGTTTCCTTATGGACGACCCATACTCACTAGCGGCTGTAAGTCTACGGTAGCACCCCGGCCGTCATTCTAACGCCAAACGTGGAACAAAAACTTTTATAACTGGCGCTATCGCAAACTATAACCCGGATCTTGCCATTAATACTAAACTAACAAACTGTAAAGAGGTAGAAAGGCTATACCGATTGATCCGAGTCCTTCGGTCTTTAGCCATCATCCCACGCTCCTCGCGGCAACTCCGATCTCTTTGCTCCTCGTCGAGGTGGCAGCACATCTACGGATCTTTAAACGGGCTCCTGTCTCTGTACCGAGGCAACTCGGTCATCAAGTCTGCTAAAAGAGATGACCAAGATGAAATAGAGAATGAGTAGGATACATTGTCTCAAACACCCTAGGATTCTCATCACATGAGAGGGTTAGAGTGGAGGTTGAAGAAGATGCTAGGGTTTGGAAATGGTGAACTCAAGAAACTTTAGTGAGCAAAAAACCAAGCACACAAAAATCACCCCCTTGGCTGCCCAAAATAATGGTGATCATATATATAAGGTTTTGTGATGTAATATCAAGGAAAATATCCTCAAAAAATATCTCCACAAACCCTTCATAATATCTCACCCAAAACAAAACACATTAACTCTTTAATGACTCACTAGATGACTCATTATATGAGTCATTAGTGAACATTCTAGAGTCAATGTGTCATCCAAAATGAGTCACCCTTTCCAAAATCCTTTTAACCATTTAAACCAAAATGATTAACCAAAAGAAATGCATCTTCTAAAATATTCTCATAACGAAAATACCCCTCACATGTATATACATACCTGTATCCGTATTCCGACCGAATACGAATATGAGAGACTAAAATATTCCGACTCAATATAATACATGGATCCGGCTTAAACCAAAGCCCACCAGTATTATCTGTCCGAAATATGACACGTGCGCAAACACACGTGCATTTTCGAACCCTGCCATAAAACCATACGGCCTCTACAACGTTTCGCCCGAACTTGGGAAACTATCTGTGGGGGACTCTAAATAATCGTCAGTATCCTGGCAGTGGGTTTAACCACAAGCACGTCAGCGGCACTAGCTGTGCGTAACGGCTGCCCATGTACTGACCTCAAGGGAAGCCGATGAGCGAACTCATCCTGGAACCCTACTGAGCCTATCAGTGACAATATACATACAGTCCGGTCCGTTCGTCTATGAGTATCGCATATCGGGCCTAGGGGGCTGGTAACGTCAGATCTCCAATAGCGGTATAAATCGTGTCAGAGTGTAGCCCAGAACACCTTAAGATACTACTGGAGTACCTACCAGTAAATCTCCTGCCTCGGCCGAGGGCTTTGTGTAATGGCTCTCCTAGACACAGCGCGATCTCACCCCCAATACCGGGAGAGACGAATCCCCTGCCGATCCGCTCACTTGCCTCCATGTGGTTCAGGACTGTACCCAAAAAAACCTGTTTGCACGACTCCTTTGAGCCATGGTAGGGTAGAAATCAAAGCACAGTGGGAACTCACACGAGACAAATGACGATCTCAGGTCGATGAACTAACCTGTACACATGTCACCAGGGAACTGCTATCTGACGCTAGGTATAATACCAACTAGCAGGTTCCCGACGAGTCATGTCCGGTGTACTCATAACCTAATGAGCACCTGTATATATCTTAGGTGATCCAACTGACACCAATGGCTTGTAAGACAGGCCATCGCCCCTCGTCGGGGTCTCGACTGTATACACTAGTCTACTCCGGAGTATCGATGCCCTGTCTCGAAACTCCCACGACTAGAGACCACTATTAAGGATGTTGTCACACCCCACTTCCCAGAGTGCGCTAAGATAGGCATGTGACATAGCCAACCATGCTACCTATGGATAGGAAAAATACTTCCACAGTCACATTACGGCTGTAGAGATATCAAGAACAGGAAAGTAAACTAAACTATCTAGTACATGTCCATAAGCCAGAATAAACGAGTCAAGAAATAATAATATGCGGAAGCAAAAGATCCAATAAATAAAACACCTGGAAAGTAAAACTGGATACCAACAGGATCCTCACCGCTCGGTTTAACAGCGGCAATACTCCTGATCAGTCTGCAATAAAGGTAGAGGATCTGGGCCATGCAAAACCCAGACGTCAGTGCGTCATAACAACAAGAAATAATATATAAACAGGGTAGCAAGACATGCAAGTTTGATCATAAAGGTAAAGCAGGTATAACAGCAATATAAATCAGGGCAGTGAAAGGTAGTGTGCAGTGAGTAATCTAAACTGGTCTATTGGGTTAACTACTCTCAAGTCTTTGAAATCAATTTGATGAATAATCGATGTAACTCAATAGTATCCCGTGCGTACCCGGGATCATGGTCTATGACTCGCGGGCTGAACCCGAGACGTGCCGCAAGGCAGTAAAGGGTGGTAGGTAATGACGAGTGATGTCCGTAGCATCACTCCGGGGCTGGCCTAGCCCGTAAGACTGATCAGAACAGGTATAGAACTGTCAAGTTACAAGTCAGGTTTCATCATTGATTTCCCCATACCCCCAAATCATATGTGTTCAAGTCAGGTAATAAGTAATCTAGAGCTAATGCCAACATAGGATCAGGTAAGTACAGGTTTGTCTGGATAGACAACAGGAAACGTTCGTAAGGACAACAAGTCAGGTTTGTTGGCATTAGTCACAAGATCAGGTAACAGGTGAAGCCATGGTACATCAGGTCAAGTCAGGTAGTATATAGATATCATGTCATGTCGAGAGGTGCACGGTACCATGTCGTGTCAAGTAATAGGTGTAAAAAATCATGTCAGGGGTGCACAGAATGTCATGTGGGTGCTCATAATCAACTACGTAAGCATGGGTAAACCAAACAAGCATGGGGTACTAGTGAAATAATAAAAATGAAACATGGTTATGATATATGCAAGGGTACAGATTAAAGCATAAGGATGCACAGTTATAGATTAGAGTTAGGGTTGTGGTTCCAACATTAAGTAAAATACACTTAAACCAGTATGGAATTGTTAAATCTCGTTATTATGGGTCAAATGATCTAGGGATGCAATGATATAAAAAATATGTTCAATGGATGCAACCGGGTATTCGGGGGTAGAAACTATTTAAAAGTGCTATGGGCTATGCAGATGATTATTTAGTAATTTAAACACGGATGTGGGTACTATGTATAGTAAATCAAAATGCAACATGATATGCTTCAAGTTATAAATCTAAAATGATATATGAAACATCGAAATGGAGAAATGGAACATGTGACATTATATGTACTCTACGGGTCTGATATGTAATTAAATAGGTATAAAATAATATAGATAGCATGTAGCAAGTTTTACTTGCCTCGGTCCCGACGAACGCGAATATGAACACGGAAAACACGAAGCACTTCCAAGCTTGCTTGGCTATGTGATCTCAGCTCCAACAAATTGCCTACAGAAGCTACTTCAGTTTCCATTCCACTGACAACAGGATTGACTAATAACAGAAGGAAAGACTAGAAAACAAGCACTTCCCAGCAATTTCTTTTCTCCCTCAAGTAATGCGCCGACAACTGGTAATAATAAGGTGGCTGAAATGCCCGCTCAGTAAGCTGATTGTTAGCTGTGCCAAAACTAAGAGAAATATTACTTGGAATGGATGCAAAGCTTGTCTCTAGCAACTCTGCACCTACCAGGAACTGCCTGCTGAACCATTCCCAATGAAGAAAAGCAACGTCAGCTGTCCCCATGAGCCGTTGATAATTAGATATATGTTCATGGAACCAACTAATTGCTTCTTCCACTTTTCCTCCATGAAGTAGCAAGGTTGACACTTTGAAATGCAATTGCTCGGCCACATCTTTTAGATTATCAAGATCGGTGCAGACCTATAGCCACTGCGCCGGATCCACGCTGACATCGTCGGACCCAAACATCGCCGCGGCCACCGCCGGAACCCTAGTCCGGGCTTCAACAGACAATCCCGCTTCAAAGCCGTTTTCTCCGCGGACTGGCCAGAATTGAGCGGATCCTTCGCCTTCTTCTCGAAAATCGAGATCTTGGCGAAATCAGGAAGCGCGAGGGTGTTGATGGGGGGATGCTCGGAGTGGAGGAAGGCGGAGATCGTGGGGTGAAGGTCGGAACATCCGACGAGGGAGATGAGAGAGACCGGCGGCATTCGGAGCTCCTCGAGGTAGTCCTCCATTGGAATTAGGGTTGGGTTTGTGAGATTCGCAGAGAGAGAGCCAGGAGAGAGAGAGAGAAAGAGATAGATAGAGAGAGTCTATTAAAAAAATTAGATTTAAAAATATTAGAAATATATTTACAGAGAGGGAGAGAGACGTGAGAATTGAGCTGCTGATAATCTTAATTATGAAATTATTTATTTAGTTAAAGAAAAATTTAAATGAAATAAGGAATATAATATTATAATATTAGTCCATTTTGAGATTTTGGCAAAATACAAACCTACTCCAAAACACGCCCGGGTCGGGTCTAAAAATTCAGATTTAAAATATTAAAAATATACGCGACTTCCAAATTTCAAAATGAAAACCCAGTTAAAGAAAATGCATACCCCCAAGAATGGATGCACGTACGTGCGCGTAGCCATCCAAACACGTCCGTTTCACTGAACGGGACGAGAACAAGATGTGCGGATGCTACCACGGGGTTAGGGGTATCATGCAGGTTATGAAATGCAATTTTAAATTATTTTCTGTGACCTAAAATGTTATATGATAAAAGATGCGATACTAGATAAAATACCAGTATGTACTAAACATGAGATGCACGTGTCCATGCAACAAGTCAAGGTAATCTATAAATAAGAATCAAACAAGTTCAAGCAAGCTGGTCGGGTCGAATGCAATGTAAAATATAAAATACCATTCGCACCCAAAGTATGATAAATCAAGAAATATCACGAATAAAGAAATACGGGAACTGGAATTGGTATAAATGGACTCGGGTGTTACATTATACCCAACTACAAAAAGAATTTCGTCCTCGAAATTCCAAAAACAAGAAAGGATAAACAATCAAGAATTACAAGACTAGATGTGGAAAATTCTGCCGGATTTCAACTTCTCGTTCCCAAGTTGATCCTCCATGTGAGTGATTTCCCCAAGAAACAAGTACAAGAGGGATAACGTTGTTCTTAAGAACCTTTTCCCTTCGATCCACAATCGACATCGGTCGTTCCTCAAAAGTTAAATCTTCTCGTACTGTCAGCTCCGAATGATTCAACACATGTGTTTCATCTCGAACATACCTACGGAGTTAAGGCAAGTAAAACACGTCATGAACATTCTCCAAACATTGTAGTAACGCCAAACGATATGCAACTTTCTCCAACACGCTCCAAAATCTCGAAAGGTCCGACGAATCGAGGACTAAGCTTGCCTCGACTCCCGAAACGAATAACTCTTCCAGTTGGTGATATCTTCAAAATTCCAAATTACTAACCATGAACTCCAGAGATCTTCTCGATGTATCTGCCCAACTCTTCTGTCGGTCTTGTGCTGCTTTCATATAATTCCGGATAGTGTTAACTTTCTCCACTGTCTGCACGATCAAATCCGGTCCCAACAATCTTCGTTCTCCAACATCGTCCCAACAGACTGGTGAACGACACTTGCGACCATATAAAGCTTCGAATGGAGCTATCTGAATAGTCTCCTGGAAACTGTTGTTGTAAAAAAACTCCACTAAATGTAGACGATCCTCCCATGAACCCTTGAAGTCTAACATGCAAGTTCTCAACATGTCTTCAAGAGTTTGGATCGTTCTCCCCAACTGGCCATCTGTTTGAGGGTGATAAGCTGTGCTAAACTTCAAATGAGTCCCCAAACTTTCCTATAAGCTCCTCCAAAAGTGTGATAAGAAACGAGTGTCACGGTCGGACACGATGCTCACCGGTACACCATGTAATCTTACAATTTCCTGCATGTACCGTTCTGCCAAAATTTCTGTTGATTGACCAACCCGAGAAGGGATGAAATGAGCCGCCTTGGTCAATCTAGCAACAATCACCCAAATTGCATTGTTGCCCTTTGGACTCCGCGGTAAAGCCGTCACGAAATCCATGGTTATATGTTCCCACTTCCACTGAGGAATCGGAGGTGGTTGCAATAAACCAGCAACCTTTTGATGTTCAGCCTTAACTTGCTGACACACCAAGGACTTTTCTATAAAGCGGGCAATTTCTCGTTTCATGCCTTTCCACCAGAAATGCTGTCGTATATCTCGGTACATCTTCGTGCCTCCTGGATGTACGGAATACGCGGAACTGTGTGCTTCCTTCATAACTTCTTCACGAATATCTCCCCTTGGCACACACACAAACGGCTACCATAATGCAACGTATCACCTTCATGAATCAATAATTCCGTTCGAATTTCAGCATCAACCTGTTCTCGAAACCTTTGCAATCTTGGGTCCTTCAATTGCGCTGCTTTAATACTCTCGATCAATGACGACTGTACTTGCAGCTGCATCAACTGTCCTGAAGAATGCGGTAGCACAATCTCCAACTCGAATCTCCGAAAAATCATCAATAAATTCCTTCTGTGCAGTCAACATCTGAATTGCTGGCAACCGACTAAACGCATCCGGCACAACATTAACTTTTCCCGGATGGTATTTAAGATCAAGATCGTAGTCAACCATTAGCTCTAACCATCTGCGCTGCCTCATATTAAGCTCCTTCTGTGTGAACACCTATTTCAGGCTTCTGTGATCGGTGAATACTCTGATCCTTTCGCCCAGTAAGTAATGTCTCCAAATCTTCAAAGCGAAAACACAGCTGTTAGCTCTAAATCATGGGTTGGGTAATTCTTCTCATAGGTCTTCAACTGTCTCGACGCGTAATCTACAACCTTCCCATGCTGCATCAAAATACATCCAAATCCTTTTTCCAGATGCGTCGCTATGAATCACCAATTCTCCAAAACCGTCTGGTACGGTCAAAATAAGAGCGGTTATCCATCCTTGCTTCAACGCCTCAAAAGCTGACGCAGCCTTATCCGTCCACTCAAATGGTACTTCCTTGTACGTAAGCTTGGTCAACGGCTCCGCCAGACGAGCAGAGTTCTCTACGAACCTTCTGTAATAGCCGGCAAGTCCAAGAAACTTCTGGTCTCTGCTACGTTTTTCGGAATCGGCCAATCTTGAACTGCTGCAATCTTCTCAAGATCAACGACGATTCCATCTTCGGATACGATATGCCCCAAAACTTCACTTCTTCAAGCCAAAACTCGCACTTGCTCATCTTTGCATACAATTTTCTTGCCTCAATGTCTGTAATGCGATCTTCAAATGTCCCGCATGCTCTCCAGTACTCCTCGAGTAGACCAGAATATCATCAATGAACACCACTATAAACTGGTCCAAGAATGGTGACAAGATTCGGTTCGTCAAGTCCAAGAATATCGCCGGTGCATTCGTTACTCCGAAGGGCATCACTAAATACTCGTAATGTCCATACTGAGTTATGAACGCCGTCTTGCAATCATCCTCTGATTTAATTCGGACCTGATGATATCCGGATCGCAAATCCAGCTTCGAGAATACCCTCGTGCCACTAAGCTTCTCAAATCATTCACCAATGCGAGGGATCGGGTACTTGTTCTTAATAGTCGCCCGGTTTAATTCTCGATAATCGATGCACATCCTCTTTGTGACATCATCTTCTTTGCTAGAAGAACTGGAGCTCCCCAAGGTGAGTTACTGCTGCGAATCCAACCCTTCTCAAGTAATTCAGCAACCTGCTTCGTGACTTCTTCAAACTCTACTGGTGCCATTGGATAATACGCCTTTGAGATTGGCGCTGCACCAGGAACAAGATTAATCGTAAACTCCACATCTCAATTTGGCGATAAACCCGAGGTGTCTTCGAACACGTCCATGAATTCTCGAACTACAGCCGGCGCTTCATCTTTAATAACCCCCAATGACGAAAGAACACCAGTTGTCGGCCTAGCCCTAAACTCGACTAGCCCGACAAAACTACTTCCTCCAGTAAAACAAACTACGGATGTCCGGGAATTTGGAAATTCGCTTTCCTTGCTCTACAATCAATGTGAGGGTGGAAGGTGCCAAGAAAATCTATTCCCAAGACATCAACAAACAAAGAATGCACCAGAATTGAATAATTCCAATGCGGGAAAGATATGAACAAGTAAAATACCAAGATGACTTCATCCGAAGTCAAGATACTGAAGAGGATTAAGCACGGTAAAAATGATTCAAACTGGCGGTAAAACAAGAACTGGTAAGCAATGAAACCGAGAGAAGCAAGGTAATATAACAACCATGAAACAAGGAAGTGAATCAAGACCAGGACTCCAAGTTACTTAAATAGAGTACCGCATTGTAACCATGCTGCAGTTCATGGGTACAATTACATAACTCGACTCAAGTCGCCCAAATCCTAGTATCAGAATCAAAGAACAGGGAGAAACAATAGGGAACCAACAGATTTTCAGTCGAGATGCAAAGTCGTTTGCATATCGTCAAGACAAAGGATCAAGAGAAAGATATGATTCAAGAATCACAATAACAAGGTGGCAGGACATGTTCCTAATCACGAGTATTCTGGTTCGTGTATTGGGTCCAATACCCAACTACAAAAGAATCAAACTCGATTAACCTAAATCCTATGTCTCTGATACCAAAAGAACCATGTCATGCCCCGCCTCCTAGAGTGCGCTAAGATAGGCACGTGACATAGCCAACCATGCTACCGGTGGATAGGAAAAATCCTTCTACAGTCACATTACGGCTGTAGAGATATCAAGAACAGGAAAGTAAACTAAACTATCTAGTACATGTCCATAAGCCAGAATAAACGAGTCAAGAAATAATAATATGCGGAAGCAAAAGATCCAATAAATAAAACACCTGGAAAGTAAAACTGGATACCAACAGGATCCTCACCGCTCGGTCTAACAGCGGCAATGCTCCTGATCAGTCTGCAACAAAGGTGGAGGATCTGGGCCATGCAAAACCCAGACGTCAGCGCGTCATAACATCAAGCAATAATATATAAACAGGGTAGCAAGACATGCAAGTTTGATCATAAAGGTAAAGCAAGTATAACAGCAATATAAATCAGGGCAGTGAAAGGTAGTGTGCAGTGAGTAATCTAAACTGGTCTATTGGGTTAACTACTCTCAAGTCTTTGAAATCAATTTGATGAATCATCGATGTAACTCAATGGTATCCCGTGCGTGCCCGGGATCACGGTATATGACTCTCGGGTTGAACCCGAGACGTGCTGCAAGGCAGTAAAGGGTGGTAGGTAATGACGAGTGATGTCCGTAGCATCACTCCGGGGCTGGCCTAGCCCGTAAGACTGATCAGAACAGGTATAGAACTGTCGAGTTACAAGTCAGGTTTCATCATTGATTTCCCCATACCCCCAAGTCATATGTGTTCAAGTCAGGTATTAAGTAATCTAGAGCTAATGCCAACACAGGATCAGGCAGGTACAGGTTTTTCTGGATAGACAACAGGAAACGTCCGTAAGGAGAACATGTCAGGTTTGTTGGCATTAGTCACAAGATCAAGTAACAGGTGGAGCCATGGTACATCAGGTCAAGTCAGGTAGTATATAGATATCATGTCATGTCGAGAGGTGCACGGTACCATGTCGTGTCAAGTAATAGGTGTAACAAGTCATGTCAGGGGTGCACAGAATGTCATGTGGGTGCTCATAATCAACTACGTAAGCATGGGTAAACCAAACAAGCATGGGGTACTAGTGAAATAATAAAAATGAAACATGGTAATGATATATGCAAGGGTACAGATTAAAGCATAAGGATGCACAGTTATAGATTAGAGTTAGGGTTGTGGTTCCAACATTAAGTAAAATACACTTAAACCAGTATGGAATTGTTAAATCTCGTTATTATGGGTCAAATGATCTAGGGATGCAATGATATAAAAAATATGTTCAATGGATGCAACCGGGTATTCGGGGGTAGAAACTATTTAAAAATGCTATACGCTATGCAGATGATTATTAAGTAATTTAAACACGGATGAGGGTACTATGTATAGTAAATCAAAATGCAACATGATATGCTTCAAGTTATAAATCTAAAATGATATATGAAACATCGAAATGGAGAAATGGAACATGTGACATTATATGTACTCTACGGGTCTGATATGTAATTAAATAGGTATAAAATAATATAGATAGCATGTAGCAAGTTTTACTTTTCTCGGTCCCGACGAATGCGAATATGAATACGGAAAAAACGAAGCGCTTCCAAGCTTGCTTGGCTATGTGATCTCAGATCCAACAAATTGCCTACAGAAGCTACTTCAGTTTCCATTCCATTGACAACAGGATTGACTAATAACAGAAGGAAAGACTAGAAAACAAGCACTTCCCAGCAATTTCTTTTCTCCCTCAAGTAATGCACCGACAACTAGTAATAATAAGGTGGTTGAAATGCCCGCTCAGTAAGCTGATTGTTAGCTATGGTAAAACTAAGAGAAATATTACTTGGAATGGATGCAGAGCTTGTCTCTAGCAACTCTGCACATACCAGGAACTGCCTGCTGAATCATTCCCAATGAAGAAAAGCAACGTCAGCTGTCCCAATGAGCCGTTGATAATTAGATATATGTTCATGGAACCAACTAATTGCTTCTGCCACTTTTCCTCCATGAAGTAGCAAGGTTGACACTTTGAAATGCAATTGCTCGGCCACAGGTTTTAGATTATCAAGATCGGTGCAGACCTGTAGCCACTGCGCTGGATCCCCGCTGACATCGTCGGACCCAAACATCGCCGCGGCCACCTCCGGAACCCTAGTCCGGTGCTTCAACAGCCAATCCCGCTTCAAAACCCCGGCCGTTTTCTCCGCGGACTGGCCATAATTGAGCGGATCCTACGCCTTCTCCTCGAAAATCGAGATTTTGGCGAAATCAGGGAGCGCGAGGGTGTTGATGGGGGGGATGCTCGGAGTGGAGGAAGGCGGAGATCGTGGGGTGAAGGTCGGAACATCCGATGAGGGAAATGAGAGAGACCGGCGGCGTTCGGAGCTCCTCAGGGTAGTCCTCCATTGGAATTAGGGTTGGGTTTGTGAGATTCGTTGAGAGAACCAGGAGAGATAGAGAGAGTCTGTTAAAAAAATAGATTTAAAAATATTAGAAATATATTTACAGAGAGAGAGAGACGTGAGAATTGAGCTGCTGATAATTTTAGTTATGAAAATATTTATTTAGTTAAAGAAAATTTTAAATGAAATAAGGAATATAATATTATAATATTAGTCCGTTTTGAGATTTTGGCAAAATACAAACCTACTCCAAAACACGTCCGGGTCGGGTCTAAAAATTCAGATTTAAAATATTAAAAATATACGCGGCTTCCAAATTTCAAAATGAAAACCCAGTTAAAGAAAATGCATACCCCCAAGAATGGATGCACGTACGTGCGCGTAGCCATCCAAACATATCCATTTCACTGAACGGGACGAGAACAAGATGTGCGGATGCTACCACGGGGTTAGGGGTATCATGCAGGTTATGAAATGCAATTTTAAATTATTTTCTGTGACCTAAATTGTTATTTGATAAAAGATGCGATACTAGATAAAATACTAGTATGTACTAAACATGAGATGCATGTGTCCATGCAACAAGTCAAGGTAATCTATAAATAAGAATCAAACAAGTTCAAGCAAGCGGCTCGAGTCGAATGCAATGTAAAATATAAAATACCATTCGCACCCAAAGTACGATAAATGAAGAAATATCACGAATAAAGAAATACGGGAACTGGAATTGGTATAAATGGACTCGGGTGTTACAGATGTGCTTATAGACTACCCAACTCTCACGTATATGATCGCCATCATACTGTTGGTAGTCAAGCAAGATCCTAAGAGCTCTATCAACGTGTAATAGTGATCAGTCAACTGAACCTGTACACGACTGATAAAGGCAAACCAGATAGCAAACTATCATCTCGAGTAAGACTGTCCTACCGGTATAGGTCCTCCTCAATCATTGCAATCACGTGCCTGCGATCCAATAATTGACTTTGAGGGCACTATAACCAACAATCTCCCACTAACACTTAAGGCTAATTATTGCGATGTCGCATACTCACAGTCCGTGTGATACCGAACACCCAACTCCTCTACTAATCAGTTTCACAAAGCTCGATTGTAAAACTCTTGTGTTCGAGAAATAGCCTCAATGAGTGGATCCGCCCTGATGTTTCTTTCTATGTCTCTCTTAATCTCAAGTTCGCGGAGAAAACCATCTCCCGAATTGAGTAATACCTGTTTTAGAATATGTCTGGATATCTGATGGGACCTGGTTCATAAATGAACTCCAAATCCAAACTTCTTAGACTGTATCGTCAACTGAACCCCTGCACCATGCCTCCCATAGTATCCTCTTGGACCACCTGTCCATAATACTACCCCCTTCGTCAGAGGGAAAACTATAACTCTGACAATCACTCTGTCATCCATGTCACCTTCGAAGCCTGGAATGATAACCGTCTCCCGAAGGAGGCTGCCGTTATCAAATCCCTAGAACATCCACTTATGTTCTAAAACTGCCTCCGAATGTTTCTCCAGAATTGGATTAATATAAACTTATTGCATCTAGTGCAAAAACAACATCTGGTGTGGTACTTGACATCTGATGATCAACTCAATTGCCTAAGCAAGTGATATGTTAATCATGCACGTCTCTCTCCCCTTTAGTCTGTAAGACACCTTTAGAGAGGGTGACTCCATCACCTGCAGGTACACCACCATGCCAGGAGTCATCTATTCCAAATACTTTTAGAATACTGTCTAAGCACCCATATTGGGAAACTATCCAAATCTAGATCTAAAACCATAGATCTAGTAACCAAAATGTCAGATATTATATCCATATCCTGTATGGAGAAATAACTGTGTGACAATCAAAGTACAACCGATCGTAGTATAAGAATTTTACTTCCTACTCTGTGTATGTCATACAAATACCAGGACATCACACCCTACTACCTTCTTAACAGATCCATCCCCTATTCTGATGAAGTCAAACCTATGACTGTCACATCAAAACTAGATGATCTATCTCCGCTATATCTACTCAAGTCTATAAATAGACATAAGCTACTTGCCCACTATGCTTCCGCTGCTTCCGCTGACCACAACAACCTTCTGCCAGAATAATATATACGTGCACTTCTAAAACTAGTTTAGAACGACGCTATACTTAACCTCCTGCCGGGTCTCATAGCCTGGAACAACAGTAGTGTCAAGTCTGGATAAACAAGAACCTCCTTGTCACCGTCCTTGAGTCAACCGGAGTACCTCTCGGGTGCCTGAGGTTACCACCATATCTGCGGAGTGGCTAATGGAATGTCAAACCTGATTGAATCTTTAGTTCTTATTAAATTTTCCGTAATCATTTGCGGTTCTGGAATCACTTCCAGTTCTACCATACTCCCACTACTGTTTTTTGAAAAAATCCATTTTACTAAAACTGTGGCGAGTCAAGAATAATATTACCATTGATCTTCCAGATGGTAGAAAGTCAACCCTCGTCATAGCCTGGGCCAACCCACAAACTGCCATTACAGAAACGTGCCTTGAGTTATCCAGAGTCTGGTTTTATGCATAAGCCGGAAAACTCCATGTACCTTAACATCGTTAAGATACGAACCATTCTATATCCAATATAGAAACTTTGGCACTTATTTAATTGGAACCAGATTCAAATCATGCAGCTGTCTCCAGTGCATATCAACTTAATAGAGAGAAGCCGATCAGCATTACTCAACTTAGGAACGCATCCAATTATGAGTAACCCGAAAGAGAAACAAGTTTCTCAAAACTATTACTATCAACTGAATACCAATCACAAGTATCTACATCTTCGATCTCTTTAAAGAATCCCGATACTTGCGACATCTGGTTCTCTACTTTATTCCTATACCCGCAACTTTTCAAAACTTAGACCTTGTATTTCTACGAAACACTTGTCTAAAAACTAGAGAAGTCACAAGTAAACAGAATATGGTACGAGGACCAACCCCTTTGTCCTGATGGACACTGGACAACATACAATACTCTGTATAAGTCCGCTGAGTTAAATAACTCAAAACCTGTGCATCGTAGGTTGAAAACTGTACTTATGGTTAAGAACTACTCCGATGTTCAATGCTCCTTACCCAATCGTCAACTGAAATAGGTAAATGTCACGGACATAATTTTAAAAAGTTATATCTCACTTTATAAAAATAAACGTACAGATATATCAGTTTGAAATTGGTGCACAACAACGGATACTCAAAACCAAATACATGCCGTCCGGCAAAAACTCAGGCGATTTCCTCAAATATCACCAATTACAACGAATTTCGATATAATGAGGATGATCACCTAATTCCCAATAACTTACTCCCACTCATCATCTGTAAAACCATACAGATGTGAGAATTATACCTGGTAAATACATACCCTGGAGTATGTATCTAATCGGGAAAACAGTTTTCCTTTAACAACGCACAGTGAAACTGAAACATGAAAATGTTTCGTAGGGGTATCCGGGTATTCCTAGTAATGCCTCTTCCATAATCCAATTCATGACTGTAACCGTATATTTCTTTGCCATCTCTCCAAATCCCTTTATTTGTCTTTATTCATTACCTTCTGCACACCGCTTTAGGCTAAGTGGTTTTCTTCCTTCCCTACCGTTCGGCACCAGCCTATGGTTTGGAAGAAGACTATCCAGTAAGCATAATAGGTGTACTCTCCTAAACCAAGGAGTACTCACAACTTGAGAAAAGGTGATGATAAAAGACAGCTGAATAATACCTTATTCTATTTCTTCCGAACTGGGGAAAAAGCAAAGGTGAAGTAGGAGTGGCGATGAAGTACGCGGTTTGGTCGTGAATGATAGCAGTCGCAATTTACTTTGCCCTCTTTCTAATCCCTTTATTTTGTCTTTACTTATTACCTTCTATACACCCTAGTTAGGCTAATTGGTTTTCTTCATTCCCTACCTTTTGGCACCTGCCTATGGTTTGGAAGAAGACTATCCAATAAGCGTAATAGGTGTACTCTCCTAAACCAAGGAGCCCTCGCAACCTGAGAGAACGTGATGATAAAAGACAACTGAATAAACCAATTCAATTTCTCCTGAACCTGGATCCATCCTCGAAGAAGTCCCTTCGAGCTCGTATATAACCATACGATGGATCTATCCAATGGAAGTGGATGTTCGTAGTGATATGAGGTGTTCTGAGAAATTCAAAGGGTAAAAGAAGGAGCGGCAATGACTTATGCAACTAGGACAATCCAAAAAGCCAGTATTTTAATAAGGTTCGGTCAACTTGGTCACTGAGTCATAGTCTAGGGTCAGTCAAAGGTCGCAGCCAAAGAGAGAGAGAAAAGAAACACTCTGCGTGCACTCTAACCTAGATCAGAATGGTTATTACTTTATCTAATCAGGAAACCTCCCACTGTACTGTCAAATTCTCCTCCAAACCTGAAAGAAGAATCAATCGGGATCATCCGAAGAGTAAACTAACTCATCAGTGGGAATCGGGATCCAACTCTCATCGCATGATAACGTGAAGGTATCCACTCATGTTATCACACTCCAGAAGGTATGCGCATGCCTGGAAAGTTTCAGTTTCTTTAGAAACTCCGGATGTGATTTTTATCCCATGTTCTTATGACCTTGGCTAAGGGCCAAAACAATCATAAGTCACATGTCAAGTTCTTCCCATCATTATGTTGTTAATTTGAACCCACCCGTACATATTCTTGATAAAGGGCCAACAAAGTAATACGACTGTCCCAAACCAACGCATTTATCTATGCAACATGTGAACACCCCAGCAGCTACCAATCACTATGTCTTGACTAAGGGCCAAACCAACATAGCTTGAATACTACTGACCATTCATGTGAAATGACGGAGGGCTACGGCTGGTTTTTAGAGAAAAACCTTTAATGTAATGAACTTGATCTCTTTGAAAGAACCTAATAGTTTTTTATAAAAATATAGTGGCAAAAACCTTTGCTAAAGAGGTCACTCCCGGTGAAGGGATCTCGGCTCTTTCCTCGTGGAATGAGGTGCAGGATATTCCAACTGAATACCGCGATGCAAAGCAACAAGTAATCGACTATAGTGAAGTTATTACCCTGATGCAAACTTCTGCCCAAGGGGTCACTCCCGGTGAAGGGATCTCGGCCCTTGCCTCGTCGAATGAGGTGCAGGATATTCCAACTGAATACCACTGTGCAAAACAAAAGAAAACGTCTTTGCAATAACACTTTTTAAAACTGTTCCAACAACATCCAAACAGGTTTGTTTTCCTTTGCATTGATCAGAATCAACGCAGACCCATCAATTAATCACACCAGAAAAGAACGAAAAAAAATGTACGTATATGCCATCCGCACTCGTCATTGGGTCCCGTCATTACCCGTTAGGTTACTTAACTAACGACAGAGCGGGGACTGGACTAGCGTGGGTGCAAAACATATACAACATCTACTAGAATATATACCAATATACAATAATCGCTCCAGGCGTGATAATATGCAACATTACAGAAAAGTAATAAGCATCACAGAACAATACAGATAATCTGGGATCCCCGAGTTTCACAGAGCCGCTGCTGAAACCCGACGTTACCCTGATCATGTGGATAGCCTGTGCAATGAAAACCTAGACCCCTACGAGAGCGGCAAGTTACCCGCCAAAACCTGAAGCGAGGCAGACCCCTAGAGCAAAGTGAATGGACCACCTAGCACTTTACGGAATCCGGTAACTTGGGCACCTCATCTTGGGTCAACCTGTACCCCCTACGAGTACGGCGAATAGTCTGCCAATTCTAGAGTGAGGTCCCTTTGCCTCTCAAAGCCATGAGATACGGACCCGTTGCCTTCCAGAACCCGGCTATCCGTGTACTCCGTCGCGGGGTAAACCTAGTACAGAAATCAAAAATATGTACAACGGGTACATCGACCTTAGCCCGGTCGTACCCCAAAAGAATATTATACAAACAGGCAGTGACGGCAGTCCATATGTTGGACGCTCGACCCGCAATATCAAATGTACAAATAAATCCAAACTGCACTACCATTGCACACTGCTATCCACCACGACAAATCCGCAACATCACAGCACAACACAGAACATCAACGCGAATGTCATGTTCGCAAACCCGTCTAAAAGGACTATAGCAATTAGACGCAATTTACCGCTCGAATGACAATCACGGTCGGAGATATAATGTAAGTACTGTAAACTAACAAGTTTAAAATTCCAATCGACAAAACTTCCCGAAGTGGGCCCCACGTACATCTGCAGTACTCAATCAAAATCTAGGCCCAAACAAAATATTCCAGAAACCACAATTTTACATTAAAGACATTACTGTAGAAAATTGGTGCACTGTTGCTCCAAAGCAAAGGCGGAACCGCGGCCAATACATGGCTTGTGCGGCGGTTCTGCGGCGTTCTGGAGGCAACAGTTGACCAAATTTCTACAGTATTCTTAAAAAAGCCTGCTCGATTTTCTGAGATGCTCAAAATGATTTTTAGACCTGTTTAAAAATTCGACAGAAACTTTGGCCTGAAAATTGCGGTTTTGGAAATTTCGTTCGATCGTTGTTTTATACACGTTAGAATAAGTTAGTAAAGGTTAATGGTGTGGCTCTGATACCATGTAAGTCTACGGTAGCGCCCCGGCCGTCATTCTGACGCCAAACGTAGAACAAAAACTTTTATAACTGGCGCCATCGAATACTATAACCCGGATCTTGCCATTAACGCTAAACTAAAAAACTGTAAAGAGGTAGAAAGGCTATACCGATCGATCCAAGTCCTTCGGTCTTTAGCCATCATCCCACGCTCCTCGCGGCAACTCCGATCTCTTTGCTCCTCGTCGAGGTGGCACCACATCTACGAATCTTTAAACGGGCTTCCGCCTCTGTACCGAGATAACTCGGTCAACAAGTCTGCTAAAAGAGATGATCAAGATGAAGTAGAGAATGAGTAGGATATTTTGTCTCAAACACCCTAGGGTTCTCATCACATGAGAGGGTTAGGGTGGAGGTTGAAGAAGATGCTAGGGTTTGAAAATGGTGAACTCAAGAAATTTTAGTGAGCAAAAAACCAAGCACACAAAAATCACACCCTTGGCTGCCCAAAATAATGGTGATCATATATATAAGGTTTTGTGATGAAATATCAAGGAAAATATCCTCACAAAATATCTCCACAAACCCTTCATAATATCTCACCCAAAACAAAACACATTAACTCTTTAATGACTCACTAGATGACTCATTACATGAGTCATTAGTGAACATTCTAGAGTCAATGTGTCATCCAAAATGAGTCACCCTTTCCAAAATCCTTTTAACCATTTAAACCAAAATGATTAACCAAAAGAAATGCATCTTCTAAAATATTCTCGTAACGGATTTCGAAAATACCCCTCACCTGTATATACATACCTGTATCCGTATTCCGACCGAATACGAATACGACAGACTAAAATATTCCGACTCAATATAATACATGGATCCGGCTTAAACCAAAGCCCACCAGTATTATCTGTCCGAAATATGACACGTGCGCAAACGCACGTGCATTTTCGAACCCTGCCATAAAACCATACGACCTCTACAACGTTTCGCCCGAACTTGGGAAACTATCTGTGGGGGACTCTAAAGACTCGTCAGTACCCTGGCAGTGGGTTTAACCACAAGCACTTCAGCGGCACTAGCTGTGCGTAACGGCTGCCCATGTACTGACCTCAAGGGAAGCCGATGAGCGAACTCATCCTGGAACCCTACTGAGCCTATCAGTGACAATATACATACAGTCCGGTCCATTCGTCTATGAGTATCGCATATCGGGCCTAGGGGGCTTGTAACGTCAGACCCCCAATAGCGGTATAAATCGTGTCAGAGTGTAGCCCAGAACACCTTGATATACTACTGGAGTACCTACCAGTAAATCTCCTGCCTCGGCCGAGGGCTTTGTGTAATGGCTCTCCTAGACACAGCGCGATCTCACCCCCAATACCGGGAGAGACGAATCCCCTGCCAATCCGCTCACTTGCCTCCATGTGGCTCGGGACTGTACCCAAAAAAAACCTGTTTGCACGACTCATTTGAGCCGTGGTAGGGTAGAAATCAAAGCACAGTGGGAACTCACACGAGACAAATGACGATCTCAGGTCGATGAACTAACCTGTACACATGTCACCAGGGAACTGCTATCTGACGCTGGGTATAATACCAACTAGCAGGTTCCCGGCGAGTCCTGTCCGGTGTACTCATAACCCAATAAGCACCTGTATACATCTTAGGTGAACCAACTGACACCAATGGCTTGTGAGACCGGCCATCGCCCCTCGTCTGGGTCTCGACTGTATGCACTAGTCTACTCCGGAGTATCGATACCATGTCTCGAAACTCCCACGACTAGGGACCACTATTAAGGATGTGCTTATAGACTACCCAACTCTCACGTATATGATCGCCATCATACTGTTGGTAGTCAAGCAAGATCCTAAGGGCTCTATCAACGTGTAATAGTGATCAGTCATCTGAACCTGTACACGACTGATAAAGGCAAACCAGATAGCATACTATCATCTTCAGTAAGACTGTCCTACCGGTATAGGTCCTCCTTAATCATTGCAATCACGTGCCTGCGATCCAATAATTGACTTTGAGGGCACTATAACCAACAGCGGCTAGCTATTGCGACACCATTATTGATTGCGGTATTTAGAACACATATAGACACACTTTTCATGATCAATCAGACGCCTTCTCCGGTTATAATCAAATCCGGATAAATCCGGCCGACGAAAAGCCAACCGCCTTTACCACCAATCGAGGAGTCTACTGCTACAGAGTAATGCCCTTCGGCCTCAAAAACATCCGGGCAACGTACCAGCAGATGGTCAACAAGCTGTTTAAACTACAAATTAGGAGAAATATGGGAGTTTACCTCGACGGCATACTCGTGAAATCCGCCCAGTCAGCCGAACATACCATGGACCTCGGCGAGACATTCGATATCTTGCGAAAATACAAAATGAAGCTGAATTCAGCCAAATTTGCGTTCGGCGTCACGAGCAGGAAATTCCTTGGATTTATGGTCACCCACCGAAGGATCGAAGAAAACCCAGAGAAGATCAGAGCCATCATCGACATGGCGACACCCAGGAGCAATGTTGATATCATGCGGCTCACAGGTAGGGTGGCAGCTTTGAGTCGCTTCATGTTCAGATACGGAGAAAAGTGCCTGCCTTTCTTCAAATCCTTAAGGAAGATCTCTAGGTTTGAGTGCGAGGAGTGTCAAGTTGCTTTCGAGCAGCTCAAGATACATCTGGCAACCCCCCTCCGCTTATCACAAGACCAGCTGAGGGGGAGGAACTGTTGCTATATCTGGCCGTCTCCGACCAGGCCGCCAGCTTTGTACTCGTCAGCGAATCCGAAGGAATACAAAGACCAATCTACTATGTCAGCCACGTTTTCAAGGACGCGGAAACCAGATTCCTGGCTATAGAAAAAATTGTTCTGGTGCTCGTCGCCACCTCCAGGAAGCTCCGACACTATTTCCAAGCACACACGATCGTTGTTCTCATCAAATGACCCTTGGGGAATATCCTTGGTTCCGCCAAGTCGTTGGGCCGCTTAAAGAAATGAAGGTGGGATTTATCCTAATTCGACATCCGGTACCGACTAAGGTAAGCAATCAAAGCACAATCCCTAGCCGACTTCGTGGTCGAATGCACCATTCCCCATAAAGAAGGAGTGCAGGTGCGAAGCCCTGACCCATGACCCCCAGTCGAAGAGATGCTCGGCCCGATTCCAGACTGGGTACTCTATGTGGACAGCTCCTCCACAAAGGAGGGGAGCAAGGCTGGATTGGTCATCCGTGTTCTGAATGAAGCATAGATGGAGTACTCTTTGAGGCTCGGCATCAGGGCATCGAACAACGCCACAGAATACGAAGCCTTGTTAGCTGGGCTACGAATCGCCTCCAAGGTAGGGCTAAAGACAATCAAGATCCGCAGCGACTCCGCGCTGGTCGTCGGTCAGGTGACCGGACGCTTCGAAGCCCGGGAACCCCTGATGATGAGATACCTAGAGGAGGTAAAAAGACTTCGAAGAAATTTCGACGAGGTCCAAGTAGAGCAGATTCCCAGAAGCATGAACGCTGAAGATGACGCGCTGAGCAAACTCGCCTCTTCTTATTCGGCCAATCACAAAAAAAACATCCTCTTCAAAGTCCTGCCATGGCCCAGCGTAAAAGATAGAGAAGTAATACACCGGATCTACACCGCTTAAGGGGATATCCCGGATTGGAGAAAACCCATTGTGGAGTTCCTTAAGGACGAAGTACTCCCTGGGGACAAAGTTGAGGCACGCCGACTCCGTATAGAAGCTCATCAATTCATGTGGAGCAAGGGAAACCCGTACAAAAAGTTGTACACCCAACCTCTACTCTGATGCGTCGATCCCGATGAGGCCGATTACGTTCTCCAAGAGATACATGAAGGGGTCGGAGGAGCACATCAAGGGGCCTATGGTCTAATTCAAATGGCGCTGCTGCAGGGGTATTACTAGCCAACTATCCACCATGATGTGGGAAAACTTGTCAAAAGGTGCAAGACCTGCTAGCTCTTTGGGAGCCTTCCTCGACTACCTGCTACCGAGTTAACGCCGCTAAGTTCCCCTTGGGCATTCGCACAGTAGGGGATGGACATGGTTGGCCAACTCCCCACGGGCACAGGTGGACATAAGTACATCCATGTCGTCGTAGACTACTTTACGAAGTGGGTCGAAACCATGCCGATCAAGAAGCCGGATTCCACCTCTATGGTGAAGTTCCTACAAAATAATATAATTTCCCGATTTAGAATCCCGAGGTGCATCATCACCGACCACGACACCAACTTTGAAAATGATAAAGTCAGAGAATTCTGCAGCACCTATCATATACTGATGAAGTTCTCTGTGGTCGCGTATTCCTAATGCAACAGGCAAACCAAGATAGCAAACCGAGGCGTCATATGGGGGCTCAGAGCCCGCCTGAAAGGAAGACAAGTCAACTGGGTCGAGGAACTATCTCGGGTACTATGGGCGTTACAAACATTGAGAAAAACACCCATGGGGGTGTTAGTTGTATGTATGCCCTAGAGGCAAGTATTATACAGATGATGTATATTTTATTGGATGCTTGGACATATATAGAGAGGACTTTCTTGCTCGATATGATAGTATGCTATCTGGTTGCTCTTTATCTTAACAAGTATACTTGTCTCTTTATACTGTCTGATGGCTACATGTTGATAAAGCCCTTAGGATGTGTACTTGACTACCTGGACTATGATGCGGATCATGCTAGTGGGGACATGGTAGTCCATAAGTACATCCTTCAAGGTCCCAAGTCGAGGGTGTATCGAGACAGGGCATCGATATACCAGAGTAGACTAGTGTATATGCTTCTCGACCCATGAGATAGGCGATGGATCATCCCATATCCATTGGTGTTTGACATCAGAGATGGTATGCGGGTGCTCAGTGGAGACTGGGTACACTGGACGGACTCGCCGAGAACTCCCAGATGGTATTATACCTTACGTCAGATGGCAGTTCTCTGGTGACACTTGTGCAGGTTAGTCTGTAGACCCGAGATCGTCATAGAGTCTTGTGTGATTCCCACTGTGCTTTGATTTCCACCTTACCACGTCCATGAGGGCGTGCAAAACGGTGGTTTTTGGGTACAGTCCCGAGTCACATGGAGGCAATGAGCGATAGGAGGGGTTTCGTCTCTCCCGGTATTGGGGGTTGATGTTGCGCTGTGCTCGATTGGCCGTAACAGGGAAGTCCCTGGCCAGGGATGATTAGAGATTTTACTGGTAAGTGTTACCAGTAGTTTCTCGACCCGTTATAAGCCTCACATCGGCACGACTTATCGGTTATTGGGGTCTGACGTTTACCACTCCTAGACTTGATATGCGACATATCAGACGAGGAGACCGGACTGTACGGGAAGTGTTATCGGCAGGCTTTTACAGGAGTTGGAGCGGGCTTGCTTGCTGATCTTCTGATCGCTCAATACCCGGGTGGTCGTTACGTCCAGCTAGTACCGCTGACGGCTTGTGGGTGCTTGATGTGATCATCATCTACTGCCGGCGTATTGACGAGTCTTTAGAGTCCTACACAGAGGTTTTACTGGCTCAGGCAAAATGAAATAGGAGCGCATATGTGATATGTGCAAGACCGAGAATAAATGCGTGTATGTGATACCGTATTCTATTCTTGCGACTTTTTGTATCGGTCGGTTATATATGATATAGCCGGGTTATCGAATCGAGTGTTGATTCGATAAGTCGATACAATGGATGTTAGCCGGTTATATGAGATATGACCGGATTATTAAGTCAAGTGTTTATTTAATAATTAAGTGTATAATTGTATATTAGATATACTAATTTACGCTTGCTAACACTTGTTCGCTTTAGGGTTTTTCTCACATGTGAACACTTGTCTATATATATATATATATATGTGATATATATATTAAAGTGTTTTCTTTTGTATCATGGTTGATGATACACTAGACTTGGGTGTATGAGACTTACACCATGCTATAAATTATGTTGGGTTTTTATATTTTAAGTAATTACAAAATTAAGTGGAGGATTAGATCAATGCATGAAGCTTGTGGAAGCTTGTGGATGCATTGACTAAGTCCACTTGAGTTTGTTTTTACCATAGATATTTCTTAACCCAACCATAAGTGTTAGCTATGGTTATGGCTCTACAAGAGTTAGTATATGATACTCACTCACCATAGTTAGATTGCTCACTTGATCATTATCCTCATCTCTTTCTTTTCTTCTTCTTCTTCATTGTGAAAAGGAAAAAGAAAACTAGGGTTTGATCTAAAGTGAGAAAGAGTGTGAGAAATAAAATTCTAAAGAGAACGCACTTCCTATTTCTCCATCCTCTACTAGACTAGCACTTTAGTTTAGGGTGTTTTCTTCACTAATTCTCAAGTTAGTGAAGTAGAAGCTTGAGTTGGCATCCCCTCGACGTAGATCATCTTCGGCCTCGGAGACTTCAAGCAAGGTCGCATCCTTCGCGTCGTGAAGCCATGTAAGAGCCCGGGAGAACTTTGATCGCAGCGAAGGGACTTCATCAAGGAGCTAAAGGAGTGAAGGACCGATCTACCAAGGTTGTATTTCGTGTTCCCTTAGAAGTTAAAGTTGTTTACTTGCTTTTGATTCGCCTAAACTCTAGTATAAGATCTTGCTTAGGGTTTTTAGGCACATAAATTTTTTAAACGGACATGGTCGATGCCTTGTAGAGCCTTGTTAGTGTGCCTAGTAACCCTACAGTGGTATCAGAGCCTAGCTAGAGCATTAGACGATGCGTTAACGAAGTTAAAACTCCGAACGAACCCGAATACGACAAAACGACCCCCTCTCTGGACAATTTTTAAAATCTGGGTTTTTTGTGAATTTAAAATATCTAAAAAAATCAGCAGGGTTTTATAAGAATTATTGTGCAAAACGAGGACATGAATCGTACAGTTGACCGCGGTTCCGCGGCAAATTCCTGCTTGTGCCGCGGAACCGCGGCAGTATGGTGACCTTTGGATCCTCTGTTTGCACAGTAATTCTAGATTCTGTGATTGGTATTTTCTGGGTATTTTTAATTTGACTCAAGTGTTGAGTATTCAGGGGTTCATTTTGTAATCGTCGATTCGATCGGAGTATTTAATTTTGTTTTGTTATTCCGGATAATTTAGAAAGTATTAAAATGTTCGAACGGATGTCCTTAACTCAATTTATTCCGGCACGAAAAACATTCAAGTGTTGAATTTTTCTCGGGTTTAAATCTTTCGGAAATACGTGCATGTGACGCGATGGACCCTCTAGAATATAACAAACCTTAACTCGATTATGTGACCGTCTTGAACTGCCCTTTTAACCTTAGGGTTTGGGGCAGTACGGCGTGCCACATGTGAGGCGTTGGCTTGACCCTTCTACGGCTGGACCGTTGCTACTGTGACGCATTCTGGAATTTTTGAACTCCGCTCAAGTGTTGAGCTATTATGGAAATCTTGGGTATTTGATTATTCGATCGGAAATTTTAACACTGTCTATTTATCTGGAATGTGATACAATATGTGGAATTCATACAGTTAGGCATGAAATGTGAAATATGTGATATTTCGGATTTACGATGTCTAAAGAGATTGTGGATTCCAAATGTTGTAGTTTTACACTTTCTTTTCTGCGACCGTAAGTGTAATATGTGATATCGCCGGTTTCGTTGCTATATGTCAACGACAATTGGGATGCGCATATTTACTTACGTTGATGACATGTGATGTTCTGTGTTGCTGGATATGTTATATTAGATTGTCGCGTTCTGAATAGCCGGGGGTTTTATGTAAGATGAGAGTTTTTTATTTTCATTCATGTAAAATTAAATGTATGTAATATTCTTTTATTGGGACACTTCCGGGTCGAGGTTGCTGTCACCATTTGTATATTATTTACTTTTCCGCACTAGGATAGACCCAAGGAGGAGAGCATAATTAACCGGGTTCTGGAGTTCAGTGGGAGACCAACTCGAGGAGTCGAGTCCGGGTCTCCTAACTCTAGAATTGGTAAGGTTGCCTGCCACTCTCGTAGGGGTCTAGGGGTGTGGGTTTGGCTATTCGTCGCGACCGTGGAATCCGTGTTTTATAGAGGCTCAAAATAAAACACGGACGTCCTAGTATATCCAATGTTTCATATGTTTCTTCTGCTGCGATATCTGTGATGTGATCATTTGATGTTCTGTGATAAATACTGTATATAGTATATATGATATATTATATAGGCGTTACTTATGTTTTACACCCGCGCTAGCCCTGCCCTGCTCTGCCGTTAGTTACCTAACCTAACGGTGCACGAGGGGACATCGAGGCGAATGCGGATGGCATAAGTGTACGTCGTATTTATCTGTGATGTTTAGGTGACTTAAATGATAGGACTTCATTAATGTGATTAATGAAAGAAAAGAAACCTAAAAGATGTTGTAGAATCAAATCTTCAAATAAAAGGGTAGCTACAGTTTTGCTTTGCATAGCGGGATATATGATATACCCTGCACCTTATTCGATGGGGAAAGAGCCGAGATCCCTTCACCGGGAGTGACCTCTTTAGCAAAACTGGCAGATGCTACAACACTCGGTTTGAATTTTGACTTCTTTTGGAGTTTTGCTTTGCATAGCGATATATATGATATGTCCTGCACCTTATTCGATAAGGAAAGAGCCGAGATCCCTTCACCGGGAGTGACCTCTTTAGCAAAACTAATGAAAGCTTCAAAATCACTCCATTTCAAAACTTCACTCGATTCTACAACGATATCAAGTTCATTACGCAATAGGTTTTCAGAAAAACCTGCGTAGCCCTCCGTCAATTCAGATAAGAAATATTTAGTATTCGTGTTGCGGTAGTTTGGCATGCGTCAAGGCGTAGTGTACGGTAGCTGATTATTACTTATCTGTAGCATGAGATGCGATTGGATTAGGGTATTCGTACGGCGTCGTTTGGCATGCGTCAAGGGTCGTACGGGTGGGTTTAATTCAATCACGAATTGTACGGGTTGAACTTGACTAGCAGACTATGGGTTGTTTGGCATGCGTCAAGGTCATAGCACGCTAGAGGCAAAATATTATCGGGAATTTCAAGTGTTGAGATTTGCAATGAGATTGCATACCTTCTATGAGATAGTTGGATCCCGATACCCACTGCGAGTAATTGTTACTCCTGAGAGAGTTTTACACAGGACAATTAGCCGATCAAGTAAGTGTCTAGAAAGGTGTCAACGGGGTTACGCCTCTGGGAAAACGAGGTTTACTTTAATTAGGTCTGTGCGACAGCACGGGGAACCTCCCTCAAAGTACCGACACTGGCCTGGTTGAAAGATTGGCGAAGTTGTAGGGTGTAATTAATCCCGGCTAGTCTTTCCTTTTAGGGTTTGAAGGAAGATTTGATAAAAAACAGTGGGAGCCATCCTGATTAGATAAAATAATAACCAATCTGATCTTGCAAGAACTTGCGCTAAAGTGTTTTCTTCTCTCTCTCCAGGTAGCGACCATATCATGCCTTAATAAAGATAATAATATGGATGTATTGACCGAACCCGCATATTATACTGTGCAGGGGAACGTTGGACCCGTTCTATCTTATAAGTGTTATAAGACTGAACAGGAAACAGGAGAATATCTGGATTCTCTCGCCGCCCAAACGGAGAACATGCATGTTGATGCACCTTCTTCGGGTGTATTAGTCATTGAGAACTGTTTCTCAGTTCACCCTACGTCCTGGGTATTAGATACCAGATCAGGATCCCACATATGTAAATTGTTACATGGGCTACGGAAAGGTAGAGAACTAAGAAAAGGTGATCATTCCGTTCAAGTAGGGAATGGTGCAAGTATTGCAGCCAAAGCAGTTGGCGAATATCACCTTGTATTACCAAGTCGTAATACACTAATTCTGAATGAGTGCTATTATATACCGAACATGATGTGCAACATTATATCAGTTTCTTTACTGAGTAAAGAAAGATATAATTTTGTAGTACAGGATAATGTTATGAACATCTTCCTAGATCAAAAGTTGATTGCATCAGGCTCGTTACATAATGGCATATTCATTCTCAATCAAAATACAGTCCTCAATTTACAAAACACACACAAGAGGAAGAGTTCAGAAATGAACGAATCCTTCTTGTGGCATTGTTGACTTGGTCATATCAATGCGACACGACTAGATAAGTTACATAAAGATGGATATTTGAATCCGTTCGAATTATCATCTTATGATACTTGTCATTCATGTCTCAAAGGAAAAATGACCAAAGCTCCGTTTACGGGACACGGAGAAAGAGTTACGGAACTCTTGGGGCTGATACATACTGATGTATGCGGTCCCATGTCTACACACGCCAGGAACGGTTCTTCCTACTTCATTACATTCACTGACGATCTCTCAAGATTCGGACATGTGTTCCAGATGAAACACAAGTCTGAAGCTTTTGAGAAATTCAGAGAATATAAGCACGAAGTAGAGAACCAAACGGGCAAAAGTATTAAAATCCTTCGATCTGATCGAGGAGGTGAATACTTGAGCAATGAATTCCTGGACTTCTTAAAAGAGAATGGGATTCTCTCTCAGCTGACTCCTCCATATACACCACAGCACAACGGTGTATCGGAACGGAGGAACCACACCCTATTGGATATGGTGCGCTCAATGATGAGTACAACTGAGTTACCTATTTCCTTCTAGGGATATGCGCTTGAGACAGCCATGGACCTATTGAATAGAGTTCCTACCAAATCTGTGCCTACCACTCCATATGAGATATGGAAAGGGAAGAGACCACATCTTAATTACATTAAGATATGGGGTTGTCCAGTCTATGTCAAAAGACAAACTCCGGACAAACTCGAGGCAAGATCAGTCTTATGTAAGTTTATAGGATATCCCAAGAATTCACAAGGGTATATCTTCTACCATCCCGAGGAACAAAAGGTGTTTGTTTCTCGACATGCCACTTTCTTAGAAAAAGGTTTTCTTATGAAACAGATCAGTGGCATTGAGATAGAACTGGAAGAGGTTCCAGCGACACAAACTTTAACAGAAGACATGGTAGAACCAGAGGATTCAGTAGTACCCGACGAACCCCAGCCTCTCCACCGATCTGGTAGGGTTTCTCATCCACCCGAGAGATACTACGGTTTTCTCATTGATGGTGGAAGCGAGGATTGCATCATGGAGGATGATGACCCAACTAGCTTCGAGCAGGCCATCACGAGTGGGGACTCAGTGAAATGGCTGGATGCAATGCGGTCCGAGATGGAATCCATGTACACCAACAAAGTATGGACTTTGGAAGATGCTCCTGAAGGGGTAAAACCCATTGGGAGCAAGTGGATCTTCAAGAAAAAACTTGGTGTAGATGGGAAAGTGGAGACTTTCAAAGCTAGACTTGTTGCAAAGGGTTTTTATCAAAGACCAGGTGTGGACTATGACGAAACCTATTCTCCAGTGGCTATGCTTAAAGCCATCCGGATCATGCTTGCCATCGCTGCATATCATGACTACGAAATCTGGCAAATGGATGTTAAGACCGCCTTTCTAAACGGTGATTTAGAAGAGTGCGTGTACATGACTCAGCCAGAGGGCTTCGTAGATAGTGGGAGCAGCGGGAAGGTGTGCAAGCTGCTTAAATCCATTTATGGATTAAAGCAAGCATCGCGGAGTTGGAACATCTGCTTTGACGTCGTTATCAAAGAGTTTGATTTCATCAAAAACGTAGATGAACCTTGTATCTACAAGAAGGTGGCAGGGAGTAAGGTTGTTTTCCTCGTATTGTGCGTGGACGACATACTCCTGATAGGAAATGACATTCCTATACTGCAATCGGTAAAGCTCTTCTTATCACAAAGATTCTCAATGAAAGATCTTGGTGATGCCTCCAACATATTGGGGATTATGATCTATAGAGATAGATCTAAAAGGATATTGGGATTGTCCCAATCCAGGTACATTGACACCATACTAAAGAGGTTTAGTATGGAAGAGTCCAAACGTGGGTTTTTACCCACAATCTCAGGGCTCACTCTCTCCAAAGAGATGTCTCCCAAGACTGATTTGGAGAGAGCTCGCATGCAAGGGATACCCTACGCTTCGGCTGTAGGCTCTATCATGTACGCGATGCTATGTACCAGACCCGATGTAGCATACTCACTAAGTATAGTGAGTAGGTATCAAGATGATCCTGGAGAGAGTCACTGGACAGCTGTGAAGAGCATTCTCAAGTACTTACGAAGGACTAAAGAGATACTCTTGGTGTATGGTAATGGAGAACTCCAAGTGGAGTCCTTTACCGATTCAAGCTTCCAGAGTGATAAGGACGACTCTAAGTCACAGTCGGGATTTGTCTTTACCCTTTACGGAGGGCTGGTTAGCTGGAAGAGTTCCAAGCAGGAAACCGTGGCAGACTCGACAATGGAGGCTGAATACATCGCTGCCAACGATGCTGCCAAAGAGGCTGTCTGGATCAAGAAGTTCATTACTGAACTTGGAGTGGTTCCATCCATTGAGCATCCAATACCTTTCTATTGCGATAACAATGGAGCGGTGGCTTTGGCCAAGGAACCCAGGTCCCATCAGCGATCCAGGCATATTCTGAGGCGGTATCACCTGATCCGGGAGATAGTTGATTGCCGGGAGATCAAAGTCAGGAGGGTTGACACGAAGAACAACACAGCGGATCCACTCACGAAGGCCATTCCCCAGATACAGTTTGAGAGACTCTTCGGGATGCTCGGTATGCGATACTACAGCAGCTGGCCCTAGTGCAAGTGGGAGATTGTCAGTTGTATGTATACCCTAGAGGCCAGTATTGTACAGATGATGTATATTATATTGGATGCTTGGACATATATAGAGAGGACTTTCTTGCTCGATATGATAATATGCTATATGGTTGCTCTTTATCTTAACATGTATACTTCTCTCTTTATACTGTCTGATGGCTACATGTTGATAAAGCCCTTAGGATGTGTACTTGACTACCTGGACTATGATGCAGATCATACTAGTGGGGGCATGGTAGTCCATAAGTACATCCTTCAAGGTCCCTAGTCGAGGGTGTATCGAGACAGGGCATCGATATACCAGAGTAGACTAGCGTATACGCTTCTCGACCCATGAGATGGGCGATGGATGATCTCATATCCATTGGTGTTTGACATCAGAGATGGTATGCGGGTGCTCAGTGGAGACTGGGTATACTGGACGGACTCGCTGAGAACTCCCAGATGGTATTATACCTTACGTCAGATGGCAGTTCTCTGGTGACACTTGTGCAGGTTAGTCTATAGACCCGAGATCGTCATAGAGTCTTGTGTGATTCCCACTGTGCTTTGATTTCCACCTTACCACGTCCATGAGGGCGTGCAAAACGGTGGTTTTTGGGTACAGTCCCGAGTCACATGGAGGCAATGAGCGATACGAGGGGTTTCGTCTCCCCCGGTATTGGGGGTTGATGTTGCGCTGTGCTCGATTGGCCGTAATAGGGAAGTCCCTGGCCAGGGCTGATTAGAGATTTACTGGTAAGTGTTACCAGTAGTTTCTCGACCTGTTGTGAGCCTCACATCAGCATGGCTTATCGGTTATTGGGGTCTGACGTTTACCACCCCTAGACTTGATATGCGACATATCAGACGAGGAGACCGGACTGTACGGGAAGTGTTACCGGCAGGCTTTTACAGGAGTTGGAGCGGGCTTGCTTGCTGATCTTCTGATCGCTCAATACCTGGGTGGCCGTTACGTCCAGCTAGTACCGCTGACGGCTTGTGGGTGCTTGATTTGATCATCACCTACTGCCGGCGTATTGACGAGTCTTTAGAGTCCTACACAGAGGTTTTACTGGCTCAGGCAAAACGAAATAGGAGCGCATATGTGATATGTGCGAGACCGAGAATAAATGCATGTATGTGATACCGTATTCTATTCTCGCGACTTTTTGTATCGGTCGGTTATATATGATATAGCCGGGTTATCGAATCGAGTGTTGATTCGATAAGTCGATACAATGGATGTTAGCCGGTTATATGAGATATGACCGGATTATTAAGTCAAGTGTTGATTTAATAATTAAGTGTATAATTGTATATTAGATATACTAATTTACACTTGCTAACACTTGTTCACTTTAGGGTTTTTCTCACATGTGAACACTTGTATATATATATGTGTGTGTGATATATATATTAAAGTGTTTTCTTTTGTATCATGGTTGATGATACACTAGACTTGGGTGTATGAGACTTACACCATGCTATAAATTATGTTGGGTTTTTATATTTTAAGTAATTACAAAATTAAGTGGAGGATTAGATCAATGCATGAAGCTTGTGGAAGCTTGTGGATGCATTGACTAAGTCCACTTGAGTTTGTTTTTACCATAGATATTTCTTAACCCAACCATAAGTGTTAGCTATGGTTATGGCTCTACAAGAGTTAGTATATGATACTCACTCACCATAGTTAGATTGCTCACTTGATCATTATCCTCATCTCTTTCTTTTCTTCTTCTTCTTCATTGTGAAAAGGAAAAAGAAAACTAGGGTTTGATCTAAAGTGAGAAAGAGTGTGAGAAATAAAATTCTAAAGAGAACCCACTTCCTATTTCTCTATCCTCTACTAGACTAGCACTTTAGTTTAGGGTGTTTGCTTCACTAATTCTCAAGTTAGTGAAGTTGAAGCTTGAGTTGGCATCCCCTCGACGTAGATCATCTTCGGCCTCGGAGACTTCAAGCAAGGTCGCATCCTTCGCGTCGTGAAGCCATGCAAGAGCCCGGGAGAACTTTGATCGCAGCGAAGGGACTTCAACAAGGAGCTAAAGGAGTGAAGGACCGATCTACAAAGGTTGTATTTCGTGTTCCCTTAGAAGTTAAAGTTGTTTACTTGCTTTTGATTCGCCTAAACTCTAGTATAAGATCTTGCTTAGGGTTTTTAGGCACATAATTTTTTTAAACGGACATGGTCGATGCCCTGTAGAGCCTTGTTAGTGTGCCTAGTAACCCTACAGGGGGAAACCCCCGTTTAGCCTCTATCACGGCACTGAGGCAATGGCCCCGCAGAAATCGGCCTATCCAGTTATCAAGTCGATCACTTCGACGGCGATGCCAACGTCTTAGCGCTTTGAAGCAACCTGGACATCTTATTGGAAAAAAGAAATCGGGCGTAAATAAGGATGGCCGCATATCAGCAGCAGACTACCCGATATTACAACACCCTGGTTATTGTTGGATAAGTATGCCCTAGAGGCCATTATTGTATATGTATACATATGGATGCTTGGACATATATATGTACAGGACAGTCTTGTTCGATATGATAGTATGCTATTTGGTTTGACTTTATCTTAATATGTGTATATTTTACTTACTATTACATATCTTTTATACATGTTGATAAAGCCCATAAGATCAATGCTAGACTACGTGCGTTGTGATGGAGATCATACTTATAGGAGCTCGGTAGTCGGTATGCACATCCTTAAATGGTCCCTAGTCGCGGGAGTATCGAGACTGGGCATCGATATTCCAGAGTAGACTAGTGTATACGTTTATAAACCCCGACGAGAGGCGATGGTTTGGCCCCGCAACCATTGCTCTTTAGACCTAAGATCGTATACAGGTGCTCACTGGGGATGAGTACACCGGATGGACTCGCCGAGAACTTCCAGATGGTACTATACCTATCGTCAGGTGGAAGTTCTCAGGTGACAGGAGTACAGGTTAGTCCGTAGACCTGAGATCGTCATTTATCTCATGTGAGTTCCCACTGTGCTTTGATCACTACCCTACCAAGGCTCTACTGAGTCGTGCAAACAGGTTTTGGTTGGGTACAGTCCCGAGCCACATGGAGGTAGTGAGCGATTATCGGGGATTCGTCTCTCCCGGTATTGGGAGTCGATATCGCACTGTGTTTGATTGGTCAGGACCATCAGACCTTGGCCAAGGGAGTTGGGATTTACTGATAGGCTGATCAGTAGTTTCCCGGATTGGTCCTGAGCCACATCAGCACGACTTATCGGGTTATTAGGGTCTGACATTTACCACCCCCTAAACCCGGTATGCGATACTCTCAGACGAAGAGACCGGACTGTACGGAGATTGTCACAGATAGGCTCAGTAAGGATCCGGATGAGTTTGCTCGTCGGCCTTCCTTTTCGCCAGGTACCCGGGTAGCCGTTACGTACAGCTAGTGCCGCTAACGTGCTTATGGTTATGGATTTATCCAGTAACTCACTGCCGACGTACTGTCGAGTCTTTAGAGTCCCACATAGAGGGTTTCCCTGGTTCAGGAGAAATGATGTAGTAGCCGTATTGGATACGTGCAGGGTCTCGATCGATTTATGTACTTTGTACTCAGACTTTCGATCGGACAATTGGTAATACTAGCCGGCTCGGATTTGAGCCGAATTATGAAATCAGGTATTGATTTAATAGTCTACATATATCTATTTCGATATGTATATTCTAGAATTACGTTCTTCGTATTATTCTCTCTCTTTGGGCATTCGTGTTTTTATCCGAATACAGGTATGTATATACAGCAGACTGTAATCCGTATTTATTACAGATTACCTTCTAGAAGGTGGCCACCTCATTATGCTTTCTCCATTTATTTGATAAATGGAAAATAAGGTGTAAAGTGTGAGGTATGGGAGGAATGGAGATAACCATGCTTCAATATTTAACAAATGAATTTTTAATTCATTTGGAGTTACTATTGAAGTATGGTTGTTGATTGTTTATTCAAGAAATTCATACACAAAACCATTGTGTGTATTTTCTCTCTCATAGATGCTTCATTATTTTCATAAGCTCCCATTTTTATTCATCTCCTCCCTCCTCTTGATTTCATCCACCTTCATCATCTTCCTCTTTCACTACCCTATCATGAGTTGAGAAACAAGTAAAGAGGCATGGTAGAGATAATAGAACACATAGATCTTCATACTACATCCTAGAAAACTTGGATTAGCATCCCAAGTTCTCTAGTTTCTCCTTTTATTACTTAGTTAGGAGTTAGAGCCATGGATCACATCTCTCGGGTGGATCATCTACGACAAAGGAGGGCCAGAGAACAAGCGCTATCCCGGAGTACTGATGGAGCCGGAAATGGAGATCGAACAAGTTCAAGGTGGCCACTTGGAGCACATGACGAGGAAAGTAGACCGAAGGATTTGGGTCTCTTGGTGAGATTTCTTCATCATACTAGATAGCACTACTACTTTTGCTAGTTAGGTTTATGGTAAGATCCGGGATAAAAGTTATTCTGGTGCCATATTCTAATCGTTAGAAAAAAATTTGTTCCGCATTTGGTCACGGTAGTCGGCCGGGGAACTAGCGTAACCTTTCATGGTATCAGAGCCACCCCATGAAACCTATACTAGCTGTTTTTAATATGTTTAGAATATCGATCGACCGAAATTTTCAAAACCGCAATTCCAATTTTGCAGTTTCTGTCGAATTTTTAAAGTGGTCGAAAAATCATTTTCAGTGCATCAAAAATTCATGCAGGGTTTTCTAGAGCAGCTCAAGAAATTTGAGAGCGTGAAGCCATAATTACACCGCGGAAGCACCGCCAAACATGCATGTTTACGGCGGATCCGCGGCCAAAATTTAGCTTCACTGCTCCAAATTTCTATAGTTGCTCTAGTTATTGGAATTATGGTTTTTGGGATGTTTAGTTCTTGGGCAAAGATTTGTTTCAGTACTGGATTAGAACTTGGGGCCCACATGGAAAAGTTTCGTCGATCGTAATTTTTAAAATACGTATTTTGTTATCAGTACTTAGTTTAGCATCTGCGACCGTGAACGTCATTTGATCAGTAAACCCATATAATTGCTATATGTTCTTTTAGACGGGTTTACGAACATGACACTCACATTGATGTCCTGTGATTATGTTGATATTGTGGATGGATTGTCATGGTGGATAGCCGGTGGTGCAATGTTTTAGTACAGTTTATATTCATTTGTAAATTTGTTATTGCGAGGCGAGCGTCCGACATGTGGACAGCCGTCTTTTCCGTGTTGTATATTATTTTGGGGCACGACCGGGTTGAGGTCGATGTCACCATTTGTACTTATTATTTTCATTTTCTGTACTAGGATTACCCCGCGGTGGAGTGCACGAATAGCCGAGTTCTAGAAAGCAATAAGCCCGCATCTCATAGCGTTGAGAAGGAGGGGGTGTTAGTGTATATGCCCTAGAGGCCATTACTGTATCATACTAGTTTGTATATTACTTGATGGAAGCTTGGGATATTCACAGTTGTATATACAATCTTGCTCGAAATGGTAGTATGCTACTTGGTTTGTCTCTGCTTTAATATGTGCATGTGTTTCTTTTAGCATATCGCTGATATACATATTAGTAGAGCCCTTAGGATCTTTGCTTGATTACCAGCGTTGTGATGGCGCTCACACTCATGGGGGCTGGGTAATCCATAAGCACATCCTTATACAGGTCCCTAGTCGTTGGACTATCGAGACAGGGCATCGATACTCCGGAGTAGACTAGCGTATGCGCTTCTCATCCCAGCATGGGAGACGGTCTGTCCCACAGCCGTCAGTACGTCGTACTTGAAATAGTATGCGGGTGCTCGTTAGGTTATGAGTACACTGGACAGGACTCGTCGGGAACTGTTGGTTGGTATTATACCTATCGTCAGTTATCAGTTCCCAGGTGACATGAGTACAGCTTAGTCCGCTGACTTGACACTGTCACTTCGCCTCGAGTGTGTTCCCACTGCACTTTGATTACTACCCTACCACGGCTCAAAGGAGTCGTGCAAACAGGTAGTTTTTGGGTGCAGTCCCGAAGCACTTGGAGGCAGTGACGGTTAGACAGAATTCGTCTCTCCAGGTATTGGGGGTTGACATCGCGCTGTGTCTAGGAGAGCCATTACACGAGTAGTCCCTGGCCAGGGCAAGCGAGATATACTGGTAGGTTTCCAGTGTTATCTCAGGGTGTTCTAGGCTACACTCCGACATGACTTGTACCGCTATTAGGGGACTGACGTTCACCGCCCCCCTAGGCCCGCCATGCGATGTATCAGACGAACAAACCGGACTGTACGGAGATTGTCACATACAGGCTCAGTTGGAGTTCAGATGGGGTTACCTCGTCAGTCTTCTTATCGGCATCTACCTGGGGACCGTTACGTACATCTAGTGCCGCTTGCGGTCTGTGGTTAAACCCACTGCCAGCGTAGTGTCGAGTCTTTAGAGTCCCACACGGAGAGCTATTCGCCTTTAGGCAAAATGAGTAGAGGTCGCATGGTTTTGCGACAGGGTTCGTTCACATCCGCGCACTTGTGCACGTTTGCTGTCCGGACAACTTATACTAGCGGGCTTTGGTTTAAGCCGGATCCTAGTATATGATTTGGGATTGGTTTTATCTCATTGTATTCGTGTTCCTCGGATCACGAATACGGGTGCGTATGCACAGTTGCTTGAGACAGAGGGAGAGGACTTTGATTAGGGTTAATGACCATTGTCATTTTATTAACCCTAATGCTTATGTGTGTATTATGGTTAATTGATATTAGTTTAATATAATTGTGCATGTTTATGGTTGTTGACCATTTGACATTCTTGACTTGTTGACCTAGGTTGACACTTTGACCATCATCATTTCATTTGGAAGATGCTCTTTGATCCTTGCAATTTTCATTAAAAATTAAATGATAATGGTCATGTCTTGATTAAGCCATGACAATTATCTCACTAATTATCTATTTACAATAATTCACACATATATGTGAGAATGGCTTATTATTCTCTCATTCTATCATTCACTTTCTCTCTCTTGTTCTTCCTCTCCCTCAAGCTCTCCCCTCTCATGTGTTGAGAAACACTTGAGCTCGAGAAAAACCTCTTCTTGATAATCTTTACTCTCATCTAGGGTTTTAGGACTAGCACTTCTAGCACCCTAGTTACTTCTAGCTTGAAGTTGAAGCCAAAGGTTGAGGCTTTCGGGTGGATCCTTCTTCGACTCAAGAAGACGACAAAGGTGATCCCTTTCTACTACTCCAAGGAGCAAGGAGAGAAGGACATAAAGCCCTAGGTATAACCATTCTACTCTTTAACTAGTTTCTAGTTAGCTTTAGCAAGTTTTTGTTTAGCAAAGATCCGACTTTGTCTAGTCCATGTTGCCTACAGTAGTAAAAATCCGATTTTTATTCCGTTTTCCGCCTCCCTGCAAGCACCGGGGTGGGCAACGTGGACTTACAGTGGTATCAGAGCCTAACTAAACATAAACTAGCTAGGTAGTAAAGTGTATGGAAGTTCAATCGGAAAAATCGCAAAACCGAGTTTACAAAAACCCAAGTTTCTGTTAAAATTTTTTCTGTTCAAAATAAAATAAATCGTGTGTCAACAATCATCTCAGGGTTTTGTGAAGAAAGCCACCAAAAACGATCCAGAGATTCGCTCAAAGCGCCGCGGTTCCGCGGCAATAGCAAGCTATTGCCGCGTAACCGCGGCCGTTTTGGCTCGGTTCTGGGTCGAGTTTGGTGCAGTGTCTTTCTGGCATGGTTTTGGGATTTTTAAGATGGTTTATTTGTGCCCAGGTTTTCTAGAAAAGAAATTTGATTTTGGGGGCCTATAAATCCGTATTTTTTGATCGAACTTCAATACACTTTGACTAAAGGGTTATATCTATGATGTTTATATGTATTGAACGTCGGCTAATCGCTATATGTCGATTAGTGGGGGTTATACATATCTGTGATCTGTGTTTGATGATGGTATGTGTATATGAATGCGTTGGATTGTCGCGGGTGAATAGCCGGGGTGGATGTGAGATGAGTGTTTCTTTTTCTTTCATTCATTGTAATATGTAAATTGATGTAATATTATTTGTATGACCGCACAACCAGGTCGGGGTTGTAGCCGTCATTGTATAATTCTTTTTACTGTTTTTGCTCCTAGGATAGAGCCATGGAGGGGGTGCACAAACTACCGGGTATCTCGAAGTGCCGAGTGGCCTACTCACGGTGTTGAGGGAGGTTGCTTCGCTTCGGGTACTTGGCGGGTAGTTTGCCGCACCCGTAGGGGTCTTGGGTGGGGTATTTGGCTATTCACCGCGACCGTGTAATCCGCTTTTCGTTGCAGGCTCGAACGGATCGCGGATTCCTAGTATATCCAATGTATTCATCTGTGATCTGTAATGTCTATCATTGCTATATATTTATATATTATAACTATTTAGGCGTTGCTTATGTTTTACAGTCGTGCTAGCCCAGCCCCCGCTCTGTCGTTAGTTAAGTAACCTAACGGGTGATGACGGGGCCCCGTGGCGAATGCGAATGGCATAAGCGTACGTCATATTTTGGTTGTTTTCTGCAATGGTAGGATTAAATGATGGGACGCATTAAAAGAACTAATGCAAGAAAATAAACCAAGTAAAAGTCGATTGGAACACTTTGAAAACCACTCGGTTCTTCACAAAACTAAACTTTTAAACGCGGAGCTTGAACCACTCCTTTTTTAAAAGCTATCTCGTTCCATCGATTATATCAAGTTCACTACGTTCACGGTTTCGCCAAAACCATCCGTAGCCCTCCATCATTCCACATGAATGGTCAAAAAGTATTCAAGCTATGTATTTTGGCCAAAGTTAAGGCATAGTGATTGGTAGCTATTGGGTATTCATGTGCAGCATAGATAGATGCATTGGTTTGGGACAGTCGTGCTGCCATTTTGGCTAAAGTCAAGGGTAGGTACGGGTGGGTCCAAATTAACCAGGAGAATGACGGGTAGAACTTGACATGTGACTTATGATATTTTGACCAAAGTCAAGGTCATAAGAGCATGGGGAAAAAATCCACATCGGGAGTTTCATAAGTACTGAAACTTGCTAGCGCTGCATACCATTTGGAGTGTGATGATTCTGGTAGGATTCCTTCGGTTTTATCACGCGATGATATTTGGATCCCGATCCTACTGTGAGTATATGCTACTCCTCAGGAAAACTCTCACTTAACGATCAATGCTATAAACCTAGTAGGTGTCTTGAAAGGTGTTAGCGGGGCTACGCCCACAGGGAAAAGAGGTTACTTAATTAAGGAACTTCGCGAAAGCGTTGGAAAACCTCCCTCGAAGTACCGACACTGGCCTGGCTGAACGGTTAAGCAAGTATTGTACAGTGAGATTGATCCCGACTAATCCTTTCTTTACGGTTTGAGAAGGGATTCGAGAGACAGTGGGAGCCATCCTGTTTAGACAAACTAAAAACCACTCTAAACTTGCAAGAGCATCATGCTAAAGTATTTCTTTTCTCTCTCCTAATTGCAGCGACCATTCAACATGACCGGACTTAAGTTATTACTAGATAAAAACATACTGACAGGGCCAAACTACAAAAATTGGCTCAGGAATGTCAAGATGGCAATCACTTACGACAAGCTGGGGTACTTCTTACCACCAAAGCTCCCCCTGTCCCAGGTCCCAAAACCAGTGTCGCGGATAGGGAAATCCGTAAGACCTAGGAAATAGATTGCGCGAAGGCCAAATGCCTCGTACTTTCCTCGATGGACAACGAACATCAGAGGAGGCACGAGAATATGGACCTAGAGTCCATATTTCTTCATACAAAAGAACTGTATGGAGAGCAGTCTCGTATCACAAGATACGAAGTGTCGAAGAAGTTATTTTCGGCAAGGTTGGCCGTCGGATCATCGGTAGCGGAACGCGTGCTTAAGATGATTGGCTACATAGAGGAGCTCGCGGAACTTGGGACCACGTTGGAGAATGAGCTCTATACGGACTTGATTCTCCAGTCCCTTCCTTCCACTTACGCCCAGTTCATCCTGAACTTCAACTTACAGGAAAAGGAAGTTGAACTTTCAGAGCTCCTCAACATGCTGAGGAGTGCAGAGGGCACCCTACAGAAAGGTAGGGAGACATCCAGTTTGTTTGTAGGAGGATCTTCCTCTTCTAGATCCAGGGCGAAAGCCAAGGGTAAGAAGAAGAAAGCCCCCACCAAACCAAGAGGCGGTGTCGGTAAAGTGGATACGAAGGGAAAAGGAAAAGCAACAAAAGTAGTGGGAAAGCTGGTGGGGAAGGAAGAATGCTTCTACTGTCACAAAAGTGGTCACTGGAAACAGGATTGCAAGGCTTGGAAGGCCAGAACATAGGATTTGAAGCGAGTTGCGGCTTCAGCTTCAGGTGTGTATGTTATTGAAAACTGTCTATCAATAAACTCTATATCCTGGGTATTGGATACCGGATCAGGATCTCATATCTGTAATTCTTTGCAGGCGTTGAGAAAGCGTAGAGTTTTGAAGGCAGGTGACATGACCCTCAGAGTTGCAAACGGTGCTAGCATGGATGCTGAGGCCGTGGGGGACTATCACCTGGGATTGTCGGATGGACACCTTTTGGTTTTGCGTAGTTGTTATTATGTACCAAATGCAACCTGTAATATCATTTCTGTATCTTTATTATCTAAAGAAGGTTATGAATTTGCATTTGTAAGTAATGTAGTGAACATTCACCTTAATCAAGTTTTGATTGGGTCAGGTACATTGAACAACGGTATATACGTATTAAACCAACCACAGATTTTCAATGTCCAGAATACACACAAAAGAAAGTCTCCAGAAATCAATAAAACTTTCTTATGGCATTGTAGACTGGGTCACATCAATGAGAGAAGGTTGACTAAGTTACATGCAGAAGGATATTTGGATCCGTTCGAATATCAATCGTATGCAACTTGTCAATCCTGTCTCAAAGGAAATATGACAAAGACTCCATTCACTGGACACGGGGTAAGAGCGAGCGAGCTCTTGGGACTCGTACACAGTGACGTGTGCGGTCCAATGTCTACACATGCACGAAGCGGTTATTCTTACTTCATTACTTTTACGGATGACTTTTCAAGGTACGGTTATGTCTTCTTAATGAAACATAAATCCGAGGCTTTTGAAAAATTCCAGGAATATAAGAATGAAGTAGAAAAACAAACAGGCAAAAGTATCAAGGCACTGAGATCTGATCGAGGTGGTGAATACTTGAGTGCCGAGTTCCTGGGTTACTTAAAAGAGAATGGAATTCTCTCTCAGCTTACTCCTCCATACACTCCGCAACATAACGGTGTATCGAAGAGACGGAACCGAACCCTATTGGATATGGTACGGTCCATGATGAGTAACGTTGAGTTGCCGCGATCGTTCTGGGGATATGCGCTAGAATCAGCTGCATACCTTTTGAACCGAGTTCCAACTAAGACTGCGCCTACTACACCATATCAGATGTGGTGTGGGAAGAGACCCTATCTTAATCACATTAAGACATGGGGATGTCCAGCTTTTGTAAAAAAACAGCATGCGGACAAGCTCGAGGCACGCTCAGTACAGTGCAAGTTTGTGGGATATCCAAAGAACTCCAAGGGATATTTCTTCTATTGCGAAGAGGAACAAAAGGTTTTTGTTTCTCGCCATGCCCACTTTCTAGAACACCAGTTCATAGAAAAAGAAATAAGTGGGAGCGCAATAGAACTGGAAGAAATTCCAGAACCACGAGCTATTACTGAAAGCTTAGTAGAACCAGAGGGTTCGAAAGATCAGGACATTCCCACGCCACTCCGCAGGAATAGTAGGCAGTCTCATCCGCCCGAGAGATACTACGGTTTTCTCATTGACGGGGATAGAGAGGATTGCATCATAGATGGTGATGAACTACTAGCTTCCTGCAAGCCATTTAGAGCGTCGACTCGGTAAAATGGCTGGATGCAATGCGGACCGAAATGGAGTCCATGTACACCAACAAAGTATGGACGTTGGACATTGCTCCAGATGGGGTAAAACCCGTAGGATGCAAGTGGATCATCAAAAGGAAGATTGGTGTAGATGGACAGGTTGATACCTATAAAGCTAGACTGGTTACAAAGGGTTTTCGTCAGCGACCTGGTTTGGATTATGACGAAACCTTTTCTCCAGTAGCTATGCTGAAATCCATTCGGATCCTTCTTGCCATTGCTGCCTTCCATGATTATGAAATTTGGCAGATGGACGTAAAGATCGCTTTTCTAAATGGACATTTAGAGGAGTGTGTCTATATGGATCAGCCAGAGGGTTTCATTCAGAGTGGGAGCAGCGGAAAGGTGTGCAAGTTGCTTAAGTCCATTTATGGACTGAAGCAGGTATCACGGAGTTGGAACATCTGTTTTGATGAGATGGTCAAGGAATTTGGCTTTATCAAAAATCCAGATGAACCATGCATCTATTGTAGATTTGTAGCAAGAACTGTAGTATTCCTCGTTTTATACGTGGATGACATTCTCTTAATAGGAAATGACATTCCTATGCTACAATCTGTCAAGGGGTTCTTGTCACACAGGTTCTCCATGAAAGACCTGGGTGATGCCTCATACATTCTGGGTATCCGGATCTACCGTGACAGATCCAAGAGGATATTAGGATTTTCACAGTCCAGGTACATCGACACCATACTGAAAAGATTCAGTATGGAAGATTCCAAGCGCGGTAATCTACCGGCTTGTCACGAGATCACCCTCTCCAAAGAGATGTCTCCCAAGACTGATTTGGAGAGGGATCGCATGTCTATTATACCCTACGCTTCTGCGGTAGGCTCTATAATGTATGCAATGTTGTGTAACAGACCAGATATGGCTTATGCACTGAGTGTGGTAAGCAGGTATCAGTCAAACCCTGGGGAGAAACATTGGATAGCAGTAAAGAACATTCTCAAGTACCTGAGAAGGACTAAGGAGATGTTCTTGGTGTATGGCGGAAAAGACCTCCAGATTGAGGCCTTTGCTGACTCCAGCTTCCAGAGTGACAAGGATGATTCCAAGTCCATGTCGGGCTTTGTCTTTACCCTCAATGGAGGGGCGGTGTGTTGGAAGAGCTACAAACAGGAAACCGTTGCTGACTTGACTATGGAAGCGGAATACATCGCTGCATCTGATGCCGCAAAAGAAGCTGTCTGGATGAGGAAGTTCTTGAAAGAACTTCAGGTTGTTCCGTCCATTGTTGACCCAATACCTCTGTATTGCGACAACAACGGGGCTATAGCCTTAGCGAAGGAACCCAGGTCCCATCAGAAATCCAGACACATCTTGAGGCGGTATCACCTGATCAGGGAGATCGTGGATCTCCAGGAGATCGAGGTTCGGAGGGTTGCTTCAGAAGATAACACTGCAGATCCATTCACCAAGGCCTTGCCCCAGACTCAGCTCGAGCGGCTGATCGAGATGATAGGCCTTCGATACGCCAGTACATGGCCTTAGTGCAAGTGGGAGATTGTTAGTGTATATGCCCTAGAGGCCATTACTGTATCATACTAGTTTGTATATTACTTGATGGAAGCTTGGGATATTCACAGTTGTATATACAATCTTGCTCGAAATGGTAGTATGCTACTTGGTTTGTCTCTGCTTTAATATGTGCATGTGTTTCTTTTAGCATATCGCTGATATACATATTAGTAGAGCCCTTGGGATCTTTGCTTGATTACCGGCGTTGTGATAGCGCTCACACTCGTGGGGGCTGGGTAATCCATAAGCACATCCTTATACAGGTCCCTAGTCGTTGGACTATCGAGACAGGCATCGATACTCCGGAGTAGACTAGCGTATGCGCTTCTCATCCCAGCGTGGGAGACGGTCTGTCCCACAGCCGTCAGTACGTCGTACTTGAGATAGTATGCGGGTGCTCGTTAGGTTACGAGTACACTGGACAGGACTCGTCAGGAACTGTTGGTTGGTATTATACCTATCGTCAGTTATCAGTTCCCAGGTGACATGAGTACAGCTTAGTCCGCTGACTTGACACTGTCACTTCGCCTCGAGTGTGTTCCCACTGCACTTTGATTACTACCCTACCACGGCTCAAAGGAGTCGTGCAAACAGGTAGTTTTTGGGTGCAGTCCCGAAGCACTTGGAGGCAGTGACGGTTAGACAGGATTCGTCTCTCCCGGTATTGGGGGTTGACATCGCGCTGTGTCTAGGAGAGCCATTACACGAGTAGTCCCTGGCCAGGGCAAGCGAGATATACTGGTAGGTTTCCAGTGTTATCTCAGGGTGTTCTGGGCTACACTCTGACATGACTTGTACCACTATTAGGGGACTGACGTTCACCGCCCCCCTAGGCCCGCCATGCGATGTATCAGACGAACAGTCCAGACTGTACGAAGATTGTCACATACAGGCTTAGTAGGAGTTCAGATGAGGTTACCTCGTCAGTCTTCTTATCGGCATCTACCTGGGGACCGTTACGTACAGCTAGTGCCGCTTGCGGTCTGTGGTTAAACCCACTGCCAGCGTAGTGTCGAGTCTTTAGAGTCCCACACAGAGAGCTATTCGCCTTTAGGCAAAATGAGTAGAGGTCGCATGGTTTTGCGATAGGGTTCGTTCACATCCGCGCACTTGTGCACGTTTGCTGTCCGGACAGCTTATACTAGCGGGCTTTGGTTTAAGCCGGATCCTAGTATATGATTTGGGATTGGTTTTATCTCATTGTATTCGTGTTCCTCGGATCACGAATACGGGTGCGTATGCACAGTTGCTTGAGACAGAGGGAGAGGACTTTGATTAGGGTTAATGACCATTGTCATTTTATTAACCCTAATGCTTATGTGTGTATTATGGTTAATTGATATTAGTTTAATATAATTGTGCATGGTTATGGTTGTTGACCATTTTACATTCTTGACTTGTTGACCTAGGTTGACACTTTGACCATCATCATTTCATTTGGAAGATGCTCTTTGATCCTTGCAATTTGCATTAAAAATGAAATGATAATGGTCATGTCTTGATTAAGCCATGAAAATTATCTCACTAATTATCTATTTACAATAATTCACACATATATGTGAGAATGGCTTATTATTCTCTCATTCTATCATTCACTTTCTCTCTCTTGTTCTTCCTCTCCCTCAAGCTCTCCCCTCTCATGTGTTGAGAAACACTTGAGCTTGAGAAAAACCTCTTCTTGATAATCTTTACTCTCATCTAGGGTTTTAGGACTAGCACTTCTAGCACCCTAGTTACTTCTAGCTTGAAGTTGAAGCCAAAGGTTGAGGCTTTCGGGTGGATCCTTCTTCGACTCAAGAAGATGACAAAGGTGATCCCTTTCTACTACTCCAAGGAGCAAGGAGAGAAGGACATAAAGCCCTAGATATAACCATTCTACTCTTTAACTAGTTTCTAGTTAGCTTTAGCATGTTTTTGTTTAGCAAAGATCCGACTTTGTCTAGTCCATGTTGCCTAGAGTAGTAAAAATCCGATTTTTATTCCGTTTTCCGCCTCCCCGCAAGCACCGGGGTGGGCAACGTGGACTTACAGTGGGCTTCATTCTAGAATTGGCGGGCTATTCGTTGCACTCGTAGGGGGTATAGGATGACCCACGGAGGGGCGCCCAAGTTACTGAATTTCGTGAAGTGTTGGGTGGTCCATTCACTTTGTTGAAGGGGTCTGCCTCACTTTTGGGATTGGCGGGTAACTTGCCGCGCTCGTAGGGGTCCAGGTTTTCATTGCACAGGCTATCCACACGACCGGGAACGTCGGGTTTTATTTGCGGCTCAAATGAAACCCGGGGCTCCATGATTATCCACCATTCTATATTGTTGGCTGTGATTCTGTGATGTTGCTTATTATCATGCCTGGGACGAATGTTATATATACTTATATATATACTAGTAGATGTTGTATATGTTTTGCACCCGCCAGCCCCCGCTCTGTCGTTAGTTAAGTAACCTAACGGGTGATGACGGGGCCCCGTGGCGAATGCGGATGGCATATACGTACAACGTATTTTCGTTCTTTTCTGGTGTGATAGGATTAAACTGATGGGACCGCATTAACTTTTATTAATGCAAGAAAATAAACCTAAAAGATGTTGTTGGAACAAATTTCGAAAAACTGTAGTTATATTCTTTCGCTTTGCACAGTGGTATTCGGTCATGAATATCCAGCACCTCATTCCAGAAGGCAAGAGCCGAGATCCCTTCATGGGGAGTGACCTCTTGAGCGAAAGTCTATAATGTAGATTACTCGGTTTTTTCAAAAACAGATGTTTTTCAAAAGCGGAGCCTAAACCACTCCTTTTTCAAAACTGCTCAGGTTCCTTCAACGATATCACGTTCATTACGTTAACGGGTTTTTCACCAAAAACCTAGCTGTAGCCCTCCGTCATTTCGGATGAGTTGTACCTAGTATTCGTACTGCGTTTGTTGTCAAGGCGTAGTGTACGGTAGCTAGATGTCACGACCCGAAGGTACGGAACGTGACCGGCACTTAAATTACTAAGCGTCTAGAGGTGCAACGTATTCTAAGTAAGCCGAAGCCAAGAAATCTAAACCATATAAAAGAAGATGTAAAGGAAAACATATAGGAAAACAAGTTTAAAAGCAAAATCATATTTTCTCAAAAATTTTGGCAGAGTCTCCTTTGTAAAAACTGGCCCCAAACGGGTACAAACAAGAATAATATATATACAAACAATAAAAAGGCATCCCCAAACGGGAGCTAGCTCTACGCCAACAGGCGGAAACAACCACACCATGCACAATAATATACAACGCCAAAGGGCAAGGCTCAAAACTCAAAAGAAAACAAATCCACCAGATACTATAATAATACAAGTGCGACTCTAAGGTCGAAATAAACAACTGGTCCTTTAAACTATCAAGTAATACAAGTCTGGTTGATGGAGCTTACTAGATACAAATGAAATAATAAGGTACAACGGCGGTTCTGATGCAAGTGAACCAACCTACCAAGCAAATCACCCAGAATGAAATGGTGTGCCGGCAAGCTGCCAAGGAAACCTGTACATCGAAACCTGTAGAAAAATTTGGCACAATGGGGGTGAGTTGCCAACTCGTGAGTAGATGACATCTGCGAAAAGAAATCGAATGCACGACACTGTCCTAGGTCATAATAATATACCAATATATCACTAGTCATCTAGTAATGGCAGGGTAATAAACTACGCGTAAGTGCAAATGCTCCGTGCTTGTGTCAGTGCCTCAAATAGTAATATGTCATGTGAATGAGTATGCATGCACCATGAATGTAAAACAATCAATCCTGAAATCTGGATATATCTGTATAAGAAATCTTTAACTTTTATCATGGTAAAATTTGTATAGAAATCTGAAATATCATCGATGAAATCCATGGAAATCCGTTTCAAGTATCGACACAAAACATGTAAATCTCAAGTCTCAATACCTCATAGTCTCAATATTTCATAGTCTCAATATCTCGGGCTCCGTCAGTCCGGATCGGCCCATATCATCAAATCTCACGACAACGGTCGGTATCCTCCGGATATCCGCCGCGCCAAACATCACCGGTAGGTAGTCTTCCCCTGCCAGGCTCATCATCTACAACTCGATCTTCTTGCCCCGGGGTATCATACCGGGCCCACCATGTACCCGAGACGGTTCATCCACTCCTCGAATCGGGTCTCGAAATCCAACAGAAAACATGAAATCTCATGGTGGACCACACATACATCACGAGAAAACCGCAACTTATATTTTAAAAAGAGAGGGAGAGAGAGAGAAGTTTTTATATATATTCTTGCGGTTTTTCCCAAAATCCAGAAATCTCATAGAAATCCAAAATCCCAAAATCATGAGTAAGTAAATGATAAGTGTCGGCATAAGCCCTACAATACTGCATGATAACATGAAATTGTGAATGCAAGAAATGTCTAAGTAATAAATGCAATATCTAGACTAACACCTGAGAGTAATCACAGTATTATATTGATCTAGCCTTTAGCTGATTCTATCAATAAAAGATAATATGTTCTAAAGTGTACGTGACATAGCAATTACCGATGATGATGTGTGTGAGCCGGCAAATAAGTGTACGTGGAATATGCGCATCATCGGTAATAGTCCTGGTGTCCTAACAAGCAGAGTTTCATACTGACTAAAGAAACATATGTATGAACATGCAACTTGATGATTACAATCGGAATGTAAAGATGAATGTTTATTAACCACTCATTTGTAATATACATGTCTAACTACAACTAAATGAATCGAGCCTAAACTAGTATCTATCTAACCCCCTAAGAAACTAAACTAAAGAAACTAGTCGATCAGAAATAAGAATCCACCTAGGGTCTGAGCCCATATCTCTAATAGTCGGCGATCCAGCCTCAATAGCGTCACGTACGTAGTACGACTTCCTCGAATCAAGAGTGCGGATCAATCATCACATCTATGCCTCGTACGATAAAATCCATCGTACGGCATCCCAATATCGGGGTACGGGTCAAGTATCACCTACGTACATCATCATTCGTATAATATCATCATCAATTAATATCATGATTAAAGGTACTTTACTGTAATCGCATACATCCCAATATCATCAATCATATCTCATTGTCTGCGTACATATACATCGTCAATTGTTCCTCAGAAATATCATGTCATATATATCATATCGTAATCCGGCCACACATATATCATATCGTAATCAAGTGACAGGTTACAGTCCGGGTTCTATTCTAGAGTCTCGTATATCTCAATGTCATCATCACCTATTATCATTTATGTATACATATCCATTTTCTCATTTCCAACGATCGGCTAACATCATAACACGACTGTACAGCCAAGAGATCACGGCATCAAGCCCAGTTATATTGTCTCATCCCCATGTATCATATAACATCCTTATCTTACATATACATGTTGTGTATATATATATATATATACCTACACACATTCCTATATATATATACACACACACACACACACATACACATATACACCAAGTCAAGTTTCTGTGTGTGCATGTGTGTGTGTCTACCTGAAACCTACGAATCCCCTCCAAGACATTCATCCTCTGGTAAAGTCCTTCTATATTCGTTTAGTCCAACATAAAGTCTTTAATAGGGTCCTACTCACCAAGAATCTAAAGTCACGTCCGACTTCCTAATGACAATAAGTAATATTCCTATCCTACGTTTGCGGGGGTGCTAAACGCCATCCACCCGACTTCCCCCGTAGATATACATCTACTCACCTGGTCCTTGTCTGCTGAAGACGATGTCGCCCTCCTCTTCTTCCTCGTCCGAAGTCCACGTGAGGGGTACCTATACGTAAACATATATAATATCGTAAACTGAATCACAGACAAAATCAAAACGACTCACGAAACGCGCATAGGTTAAAACCTATGACCCGCTCATGCAAAAGAACCAAATATCGCTCGATATCGGCGTGTAAACACCGACTGATCGAGATAAAACACCAACCAACAACTCGTTGTTTCAAAACTCATTATTTATAATATAAAACATGATTTAAATCATCGAAATCCTAAAATCGATCAAATCGTCCAATTCCGCAAAACCTTGAAAATGTCAATTTACTGTTTTTCTTCAAAACTTGATGTTTAAATGAAACTAATGGTCATAATATTCTTTAAATAACATAACTAGATTATAGAAACCATTACCATATTTTTATCACACAAATTGGTATTAAATTGGAAATTCTAGTTTGCAAATTTTGTCAATTTCAACACCTTGCAAGCAAAATTTCACAATTTCACAACTAAACTTGATTTTGCATAAATTAACTTATTAAACTACAATTCATGGTGTTAATAATGTAATGAAACCATAATTAGATTTTAAATCTCAGTTATTTAAGAAATATCTAAAACCTAGTTAGCACAAAAAAATAACATATTTGTCACAATTTCCATTATCAATTTGAAACTAGTAACCAAACTAGGTTTTTCATTCCTCTAACATGTTAATATTCTCATTAAAACCACAATCTAGTGATAAAAACATTAATTAGAATTTTATCTCACCAATAAATATAATTATAAAAATCTAGTTTGCAAAATTGATTATAAACAATTTTGAATGAACAATTTACAATATATCAACCATACAAGATTTTCCATTTCTAAAAATGTTAAACTACATATTATAACCCCACTCAATTAATAAAAACCCAAACTTCATTTTGAAACCCTCTCTTGAATTTTGAATCTTGAAATTGAAACCACAATTAATTTTGCAATTAAGCTAGCTTAAGAAAGCAAACAACAATTTAACTATGGTTTAGGATTTTATACCTCAAGGGTTGTGGATCAACATGAAAACTTAGCCTCCCAAGAATGCTAATTTTGCTCCAAGAACCAAGCTTGATAGGTCAATGGAAAATGGGTAAAGATTGGATATTTATTTTTAGGTTTATTTTGGATTTTTTTTGTTGAATTTTGATGATTTTTAATGCAAAGTGAAGTGGGGAAATTTTGGGGGCAGCCATGAGGTGAGGGCCGGCCATGGAGGGAGGTAGGAGAGGAGAATGAGAAAAGTGTCTGGTATGATGTAGAAAATTCTCCAATTAATTACTTCTTATTAGTCTTTTCATTAATTAATAAAATTTATTTATTTTCCTAACTCAATTTAACCTAGAAAGGTCTAGAACCATGGAAAATTTTGGAAAAGAATTTTGCATAATTCACACTTGATTCCAATATGTAATGGTTCACTTTTGCTAATTTAACCCATTCAAATTTGTAATTTACACTAATTTAATGTATAAATAAAGCATATGTTAATATTTAAAATAATTAATTTGGAAAATATTTAATTAAACTAAAAATTTATAAGTGACTAAATAAACACCATTTACTAGTAATAACATAATTAAAATAAGTCTTTTTAAATTTATAATGAAAAATAATTATGGTTAAGTTTTACGAAAAATACGTTTTATTTTACCGAAAATCAGAAAATTCCCTTAAATGATTTTATTTATTTTTTTAAAACGTTACACTAGATATTGCTTGTCTGTTGCATATTGAGATGCGATTATCTAGGACAGTCGTACAGCCTTGTTGGCCTTTGTAAAGGGTATGTACGGGTGGGTCTAGATTAATCCTGGATAATGACGGGATGAACTTGATTGGTGGATTATGATTTGTTGGCCTTTGTCAAGGTCGTACACCGCTAGGGGCAAAAACCACATTAGGAGTTTCAAATATACAGGAAACTTGCTAGTGTTGCATACCTTCTGGAGTGTGGTGACTAGAGTGGCTTCCATCTAGGTTTTCATGCAATGATAGTTGTATCCTGATCCCACTGATGAGTAGGATTACTCTTGGGAGATTTTCTCACTTAACAATCAATGATATAAACCAAGTAGGTGTCTAGAACGGTGTTAGCGGGGCTAAGCCTCCAGAGAAAAGAGGTTATGTAATTAAAGAACTTCGCGAAAGCGTTGGAAAACCTCACTCGAAGAACCGGCACCAGTCTGGCCGAAAGGTTAAGCAAGTATTGTGACGTGCGATTAAATCCCAACTAATTCTTCTTTTAAGGTTTGAAGAAGAATTCAAGGAAGCAGTGGGAGGCATCCTGATTAGATAAACTAATAACCAATCTAATCTTGCAAGAGCGCACACTGAGTGTTTATTTTATTTCTCCAGGTAGCAAAAATTTCACGCCCTAATCAAGATTATAAAATGTATCGCTTGACCGATCCGAATTCTTATTCGGGGCTGGGGAACGTCGGTTCGGCTCTAAGTTATGACAACGGTCATGAGTGTGAGTAAGGGAAAGAGGATTGTTTGACTTCCTTGAAGACCCCATCTAAGAAAAGACATACTATTGTGTCTTCTTGTTATTGAGAACTGTTTTTCGGTCAGTCTTACCTCTTGGGTACTAGATACCGAATCAGGATCTCACATCTGTAATTTATTACATGGACTGAGAAAAATTAGGATAGTTGGACCAGGTGATATGTCCATCAGAGTAGGGAATGGAGCACAAATTGATGATGCTGCCATCGGTGAATATCACCTAGTATTGCCAAATGGCAATACTATGATTTTGAACAATTGCTACTATATACCTTCTGTGGTTTGCAACATCATATCAGTTTCTTTACTTGATAAAGATGGATATAAGTTTGTTCTTGATAGAAACATCATGAACATTTACCTTAATCAGCTAATGGTTGCAGAAGGTACACTATGTAATGGTATCTATGTTCTTAATCAAAATACAGTACTCAGTATACAAAACACGCTGTAACATTTCAGAAATATAAAAATATTATTTTTGGAATTTAATATTAAAATAATATATTTCGCGAAAACTATTCGATTTGCGAATCGGGATTTTTCGTAAAAGGGTATAAGTGTATACCAATATTTGGAAATTTATCGGAGATTAAAACGATTTATTTATTTTAATGATATTTATCTGATTTTTGGTAATATGCATTTAGATTTAAATAGTTTTACAATAATACGTACTATATACGTATTATGATTTAAATAGTGCATTTAGATTGCAGTGGTGGAATTCAAAATTCGTATTTCCATTTTAACTCCGATGATTGCGTGTGCTTGACGGAGTTTGATTCTGAGTTTTGTACCCGTTTTCATGCGCACATAATGCGCCGTGGTATTTGTATGTCTTCCGTGATTTCGGAACCCCGTTGATTTGAGCAGATTATTGAAATATTTTAATATTTGGGGAGTTAAATTTTAAATTCGGGGACCGAATTTCTTTAAGGGGGGAAGACTGTAATATTTCAGAAATATAAAAATATTATTTTTGGAATTTCATATTAAAATAATATATTTCGCGAAAACTATTCGATTTGCGAATAGGGATTTTTCGTAAAAGGGTATAAATGTATACCAATATTTGGAAATTTCTCGGAGATTAAAATGATTTATTTATTTTAATGATATTTATCGGATTTTTGGTAAAAATCCGTGTTTTTACATTTTCCGCGACTTGTGCACATGTCGTGGGCATGTGTGCATATGTGTGTGTTTGTGAGTTAGTGAGAATGAGAAGAGAAAGGAAAAGAGAAAAGAAAAGGAAAAAAAATGCAAAGAGAAGAGTATAGTGTGAATGGAGTTAATGTTTGAAAACAAAAAATAGATATTTGTGAGAGAGTGAGTGTAGGAGAGGGTGAGGCTAAGAGAGAGAGAGAGAGGGTTACTTGGCTGCCCATTTCTTCCTCCTCCATTATTTCCTCAACCCAATTTCTTCATCTCCTTCATCACACACTATCTCTATGCTACACCTTCAATCCATTTCCAAAACCCTATGCACCTTTCATTAAAAACATGCACACACCCATTGTAAACCTCTTGAACCATCTAAGTTTGGATTTTGAAGACTTGGTGCAACTCAAGAACTTTCCTAGGCTGCCAATAAGGTAATCCATATACTTTAGTTTAGAAATTTCGTTAAATAACGTATTTTTAGTTAGAAATTGAGTTAAATAGGTTTTTGATTTTAGAAAATTACAATTTGCTGTCTAGTGGCCATTTGAGGTGTAGTGAGTGTTTACAAGACCTTAGGGATTGATTCCATGGCCTGGAAATAAATTTAGAACCCAAAATACGAAGTTTGAATTTTCCGTGTCAGTTTTGTATGACCTTATAGCCTACAGGAAATCTAGGATGACCTGGCTATTTAGGAGTTAAACAAACAAGTCCAGTGACCTATATAAACTACTAGGAACCCATTGTAGAAGTACGAGCACGTTTGGAGCTCTTTAGGCCGGCGAGATCGGATCTAGGGGCTTTGTCGCCGGTTTTGTAGTGGGCATTGGTGACGAAGTTTTTCCTGTAGCTCACTTACCCCCTATACTACCCCACTGTAATGCTAGTTTGGCCTGATTTTACCTGAACCAAAATCTGGGACCATTTTCCTTAGTTGCTGGTTATGTTTTGAGATATTTGAATTCGCGTTATACGTTTTGTGAAACCTTAAAGCCTACAGGGTATCTGGAGCTTTCTGGGATTTTTCCTAGAAAATTAAACAAGACCATTAGCCTAGATAGACCACTAGAAGACCACCACAGAAATACGAACCTGTTTCTCCCCACTTGGGCCGGCGAGCTCATACATCAAGGTGATGTCGCCGGTTTTCTGTTGGGCATTGGTGTTGGGTTTTTGGGTGTAGCTCCTAATCCCTATAACCTATTCCCTATACTTGCTTGTTTAGTCCTAATTGACTTGAGTCAAAATCTGGGACTGCTTTCCTTTCTTGCTGAATTAGTGTTATGCGATGTATGAAATTTGGGGTTCTGGTATTTGATTTGAAATTTGTGATTTTAGTATTTGAGATTCGGATTGCGTCGTTGGATGTTTATACGTCAACGGACGAGAGTTGTTTGGTTGTTTTTGGCATGCGAAGCTATAGGTTCTAACCTATAGGCAATCCATGTGTCGTATCGATTTTCGAATATTAATTGTGTTTGCGTTTCTATGTGTATTGATTGTAGGTATTTCGTGTGGACTTCCGAGACGACGAAGCACATCGACTTCGGCTAAGCGAGGAGAATTGCGGTGAGTAGATTTATATCTACAGGGGAAGTTGGGTGGATGGCGTATAGCACCCCCGTAAATCATAAATGAAAACCAATATATATTAGGATTGTAGAAAACCTATATGGGATTCATGGATAGGATAGTTAATGATGATTAATATGATAAAGTGAATCATGATAAGTATGAATCGAAAGAGAACGAGTGTGAGTTAATAGTGGTTTAATATGAGATCGAGAACGATACGACTTGAGATTTATAAGATATGATGTACGAGACTTTAGATCCATACCCTCTTTGTTATATAGGATGATAGACTCCCTATCCCGTTTGTTATTACCGTACGATGAATTACCGTACGATATATATTGTATAGGATGATAGATTCCCTATTCTGTTAATGTCACCGTACGATGGATTGCCGTACGAGATGTGTTTTGCCGGATAGTTGATCCGTGCATGTGATTTGAGAATGATGATAAAGGATTATTGTCATATTAGATGTATGAGGCGTGATCACCAATGTAGAAGATATTACCTAAACCAGACCTAATTCCAAACCGACGAATCGTATGCATTTTTAAATGGAAACCTCAAGAGACGTTACAGATTTTCAAATGATATTCTTTTCTTAAAATACCATAGCCTCCACTTTCAAAACTACGATTCGTAACCTTTAAGTGACCGTATAGTTTATATGTAGATAGGATATTACCCTTAGTAATGTATACACCTTGTTCGGGTATAAAATGTTATATGATATCAATTGCTAGTACACCTGCACCATTACCGTTGATGAGCATGCTACACTTACACAAATTTGCCGGCTCACACACATTTTTCATCGGTAATTGCTATGTCACTTACGCTGTAGAATTACTATATCATGATATTATTCCTAAATGCAAAAGTACATTCGTTGTTCAGTACCATCACTTGACTTGATTTGCGTGATATACCGATATGCTCATATTACTACTCTATGTTGCACACATCGTATCTTAGGGTTATAGGCTTGCATGATATACTCGATATGCTCATATTACTACTCTATGTTGCATACATTATACTTTATGGTTATACGTATTGAGATGCAGTTTTCATGAGATTTCTGGATTTGAGAACCGTGGTTATATTTCGAAGGAAATGATGTATTGTTTTAAAAACCCGGTTTCTCATGATATGATAGTTCGATGCGTCCACCATGACTTTTCTCGGTTCTGAGATTGGTTTTCGAGACCCGACTCAAGGAGATGGATGATCCGTTTGCGGGTACATGGTAGACCCGGTATGGTACCCCTGGGGCAAGAAATGATTGTCATGGTGTAGCCGATGAGCCTGGCAGAGGGAACACTACCTACCGGTGATTGTATAGAATTCGGTGGATATCTGGAGGATACCGACCGGAGTCGTGAGATGGATATGCAGGCCGATCTGAGTATGCGGTGCCTGAGGTATGAGGATTTACGTGTCGATGCTGGACATGAGTTTTATGTTTCGAGTGTCGGTGTTAGACACTCAGATTCCATGATTTTGATGTGTTGTTGATGGACACACACATGGTTGATATCCTCATACATACATACATACATTCATATATATATACTACGTTTTCATGATGTTTCGAGTGTCGAGGTTGGACATTCATGTTCCATGATATTGTTTTGTGTCGATAGACACGTGGATGTTATCCGCATATATTACAGGCATATGATGTCGGATGTTTATTTATACATGCTATGGGCATTGACTTGATTGTTGACATATATGCATTTGTGGTCACCTTAGATATCATAGTATTACTTTCAGGATATAGTGACCTAGGAAATCGTTATTTTATTCGATTTCTACTTGTTGATGTTTTCTACTCACGAGTTGGCAACTCAACCCCGTTGTGCCACAGTTCTTGCAGGTTTGACCACTTGGGATCAGTTGCGGTTTTGATGGCACACAGTTTCATCCAGGATGTTTTCTTTGGTAGGTGGGACACATGTTGGATCGTGCCCACTCTCGTACTATTATACTCTATTGTATCTAGACAAACTCCATCACATCATATCATATCAGATTAGATCAGAACTAGTATTATGTATTGGTAGACCTAGTTAGACTTGTTTGCAAGACTTAGAGCGATGGGTTTTTATGATCGCTTTTCTTGAGTTGATGTCTTGCTTTCTTTAATTGTTTTTCTGGGTTGATTCTTCGCCGTTGGGCGTCGTATATGTATTACTTGCGTGGTTGTGTTTCCTCCAGTTGGCATAGAGCTAGCTCCCGCTTTAGGATGCATATATTTTGTTATATATCTGTTTTTGGATCAAAATATACGAGGGAGGTGCTGCCCAAAATTTAAAAAAAAAAGGACATGATTTATTATACCTTATTTCAAAACGGCACCCCCACTATTTTCCGCAAAATGGTTTAGATTTTCTGGGCTTCGGCTTACTTGATTTACGTTGCGCCTTTTGACGTTGCGTGATTTAAGTGCCGGTCATGAACTAAATTTTGGGTCATGACACGCGCAAGAGGAAGAGTTCAGATGTGAACGAATCCTACTTGTGGCATTGTAGACTTGGTCATATCGGAGAGAAAAGACTGAGTAAGTTGCATAAAAATGGATTTTTGGATACTCTCGAATTTTCATCTTATGAAACTTGTCAATCTTGTCTCAAAAGAAAGATGACCAAATCTCCTTTCACCGGACACGGAGAAATAGCAGCAAAGCTCTTGGGACTCATACACAGTGATGTATGTGGTCCAATGTCTATATATGCAAGGGGTGGGTTCTCGTACTTTATCGCATTCACTGACGATCTCTCTAGGTTCGGATATGTGTATCTTATGAAACATAAATCTGAAGCTTTTAAGAAATTCAAAGAATTCAGAAATGAAGTAGAGAACCAGACTGGCAAAAGTATCAAGATCCCCCGATCTAATAGAGAAAGGGAGTACTTAAGCACGGAATTCTGGGACTTTCTAAACGAGAATGGTATTCTCTCTCAGCTTACTCCTCCATATACACCATAACACAATAGTGTATCGGAGCAGAGGAACCGTACCCTGTTGGACATGGTTCGCTCCATGATGAGTAGTGTTGAGTTGCCTCTTTCATTCTGAGGACATACACTGCAAACATCGGCATATCTTTTGAATCAGGTTCCTTCCAAATCTGTGCCGAAAACTCCGTATGAAATATAGAAAGGAAAAGTACCATGTCTTAAAGGTATTAAGATATGGGGCTGTCCGGCCTATGTGAAAACACAGAAACTGGACAAACTCGAGGCACGGTCAGTTTTATGTAAGTTTGTTGGATATCCAATGCACTCGTATGGATATATGTTCTACCACACTGAGGAACAGAAAGTGTTTGTTGCTCGCCACGCCGTCTTTTTAGAGAAGGAATTTCTTGCAAAAGAAATTAGTGGGAGCACGGTAGAACTGGAAGAAATTTTTAGAGGGACAAACTATAACTGAAGGTTTGGTTGAACCAGAAGATTCAATAGTCCCAGATGAACCTCAGCCACTCCGCCTATCTAGTAGGATTTCTCATCCGCCCGAGAGATACTACGGTTTTCTCATAGATGGGGATCGAGAGGATTGCATCTTGGAAGAAGATGATCCTACTAGTTTCAGGCAGGCTATTATCAGTAAGGACTCTGATAAGTGGCTGGATGCTTTGCGATCTGAAATGGAGTCTATATACACTAATAAAGTGTGGACATTGGATATTGCTCCACCTGGGGTAAAACCAGTTGGATGCAAATGGATCTACAAAAGGAAATTTGGTGTAGATGGGCAGGTGGAAACCTATAAGTCTAGACTCGTTGCAAAAGGTTTTCGTCAAAGACTATGTATGGACTATGACAAAACCTTTTTTCCAGTGGCTATGCTCAAATCCATTCGGATCCTACTTGCTATTGCTGCCTTCCATGACTATGAGATCTGGAAAATGGATGTAAAAACGGCTTTTCTAAACGGCAGTTTGGAAGAGTGCGTTTATATGGATCAGCCAGAAGGTTTTGTAGACAGTGGGAGCAGCGGGAAGGTGTGCAAATTGCTTAAATCCATTTATGGATTGAAGCAAGCATCGCGGAGCTGGAACATCTGTTTTGATGAGACAGTCAAGGACTTTGACTTCATCAAGAACGAAGATGAGCCATGTATATATAAGAATATTGTAGGACGAACTGTCGTATTCCTAGTCTTGTACGTGGACGACATTCTTTTGAAGGAAATGACATTCCTATGCTACAATCGGTCAAGCTATTCTTGTCATGAAGGACCTGGGTGATGCCTCGTACATTCTGGGGATCAAGATCTACAGAGATAGATCTAAGAGATTACTGGGACTTTCGCAGTCCAGATACATAGAGACCGTACTAAAGAGATTTAGTATGGAAGATTCCAAGCGCGGTAATATACCCGCATTGCACGGAACCACCCTCTCCAAGGAGATATCTCCCAAGACTGACGAGGAGAGGGTTCGCATGAGCACTATACCCTACGCTTCGGCGGTAGGATCTATAATGTATGCGATGCTATGTACAAGGCCAGATGTAGCTTATGCGCTAAGCGTGGTAAGCCGGTATCAGTCAAACCCAGGTGAGGACCACTGGACAGCAGTAAAGAACATTCTCAAATACCTGAAAAAGACAAAGGAGATGTTCTTGGTTTACGGTAATGGAGACCTAAAGGTCGGGTCCTTTACCGATTCAAGCTTCCAGAGTGACAAGGATGACAGCAAGTCTGTCTCGGGTTTTGTATTTACCCTCAACGGAGGGGCGGTGTGTTGGAAGAGCTCCAAACAAGATACCGTTGCAGACTCGACGATGGAGGCTGAATACATTACTGCAAACGATGGGCAAAAGAGGCGGTCCGGATGAAGAAGATCATTAATGAACTTCAGGTCATTCCGTCCATTGTTGACCCAATACCTTTATATTATGATAACAATGGGGCTATAGCTTTAGCGAAGGAACCACGGCCCCATCAGAAATCCAGACACATCTTAAGGCGGTATCACCTGATCAGGGAGATCGTAGATCGCCAGGAGATCGAGGTCCGGAGAGTGGATACAAAAGACAACACTGCGGATCCATTCACCAAGGCCCTTCCTCAAGCACAGTTCGAGAGACTTTTTGAGATGTTGGGTATGCGGTACGCCAACAACTGGCCCTAGAGCAGACATTGGATACTCGGTACGCCAATATATATGGCCTTAGTGCAAGTGGGAGATTGTTGGATATGTATGCCCTAGAGGCCATTATTGTATATGTATACATATGGATGCTTGGACATATATATGTACAGGACAGTCTTGCTCGATATGATAGTATGCTATTTGGTTTGACTTTATCTTAACATGTGTATATTTTACTTACTATTACATATCTTTTATACATGTTGATAAAGCCCGTAGGATCAATGCTAGACTACCTGGGTTGTGATGGCGATCATACTTGTGGGAGTTGGGTAGTCAGTACGCACATCCTTAAATGGTCCCTAGTCGCGGGAGTATCGAGACTGGGCATCGATATTCCAGAGTAGACTAGTGTATACGTTTCTAGACCCCGACAAAGGGCGATGGTTTGGTCCCACAACCATTGGTCTTTAGACCTAAGATCGTATACAGGTGCTCACTGGGGGTGAGTACACCGGACGGACTCGCCGAGAACTTCCAGATGGTACTATACCTATCGTCACGTGGAAGTTCTCAGGTGACATGAGTACAGGTTAGTCCTTAGACCTGAGATTGTCATTTGTCTCTTGTGAGTTCCCACTGTGCTTTGATCACTACCCTACCATGGCTCTACTGAGTCGTGCAAACAGGTTTTGCTTGGGTACAGTCCCGAGCTACATGGAAGCAGTGAGCGATTGTCTAGGATTCGTCTCTCTCGATATTGGGAGTCGATATCGCACTATGTTTGATTGGTCAGTACCATAAGACCTTGGCCAAGGCAGTTGGGATTTATTGATAGACTGATCAGTAGTTTCCCGGATTGGTCATGAGCCACATCAGCACGACTTATCGGGTTATTAGGGTCTGACGTTTACCACCCCCTAAACCCGGTATACGATACTCTCAGACGAAGAGACCGGACAGTATGGAGATTGTCACAGATAGGCTCAGTAGGGATCCGGATGAGTTTGCTCGTCGGCCTTCCTTTTCGACAGGTACCCGGGTAGCCATCACGTACAGCTAGTGCCACTAACATGCTTGTGGTTATGGATTTATCCAGTAACTCACTGCCGGCGTACTGTCGAGTCTTTAGAGTCCTACATAGAGAGTTTCCCTGGTTCAGGCAAAATGATGTAGTAGCCATATTGGATACGTGCAGGGTCTCGATCGATTAATATAATTTGTACTCGGACTTTCGATCGGACAGTTGGTAATACTAGCCGGCTCGGGTTTGAGCCGGATTATTAGATCAGGTATTGATTTAATAGTTTACAAATATGTATTTCGATATGTATATTCTAGTATTACGTTTTTCGTGTTATTCTGTCTCTTTAGGCATTCGTGTTTTTATCCGAATACAGGTATGTATATACAGCAGACTGTAATCCGTATTTATTACAGATTACCTTCTAGAAGGTGGCCACCACATTATTCTTTCCTCATTTATTTGATAAATGGAAAATTAGGTTTAAAGTGTGAGGTATGGGAGGAATGGAGATTACCATGCTTCAATATTTAACAAATGAATTTTTAATTCATTTGGAGTTACTATTGAAGTATGGTTGTTGATTGTTTATTCAAGAAATTCATACACAAAACCTTTGTGTGTATTTTCTCTCTCATGGATACTTCATTATTTTCATGAGCTCCCATTTTTCTTCATCTCCTCCCTCCTCTTGATTTCCTCCGCCTTCATCATCTTCCTCTTTCACTGCCCTCTCATGAGTTGAGAAACTAGTGAAGAGGCAAGGTAGAGATAGTAGAACACATAGATCTTCATACTACATCCTAGAAAACTTGGATTATCATCCCAAGTTCTCTAGTTGCTCCTTTTGTTACTTAGTTAGGAGCTAAAGCCATGGATCACATCCCTCAGATGGATCATCTATGACAAAGGAAGGTCGGAGAACAAGCTCTATCCCGGAGGATCGATGGAGCCAGAAATGGAGATCGAACAAGTTCAAGGTGACCGGTTGGAGCACATAACGAGGAAAGAAGACCAAAGGACTTGGGTCGCTTGGTGAGATTTCTTCATCATAGTAGATAGCACTACTACTTTTGCTAGTTAGGTTTATGGTAAGATCTGGGATAAAAGTTATTCTAGTGCCATGTTCTAATCGTTAGAAAAAAAATTGTTCCACATTTGGTTTGTTAGTGTATATGCCCTAGAGGCCATTACTGTATCATACTAGTTTGCATATTACTTAATGGAAGCTTAGGATATTCACAATTGTATAGACAATCTTGCTCGAAATAGTAGTATGCTACTTGGTTTATTTCTACTTTAATGTGTGCATGTGTTTCTTTTAGCATATTGCCTATACACATTAGTAGAGCCCTTAGGATCTTTGCTTGATTACCAGCGTTGTGATGGCAGTCACACTAGTGGGGGCTGGGTAATCTACAAGCACATCCTTATACAGGTCCCTAGTCATAGGATTATCGATACGGGGCATCGATAATCCAGAGTAGACTAGTGTATACGCTTCTCATCCCAGGAGGGGAGATGGTCTGTCCCACAGCCATCGGTACGTCATACTGGAGATAGTATGCAGGTGCTCGTTAGGTTACGAGTACACTGGACAGGACTCACTGGGAGCTATTGGTTTGGTAGTATACCTATCGTCAGTTATCAGTTCCCAGGTGACACGAGTATAGCATAGTCCGTTGACTTGACACTGTCACTTCGCCTCCTCGAGTGTGTTCCCACTGTTCTTAGATTACTACCCTACCACGGCTCAAATGAGTCGTGCAAACTGGTAGTAGTTGGGTGCAGTCCCGAAGCACTTGGAGGCAGTGACGGTTAGATAGGATTCGTCTCTCCCGGTATTGGGGGTTGATATCGCACTATGTCTAGGAGAGCCATTACACAAAGTCCCTGGCCAGGGCTAGCGAGATATACTGGTAGCGTTTCCAGTGTTATCTCAGGGTGTTCTGGGATACACTCCGACACGACTTGTACCGCTATTAGGAGACTGACGTTTACCGTCCCCTAGGCCTGACATGCGATACTCTCAGACAAACAGACCGGACTGTACGGAGATTGTCATATTCAGGCTCAGTAGGAGTTCGGATGGGTTCACCTCATCAGTCTTCTTATCGGTATCTACCTGGGGACCGTTACGTATAGCTACTACCACTTGCGGCCTGTGGTTAAACCCACTGCCAGCGTAGTGTCAAGTCTTTAGAGTCCCACACAGAGAGCTATTCGCCTTTGGGCAAAACAGAGTAGAGGTCGCATGGTTTTGCGACAGGGTTCGTTCACATCCGCGCACTTGTGCACGTTTGGTGTCCAGGCAGTTATTACTAGCGGGCTTTGGTTTAAGCCAGATCCTAGTATATGTTTTGAGATTGGTTTTATCTCATTGTATTCGTATTCCTCGGAACACGGATGCGGGTGTGTATGCACAGTTGACAGAAGCAGAGGCAGAGGATTCTCGTTAGGGTTGTTGACCGTTGACATTTTTCTAAACCCTAATGAGAATAAGAAATATGATTAATAATATTAATTAAGTATTATTATGTCATGGTTGAGTTGAACATTTGACTTTTGTTCACTTGTTGACTTTGTTGACCGGTTGACCATTGTGGACTTATTGTCCATCATCATTTCATTTCTATGACTTTTGTTTACTTGTTGTTCTTTACAAAATGCATTAAATGCATGAAATGATAATGGTCATTAAAACTAACCATCACAATTCTTAATTATTATTATTATCATCATTATTCTTTCTTTTGTGAGCATGGTTGTAAAAAAGTCAAGCTCATTCTCACTTTCTCATTCTCTCTCATCCAAAGCTCACCCTCTTCCTCTCTCTAAAAGCTCTCATGTCTCATGTGTTGAGAAGCATGAGCTATTGAGATAAAACCCTCAAAACTCTTCTCTACTCACTCTAGAGTTCTAGGTCTAGCAAGCCAAGCACTTTAGTTGCCTCTCGGTTGAGGTAGGAGCTCAAGGTAGAGGCTTTCGGGTGGATCCTTCTTCGACAATAAGGAGACTACGAGGTGGAGCCGTTCCAACCACTCCAAGGAGCAAGAAGAGAAGGAGTTCAAGACCTAGGTATAACCCTCTAACATAGTAGTTAAACTTCTAGTTAGTTTGCTAGGTTTTTGTTTAGCAATGATCCTGTTTTCTAGTCCATGTTACCTTGCCATAAAAATCGTTTTTTACCGTTTCCGCATCCCCATAAGAGCCGGGACGGGTAACGTGGACTTACAGTGGTATCAGAGCCTAGCTAAACAACAACTAGCATGTTAGCAAAGTATTTAGAATTTCGATCGGAGAAAAAATCGCAAAACACGTCCGAAAACTGAACTTTCTGTCGATTTTAAAACTGTTCAAAAATTAATTCCACACATCTTAAAAATCGGCTCAGGGTTTTGTAGAAACACACAGCAAAAACGAGCCAGTGACTCGGTCAACTCACCGCGGAACCGCGGCCAAACCAAGCGTTTGGCCGTGGATCCGCGGCCGAGTTGACTCGGCCGCGCTCGGGTTTGCTGCAGTGTGTTCAGTATTCTGTTTTGGGATTTTTAAAGTATTTTGTTTCTGCCCAGATTTTCCAGAGAACAAAGTTGTGTTTGGGGCAGTTACAAATCCGTATTTTTGATCGAGATTATGTAGACTTTAGCTAATGGGTTATATCTGTGATGTGATATATGCACTGAACGTCAACTAATCGCTATACGTCGATTAGTGGGGGTTGTGCATATCTGTGATCTGTAATGTTGATGGTTTGTGTATATGAACTCGTTGGATTGTCGCGGATGAATAGCCGGGGGTTGTGAGATGAGAGTTTCCTTTATCTTTCATTTGATGTAATATGTAAATTGATGTAATATTATTTTTATGGCCGCACATCCGGGATGAGGTTGTAGCCACCATTGTATATTATTTCTTTTACTGTTTTTGCTCCTAAGATAGACCCAAGGTGGGGTGCACAAACTACCGGGTACCTAGAAGTGCCGAGTGGCCTACTCACATTGTTGAGGGAGGTTGCTTCACTTCGGGTATTTGGCAGGTAGTTTGCCGCACCCGTAGGGTCTAGGGTAGGGTCTTGGCTATTCATCGCGACCGTGTAATCCGCTTTTCGTTGCAGGCTCGAACGAAATGCGGATTCCTACTATATCCAATGCGTTCATCTGTGATCTGGAATGGCTATCATTGCATCTGACGAATGTATATATCTATATATGATATCTAGTAGGCGTTGCTTATGTTTTGCGTCCGCGCTAGTCCAGCCCCCGCTCTTTCGTTAGTTAAGTAACCTAACGGGTAATGACGGGGCCCCGTGGCGAATGCGGATGGCATAAGCGTACGTCATATTTTCGTTGTTTTCTGCAATGGTAGGATTAAATGATGGGACGTATTAAATTAATGCAAGAAAATAAACCAAAGTTAAAGTCGTTGGAACAATTTCAAAACCACTCGGTTTCTTTTCAAAACAGAAAAACTTTTAAAATTGCGGAGCTTAAACCACTCCTTTTAAAAGCTATCAAGGTTCCTTCGATTATATCAAGTTCACTACGTTCACGGTTTCACCAAAACCATTCGTAGCCCTCCGTCATTTCATATGAATATTCAATAGTATTCAAGCTATGTTTGTTGACCTTCGTCAAGGTATAGTGATTGGTAGCTGTTGGGTGTTCATATGTAGCATAGATAGATGCGTTAATTTGGAACAGTCGTATTACCTTGTTGACCTTCGTCAAGGGTATATACGGGTGGGTTCAAATTAACCTGGACAATGACGGGTAGAACTTGACATGTGACTTATGATTTGTTGACCTTCGTCAAGGTCATAAGAGCATGGGGCAAAAATCCACATCGAGAGTTTCTAAAGAAACTGAAACTTGCTAGCGCTGCATACCATTTGGAGTGTGATGATTCTGGTAGGATTCCTTCAGTTTTGTCACACAATGATATTTGGATCCCAATCCTACTGTGAGTATATGCTACTCCTCGGGAACTTTCTCACTTAATGATCAATGCTATAAACCAAGTAGGTGTCTAGAAAGGTGTTAGCGGGGCTACGCCCACAGGGAAAAGAGGTTATTTAATTAAGGAACTTCGCGAAAGCGTTGGAAAACCTCCCTCGAAGTACCAACACTGGCCTGGCTGGACGGTTAAGCAAGTATTGTACGGTGAGATTGATCCCGGCTAATTCTTCTTTTTTGGTTTGAGGAAGGATTCAAGAAACAGTGGGAGCCATCCTGTTTAGATAAACTAAAAACCAATCTAAACTTGCAAGAGCATCATGCTGAGTGTTTTCTTCTCTCTCTCTCTTAATTGCAGCGACCCAGTGACCACACATAGACATCTAGATAATAAAATGACTGAATCTGACTGTTATGATTGGCAAAGGTCTGTCCAGATGTCCATTGCCCATGACAAGCTGGGACACCTCTTAACTAATCAAACCCCTGCCATCTCAGGACCAGTTTCCCCTGTCACGGATATTGATATCCGTAAGACATCGGAAAAAGACTGTGCGATAGCCAAGTGCCTCGTGTTGGCCTCAGTTGATGATGCATACCAGATACAGCACGAGAAGATGAACTTAGTTTCTATCTTCCTCCATAACAAAGTTTTATATGGAGAGCAATCTCGTATCGCAAGATATGAGACCTCGAACGAATTGCTTCAAGCGAGGTTGGCTTTCGGGTCATCTGTAGGGGGCAACGTCCTTACAGAGACTAGCTATTTTGATGAGCTCACGGACCTGAAGACCACGTTGAAGAACGGGTCAAGTACTGACTTGATTCTACAGTTTCTGCCCTCTACTTATACCCTGAAGGAAACCAGGGAAGTAGAAGGAAAGGGAAGGGCAAAAGTTTTGGGACTGGATGTAGTAAAGGAGTGACGTTCCTATTATTACGGGAATGAACATTGGCAGAAGGATTGCAGGGCTAGCAAAGCCAGTAGCCAGGATTCGAAGCAAGTTGTGGCTTCGGCTTCGGGTGTATTTATAGTAGAAAACTGTATGTCAGTTAACCCTACTTCCTGGGTATTGGATACTGGATCAGGATCTCACATCTGTAATTTATTACAGGCTTTGAGAAACCGTAGGGTTATCAGGATAGGTAATATGACTCTCAGGGTTGCCAACGGAATGAGCATGGACGCTGAATCCATAGGGAAATATCATCTTGGACTGACAACTGGGCAGATATTAATTCTGCGTAACTGTTTGTATGTACCTAGTGCGACTTGTAATATCATATCTGTATCCTTACTTTCTAAGGAAGGATATGATTTTAATTTTGTAAGCGATGTAGTCCACATCCACCTAAATCAAGTTCTGATTGGGTCAGGTACATTAGAAAACGGGATATACATATTGAATCAAGCTCAGATTTTCAGTGTCCAGAACACACTTAAAAGAAAGTCTCCGGAAATAAATCAGGCTTTCTTATGGCATTGTAGTCTGGGTCACATTAATAAGACACGGTTAACAAAGTTACATAAAGAGGGATACTTGAATCCGTTCGAGTATCAGTCTTATGCTACTTGTGAATCTTGTCTCATGGGAAAGATGACAAAAACTCCGTTCACTGGACACGGAGTAAGAGTGAGCGAGCTCTTGGGACTCATACACAGTGACGTGTGAGGTCCAATGTCTATACATGCACGAAGTGGTTATTCATACTTCATTACTTTTACGGATGATTTCTCTAGGTATGGACATGTCTTCCTGATGAAGCATAAATCCGAGGCCTTTAAGAAATTTCGGAATACAAGAATGAAGTTGAAAAACAAACAGGCAAGAGTATAAAGACACTGAGATCTGATCGAGATGGTGAATACTTGAGTGCCGAGTTTCTGGACTACTTAAAAGAGAATGGAATTCTCTCTCAGCTTACTCCTCCATACACACCACAACACAACGGTGTATCTGAAAGGCGGAATCGAACCCTATTGGATATGGTTCGTGCTATGATGAGTAAGGCTGAGTTACCGTGATCTTTCTGGGGTTATGCACTAGAAACAGTTGCATATCTTTTGAACAAGGCTCCAACCAAGACTGTGCCTACCACCCCATATCAGATGTGGAGTGGGAAGAAACCCTATCTTAAGTATCTTAAGACATGGGGATGTCCAGCTTTTGTAAAGAAGCAACATACGGACAAGTTCGAGGCACGCTCAGTACTGCGTAAGTTTGTGGGATACCCCAAGAACTCCAGGGGGTATCTTTTCTATTCCGCAGAGGAACAAAAGGTTTTTGTTTCTCAGCATGCCCACTTCTTGGAAACTGAATTTTTAGAAAGTCAGATAAGTGGGAGCGCAATAGAACTGGAAGAAATTCCGGAACCACAAGCTATTACTGAAAGCTTGGAAGAACCAAAAGTTTTAGGAGAACCGGACATCCCAGTGCCACTCCGCAGGAGTAGTAGGAAGTCTCATCCGCCCGAGAGATACTATGGTTTTCTTATAGACGAGGATAGAGAGGATTGCATTATTGATTATGATGAGCCTACTAGCTTCCAGCAAGCCATTCAGAGCGGTGACTCAGTAAAATGGCTGGATGCAATGCGGACCGAGATGGAGTCTATGTACACCAACAAAGTTTGGACTTTGGACTTTGCTCCAGAAGGGGTAAAACCCGTAGGCTGCAAATGGATCTTCAGAAAGAGGATTGGTGTAGATGGGCAGGTTGAAACCTATAAAGCTAGACTTGTTGCAAAGGGTTTTTGTCAAAGACCTGGTTTGGACTATGACGAGACCTTTTCTCCAGTGGCTATGCTCAAATCCATTCGGATCCTTCTTGCCATTGCTGCCTTCCACGATTATGAGATCTGGCAGATGGACGTAAAGACGGCTTTCCTAAATGGAAATTTGGAAGAGTGCGTCTATATGGATCAACCGGAGGGATTCATTCAGAGTAGGAGCAGCGGTAAAGTGTGCAAGTTGCTTAAGTCCATCTATGGACTGAAGCAGGCATCGCGGAGTTGGAACATCTGCTTTGATGATACTGTCAAAGAATTTGACTTTATCAAAAACCCAGATGAACCATGCATTTACAGTAAGATTGTAGGGAGAACTGTGGTATTCCTCGTCTTGTACGTGGATCACATTCTCCTAATAGGAAACGATATTCCTATGCTACAGTCAGTTAAAGAATTCCTGTCACAGAGGTTCTCCATGAAGGACCTAGGCGATGCCAACTACATTCTGGGGATCCAGATCTATCGTGATAGATTTAAGAGAATGTTGGGACTTTCGCAGTCCAGGTACATCGACACCATACTGAAACGATTCAGTATGGAAGATTCTAAGCGCGGTAATCTACCGGCTTGTCACGGAATCACCCTCTCCAAAGATATGTCTCCCAAGACTAATTTGGAAAGGGCTCGCATGTCATCTATACCCTACGCATCTGCGATAGGCTCTATAATGTATGCGATGTTATGTACCAGACCAGATGTAGCATACGCATTGAGCGTTGTAAGCCGGTATCAGTCGGACCCAGGGGAGAAACACTGGATAGCAGTAAAGAACATTCTCAAGTACCTGAGAAGGACTAAGGAGATGTTCTTGGTGTATGGCGGAAAAGACCTCCAGATCGAGGCCTTTGCTGACTCCAGCTTCCAGAGTGACAAGGATGACTCCAAGTCCATGTCGGGTTATGTCTTTACCCTCAATGGAGGGGCGGTTTGCTGGAAGAGCTCCAAGCAGGAAACCGTTGCTGACTCAACTATGGAAGCGGAGTACATAGCTGCTTGCGATGCCGCAAAGGAAGCTGTCTGGATGAAGAAGTTCCTCACGGAGCTTTAGGTGGTTCCTACCATTGTTGATCCAATACCGCTGTATTGTGACAACAACGGCGCTATAGCTTTAGCGAAGGAACCCAGGTCCCATCAGAAGTCCAGGCACATTTTGAGGCGGTACCACCTGATCAGGAAGATCGTAGATCGCTGGGAGATCGAGGTGAAGAGAGTAAATTCAGAAGATAACACTGCAGATCCATTCACGAAGGCCATACCCCAGACTCAGTTCGAGCGGCTGATCGAGATGATAGGTCTTCGATACGCCAGTACATGACCTTAGTGCAAGTGGGAGATTGTTAGTGTATATGCCCTAGAGGCCATTACTGTATCACACTAGTTTGTATATTACTTAATGGAAGCTTGGGATATTCACAGTTGTATAGACAATCTTGCTCGAAATAGTAGTATGCTACTTGGTTTGTTTCTACTTTAATGTGTGCATGTGTTTCTTTTAGCATATTGCCTATACACATCAGTGGAGCCCTTAGGATCTTTGCTTGATTACCAACGTTGTGATGGCAGTCACACTAGTGGGGGCTAGGTAATCTACAAGCACATCCTTATACAGGTCCCTAGTCATAGGATTATCGATACGAGGCATCGATACTCCAGAGTAGACTAGTGTATACGCTTCTCATCCCAGGAGGGGAGATGGTCTGTCCCACAGCCATCAGTACGTCATACTGGAGATAGTATGCAGGTGCTCGTTAGGTTACGAGTATACTGGACAGGACTCACTGGGAGCTATTGGTTTGGTAGTATACCTATAGTCAGTTATCAGTTCCCAGGTGACATGAGTATAGCATAGTCCGTTGACTTGACACTGTCACTTCGCCTCGAGTGTGTTCCCACTGTTCTTAGATTACTACCCTACCACGGCTCAAATAAGTCGTGCAAACAGGTAGTAGTTGGGTGCAGTCCCGAAGCAATTGGAGGCAGTGACGGTTAGATAGGATTCGTCTCTCCCGGTATTGGGGGTTGATATCGCACTGTGTCTAGGAGAGCCATTACACAAAGTCCCTGGCCAGGGCTAGCGAGATATACTGGTAGCGTTTCCAGTGTTATCTCAGGGTGTTCTGGGCTACACTCCGACACGACTTGTACCGCTATTAGGGGACTGACGTTTACCGCCGCCTAGGCCCGACATGCGATACTCTCAGACGAACAGACCGGACTGTACGGAGATTGTCACATTTAGGCTCAGTAGGAGTTCGGATGGGTTCACCTCATCAGTCTTCTTATCGGCATCTACCTGGGGACCGTTACGTACAGCTAGTACCGCTTGCGGCTGTTGGGGTAAAAATTTACATCCCGGTTGACCAATTCAAAATCAAAGTCAACCCCAAGCCAAGTGGGCTCAAGCCCAGATCCAGTGGGCCCATGCCCGGGTCGAGCCCAAACATGAAGCGGCCGGCCTCCCCCCATGCCAAGATAAAAATTTTGTAATAAATAATTTTGTTGTATTTCTTTTATTTTATTTTATGGATAAATGTAAGAAAAATAGGCATAAAACCAAATTTTTTTAAAGCCCATGGCTTATGTGCAAAAAGAAATAGCACATGAGCCATGGGATAGGCAAAATATCATTTTTGTGAAGCCCAAGGGGCTATGTGTAAAGTGTATGGCCTATAAAAGCAAAGATAATAAAATATCTCACAACTTTCTTTCTCTCTCTAAAAAAAAGTTTTAGATCTGAGATCTTTTCTCCTTCTTCAAGGTTCCAAAACCTTCTTCTTTCTTTTGAATTAATTCAAGAGTTTTACTCTTCATTTTTATAAAACAAAATAGTTTTTCACCACAAAACCCATAAAGGGGAACTTGGATCTGTTATTAGATCTTAAAAAGAAGAGATCTTTAAAATCTCACCTCTCTTGATCTTCAAGATCCGGCCAAACAAAGGAAGAAGAAGGAGACTCATCTCCAGAAACCCCACTTTAGGGAAGAACTAGGGCTCAAGGGGAGAAGCCCATCATCAGCTTCAAAACATCCTAGGAGTTTAACTCCATATATATATATATATATATATATATATAATAAATATTTCCTTTCTGAAGCATAGCTTCTGGTTTTGGGACTAAAAGCCCCCTTTTCCTCGCGAGCGCCCTGCGCTCAAGCGCCAAGCGCCTACGTGCCGACACGTGGCGAGCTTGCGCTCGAGCGCCCTGCGCTCCAGCGCAAAGCGCCCACGTGCCGACACGTGGCGCGCTTGCGCTCGAGCGACCTGCGCTCAAGCGCAAAGTGCCCACGTGTCGACACGTGGCGCGCTTGCGCTCCAGCGCCCCGCGCTCAAGCGCAAAGCGCCCACGTGCCGACACGTGGCGCGCTTGCGCTCCAGCGCCCCGCGCTCAAGCGTAAAGCGCCCACGTGCCGACACGTGGCGCGCTTGCGCTCGAGCGCCCAGCGCTCAAGCGCAAAGCGCGCCACGTGCCGACACGTGGCGCGCTAGAGCTCTTGCGCTCAAAGCGCTGGCCCCACGCATACTTTGGATATCTTTTCCCCCTTTTTTATATATATACATATATATATACATATGTATACATATGTACAGACACACATACTCCACGACACAATCCCTGTTAGAAAAAAATTTCTAACGGGGCGCTGCCCCGCACCCCGCAAGGGGGCTGCTAGCCCTCTTGACCCCCAGCCCGCTATCCGAGTAGCGGGACCCCTGTAAAAACTCTGCGTGGCTCCCGACATATCCAAAACCCCCTTTCAAAACACATCACATGCACACTGCACATTGAGTTCGCATGACCAGTTTAACCCGTCAATCGGAGGTTCCCTCGCTTCAACGGCGAGGGGTAATTAACGGCAGTTTAGTCCGCGGCTGCCAGAGATTCGGATCCCCACAATCATTAAACCCCGGCCTACATTAGGCAGGGGGAATCTGTAGTACGCCTGACAAGCCCGCGCGTATTCCCATCTCAATGGGATGACGAAAAGTACCCTACAGATTCTGGCATGCCCGGTGGGACCATTCTCTCCTCCCATATTTCGGGTTAAACGTTCATGCGAACTCAATCAATATACATATCGATTGCCTATACTGAAATGATGTTTTCTTTTCGTGCAGCAATCAACTTTCAACGACAATGTCTCCGAAGACGAATTCAGCTTCCAAATCGACCCCGATTCCATACGGTGTCAAGATCAACGCTCGTGTGGTTCTCCCCGCAAGCCTCAGTCGACAGTGGGAGGAACTGCCCCGCCAGTTTGACTCCGTCATCATCTACCCTACCGGAAGCGCTCATCTGGCGGAAATTCTAGCGAAACAGGCGGCCAAGCCGGTCTCAAGGGGCAAGAGGCCGAATGTCGTGATCGCCAAGGCACCACAACCGAAACTTAAGATGGTGTCTGAACGATTCTCTGGTGCTCCAGCGGGGGGCAAGAACTCTGGTACAAAGGGCAACATCAAATATTGCGGACGAGCTCAGGCGGTGACTCCAACAAATGCACAATTGAGCGTATATCCAAAGCCCTCCATTGCCCGGTCTGCGGCATCTTCCCAAAGAGCCAAAGTCTGCCAGGTGCTTGGAATAGAAAAGTTAAGGCAGAAGCGACTCAGGTATTGAGCCAACAAGAGGGACAGGGCTTCGGCCAAGTGGATGTAGGGTCCCTAGGCACACTAGTGAGGTCTCGCAAGGCATCGAACATGCCAATTTCAAAAATTCTAGGTGCCGAGAGACCCGACTACGGATCGTTTGCTAGAAATCTAGGCGAATAAATAAACTAGTTAACACTTAACTAAGAGATACGGAAATACAACCTTTGTAGATCCGTTTGTCCACCTCCATAGCTCCATGAAGAAGTCATCTCCGCTGTACAAATCCGATCTTGGACTCTCGCGTTCGCTTCATCGGAGAATAGGCGGGCTAGGTCATCGACGACGTGCCGAAGATGATCTACGTCGAGGCATCGCTAGATCAAGCTCCACCTTCACCGAGCCATGAAAACTTGTGAAGGAAACACACTCTACTACTTGGCAAGAGGTAGAGGATGAAGAAATAGGAAGTGGGTAGACTTTAGAATTGGATTTCTCACTTGTTTCCATCAATCACCATTGATGGAGCTTGCTTTCTTCACTTGAAGAAAGGAAGAAGAAGATGAAATTGTTATGATAAATTAATTTAGAAAATTGAAAATAATAGAATACTTATCATAATCAACCATGGTTAAGTGTAGAGACTAAACTCAAGTTAAGTGAATGGTTAGGTTAGGTATGAAGACAAAAATGGTGACTAAGTCAAAGCTTCATGAAGCTTCAACATATATCCAAATAAAGCCACCATTTTTCTTTTCATTTTCCAAAAGGAAAATAAATAAATAAATGAATAAATAGATATGAAAATGAAAACCCTAACCATTACATAACCATGGTTTAAAATTTACACAAAACACAAGTTAGCATGCATCATCAAACATGATACATACAAGTGCACAAAAATATATCACATATACAATGTGCACAATCCAAGTGAGAAAATCCATTTAAAGTAAACCAATACTAGTTAATGCAAAGTAATATATCAAATATATAATTATACATTAAATCATTAAATCAACACTTGATTTAACGATCCGGTCATATCGCATATAACCGACTAGTATCCAATGTATCGGCTTATCGAATCAATCCTTGATTCGATAACTAGGTTATATTGCATAAAGCCATCCGATGCATTCATCGCGAGAATAGAATACGGTATCACATACACGCATTATTCTCGGTCCCGCACATATCTCATATGCGCTCCTATTTCGTTTCGCTTGAGCCAGGAAACCTCTGTGTAGGACTCTAAAGACTCGTCAATACGCCGACAGCAGATGATGATCATATCAAACATCCACAAGCCGCAAGCGGTCTGCTAAACGTAACGGCCACCCGGGTATTGAGCGATCTGAAGATCGACGAGCAAGCCCGCTCACACTCTAGTGAATCCAACCAGTAACACTACCGTATAGTCCGGTCTGATCGTCTGATATGTCGCATATCTTGCCTAGGGGTGGTAAACGTCAGACCCCAATAGCTCAATAAGTCGTGTCGATATGAGGTCTATAACAATTCGAGAAACTACTGGTAACACTTACCAGTAAATCTCAGCAACCCTGTCCAGGGATTTCCTGTTATAGCCAATCGAACACAGCGCAACATCAACTCCCTATACCGGGAGAGACGAATCCCCTCCTATCGCTCATTGCCTCCATGTGACTCGGGACTGTACCCAAAAACCACCATTTTGCACGCCCTCTTGGACGTGGTAAGATGGAAATCAAAGCACAGTGGGAACCACACAAGACTCTATGACGATCTCGGGTCAACAGACTACTCTGTACCAGTGTTACCAGAGAACTGCCATCTGACGTCAGGTATAATACCATCTGGGAGTTCTCGGCGAGTCCGTCCAGTGTACCCAGTCTCTACTGAGCACCCGTATATCATCGCTGATGTCAAACACCAATGGATATGGGATCATCCATCGCCCATCTGTATGGATCGAGAAGGTATACGCTAGTCTACTCTGGTATATCGATGCCCCGTCTCGATATACCCACGACTAGGGACTTTGAAGGATGTACTTATAGACTACCATGTCCCCACTAGTATGATCTGCATCATAGTCCAGGTAGTCAAGCACACATCCTAAGGGCTTTACCAACATGTAATAGAGAAACAATCAGTGTACACGTTAAGGTAAAGATCAACCAGATAGCATACTATCATGTCGAGCAAGAAAGTCCTCCCTATATACGTCCTAGCATCCACTACAATATACATCCAATGTACAGTAATGGCCTCTAGGTCATACATATAACTAACAGTGGAATCTTGAAGTTCCAAGAACAGGGTTACTCTGTGATGACAGCTGAGTCGGCCGTAAAGATCAGCAATTCTTTCGAACCTCTGAAGTGGGTTCAGAAAAATTCCATAACCGCCCAAATCAAGAAGACAGCGGTCCAAACGTCGCTACAAAGAAACGTGTCCCGGCCCCAACAGAAAAAGTATGACACTATCTCTTCTAGAGTCTATCAGGTGCTCTGTGTCGTGCGAAAGCAGCGGGGCAAATCCAGAAAAGAAGCGCCAGCACCATTCAAGAATCCGGCCAGGCCATCCGCCTTCAATCGACTACCCGCTACTAAAACAGGGGGGTCAAGGCAGCGATCTATGAAATCAGCCGTTGATAATAAAAAGACGGCTGGATATATTATCCATACGGTCTATATGGCGGGCGGGCGCCCCAGCGACAACCTTCGCAGCAAAAGAAGGGATGGGGCCACCACATCCCAAGCCCAGTCTGGCTTGAATGTGGTTGCCACTTCCTAAGAACAGTCGCCTCCGCTGGATGAAGAAAACCCCCTCGATGAGGACGATAGGCAGAAGGACCCTTCGGTCCAGGCAGAGTCAAGCTCGGACAGCGAGGAAGAGCCGACTTTCCGCCCTAGGACCGCGGAGCAAGAGCTGCTTCAAGAGCTTCGAAAATAGCTCAGGAGCAAAGATAAAGAGATGGCCAAGCTCTATTCAAAGATTGACGACTTAACGAACGTTGTGATGCAGCTTACGGCTCAAATTGCTCGAGCGCCTCCCAATCAGGCACAAGCCGTTACTCATCAGCCGGGTGATGACAATCCGAAGCAGCCAATGCCTGTTCCTTTGGGTCCAGGCTGGTCGAGCCGCACGAAAGTCGGCCACATTCCGCTTCTGGGGACGCCTTGGCCCCAGATAGCACCATCCCGCTAACACAAGATCGGATAATGGATTTGGTCACCAGCAAGGTTAAAAAATTGGTGGCCGAAGCTGAAGCTCAGAAAGAAATCGGCAGTAGTGGGCGGCCATATCCCGCACAGTACGATCTGATCGAGTTCCCGAGCGGCTACGTCATTCCTAAGTTCGGAAGATTTGACGGGACGGGAAATGCAAATCAGCACGTCGCCCACTTCAAAGCCTCGTGCGGAAATACAGGGGGCAATGACGCCCTCCTTCTTCGTCAGTTTTTCAACAGCCTGACCGGTGTCGCCTTCGACTGGTACGCGAGCATACCGGATGGGTCCATCATTACCTTTGCCCAAATGGAATCTCTGTTTCGGCAAAGGTTCATGAGTGTCAGTGATAAAATCTCTATTGCCGACCTTGTGAGGACCAAGCCGGGGAAGAATGAAAGCAACACTGACTTTATCGCCCGGTGGCGTAATCTCACGGTCAAGTGCGAACCGCCGCTGGAGCAGGACCAGTCCATCAGCCTTCTCATTGGGAACCTCAACAATTGGATGGTCCCATTCTTGTGTACAGCGGGCCTCAAGACATTTCAGGAGCTAACCAAGAAAGTCCAAATGCTGGAACGCTCAAAGCAAGAGTCCCCGCCGGACTCTCAGAGAGACAAAATATGGAAAAGTAGGCGGGACGACAACTGTAGAAGCGGGAGTTACAGCAATACCAATGTCTTCAATGCGCCCGATAATGAAGAAAAGCGAAGGGCGGGCGAATCCAAAACCAACCGGTCTTGAAAGCCATTGTTGGGAGGAGATGGGCCTTCCCTAGAGGAGAAAAAGAACAAGGTTTACTCTTTCAGGAGGGACAAGGTCCGAAAGATATTTAAAGATGCCTTGAACAACGGTCTACAATTGCCGGAGTCGAAAAGACCCTAAGAAGCCAAAATGACCGGCAATCCCCTGTATTGCCCGTACCACCGAGTAGTGATCCATGCGATCGAGGATTGCTATATCTTCAAAGACTGGGTCGAGAAGCAGTACAAGGCTGGAGAGATCGAGCTGTCCAAAAGTGTGTTGGTGAACAATCAAGTTGCGACCACCAACTTTATACAGACAGGAGTTGAAGCCTTCTGGGAGCAGACAGCCGAACCCGCTGCCCTGAGAAATGAAACGGACTCATCGCGTCCTCTGTGGAGTACGCACATTTCTAATAAGACGAAGAAGATGATAAAGCTACTTCGGGAAGAACCCAGGACAGAATAGGAAGGGCAGAAGAAGCCTACCAGTCCAGCTGCTAATACGGCTCCATCAGGCTCAAAATCCAAAAAGATCAAGAAGAATAAAAGCATAGCTCGGCGCGAAAAGGAGTCTGCATGGAGATCGACCATTCAAAAATATATCGATTCCCTCGAAGAATATGAACAGAAGGAAAGAACTTTGGTTCAATTGAAAGAGTTCTTCCCCGTGGAAGCAGCAGAGATTTTGGAGGAGTTGGAAGAAGGCTCCAATGAAGAGATCCCTATAGTGACCTGCTAGGCCATCCATCTAGGCAGCGACTCTGAGGAGGATCTCTGTTTTCCCGAAGAGGACGAGGAGCTCGCCACAAAGGCCAATCAAATCCAGCTCAGAAGCGGCAGGGCTCTACCGCCAAATCAGGGCAATGCCCCAAAAGGGAAGGAAAAACAAGCCGCTAATGAGGAAGATGGCAGAGAACCGGCTGATGAAAACTCAAGTCCTTCCTCGGTGGACTATAATGTCTTGGCTCATCTCCGGAAGCTTCCATCTCTCCTGAGCATCTACGATGCCTTGGTCCTATCTAAGGAGCTTAGATATGTCCTCATTCACGCTCTACAAAACCCTGAGCGGTATCAGGATCGCTTTGCGGAAATTAATATGAAAGAAGCTCAGTACAATTTGCAAGCCGCCGTAGTCACATTTAAGGATGAAGACTTGCTACTGGGAACAGCTGAGCATAATCGGCCGCTTTACATGACCGGGTACAGCGACGGAGATCGAATTAATCGCATATTGATTGATCCGGGGTCCTCAGTGAACATCATGAACTTGCGAACTCTGAAGAGTTTGTCAATGGACGTCCGACACCTTTCAAAGGAAAGGATTGTCATTCAAGGCTTCAACCAAAATTGCCAGCAAGTTCTGGGGTCCATAGCTCTGCCAATCAAATTCGGGGATCTGCAAACTGAAGCTAAGATATACGTGATCGACGCCGACACGTCTTATAAGATTCTCTTGGGATGGCCGTGGCTCCACGATTACGGCATCGTCCCGTCAACCCTCCATCAATGCATGAAATATACTAAAAATGGCGAAGAAAGACGCATTGACGGAGACATCCAGCCGTTCGGTGTGCATGAAGTCCGATATGAAGATTCTCGGTACTTTATGAACCACCAAAATGCTAAGCCACAACTGTAAGTGCACGGCGGCGCCCCGGCCGTCAATCCGACGGCCAAATGCGGAAACGGTGATAAACTTTAATTTTGCGAACTTAGCAAACCGGCACCACCGCGCACTAAACCCCGGATCGGGCCATTAAACTAGTTCTAGCAAAGTAACAAGATAGGGTAGAGATATACCGACTGATCCGAGTCCTCCGGTCTTCATCTCCACTCCGATCTCCTCGCGGAAACTCCGGTCGTCGCCTCCTCGCCGGAAGGGCACCACATCGCCTGTTTCTTTTACGGGCTCCCACCTCAATACCGAGGCAACTCGGGCATGAAGCCGGCAAGTCGACATGCCCAAGATATGCTGTAGAATGTGTAGTGTAGAGGCTATGTCTCACTTTGGGGTTATGTTGCCTTTGATGGAGGTGAAGGAAGAATGAGCTTTTGAGGGAAATGAAGCTATCAATCTTTTTCAAAGAAAATGAGATGATCAAATATATCTCCACACAAATGAACCTCTCTCTCTCCCTCATCTAAAATTGGCCGGCCACTTTTTTGGTGAGAATGGTGGAGGGTGAACCAAAGATATGAAGGAAGGTAACCGTAGGAAAAAGTGAAGAGGTTACCATATCAAAAACATCATCATAATAATCATACATCCAAACCTTAACCTCTCAAATCTCATTAATGCACCATCATGGATGAAAAGGCAAAGATGCTTAACATATCAATCTTTTATGCAATAAACCCCTCCACAATGTGTTATTTGCAAACTTGCAAATAACCCCCTCCATCGGAAAAGTCCGGCCGGGAAAGAACAAAGGAAAACCGGCCGGAATGGAATGCAAACTGGCAACTCCAGAAAACTGGTCCCGTAATAAATTACAGGAAAACCCCGATACTGTGCATACACACCCGCATCCGTATTCCGTCCGGATACAAAAGTAAAGAGACAAAATCTACACTGTACTAAACTAGGATCCGGCTTAAACCAAAGCCGGCTAGTAATATTCGTCCGATCCTGATCCGTGCAATACCGCACGTATCTGATCGAACCCTGCCATATATCCATACGGCCACTAGTACAAACCGTCCGATCCTGATCCGTGCAATACCGCACGTATCTGATCGGACCCTGCCATATCTCCATACGGCCTCTACAGCGTTTCGCCCGAAAGCTGAGTAACTGAAAGTGTGGTGGACTCTAAAGACTCGTCAATACTATGGTTGTGGATTTAACCACTAGCACGTTAGAGGTATAAGCCAATACGTGACGGGCCACCAGCTATTGACTAAAAGGAACGTCGATGAGCGAACTCATCCTGACACCCTACTGAGCCTGTCAGTGACAATATCCGTACAGTCCGGTCCGTTCGTCTATGAGCATCGCATGGCGGGCCTAGGGGGTGGGTAAAAGTCAGACCCCCAAAAGCGGTACAAGTCGTGTCGGAGTGTAGCCCAGAACACCCTGAGATACTACTGGAATACCTACCAGTAAATCTCCTGCCTTGGCCAAGGACTTCGTGTAATGGCTCTCCTAGACACAGCGCGACCTCACCCCCAATACTGGGAGAGACGAACCCCCGAAGATCCGCTCACTGCCTCCATGTGGCTCGGGACTGTACCCAACTAAAACCTGTTTGCACGACTCCTTTGAGCCGTGGTAGGGTAGTAATCAAAGTACAGTGGGAACTCACACGAGACAAATGACGATCCCCAGGTCGATGAACTAACCTGTACACATGTCACCAGGGAACTGCTATCTGACGTCAGGTATAAGACCAACTAGCATGTTCCCGGCGAGTCCTGTCCGGTGTACTCATAACCCAATGAGCACCTGTATACATCTTAGGTGAACCAACTGACACCAGTGGCTTGTGAGACCAGCCACCGCCCCTCGTCGGGGTCTCGACTGTATACACTAGTCTACTCTGGAGAATCGATGCCCTGTCTCGAAACTCCCACGACTAGGGACCTTTTAAGGATGTGCTTATAGACTCCAGCTCTCACTTATATGATCGCCCTCATACTGCTGGCAGCCAAGCAAGAATCCTAGGGGCTCTATCAACGTGCAATAGTGACCTGTCAGGTCACCTAAAGCAGTACACGATGATAAAGGTAAACCAGATAGCATACTATCATCTCGAGTAAGACTGTCTTACCGGGATAGGTCCTCCCTCAATCATCGCAATCACGTGCCTGTGATCCAATAATTGACTCTGAGGGCAATACTCCAACAATCTCCCACTAGCACTCAAGGCTAATTATTACGATGTCGCATACTCACAGCCCGTGTGATACCGAACACCCAACTCCTCTACTAGTCAGTCTTATAAAGCCTGTTTGCGAAACTCTTGCGTTCGAGGAATAGCCTCAGTGAGTGGATCCGCCTAGATGTTTCTTTCTATGTCCCTCTATATCTCATGTTCGCGGAGAAAGCCATCTCCCGAAATGAGCAATACCTGTCTTAGAGTGTCTGGATGTCTGATGGGACCGAGCTCATAAATGAACTCCAAATCCAAACTTCTTAGACTGTATCGTCAACTGAACTTAATCAGTATTCTGCGCCATGCCTCCCTCAGTATCTGCCTGGATCACCTGTCCAAAATACTGTCCCTCGTCAGAGGGAAAACTATAACTCTGACAACCTCCTTGTCGTCCATGTCACCTTGGAAGCCTGGAATGATAACTGTCTCCCAAATGAGGCTGTCGTTATCATATCCCTAGAACATCCACTTATGTTCTAAAACTGCTTCCGACTGTTTCTCCAGGATTGGATCAATGTCAACTTATTGCATCTAGTGCAAGAACAACATCTGGTGTGGTACTTGACATCTCATGATTGACTCAATTGCCTAAGCAAGTGATCTGCCAATCATGCACATCCCTCTCTACTTTAGTCTATAAGACACCTTTAGAGAGGGTGACTCCATCATCTGCAGGTACACTACCGTGCCAGGAGTCGTCTATTCTAAATACTCTTAGAATGCTGTCAAAGTACCCTGATTGGGAAACCACCCAAATCTAGATCTAAAACCATAGATCTAGTAACCAGTATGTCTGATATAATGTCCAAGTCCCTTGTGGAGAAACCACTGTGTGACGACCAAAGTATAACCGATCGTAGTATAGGAATATCACTTCCTACTTTGTGTATGTCATCCAAAACCCGGATATCATACCCTACTACCTACTCAACAGATCCATCCCCTATTCTGATGAAGTCAAACCTATGACTGTCACATCAGAAATAGATAATCTATCTCCGCTACATCTGCTTTAGTCTATAAATAGACATAAGCCTGATGTCCACCAATGCTTCCGCTGCTCCCACTGAATACGACAACCCTCTGGCAGAGTCATATAGACGTGCACTTCTAAAGCTAGTTTAGAACGACGCTATACTCATCCTCCCACCGGGTCTCGCAGCCTGGAACAACAGCAATGGAAAGTGTGGGTAAACAAGAACTTCCCTGTCACCGTCCTTGAGGCTACCGGAGTACCTCTCGGGTGCCTGAAGTTACCCACCGTATCTGCGGAGTGGCCAATGGAATGTCAAGACAGATTGAATCTTTAGGTTCCTTATCAAATCTTCAGTAATCGTTTGCGGTTCTGGAATCGCTTCCAGTTCTACCATACTCCCACTACTGTTTTCTGAAAAATAACCATTTCTTTTAAAATGTGGCGAGTTAAGAACAATATCACTATTGATCTTCCAGATGGTAGAAAATCAACCCTCGTCATAGCCTGGGTCAACCCACAAACAGCCATTACAGAAACGTGCCTTGAGTTATCCAGAGTCTGGTTTTAATCATAAGCCGGACAACTCCCCGTACCTTAACAATGTTAAGATATGAACTGTACTATATCCAATATAGAACCAGAGGCACTGATTTAATTGAACCAGATTCAAATCATGCAGCTGTCTCCAGTGCATGTCAACTAAATGGAGAGAGGCCGATCAGCGTTACTCAACTTAGGAATGCTTCCAATTATGAGTAACCTGAAAGAAAAGCAATTTCTCTTTATCATTACTATCAACTGAATACCATACACAAGTATCTACATCTTCGATTACCTTGAAGAATCCCGATACTTGCTACACCTGGTTCTCTACTCTATTCAAATACCTATAACTCCTCAAAACTTAGACCCTGTGTTTCTACGAAACACATGTCTAAGAACTAGAGAAGTTAAAAGTAAACAGAACATAGTATGAGGACCAACCCCTCTGTCCTAATGGACACTGGACAACATACAATACTCTGTATAAGTCCGCCGAGTCTAACAACTCTTTCACTGTGTGTCGTAGGTTGAAAACTGTACTTATGGTTAAGAAGAATTACACCGCTGTTTAATGCTCCTTACCTAACCATCCACTGATATAGGTAAATGTCATCGACATAATATCAAAAGGTATATCTCACTCTATGAAAATAGACGTACAGATATATCAATTTGAAATTGGTGCACAACAGCGGATATTCAAAACCAAATATTTGCCTACCGGCAAACAGCCCAGGTGATCTCCTCAAATATCACCGATTACAACGACTCCCGATATAATGAGGATGATCACCCAATTCCCAATAACTTACTCCCACTCATCATCTGTAAAACCATACAGATGTGAGAATCAAACCTGGTAAATACATACCCTGGAGCAAGTGTCTAATCGGGAAATCAGTTTTCTTTTAACAGTACACAGTTGAACTGAAACATTAAAAATGTTTCGATGGGGTATCCTGGTATTCCTAGTAATGCCTCTACCATTATTCAGATTCACAATTATAACCGTATAATTCTTTGCCACCTCTCCAAATCCCTTTATATGTCTTTAGTCATTACCTTCTGCACACCCCTTAGGCCAAATGGTTTTCTTCCTTCCCTACCGTTCGGCACCAGCCTATGGTTTGGAAGAAGACTATCCAATAAGCATAATGGGTGTACTGTCCTAGTCCTAGGAGCACTCGCAATGCGAGAGAAGGTGAAGATAAAAGACAACCGAATAAACCTTATTCCTATTTCTCCTGGACCAGAATCCATCCCCGAACTGGAACATGTTCCTTTCGAGTTCGTATATAACCATACGATGGAGTATCCAATAAACTGTGGATCTTCGTAGTGATACGGAGTGTCCTGGAGAAATACAAAGGTGATTTAGGATTGGCGAAGTAATACTTGGTTTGGTCGTGAATATCAGTCGCAATTTACTTTGCCCTCCTTCTAATCCTTTTCTTTGTCTTAACTTAATACCTTCTGTACATCATCGTTAGGCTAATTGGTTTTCTTCATTCCCCACCGTTTGGCACCAGCCTAAGGTTTGGAAGAAGACTATCCAATAAGCGTAATAGGTGTACTATCTCCTAAACCAAGGAGTACTCGCAACCTGAGAGAAGGTAAAAGGAAAAGACAACTGAATAGTCCTATTCGTTTTCTCCAGAACCAGAAACCATCCTCGAATTCCTTCGAGTTCGTATATAACCATACAATGGTTTTGTCCAATGGAAGTGGACGTTCGTAGTAATACGGGGTGTCCTGGAGAAAAGGGTAAAAGTAGGAGTGGCAATGAAGTCTGCAACTCTGACAATCCAAAAAGCCTGTGTTAAGAAGGTTCGGTCAACTTGGTCACTGAGTCAAAGTCTAGGGTCGGGTCAATGGTCGCTGCCAGAGAGAGAGAGAAAAGAAACACTCAGCGTGCACTCTAACCTAGATCAGAATGGTTACCAATTTATCTAATCAGGAAAACTCCCACTGTACCTCAAATTCTCCTCCAAACCTGAAAGAAGAATTAGTCGGGGTCACCCGAGGAGTAAACTAACTCATCAGTGGGAATCGGGATCCAACTCTCATCGCATGATAAAGTGACAGAATCCGCTCACGTTATCACACTCCAGAAGGTATGCGCATATCTGGCAAGTTTCAGTTCTTTTGAAACTCCCGATGTGATTTTTACCCCATGCTCTTATGACCTTGGCGTGAGGTCAAAATATCATAAGTCACATGTCAAGTTCTACCCATCATTGTCCAGGTTAATTTGAACCCACCCGTACATACCCTTGACGTAGGCCAAAATAGTAGTACGACTGTCCCAAACCAACGCATCTATCTATGTAACAGATAAATACCCGGCAACTACCAAACACTATGCCTTGGCGTGAGGTCAAAATACATAGCTTGAATACTACCGAATATTTAACTGAAATGATGGAGGGCTACGAATGGTTTCTGGCGAAAACCTTTAACGTAATGAACTTGATATCATTGAAGGAACGGATAGCTTTTTAGAAAATATAGTGACAAAAACCTTTACTAAAGAGGTCACTCCCGGTGAAGGGATCTCGGCTCTTTCCCCGTAGAATGGGGTGCAGGATATTCCAAATGAATACCACGGTGCAAAGCAAAAGTAATCGGCTATAGTGAAGTTAATGCCCTGACGCAAACTTCTGTCCAAGGGGTCACTCCCGGTGAAGGGATCTCGGCCCTTGCCTCGTCGACTGAGGAGCAGGATATTCCAAATGAATACCACGGTGCAAAACAAAAGTGAACGTCCTTGCAATAACAGCTGTTTGAAAAGTGTTCCAACAACATCAGAATAGGTTTGTTTATCTTGCATTGATCCGAATCAATGCAGTCCCATCAATTGATCACACCACAAAGAACGAAAATATACTGACGTACGTATATGCCATCTGCATTCGCCACTGGGTCCCGTCATTACCCGTTAGGTTAGCTAACTAACGACAGAGCGAGGACTGGACTAGCGCGGATGTAAAACATATACAACATCTACTAATATATATACCAATATATTATATTCGCTCAAGGCGTGAATAAAATGCAACATCACAGAAATGTACAGCATTACAGAACAAAACAGATATCTGGGATCCCCGGGTTTCACAGAGCCACTACTGAAACCCGACGTTCCCCTGGTCGTGTGGATAGCCTGTGCAATGAAATCCTATACCCCCTACGAGTGCGGCGAATAGCCAGCCAATCCTGGAGTGAAGCCCCCTCCGTCCCAATGCCATGAGATGCGGGCTTGTTGCCTTCTAGAACCCGGCTATCCGTGCACCCCTCCGCGGGGTAATCCTAGTACAGAAAGTAAAATATACATACACCGGGTACATCGACCGCAACCTGGTCGTGCCCCAAAATAATAATACAAACAGGCAGTGACGGCAGTCCACATGTCGGACGCTCGCCCCGCAATATCAAATGTACATGATACAACAGAAACTGTACTAGCATTGCATCCAGGCTATCCCCACCGACCGATCCGCAACATCACAGCAAAACACAGAACATCAACGTGAAAGTCACGTTCGCAAATCCGTCTAACCGGGCTATAGCAGTTAGACCGGATTTACCGATCGAGTGACATTCACGGTCGCAGATATAATGTAAATACTGTGAAAAATGTGTTTAAAATATCCGATCGATCAAAAATTAACAAGTGGGCCCCCAAGCAATACTGTAGCAGATCAAGAAATTCTGGGCCCAATATTAATATTCCAAAACCCCTAAAATTAGCCCAGAAGCCCACTGGAGAAATTGGACACAGTGAGGACACCAATGTGCGGCGGAACCGCGGCCCAAGGGGGGTTTGGCCGCGGTTCCGCGCTTCAGTCGTCGACTGACTGTGTCGAATTTTCCCAGTAGTCTTAGAATTTCCAGTACATCAATATTTTACAACCTGAAAAAATTTTCGAGATCAAAAAATTTCAACAGAAAACTGATGTGAACAAAATTGTAGATTTTGGAATTTTGGTCGATCGGAAATGCAAAACACATCAAACGAAGCTAGACGAAGTTAATGGCGAGGCTCTGATACCACTGTAAGTGCACGGCGGCGCCCCGGCCGTCAATCCGACGGCCAAATGCGGAAACGGTGATAAACTTTAATTTTGCGAACTTAGCAAACCGGCACCACCGCGCACTAAACCCTTGATCGGGCCATTAAACTAGTTCTAGCAAAGTAACAAGATAGGGAAGAGATATACCGACTGATCCGAGTCCTCCGGTCTTCATCTCCACTCCGATCTCCTCGCGGAAACTCCGGTCGTCGCCTCCTCGCCGGAAGGGCACCACATCGCCTGTTTCTTTTACGGGCTCCCACCTCAATACCGAGGCAACTCGGGCATGAAGCCGGCAAGTCGACATGCCCAAGATATGCTGTAGAATGTGTAGTGTAGAGGCTATGTCTCACTTTGGGGTTATGTTGCCTTTGATGGAGGTGAAGGAAGAATGAGCTTTTGAGGGAAATGAAGCTATCAATCTTTTTCAAAGAAAATGAGATGATCAAATATATCTCCACACAAATGAACCTCTCTCTCTCCCTCATCTAAAATTGGCCGGCCACTTTTTTGGTGAGAATGGTGGAGGGTGAACCAAAGATATGAAGGAAGGTAACCGTAGGAAAAAGTGAAGAGGTTACCATATCAAAAACATCATCATAACAATCATACATCCAAACCTTAACCTCTCAAATCTCATTAATGCACCATCATGGATGAAAAGGCAAAGATGCTTAACATATCAATCTTTTATGCAATAAACCCCTCCACAATGTGTTATTTGCAAACTTGCAAATAACCCCCTCCATCGGAAAAGTCCGGCCGGGAAAGAACAAAGGAAAACCGGCCGGAATGGAATGCAAACTGGCAACTCCAGAAAACTGGTCCCGTAATAAATTACAGGAAAACCCCGATACTGTGCATACACACCCGCATCCGTATTCCGTCCGGATACAAAAGCAAAGAGACAAAATCTACACTGTACTAAACTAGGATCCGGCTTAAACCAAAGCCGGCTAGTAATATTCGTCCGATCCTGATCCGTGCAATACCGCACGTATCTGATCGAACCCTGCCATATATCCATACGGCCACTAGTACAAACCGTCCGATCCTGATCCGTGCAATACCGCACGTATCTGATCGGACCCTGCCATATCTCCATACGGCCTCTACAGCGTTTCGCCCGAAAGCTGAGTAACTGAAAGTGTGGTGGACTCTAAAGACTCGTCAATACTATGGTTGTGGATTTAACCACTAGCACGTCAGAGGTATAAGCCAATACGTGACGGGCCACCAGCTATTGACTAAAAGGGACGTCGATGAGCGAACTCATCCTGACATCCTACTGAGCCTGTCAGTGAAAATATCCGTACAGTCCGGTCCGTTCGTCTATGAGCATCGCATGGCGGGCCTAGGGGGTGGGTAAAAGTCAGACCCCCAAAAGCGGTACAAGTCGTGTCGGAGTGTAGCCCAGAACACCCTGAGATACTACTGGAATACCTACCAGTAAATCTCCTGCCTTGGCCAAGGACTTCGTGTAATGGCTCTCCTAGACACAGCGCGACCTCACCCCCAATACTGGGAGAGACGAACCCCCGAAGATCCGCTCACTGCCTCCATGTGGCTCGGGACTGTACCCAACTAAAACCTGTTTGCACGACTCCTTTGAGCCGTGGTAGGGTAGTAATCAAAGTACAGTGGGAACTCACACGAGACAAATGACGATCCCCAGGTCGATGAACTAACCTGTACACATGTCACCAGGGAACTGCTATCTGACGTCAGGTATAAGACCAACTAGCATGTTCCCGGCGAGTCCTGTCCGGTGTACTCATAACCCAATGAGCACCTGTATACATCTTAGGTGAACCAACTGACACCAGTGGCTTGTGAGACCAGCCACCGCCCCTCGTCGGGGTCTCGACTGTATACACTAGTCTACTCTGGAGAATCGATGCCCTGTCTCAAAACTCCCACGACTAGGGACCTTTTAAGGATGTGCTTATAGACTCCAGCTCTCACTTATATGATCGCCCTCATACTGCTGGCAGCCAAGCAAGAATCCTAGGGGCTCTATCAACGTGCAATAGTGACCTGTCAGGTCACCTAAAGCAGTACACGATGATAAAGGTAAACCAGATAGCATACTATCATCTCGAGTAAGACTGTCTTACCGGGATAGGTCCTCCCTCAATCATCGCAATCACGTGCCTGTGATCCAATAATTGACTCTGAGGGCAATATCTCCAACAACAACTGACTGAGGATAGAGCGGCCCCAAGACTCAAAGGAAAATCTTAGCCGGCTATCACTTTCAAAAGCAAAAACGCCCAAGTGCGCCCGCATTTCGGTAGCGACACTGATGAGTCCGATTCTAGAAGTTCGTCCTTCCGTAAAACTCGCCCTCATTTCGGTAGCGATACGGACGAATCTGTTACTGAAGCCCCATCTAGCAGCAAAGTCCGCCCTCATCTTGGCAGCGACACTGAAGAGTCGGAGGAAGAGGACCTGCCGTGCAACAGCGGTGCAGATTGGACCCCTATGCAACAAGCGAAACTACGAGAGACCTTCAAAATTGCAGAAGGGTCCCTAACTGTCACAAGGGTACCGGAGCAGATGTGCAAAGAGCTCGATGCATTGTCAGTCTCCACCGTGGACCAACTGAAAACTTTCTACGTCCCCGGAAGGAAAAGTGGGCTGAAAGGCATCCTGTTTTATGGGTCAAACCCCGTTGTGCCCCCGGACGATTTGTCTGCCGCGTGCCTTCCATATGAGAGAGGCATAAGAGCCGTCCTCAATCCCAGATACTATGCGCCCGAGATGCGGGAGTACTTTAAAAAGTACGGATGCCGGTTATATCAAACGGAATCCGAAGCAAAGTTTTACAAAGGGCTATGGTATCCACCTCAAGTCCGAACACTCATCGATGGACAAATTCCAGATAGGCGGGGCATAGGTTTCATCCAGCCTGATTCTAAGGGATGCTATATGACCCATATTGGGGAAGCCAGCGAAGAGTCAAATGATGAAGACGAGCTAGCCGAGCCAGAAGAAGCTCCTCAAGAGCTCGAAGATGGCGGACAAGCAACCTTTGACGAGCTAACCGAGATTGACTTAGGAACGCCCGATAATCCAAGGCCGACCTACATCAGCTCACTCTTGTCAGAGGAAATGAAAGAGAAGATAATCACCCTGCTGCACGAGTTCGTTGACTGCTTCGTGTGGACGTACAAAGAAATGCCTAGCCTATCCCCCGAAGTAGCCGTGCATAAATTGGCTATATCTCCTGATGCTAAGACAGTCAAACAAGCTCCTCGAAGAATGAGAAGGGAGTTAGAAGAAAAGGTCATCGAGGAAACCAAGAAACTCATCGATGCCGGCTTCATCAGGGAGGAAAAATATGCGGACTGGATCGCATGCATAGTCCCAGTGAAGAAGAAAAACGGGCAGATCCGAGTTTGTGTCGATTTCAGGGACCTCAACAAGGCATGTCCTAAAGACGACTTCCCGCTACCGGTCATGGAAATGATAGTCGATGACACCACAAATTACGAACTGTTTACCTTTATGGATGGCTCGTCGGGATATAATCAGATCAAGATGTCGCCTGAGGATGAGAAACACACAGCATTTCGAACCCCGATGGGAATATACTGCTACAAAGTGATGCCGTTCGGACTGAAGAACGCAGGTGCTACATATCAGAGGGCAATGACCAATATCTTTGATGACCAAATCCATAAAGTCGTCGAATGCTATGTTGATGATCTGGTCGTCAAAACTAAAGCCAAGGCCGATCACATCCAAGATCTTAGGACCGTTCTCACCAGACTGAGGGAGTATGATCTGAAAATGAATCCTCTAAAGTGTGCTTTTGGCGTGTCATCGGGAAAATTCCTGGGCTTCATAATCTGAAATCGAGGGATTGAAGTTGATCCTTCCAAGATAAAGGACATCATATAGATGCCCCCTCCGAAGAGTCTGACGCAGCTAAGATCTTTTCAAGGAAAGCTTGCTTATATACGGAGGTTTATCTCAAATTTATCGGGGAGATGTAGGCCCTTCTCAAAGCTCATGAAGAAAGGTGTTCCTTTTATCTGGGATGCCGAATGTCAAGCAGCGTTCGAAAGCATCAAACAATACTTGTTGTACCCTCCAGTGCTGGCCGCTCCCATTCCAAATAAACCGCTGATTCTCTACACTGTCGCGCTAGATGAGTCACTCGGTGCGCTCCTTGTCCAGAATAACGAGGAGGGAAAAGAAAATGCCCTCTACTACTTCAGTCGAACTCTAGTCGGGGCGGAATACAACTATTCCCCAATCGAAAAGCAATGCTTGGCTCTGATATTTGCTGTGAAGAAGCTAAGGCACTATCTGCTCGCTCATCGGGCTATGCTGATCTCCAAGGTCGACCCGCTCAAACACTTGATGACCAGAGCAAGCCTAGCCGGCAGAATGGAAAAATGGGCTGTCATGCTACTTGAGTTTGACATAGTTTATACTCCTCAGAAAGCAGTGAAAGGGCAAGCTCTTGCAGACTTCCTTGCCGCTCATCCTATACCAGAAGGGTCGCCGCTAAATTGTGAGTTACCTGACGAACAAGTGCTGCACCTCGAGGAAGATGGGCCATGTTGGGAACTCTACTTCGATGGAGCCTCATCAATAAGGACCACCAGTAAATCAAGCGTCCCGGAGATAAAAGCAGGGATAGGATTGGTGTTCATCACACCATCAATGGGAACCCTACGACGTTCTTTTGCTCTCACCGAGCCTCGGACAAACAATGAAGCTGAGTATGAAGCTCTGATAGCTAGTTTGGAGCTCGCCATAGAAATGGGAATCCTTCGGCTACGGGTTTACGGTGACTCCCAGCTTGTCGTCAGCCAAGTAAGAGGCGATTATAAGATATACAAACCCGAATTAGCTCGGTACAGAGGCCGAGCAGTGGAACTCATGAAACAGTTCACTCATATTGAGCTAACGAGAGTCCCTAGAGCATTGAACGGAAAGGCTGATGTACTCGCTCGCTTAGCCAAGGAGCTGGCTGATCCTGACATGGACGAAATTCTGATCATAGTCAGGAGCCGACAAATTCTACCCCCAGTCTCTCTACGAGAAGAGGAAAGCACGGAGCAGAAGAGCAGTCCTGCCGAAGAAGCTTCGATCATCCAAGACAAGCCCGATTGGAGAGAACCCTTCATAGAGTACCTCCGATACGACAAGCTGCCCGAAGAAAAATCTGCAAGGATTCAGCTGAAGAAAAGAGCTCTCCGATACATGTTTGTAAATGACACGTTATACCGCAGGTCATATGACCAACTCTGGCTCAGGTGTCTGTCATTGGCCGAAGCCCAAAAGGTCATGAATGATGTTCACTCGGGTGTTTGCGGCGCTCACCAATCTGGCCCTAAGATGCGACTTCAAATCAAATGGCTTGGGTATTACTGGACCACCATGATACGAGATTGCGGAGAGCATGCAAAGAAATGTCAGATCTACCAAATCTATGGTGATTTCATTCACATGCATCCCAATCCGTTGCATCCTACAGTGGCGTCGTGGCCCTTCGAAGTCTGGGGCACCGACATTGTTGGACCAAATTATCCTCCGTCATCCAACGGCCACCGGTTCATACTGGCCGCGACAGACTACTTCTCCAGATGTGCTGAAGCTGTCCCGCTAAAAGAAGTCAAGACAAAAGATATTCTGACATTTTTCCAGCATAATATTCTATACCGCTTCGGTACACCAAGAAGAATCATTTCTGACAACGGGCCTTCTTTCAAGAGCTTCAATGTCTCAAGGTTCGCTACTCAGCACAAGATAGACTGGAGATATTCCTCCATCTATAATCCAAGAGCCAATGGGCTAACCGAAGCCTTCAATAAGACTCTATGCAAGCTCCTGAGGAAGAATGCTTCAGCCAACAAGAAAGACTGGAATCTCAAACTTCACGAGGCGTTGTGGGCATATCGTACCACGCACCGTACTCCAACTCAGTCCACTCCATACTCATTACTCTTCGGAGTGGAGGCGGTCCTCCCCCTCGAAGTCGAAGTTCCAAGCTTAAGAATGGCCATTCAGCACGAGTTGACGGAGGAGGAAAACGTGCTCCTTCGACTTGAAGAGCTCGATGCCCTCGAAGAAAAGAGGCTCGCGGTGCAGCAAAATCTGGAGCTATACCGAGCCCAAATGTCACGGGCCTATGACAAGATAACCCGTCTCCGCGCTTTCAAGAAAGGTTAATTGGTGTTGGTCCTCAAATGACCGATCATCCCCAATGGACATGCCAAGGGAAAATTCAAGCCAAACTGGGAAGGACCATACGTCATCGAGAAAGTGTTCGACGGAGGATCCTACCAACTAATAAGTGCCGAGGGAGAAAGGCCCATGCCACCCATCAATGGCCGATATCTCAAGAAATACTACACGTGAATGCTCCAAGTCGCAGGCGAATTCAGCACATCAGCCCTACGGTCTGGATCATACATCCTGCAAAACCGTATACAATCCACGGGCGTAAATGACCCCTATCTCTCCCAAATCCTGCCGGTGAGACTACTTTTAAAGTCCCACCAGCGGAAAAATAAAAAAGAAAAAAGAGAAAAAAAAAAGAAAAAGAAAAACGGTATGTCCACAAGCAAAACGGGCACGGATGAAAACCCGAAAGGGCTCCGTGAGTAAAAACAGCAGGACTACCGGCGAGTTTGTGAAAACCCAAAAGGGCGCAAACTCGTGAAAAGATATGAAATACACTCGCAAAGTCCTCTCTACCTTGTGAGGAGAAAACCCCTGCGTGAGATCCTTACGACTCACAAAGGAGCAACACACTTAGGAATCCTCACGATTCCTAAGGAGAACATACACCTGCGAGATCCTCTCGACTCGTAGGGAGAAAATGCTTTTATAAGACCCCCACGGCTCATAAAATTGAAAAGCCTTAGGTGATAGGGACCTAAACCTGTCTCCTAAGCCATCGTTCCCCAACGGGCAACGGGCAATGATGAGTCGCTCCTGGCATTTCGCTTCAGTGTTAGCGGTGCTGATGCCGACCAAAAACCCAAATCCCAAGTCCTCCCAAGGCAAATGATGAGTTGCTCCTGGCATTATTCCAGTGCAGCAATGCTGATGCCAAACAAGATCCAAATTCCAAGTCCCCAAACGGCGAATGATGAGTCGCTCCTGGTACCATATTCCTGTATAGCGATGCAGACGCCAACCAAAATCCAATTTCTCAAAATTCTCCAGCCCTATGGCTAGTCCCCAAATTTACTGCCGTATACAATCCACGGGCTCAAATAATTCTCGTCATACCCATGCCCCACCACAATCACCAGTTACGCGGCTGGTCTCCGCCTTTGGAATTATGCTCCATTGATAAGACACACTCATGTGTCCTCACGATACATGAGGAGAACAAACCTTTATGGGATCCTTACGACTCATAAAGGAAAAACAGACTTAGGAGTCCTCACGACTCCTAAGGAGAAAATACACCTGCGGGATCCTTACGACCGTAGGGAGAAAATGCTTTTATGAGACCCTCACGGCCCATAAAATTTAAAAGCCATAGGTGATAGGGACCTGAACCTGTCTCCTAATCCATCGCTCCCCCAACAGGAATAGGCAAATAATGAATTGCTCCTGGCACGTGTGCTTCAGTGTTAGCAACGCTGATGCCTACCCTAACCCCAAAATCCCAAACTCTAATCCAATAGACCCCTAAGTCTTTAAACTATGAACAGATGACCCCTAAGTCGTTAAACTGGGAACAGATGACCCCTAAGTCGTTAAACTGGGAACGAAGGAAATCTCCTCATGGAAGATGATGATTCGCTCCTAGTACCATATTCCAGTGCAGCGATGCTGATGCCAAACCAAAACAAAAATCCCCAAATCCTGTCATGACAAATGATGATTCGTTCCTGGTACTATATTCCAGCGTAGCGATGCTGATGTCAACCCAAATCACATCAAGTCAAACAACCAATGACCTTCCTGGCAGAATCAAATTCCACCTCGGAAACAAGTCAACTTCATCCCTGACGCCGCAAGAAGCGGGGCAAGTCAAATCCAGCATCGACCGTCCAAGTCGCAAAAAGGGCAGCACCGACCATCCAAGTCGGAAAAAGGGCAGAACCGACCGTCCAAGTCGCAAAAAGGGCAGAACCGACCGTCCAAGTCGGAAAAAGGGCAGAACCGACCGTCCAAGTCACAAAAAGGGCAGTACCGACCGTCCACGTCGCAAAAAGGGCAGAACCGACCGTCCAAGTCGCAAAAAGGGCAGAACCGACCGTCCAAGTCGCAAAAAGGGCAGCACCGACCGTCCAAGTCGCAAAAAGGGCAGCACCGACCGTCCAAGTCGCAAAAAGGGCAGAACCGACCGTCCAAGTCGCAAAAAGGGCAGTACCGACCGTCCAAGTCGCAAAAAGGGCAGTACCGACCGTCCAAGTCGCAAAAAGGGCAGAACCGACCGTCCAAGTCACAAAAAGGGCAGAACCGACCGTCCACGTCGCTAAAAGGGCAGCATCGACCGTCCAAGTCGCAAAAAGGGCAGCATTGATCGTCCATGTCGTAAAAAGGGCAGCACAGGATTCCTACAAAGCGGAAACCAAATCACTCTGGGCCAGGAAAACGTCTATCACGGACACTCCGTCTCGGAGACATGTCAAGCAATGACCGTCCATGTCGTAAAAAGGGCAGTGCCAGGTTCCCAAAAAGCGGGAACCAAATCAGGTCGCCGCCAAGTAAAAGAAGATCCATCAATTTCATGCACACGACCCGCATGTGTGGTGTGCATTTATTGATGAAGGAAATTTGTTGGGGTAAAAATTTACACCCCGGTTGACCAAGTCAAAATCAAAGTCAACCCCAAGCCAAGTGGGCCCAGGCCCAGATCCAGTGGGCCCATGCCCAGGTCGAGCCCGAACATGAAGCGGCCGGCCTCCCCCCATGCCAACATAAAAATTTTGTTGTATTTCTTTTATTTTATTTTATAGATAAATGTAAGAAAAATAGGCATTAAGCCAAATTTTTGTAAAGCCCATGGCTTATGTGCAAAAAGAAATGGCACACGAGCCATGGGATAGGCAAAATATCATTTTTGTGAAGCCCAAGGGGCTATGTGTAAAGTGTATAGCCTATAAAGGCAAAGATAATGAAATATCTCACAACTTTCTTTCACTCTCTAAAAAAAAGTTTTAGATCTAAGATCTTTTCTCCTTCTTCAAGGTTCCAAAACCTTCTTCTTTCTTTTGAATTAAATCAAGAGTTTTACTCTTCATTTTTATAAAACTAAATAGTTTTTTACCACAAAACCCATAAAGGGGAACTTGGATCTGTTATTAGATCTTAAAAAGAAGAGATCTTTAAAATCTCACCTCTCTTGATCTTCAAGATCCGGCCAAACAAAGGAAGAAGAAGGAGACTCATCTCCAGAAACCCCACTTTGGGGAAGAACTAGGGCTCAAGGGGAGAAGCCCTTCATCAGCTTCAAAACATCCTAGGAGTTTAACTCCATATATATATATATATATATATATATATATATATATATATATATATATATATATATATAAGTCCACGGTAGCGCCCCGGCCGTCTAACAGACGCCAAATACGGAACAAAAACTTTTTACAAACTGGCGCTATCGCGTACTATAACCCGGATCTGCCATTAAAGCTAAACTAACAAACTACAAAGTGGGTAGAAATGTTATACAGAACGATCCGAGTCCTTCGATCTTCAACCAACATCCCACGCTTTGTTGCGGCTGCTCCGATCTCCTGAATCTCCAATCTTCTCGTCCAGGTGGCACCACGTCAATGGATCTTTAAACGGGCTCCCGCCTCTGAACCGAGGCAACTCGATCATCAAGTTTGCTAAAAGAGATGACCAAGATTGATGTAGAGAATGAGTAGAACACTTTGTCTCACTTCGTCCAAAGCCATGGACGAACGGTTAATGAAGTTGCCTTTTGGATCGGGTAAATGGGAAATAAGTAGATTAATTTCCATGAACCATAATCTTTTTTATCAAATGAACAACCATGATCCATCACTAAGAATGGCCGGCCACTTTAAAGGGGAGGGAGGTGAGTGTAGGAATCAAGAGAGTGACCATTAGCACTAATACAAATGAATGAGTCACAAAGAACACCTAGCATAATCATTTAATGAAACAATGATTCATTACAACACATCATCATCCATCATTAAATGCACTAATGAGTCACTAAGATTCATGAACCTAGTCACCATCTAGAACCTTCTAGAACCACGACTCACCCTCATCAAGAAAAGATAAATCCGTCTTTAACCGAATGTTAAAGACGGGCGATAGAAAACTGGAAACTGGCAACTTCCAAAAGTGATCCCTAAACGAATTTCAGGATAACCCCGTAACAGTATAAACATACCCGCATTTGTATTACGACCGAATACAAATGCAGCTGAGACAAAGATATTATATCTACACGGTATAATACTCGGATCCGGCTTAAACCAAAGCCGACCAGTATTATCTGCCCGAAATATGACACGTGCGTAAACGCACGTGTATTTTCCAAACCCTGCCATAAAACCATACGGCCTCTACAACGTTTCGCCCGAACTTGGGAAACTGTCTGTAGGGGACTCTAATGACTCATCAACACACTGGCACTGGGTATAACCACTAGCACGTCAGAGGTACAAGCTGTACGTAACGGTTGCCTATGCATTGATTGGAAGGGAAGCTGACGAGCGAACTCATCCTGAAACCCTACTGAGCCTGACAGTGACAAGATCCATACAGTCCGGTCCGTTCGTCTAAGAGTATCGCATATCGAGTCTAGGGGGTGGATAAAGTCAGACCCCTAATAAAGCGATAATTCGTGTCGGTATGAAGCCCATCACCACCTGAGAAACTACTGATCCAAATCAGTAATTCTCCACTACCTCGGCCGAGGATTTCTAGTGATGGCCACCCGTGCACTGTGCGACATCAACCTCCAATACCGGGAGAGACGAATCCCCGACGATCCGCTCACTGCCTCCATGTGGCTCGGGACTGTACCCAAAAAATACCTGTTTGCACGTCCCCTTTGAGCATGGTAGGGTATAAATCAAAGCACAGTGGGAACTCACACGAGGCAAATGACGATCTCAGGTCGACAAACTAACCTGTACACATGTCACCTGGGAACTGCTATCTGACGATATGTATAATACCAACTAGCATGTTTCCGGTGAGTCCTGTCCGGTGTACTCATAACCCAATGAGCACCTGTATACATCTTAGGTGAACCAACTGACACCAATGGCTTGTGAGATCGGCCACCGCCCCTCGTCGGGGTCTCGACTGTATACACTAGTCTACTCTGGAGTATCGATGCCCTGTCTCGAAAGTCCCACGACTAGGGACATTTTAAGGATGTGCTTACAGACCCCAGCTCCCACGTATATGATCGCCATCATACTGCTGGCAGTCAAGCAAAAATCCTATGGGCTTTAACAACATGCAAGAGTGAACTAAAGCATGTAAACGATGATAAAGACAAACCAGATAGCATACTATCATCTCTAGCAAGACTGTCATATCGGTATAGGTCCTCTCTCAATCATTGCAATCACGTACCTGCGATCCAATAATTGACTTAGAGGGCACTATATCCAACAATATATATATATATATAATAAATATTTCCTTTCTGAAGCATAGTTTCTGGTTTTGGGACTAAAAGCCCCCTTTTCCTCGCGAGCGCCCTGCGCTCAAGCGCCAAGCGCCCACCTGCCGACACATGGCGCGCTTGCGCTCGAGCGACCTACGCTCAAGCGCAAAGCGCCCACGTGCCGACACATGGCGCGCTTGCGCTTTAGCGCCCTGCGCTCAAGCGCAAAGCGCCCACGTGCCGACACGTGGCGCGCTTGCGCTCAAGCGCAAAGCGCCCACGTGCCGACACATGGCGTGCTTGCGCTCTAGCGCCCAGCGCTCAAGCGCAAAGCGCCCACGTGGCGCGCTTGAGCTCAAGCGCTCAAGCGCAAAGCGCCTACAGGCCGACACGTGGCGTGCTAGAGCTCTTGCGCTCAAAGCGCTGGCCCCACGCATCCTTTGGATATCTTTTCCCCTTTTTTTTATATATATACATATATATACATATGTATACATATGTACAGACATATATACTCCACGACACTGTCCCTGTTAGAAAAAAAATTCTAACGGGGCGCTGCCCCGCACCCCGTAAGGGGGCTGCTAGCCTCCTTGACCCCCAGCCCGCTATCCGGGTAGCGGGACCCCGTAAAAACTCTGCGTGGCTCCCGACATATCCAAAACCCCCTTTCAAAACACATCACATGCACACTGCACATTGAGTTCGCATGACCAGTTTAACCCGTCAATCGGAGGTTCCCTCGCTCCAACGGCGAGGGGTAATTAACGGCAGTTTAGTCTGCGGCTGCCGGAGATTCGGATCCCCACAATCATTAAACCCTCGCCTACCCTAGGCAGGGGGAATCTGTAGTACGCCTGAAAAGCGCGCATGTATTCCCATCTCAATGGGGTGACGAAAAACACCCTACAGCGGCCTGTGGTTAAACCCACTGCCAGCGTAGTGTCGAGTTTTTAGAGTCCCACACAGAGAGCTATTCGCCTTTGGGCAAAACAGAGTAGAGGTCACATGGTTTTGCGACAAGGTTCGTTCACATCCGCGCACTTGTGCACGTTTGGTGTCCGGGCAGTTATTACTAGCGGGCTTTGGTTTAAGCCAGATCCTAGTATATGTTTTGGGATTGGTTTTATCTCATTGTATTCGTGTTCCTCGAAACACGGATGCGGGTGTGTATGCACAGTTGACAGAGGCAGAGGCAGAGGATTCTCGTTAGGGTTGTTGACCGTTGACATTTTTCTAAACCCTAATGAGAATAAGAAATATGATTAATAATATTAATTAAGTATTATTGTGCCATGGTTGAGTTGAACATTTGACTTTTGTTGACTTGTTTACTTTGTTGACCGGTTGACCATTGTGGACTTGTTGACCATCATCATTTCATTTCTATGACTTTTGTTTACTTGTTGTTCTTTACAAAATGCTTTAAATGCATGAAATGATAATGGTCATTGAAACTAACCATCACAATTCTTAATTATTATTATTATCATCATTATTCTTTCTTTTGTGAGCATGGTTGTAAAAAAGTTAAGCTCATTCTCACTTTCTCATTCTCTCTCATCTAAAGCTCACCCTCTTCCTCTCTCTAAAACCTCTCATGTCTCATGTGTTGAGAAGCATGAGCTATTGAGATAAAACCTTCAAAACTCTTCTCTACTCACTCTAGAGTTCTAGGTATAGCAAGCCAAGCACTTTAGTTGCCTCTCGGTTGAGGTAGGAGTTCAAGGTAGAGGCTTTCAGGTGGATCCTTCTTCGACAACAAGGAGACTACGAGGTGGAGCCGTTCCAACCACTCCAAGGAGAAAGAAGAGAAGGAGTTCAAGACCTAGGTATAACCCTCTAACATAGTAGTTAAACTTCTAGTTAGTTTGCTAGGTTTTTGTTTAGGAAAGATCCTGTTTTCTAGTCCATGTTACCTTGCCATAAAAATCGTTTTTTACCGTTTCCGCATCCCCGTAAGAACCGGGACGGGTAACGTGGACTTACATGGTCACGGTAGTCGGCCGGGGCACTATCGTAACCTTTCGGTTAAATATCAAGCTTTCAAGGTAGTTAATTTAGTCCTACGTCCAAACGAATTTGAAGACCAACGGAAGCTGCATAAGTTCTCCTCGAAGTGGGACGGTCCATTCCTCATAATAGAGACATTGCCCGATGGAGCCAACCGTCTCCAGGATTCCTGGGGGCGTGACTTTCCTCTGCCATATAACGCCGAAAAACTTAAGTTGTATAGATAAACTTGTAGCCTTTTGAATAATAAAATTCCTTTTTATATTAACTGAAGTTTCTAAGCTAAGCCCTCATGCGAGTAGATTCTTGCTCGGCTCTGAGGCCGGCGGATAGTCTAGTCTCCTATTCGCCGCGCTCACTAAAAACGGGTAGCTTCCTGTCTGACAAAATACAGGCCCTATAGTATCCATCAACGGGCTTTCTCCAGCCCATCTCAGAAGCAAGGAAGGTGTCCTAGAATAAGTGCCCCGGCATGCACAAAGAGCAGCCGACCTAAGTCTAGCTCCGCCCTTCTTACCTCGGCTCCGTGGCGAAGAATTGGGGGAGAAGCGCTGATCCACCTGCACTTAGAAAAGATCCACCTACGCTTTGAAAAACAGATAAGGAGAATCGATGTTCCGCAATCGCAAGCAAAGAGATGTCCTTAAGAAAAAGAAAATTTATTAAGAGGTATTCTCGGCTCCTCAGCCTTACAAAAATAGGGGGAAGGACTCGCTAAGAAAGGAAAAAGTATATACTCCATAACTATTGCGGCAAAAGGGGAAGGGGATTAAGAAAATATTGAAGATGATATTCGAAGGAGAGATCCTCCAATCGAGCCCATGCGGCATCCGCCCGCTCCCTCTGTCGATGCCCGTAGACCCAAGAAGGTACAGATCCGCCGGGGACTCCCGTCGCCGAACACGATGCCGCAATCAACCTTTATTGGAAACATTCATGAAGAATATCTGTTGAGTGGTCCTGCTTTCTCTTCGAGATCAAACCTAACTCATGGGTCGTGTGCATCTTGTCGACCGCCTCCTCCGGTGCCTGCTAGGACAAGGCATTGAAAAGACCTGGAGAAGACCTCCATATCGTGTAAATAAGCACCTGTAGAAAAGGGAATCGGCGGGGTATTAAACGCCCACAGTGATGCTCTAAATAGCCTATCACGGTCTCATACATCGCCTCGGAACAATCAAGTTCGTAGAAATATACGTCGTTTCAAGATACAATGTCTTGGATGGTGTACACGCGGCCTGCCATTAGGAAAAGACGAGACGGCTAGAAGCAAATTAATGTGGGTGCCAAAGGAGGGGCCATTCCTTCACTATTTATAGCCTCAACAAAAATCTTCCAAGATCAAGATCTTCCCATGCCACGGCGCAAATCACGGAATATCGCATCTTCCCGATAAGGCACGGCCATGTAGCGTCTGGTTCCTGGCTCGATCCCTTTAATACGGATTAGGGAAGATTGAATGGCATCTCCAAAAGAGATGCGGGTATCTCAAGATGCCCACCATAGGCACTGAGATCCCGAGAATCAAGGAGGTGTAGATATGGAAACCTTTGTCGGTAGCTTCCTGCTCCGCACATCCGCAGTTGGCAGCTTCCTGCTGGACTACGTTGTGGATCCAAAGCCCTCGCCATGAGGCGGCTGAGTAGTTTCATGCTCGGCTCATCCACGGAGGACAGCTTCCTGCCCGGCTACGTTGTGGATCCAAAGCCCTCGCCACGAGGCAGCCGAGTAGTTTCCTGCTCGGATCATCCGCAGCTGGCAGCTTCCTGTCCGGCTACTGTAACACCCTAATACGTTATACAATATAAGTTGGTATTTTAAGTCTTGCTTTAAAATTCTTTTATTTTATCTTTTGGGTTGCGAATGATTCGAATAGTAGTAGTCGTTATCCGACCCAACCCACATGTTTAGAACTCAATATGGTGCAATATTGTATCTATGATTTACCAGTGAAGTGTATATATGTGAATCTAGAATAATACCCACATTATATATATTTAGATCTTTATATATATTTATATATCAAAAGTTATGAATAAATTAGTTCTGTTGCTACCTGACATTGCATGGTATATCACCTCATATCTCATTTCACTCTTATCTTTTATGTGCAAATCCTAAAATATAACTTAAAAAAATATTTAATAATCTTTATATCTTTAATTAAAGCTTTATATATGTTTATTTAAATCTTACTTGGGGGAATATGTGTTTAATATATAAATATTTCATTATAGTTTAAGATCTTACGTATAGGTATATCTTTTGAAAATATATTTTAGACATTTTCGGGTGAAAATTTGGTAACATTTGATATTATCTATAAATCATAATATATATATATAAATCTATAATACATATACTATATATATATATATAATAACATATACTTTCATATTTTATTAATAAAATTCCTTTCTCTCTCTCCATCGTTCTCTCTCACCTCTTTCACGAGCCCTAACCTACGCCCTGCTACCTCGTCGCCGTCCCCACCTCGTCGTCATCATTACCTCCTCTTCTTCACCATCGCCGCCTCCTCCTTCCCCGTGACCTCACCAGAGTTCCGACCCTACAACCAAACACCCATCCCCTTCTCCCTCTGTTCTCCTTTTCCATCTCCAGAACCCTACACCACCACCGTCACCATCCTCGTCACCTTCTCCTCCTCCTTCACGCCATCTCCAGAGCACCACCCACACTATCACCGCCGGCATCATTATCTTCTTCTTCTTTTCTTTTTTCTTCTCCGATCACTTTACCATCTCATTTTCCCGACCTCGTCGTCGCCGTCGAAGTAGACCCATCTCCTCTTCGACACCCCTACCACATCTTCTCCTTGCCCTCCTCAGAACCCAGAACCCAGCAACCATCGCCAACACCTTCTTCTTCTTCTTCTTTTGTGCTATGCCGTTGCTTCACCGGAGCCAACCACCATCACCACCCTAGTTCCTCGCCAATGAATACGACCCAGAACTCATCTCCAGTCACCCTCTCTTCAAACCCAAACCCCCTTCATCTCTTTTCTTTCTTTCTTTTTTCTCAAATTGTTTTTCCGACTTCATTTCGTCGCCGTCACCTTCGACCCTAAATACCAGCCTCTGGGAATTCCACAGAGCACCAGCGGTTACCCCAAAGAATTACACAGTCGTTTGTGGCCAAGGTCGTGTATACGTCGTGATTTCGAACGTCGCCGGCATTAAGAAAATATGTATTTCGTCGTGAGTATATTAATCGAGGCAAGTTCCTAAATTTGCAACATGCTATTTTACCTACACCAATTTTTATTTAATTATTTAAAGTGTACGCATTATATTGTTTAGCAAGTAATATCATTTCTCAATATTATAGCATTAATCTGTATTTTACCAATAACAAGTTTATATGATTGCATGTTAGTTCATGATAGTTTCAATATAATTCCATTGTAATTCGTGATCCTTTAACTATATGACCGTATGTCTAGTAGCAGACGTAAATATTACTACACACAGGTTTATATATATATAAATACATATATATATAGTAAATTGGTTAATTAATTAATTTTACATTTTTTAAATTAAAATACATTAGTTATTTCTACATTGTTTAAATGAACTGGTTATTGTTTCCATCTAGTATTTATCATGTTAAAACACTGCCTGACATGTTCATAACGCGTTACAAGACCAGTTACTTGGATTATTACAAATGCCGACCATCCTGAATTGTTGTGACTTGTTGTCTAGATAGACAAGATCTGTACCTGCTTGATCTTGTGTTTGCATTAGGTAAATATTGTTAATACCTGACCTGAACACGAAATCTAGGAAAAAGGGAATATCAAGAATGTAACCAAAACATAACTCAAGAGGATATTATTATTGTTAGCCATGATTCTGGGCATGAACGGAATAACCATTGTTTATTGTGTCGTGGTTCTGTGGGGGTATGAACGGGATATATTGTGCCGTGGTCCCGTGAGCGTATGAACGGGATATATACTGTTGAGTGAAAGTCGACCTTAACACCACCATGAGGTTCTAGAGGCGTCAAGCATGCCAAATTTTAATTTTATTAGGTTCTAAGTTAGACTAACAAGATCTTTGCTAAATTATTAGGGTTTTCCTTTATGATGTGATGAACACAAGAGAAGAAAAGAGCATACAACATTTGTAGTTCGAGTCCTTCTCTTCAAAAGCTCCGGGTTGAAGTCCACGTGACTCTACTAGGCTCCTTTTCGAGTTGAACGAACCTCCTTTGTGATCTTCGCGCCAAAGACGATCCATCCGAAGTCCACAAGCTCAAGCTAACCCTTCACTAATCTCATTAGTGAAGGCAACACTCCACATCAAATTGCTAATCTAATGTGTGATGGTGAAGTAGGGATTTAATTTGCTCATGAGTTTGTGTTCAAGCTTCATGGTTCACATCACATGTGAGGGTTGAAGCTTGAACCATGGGATTGAGGAAGAAGAAGAAGCTAGAGACCAACCATGGGAGCAAAGCAAGCAAAATGGCTAAGTGTATAGAATGAGACTAGAATGAATGGCAACCCTCGACTCCCACTCATTCAAGCATGGAATTTTGCAATATAAAATTGCAACCATGCTTGAATAGTGAATCAAGATGAATAAACAAATATAACTCCTATGCTTGCAACCATGCTCTCAATTTACACCTCAATTCTATTTTTCTCAAAAATAGAAAATCAAGCCATGCTTCATTATATATATATATATATATATATATATATATATATAATGAAGAAATAATTAGTGAGCTAATGATATTAGTTAAGATATAATTATATCACATATAATGTATATCACATTATTAAACCAACACTTGATTTAATAATCCGGTTATATCACATATGACCGACTAATATCATTTATCTGTATATCACATTATCAAATCAACACTTGATTCGACAATCTGGTTATATCACATATAACTGAACCGATAACAGATAACTGCCAGATTACAATACGGTATCACATACACGTATTTAATCAGGCCCACACACATATCACATATGTGTCCTACTTCATTTTTTTTGAACCAGGGAACTTCTGTGTGGGACTCTAAAGACTCGTCAATACACCAGCAGTAGATGATGATCACATCAGTTACCTACAAGCCGTCAGCGGTACTAGCTGGACGTAACGGCTATCCCGGTATTGAGCGATATGAAGATCAACAAGAAAGATCGTCCATACTCTCCATGAAACCTATCAGTAACACTACGTACAGTCCGGTCTCTTTGTCTGATATGTCGCATATCATGTTTAGGGGTGGTAAACGTCATACCCCAGTAACGTGATAAGTCATGCCGATGTCTGGCCTATAACGGTTCGAGAAACTACTGATAACTCTTATCAGTAAATCTCAGCAGCAGCCCTGGCCAGGGACTTCCAGTTATAGCCAATCAAGCATAGCGCAACATCAACCCCCAATACCGGGAGAGACGAAACCCCTCCTATCTCTCATTGCCTCCATGTGACTCGAGACTGTACCCAAAATCCACCTGTTTTCATGACTCCTTTGAGCCGTGGTAGGGAGGAAATCAAAGCACAGTGGGAGCCACACAAGACTCTATGATGATCTCGGGTCTACAGACTAACCTGTACCAGTGTCACCAGAGGACTGCTATCTGACGATATGTATGCTACCACATAAGAGTCCTCAACGAGTCCTATTCGGTGTACCCATTCTCCAATGAGCACCTGTATACAATCTTTGATGTCACACACCAATGGTTGTGGGATCAACCATCGCCCTCTAAGGGACAATAAACGTACACACTAGTCTACTCTGGAATATCGATGCCCTAGTCTCGATATTCCCTATATTAGGAATTGATTAAAGGATGTACTTTTGGACCACCCTGACCCCACTAGTATGATCTCATCATAGTCCTGGTAGTCAAGTACATATCCTAAGGGCTTTATCAACATGTGAGAGCAAGACAGTAAAGAATATCAGTCAACATGTTAAGATATAGAGTAACCAGATAGCATACTATCATGTCAAGCAAGAAATTCCTCTATATATATGCCCAAGAATCCACTATAATATGCATCACATGTACAATAATGGCCTCTAGGGCATACATATTCCTAACAATCTCCCACATACACTAAGGCCATGTGTTGCAGTATCTCATACCTAACATCCCAAAAAGTCTCTCAATCTGTATCTGGGGGAGGGCCTTCGTGAGTGGGTCCGCTATGTTGTCCTTTGTGTCAACTCTCCTGACCTCGATCTCCCGGCGATCTACTATCTCTCTGATCAGGTGATACCGCCTCAGAATATGTCTGGATCTCTGATGGGACTTGGGTTCCTTAGCCAAAGCCACTGCTCCATTGTTATCACAATACACAGGTATTGTATGCTCAATGTATGGAACCACACCAAACTCAGAAATGAACTTCATCCAGACAGCCTCTTTGGCAGCATCGTTGGCAGTGATGTATTCAGCCTCTATCGTCGAGTCTGCCACGGTGTCTTGCTTGGAACTCTTCCAACACACCGCCCTTCTGTTGAGGGTAAAGACAAAACCCGAGACCGACTTACTGTCGTCCTTATCACTCTGGAAGCTCGAATCGGTAAAGGACTCCACCTGGAGTTCACCGTTACCATACACCAAGAACATTTCTTTAGTCCTTCTCAGGTACTTAGGAATGTTCTTCACAGCTGTCCAGTGGTTCTCCCCAGGATCTGATTGATACCTGCTCACTACACCTAGTGAGTAAGCTACTTCCGGTCTGGTATATAACATCGCATACATGATAGAGCCTACTGCCGAAGCCTAGGGTTTCCCTTGCATGCGAGCCCTCTCCAAATCATTCTTGGGAGATATCTCTTTGGAGAGAGTGATTCCTGAACAAGTAGGTGCATTACCTCGCTTGGAATCTTCCATACTAAACCTCTTTAGTATGGTGTCTATGTACCTGGATTGGGACAATTCCAACATCCGTTTAGATCTATCTCTATAAATCTTTATCCCCAGGATGTAGGAGGCATCACCAAGACCTTTCATGGAGAACTTGAGTGATAAGAAGAGATTGACCGAGTGGAGCATAGGAACATCGTTTCCTATCAAGAGTATGCCATCCACGTACAATATGAGGAAGACCACCTTACTCTCTACTGCCTTCTTATATATACATGGTTCATCTATATTTTTTATGAAGTCAAACTCTATGATAGCTTCATCAAAACAGATGTTCCATCTCCGCGATGCCTACTTCAACCCGTAGATGGATTTAAGCAGCCTGCGCATGCTTCCGCTGCTCCCACTGTCTATGAAGCCCTCCGGCAGTGTTATATACACGCTCTCTTCTAAATCACCATTTAGAAAAGCGATTTTGACATGCAGTCTGCCAGATTTCGTAGTCATGGTATGCAGCAATGGCAAGTAGGATCCTGATGGACTTAAGCATAGCTTTGAAAGTCTCAACTTTTCCATTTACACCAAATTATCTATCTCAAAAATCCTCTTGCTCCCGATAGGTCTTACCCCTTCAGGAGCAACATCCTAAGTCAATACTTTGTTGGTGTACATGGATTCCATCTCAGATCGCATAGCATCCAGCCATTTCACATAGTCTCCACTTGTGATGGCCTGCTTGAAAATAGTTGGTTCATCATCTCCATGATGCAATCCTTTCTCCCACCGTCTACAAGAAGACCGTAGTATCTCTCAGGTGGATGAGGAACCCTACTAGATCTACGTAGTGGCTTCGGTTCGTCAGGGACTATCGAATCCTCCGGTTCCAACAAATCGTCAGTTATAGTTTGTGTTTGCTGGAACTTCTTCCAGTTCTACCTCATCGCCACTAATTTCCTCCACAAGAAATTCCTTTTCTAAAAAGGTGACATGTCGAGAAACAAAACATCTTTTGTTCCTCGATATGGTAGAAGATATATCCTCGCGAATGGTTGGGATATCCTACAAACTTGCACATAACTGACCTTGCTTTGAGCTTGTCCAGATTTAGCTTTTCAACATAGGCCGGACAACCCCATATCTTAACTCGTTTAAGAGATGGTATCTTCCCATTCCATATCTCATATGGAGTGGAAGGCAACAGATTTGATCGGAACTCTATTCAATAGGTATGCATCTTCTCAAGTGCATGTCCCTGAAAGGAAATAGGCAACTCAGCAGTACTCATCATAGAGCGCACCATATCTCATAGGATGCGATTCCTCCACCCCGATATACTGTTGTGTTGTGGTGTATACGGAGGAGTAAACTGAGAGAGAATCTCATTCTCTTTTAAATAGTCTCGGAATTCCGTGCTCCAGTATTCTTCTCCCCGATCATATCGAAGGACTTGAATACATTTATCCATCTGGTTCTCAATTTCGTACTTATATTCCTTGAAATTCTCAAAATATTCAGTTTTGTGTTTCAACAAGAACACATGTCCGTATCTTGAGAGAACATCGGTGAATATAAAGTACGCGGAACCATCCCTGGCATATATAGACATAGGACCGCATACATCACTATGTATCTGTCCAAGAGTTCAGTATCTCTTTCTCCGTTTCCAGTAAACGGAGATTTGGTCACCTAGTCTTTGAGACATGACTGGAAAGTTTCATAAGATGTAAATTCGAACGGATTCAAATATGCATCCTTATGGAACTTCAGCTAGTCTTGTTTCATCAATATGACCCAGTCTACAATGCCTCAAGAAGACTTTGTTCATCTCTAAACTGTTCCTCTTATGTGTGTTCTGTACGTTTAAAACTGTAGTTTGATTCAGAACGTGTACACTGTTATACAACATACCTTACCCAATCAACACTTGATTTAGGAAAATATTCACAATATTATTGGTATGAAATAACAGTCGCTTAGAATCAATATATTACAAGTTGGTAACACTAGGTGATATCTGCCAACTGCTTTGGCTGCAACAATTGCACCATTATCTACTACTAGAGACATATCACCATTTCCCAGTTCTCCACCTGTCTATAGCCCATGTAACAAATTACATGTGTGGGATCCTGATCCGGTATCCAATACCCAGGACGTAGAGGTAATTGAGAAACAGTTCTTGGTTATGAACACACCCGAAGACAATGCATCAACATGCTTATTCTTCATTTGAGTGGCATGGGAATCCGTATATTCCCCTATTCCTTGCTTATGACAATCATAAGACAGAGCGGAACCTAGCCCAGTATAATAAGTAGGTTCGGTCAATACATCCATATTATTATCTTGATTAAGGCATGTCATTGGTCGCTACCAGAGAGAGAGAAGAATAATCACATTGCGTGCGTTCTTTGCAAGATTAGATTGGTTTTTATCTTATCTAATCAGGATGGCTCCGACTGTTTTTATTAAATCTTCCTTCAAATCATAAAAGGTAAGATTAGCCGGGATTAATAACATCCTACAGATTCGCCAATCGTTCGGCCAGGCAGGTATTGGTACTCCAAGAGAGGTTCCCCGTGCTTTCGCACAGACCTAATTAAAATAAATCTCATTTCCCTATAGGCATAACCCGCGTTGACACCTTTCTAGACACCTACTGGATTAGCTAATTTTAAAGTGTGAAACTCTCCCAGGAGTAACTCTTACTCACAGTAGGTATCGGGATCCAACTATCATATAGAAGGTATGCAATCTCATTGCAAATTTCAACAATTGAAATTCCCAATAATGTTTTTACCCCTAGCTTCCTATAACCTTGATGAAGGCCAACAAACCATAAGCCGCTAGTCAAGGTCAACCCGTTCATTTCTTGATTGAATTAAACCCACCCGTACGACCCTTGACAAAGGCCAACAAAATCGCACGACTACCCTAATCCAATCGCATCACATGCTGGCAGATAAACACTAATCAGCTACCGCACACTACGCCTTGACGAAGGCCAACAAACGTAGCACGAATACTAAATAGTACTTTTCTGAAATGACGGAGGGCTGCGTAGATTTTTAAGAAAACCATGAGTGTAACGAACTTGATATCGTTGTAGAATCTAGTGATTTTGAAAAGGAGTGTTTTTGAGGCTTTTCTAGCTTCGCTAAAGAGGTCACTCCCGGTGAAGGGATCTCGGCTCTTTCCTTATTGAATGAGGTGCTGGATATTCATGAATACCACTATACAAAGCAAGAACTAGAGAAGTAGTCAAAAGACAAAACCGAGTGGGTTGTAGAATCTGCTAGCTTTTTCTAAAAAGGTCACTCCCGGTGAAGGGATCTCGGCTCTTTCCTCATCGAATGAGGTGCTGGATATTCATCAAGGAATACCACTATGCAAACAAAAACTAGAGCTATCCTTTTTAAAAGTTTGATTCTACAACATCTTTTGGTTTCTTTCTTTCCATTAATCTCATTAATGAAGTCCCGTTAATTAATGTTTCCTAAACATTACAGAAAAATGAAACGAAAATAGAACGTACGCTTATGCCATCCGCATTCGCCACGGGGCCTGTCATGCACCGAGGCCCGTCATGCACCGTTAGGTTACTTAACTACCGGCAGAGCGGGGGCTGGACTAGCACGGGTGCAAAACATAAGCAACGTTTATTATATATCATATATATAATATTACATTCGTCTCATGCAGTTATATGATCAACATCACAGAATCAAGAAGAAGCAACATATGAAATATTGGATATACTAGGATGTCCGTGTTTTAAATTTAGCCAATAATGTAAAACACGGATTCCACAGTCGTGATGAATAGCTAAACCCACATCCCTAGACCCCTACGAGAGCGGTAAGTAACCCTGCCAATTCTAGAGTTAGGAGACCCGGTCTAAACTCCTTGAGATGGTCTCCCACTGGACTCTAGAACCCGGTTACTTATGCTCCCCGCCTTGGGTCTATCCTAATGTGGAAAAGTAAATAATACAACAGTGGTGACATCATTCTCAACCTGGAAGTGCCCCAATAAAAGAATATTACATACAGATTTTACATGAATGAAAATAAAAACCCTCATCTCACATAAAACCCCTCGGCTATTCTTTCACGACGATACAATAAATCATATCAACAGCAACACATGATATCACATATCATCAACGTAAGCAAATATGTGTATCTCTAAAACTCGTTGACATATAGCAAAGAGATTGGGATACCACACATATTACACTTACGGTCCCAGAAAAAGAAACAGAAAACCACAATAATTAGAATCCGCAATTTCCTTAGACATCATAAACCCGAAATATCTCATATTCCGGATTTCATGCCTAACTTATAAAACATGCATTTTAGTCTCAAATTGAAAACTCTTTTCAATTGGTTGTCAGATAATTCAACAAGATTCCCTACTTAGTGATCGCGTACAATACGCAATTGCGATGGAGTTTTGATCCGAATCAAAACTTTATGGCAATTGATCAATTGAGACTAAACGGCTGGCTTTACAATATACTAACTATTTTTCATAAAACTAATTAATCTGGATTCTAATAATTGTATCACACACATCACAAAGCTTGTAAAGTAACCGCGACATTAGAATTCCGCACGCAATTAACAATCTTAACCAATTTTTCCAACACATAAAAAATCCATTGAACTAAAGTTCCAAAACCGATCGTTTTAAGCCAATCCGGGAGTCGAAACGAACTCGAAACCCGCCTAAATTTTTGCGGGGGTGAAGATCCCAAAATTAACTATCGATGGGGGCCTAGAGGGGACACCCTACCCCTAAGGCCACCATGAGGTGGCCAGGGGGTGAGGCAGACCCGAAACTGCCTAAGGTGGGGCAGTTTCGGGTCCCCACCGCCAAGACCACCTTGTGGTGGTCTTGGGGAGTGGGCCCAGCCATTTGCTCCCCCCAGGGGTGTCCCCAGGGTGCGCACGCTCCATCCCGCGGCTTCTCGGTTAAAACCGTGAGCCCGCAGGGTGTGCAAATAACTCAAAACATCATTTTTAAAACTATTTTTATCGACAGTTTTTGCGCAACAAAAACGGCGGATTTCTAATGTTGCTACAAATTACCCTAATGTTCTAGCTTGGCTCTGATACCATGAAAGTCGACCTTAACACCACCATGAGGTTCTAGAACCATCAAGCATGGCAAATTTTAATTTTATTAAGTGCTAAGTTAGACTAACAAGATATTTGCTAGAATATTAGGGTTTGCCTTTATGATGTGATGAACTCAAGAGAAGAAAAGAGCATACAACCTTTGTAGTTCGAGTCCTTCTCTTCAATAGCTCCGGGTTGAAGTCCACGCGACTCTACTAGGCTCCTTTTCGACTTGAACGAACCTCCTTCGTGATCTTCGCGCCAAAGACGATCCATCCGAAGTCCACAAGCTCAAGCTAACCCTTCACTAATCTCATTAGTGAAGGCAACACTCCATATCAAATTACTAATCTAATGTGTGATGGTGAAGTAGGGGTTTAATTTTCTCATGAGTTTATGTTCAAGATTCATGGTTCACATCACATGTGAGGGTTGAAGCTTGAACCATGGGATTGAGGAAGAAGAAGAAGCTAGAGAGCAACCATGGGAGCAAAGCAAGCAAAATGGCTAAGTGTTGAGAATGAGACTAGAATGAATAGCAACCCTTGACCCCCACTCATTCATGTTAGTTGTATGTATGCCCTAGAGGCCAGTATTGTACATATGATGTGTATTATATTGGATGCTTGGACATATATAGAGAGGACTTTCTTGCTCGACATGATAGTATGTTATCTGGTTGCTCTTTATCTTAACATGTATACTTGTCTCTTGATACTGGCTTATGGTTGCTTGTTGGTAAAGCCCTTAGGATGTGTACTTGATTACCAAGACTATGATGTAGATCATACTAGTGGGGCCATGGTAGTCCATAAGTTCATCCTTTAATGTCCCTAGTCGTAGGTGTATTGAGATGGGGCATCGATATACCAGAGTAGACTAGCGTGTACGCTTCTCGACCCATGAGATGGGCGATGGATGATCCTATATCCATTGGTGTTTGACATCAGAGATGCTATATGGGTGCTCAGTGGAGACTGGGTATACTGGACGGACTCGCCGAGAACTCCCAGATGGTATTATACCTCATGTCAGATGGCAGTTCTCTGGTGACACTTGTATAGGTTAGTCTGTAGACCCGAGATCGTCATAGAGTCTTGTGTGATTCCCACTGTGCTTTGATTTCCACCTTACCATGTCCAAGAGGGCGTGCGGTGGTTTTTGGGTACAATCCTAAGTCACATGGAGGCAATAAGCGATAGGAGGGGTTTCGTCTCTCCCGGTATTGGGAGTTGATGTTGCGCTGTGCTCGATTGGCCATAACAGGGAAGTCCCTGGCCAGGAATGATTTAGAGATTTACTGGTAAGTGTTACCAGTAGTTTCTCGACCCGTTATGAGCCTCACATCGGCATGAATTATCGGTTATTGGGGTCTAACGTTTACCACCCCTAGACTTGATATGCGACATATCAGACGAGGAGACCGGACTGTACGGCAAGTGTTACTGTCAGACTTTTGCAGGAGTTGAAGCGGGTTTGCTAGCTGATCTTCTGATTGCTCAATACCCGGATAGCCGTTACGTCCAGCTAGTACCGCTGACGGCTTGTGGGTGCTTGATGTGATCATCACCTACTATCGGCGTATTGATGAGTATTTATAGTCCTACATAGAGGTTTTACTGGCTCAGGCAAAACGAAATAGGAGCACATATGTGATATGTGCGGGACCGAGAATAATGCGTGTATATGATGCCGTATTCTATTCTCGCGACTTTTGTACCGATCGGTTATATATGATATAACCGGGTTATCGAATCAAGTGTTGATTCGATAAGTCGATACATTGGATGTTAGTCGGTTATATGTGATATAGCCGGATTATTAAATCAAGTGTTGATTTGATAATTTAGTGTATAATTGTATATTTGATATACTAATTTACATTAACGAACATTTGCTCACTTAAGCATTTATTTTCTCACATGTGCATACTTAATATATATGCGATATATATTAATTTGTGTTTTATTTTTGTATCATGGTTGTTGATACAACATACATGGGTGTATGAGACTTACACCATTCTAATTATGATGTTGGGTTTAATGTTTAAAGTAATTACAAAATTAGTGGATTATTGGAAAAATGCATGAAGCTTATGGAAGTTTGTGGATGCATCGACTAAGTCCACTAAGTTTGTTTTACTTTAGATATTTGTTAACCTAACCATTTTAATTAGCCATGGTTATGTCTCTACATGAGTTAGTATATGATACACACTCACCCATGGTTCACTCTCTCACTTGATCGTTTGATTCTCCTCTCATTTTCTTCATCTTCTTCCTCAAGCTCAAAAGGCTTTCTAGGGTTTGAAAAAGTGAGAAAATATTGTGAGAAAAATAATTCTAAAGTGAGCCCACTTCTTATTTCATCATCCTCTACTAGATTAGCACTTTAGTATAGGGTGTTAGCTTCACTAATTCTTTAGTTAGTGAAGTAGAAGCTTGAGCTAGTATTCCCTCGACGTAGATCATCTTCGGCCTCGAAGACTTCAAGCAAGATCGCTCTTTTCCCCTCGTGAAGCCATGCAAGAGTCCGAGAGTTCAACGATCGCAGCGAAGGGACTACTACAAGGAGCTTTAGAAGTGAAGGACCGATCTACAAAGATTTTTCTATTTCACATAGAAGTAAAAGGTTTACTTTTGTTTCCGTATTCTTTTCTAGTTAACGATTCTAGTTTATAGTTCCTTGAAACGGCAAAATTTTGAAAATGGCATAGACGATGCCTCCCGAAACCTTGCTACCGTCGATAGGAACCCTACAGTGGTATCAGAACCTAGCTAGAAAATTATACGGATAATGTTAGATTACGAATACGAAATGAACTCCGAAACATGAAATCCTAAAACCATATTTCTTTCGATTTTAAAATGAGCTCCAAAAATTTTTCAAACAAGTGTAGAATCATCTATGAGCAAATATAGGAGCATGGAAGAAAGTTGGGACCCTGTGCTCGGATTTGGACCGAGCACATAGGCTAGAAAACCGAGGAGGCCGGCCTAGGGAAGTCCTCTGGGTCCCAAATTTTTTCCATGCTCTGTGCTCTGGGATTTGGGGTTTCAGGTGTTGTTTATTTTTGCTACTTTTTCATGTGATGATTAACTCAATGCAAAGGCAACTCGGAGTGTTTCGTAGTCATAATTTTAACTATTTTTGGGTTACTTTAGACGTTGCTAAAAAGTTCAATCGGATGTCAAATACCCGCTTTAACCCTTGCCGGAAAAATTTCCAAGTGTTGGATTTTTCCCGTAGTTAAAAAGCTTTCAAAGATCATGCAAGTTATTCGATGGACCCTCTAGAAGAATGAAACCCTAACTCGAGATGTGACCACGGAACTGCGTCTAAACCTTAGGGTTTACCGTAGTTAGTGGCGCCACAAATGAGGCTTGGGTTTTCCCTTCTACGGCTGGTCCATTGGGACTGTGGCGTGTGCTGAATAACTTTAAACTACGCTCAAGTGTTGAGCTTTTTGGGTGATTTTGGGTGTTCGTTGATTCGATTGGAATGTTTAACATCGTCTAGGCTTTTCTCTGTGATGTCATGACATGTGATGTTCTGTGATGCTGTATATGTTATATTGGATCGTCGCGTTTTGAATAGCCGGGGGTTTTTATGTGAGATGAGAGTTTTTATTTTCATTCATGTAAAATTAAATGTATGTAATATTCTTTTATTGAGGCACTTCCGGGTTGAGGTTGATGTCACCATTGATGTATATTATTTACTTTTCCGCACTAGGATAGACCCAAGGAAGAGAGCACAAGTAACCGGGTTCTAGAGTCCAATGGGAGACCAACTCGAGGAGTCGAGTCCAGGTCTTCTAACTCAAGAATTGGTAGGGTTGCTTGCCGCTCTCGTAGGGGTCTTGGGGTATGGGTTTGGCTATTCATCACGACCGTGGAATCCGTGTTTTATAGATATTCAAAATAAAACACGGACCTCCTAGTATATCCATTATTTCATATGTTTCTTCTGCTGCGATATCTGTGATGTAATCATTTGATATATTGATATGGATACTGTATATAGTATATATGATATATTATATAGACGTTACTTATGTTTTACACCCGCGCTAGCCCTGCCCCGCTCTGCCGTTAGATACCTAACCTAGCGGTGCATGACGGGACATCGAGGCGAATGCGGATGGCATAAGTGTACGTTGTATTTATCTGTGATGTTTAGGTGACTTAAATGATAGGACTTCATTAATGTGATTAATGAAAAAAAAGAAACCTAAAAGATGTAGAATCAAATTTTCAAAAAGGGGTAGCTACAGTTTTTGCTTTGCATAGTGATATATATGATATATCCCGCACCTTATTCGATGAGGAAAGAGCCGAGATCCCTTCACCAGGAATGACCTCTTTAGCAAAAACTGGCAGATGCTACAGCACTCAGTTTGTCTTTCGATTGCTTTTGGAGTTTTGCTTTGCATAGTGATATATATGATATATCCCGCACCTTATTCGATGAGGAAAGAGCCGAGATCCCTTCACCGGGAATGACCTCTTTAGCAAAACTAATGAAAGCCTCAAAAACACTCCTTTTCAAAATTCACTTGTTTCTACAACGATATCAAGTTCATTACGCAATAGGTTTTCAGAAAAAACCTGGCATAGCCCTCCGTCATTTCAGATAAATACTACTTAGTATTCGTGCTACGTTTGTTGACTATGTTAAGGCGTAGTGTGCGGTAGCTAATTAGTGTTTATCTGTTTATGCATATGATGCAGATTGGATTAGGGTAGTCATACGACTTTGTTGACTATGTTAAGGGTCGTGCGGGTGGGTTTAATTCAATCAAGAAATGACGGGTTGAACTTGGCTAGCGCTTATGATTTGTTGACTATGTTAAGGTCATAAGTTGCTAGGAGCAAAATATTGTCGGGAATTTCAAGTGTTGAAATTTGCAATGAGATTGCATACCTTCTATGAGATAGTTAGATCCCGATACCCACTGGGAGTAATTGTTACTCCTGGGAGAGTTTTACACAGGACAATTAGCCGATCAAGTAGGTGTCTAGAAAGGTGTCAACGGGGTTATACCTTTGGAAAAACGAGATTTATTTTAATTAGGTCCGTGCGAAAGCATGGGGAACCTCCCTCAAAATACCGACACTGGTCTGGCTGAAAGATTGGCAAAATTGTAGGGTGTAATTAATCCCGGCTAGTCTTTCCTTTTAGGGTTTGAAGGAAGATTTGATAAAAACAGTGGGAGCCATCCTGATTAGATAAAATAATAACCAATCTGATCTTGCAAGAGCATACGCTAAAGTGTTTTCTTCTCTCTCTCTCCACGCAGCGATCATATCATGCCTTAATCAAGATAATAATATGGATGTATTGACCGAACCCACATGTTATACTGTGCTGGAGAACGTTGGTTCCGTTCTTTCTTATAAAAGTTATAAGACTGAACAGGATATAGGGGAATACTAGGATTCCCATGCCATCCGAATGAAGAAAGTACATGTTGATGTATTTTTTCGGGTGTGTTCATTACAGAGAACTGTTTTTCCATTTGCTCTACGTCCTGGGTATTAGATACCGGGTCAGGATCCCATATATGTAATCAGTTACATGGGCTGAGAAAAGGTAGAGAACTTGGAGAAGGTGATAAAGACATAAGGGTTAGAAATGGTGCAATTATTGCAACTAAATCAGTCGGGGAATATCACCTTGTATTACCAACTGGTAATACATTGATTCTGAACGAATGTTATTATATGCCAAACTTGATATGCAACATTATATCGGTTTCTTTATTAAGTAAAGAGGGATATAATTTTGTATTACAGGATAATGTTATGAACATTTTCCTGAACCAAAAGTTGGTTGGATCAGGCACGTTGTGCAATGGCATTTATGTTCTAAATCAATCAACGGTTCTGAACATAACAAACACACACAAGAGGAAGAGTTCAGAACTAAACGATCCTTCTTGTGGCATTGTAGACTAGGTCACATCAATGCGACACGGCTAGCTAAGTTGCATAAGGATGGATATTTGAATCCGTTCGAATTTTCATCTTATGACACTAGTCAGTCATGTCTCAAAGGCAAAATGACCAAAACTCCATTTACGGGACACGGAGAAAGAGTTACTGAACTCTTGGGACTGATACATAGTGATGTATACGGTCCCATGTCTACACATGCTAGGGATGGTTCTTCGTATTCATTACATTCACTGACGATCTCTCAAGATACGGACATGTGTTCCTGATGAAACACAAGTCTGAAGCTTTTGAGAAATTTAGAGAATATAAACAAGAAGTCGAGAACCAAACAGGGAAAAGTATTAAAATCCTTCGATCTGATCGAGGAGGTGAATACTTGAGCAATGAATTCCTGGACATCCTAAAAGAGAATGGGATTCTCTCTCAACTGACTCCTCCATATACACCACAGCATAACGGTGTATCAGAATAGAGGAACCGCACTCTATTAGATATGGTGCGCTCTATGATGAGCACAGCTGAGTTACCTATTTTCTTCTGGGGCTATGCGCTTATGACAGCTGCATACCTATTGAATCAAGTTCCATTTAAATCTGTGCCTACCACACCATATGAGATATGGAGTAGGAAGAGACCATATTTTAAACGAGTTAAGATATGGGGTTGTCCGGCCTATGTCAAAAGGCAAAATCCGAACAAACTCGAGGCACAATCAGTTCTTTGCAAGTTTGTGGGATATCCAAAGAATTCACAAGGATATATTTTCTACCACGCTGAGGAACAAAAAATGTTTGTTTCTCAATATGCCACCTTTTTAGAAAAAGAATTTCTTGCAAAAGAAATTAGTGGGAAAGAGGTAGAGGTGGAAGAATTTCCAGTAGCACAAACTGCAGCTAAAGATTTGGTGGAACCAGAGGATTCGGTAGTACCCAACGTACCTCAGCCTCTCCGCTGATCTAGTAGGGTTCCTCACCCACCTGAGAGATACTACGGTTTTCTCATGGATGGTTGGAGCGAGGATTGCATCATGGAGGATGATGACCCAACTAGCTTCGAGCAGGCCATCATAAGTGGTGACTCAGTGAAATAGCTGGATGCAATGCGGTCCGAGATGGAATCCATGTACACCAACAAAGTATGGACTTTGGAAGATGCTCCTAAAGGGGCAAAACCCATTGGGAGCAAGTGGATCTTCAAGAAAAAACTTGGTGTAGATGGGAAAGTGGAGACTTTCAAAGCTAGACTTGTTGCAAAGGGTTTACGTCAACGACCAGGTGTGGATTATGATGAAACCTTTTCTCCAGTGGCTATGCATAAATCCATCCGGATCATGCTTTCCATCGCTGCATATCATGACTACGAAATCTGGCAAATGGATGCTAAGACCGCTTTTCTAAATGGTGATTTAGAAGAGAGCGTGTACATGACTCAGCCAGAGGGCTTCGTAGCTAGTGGAAGCAGTGGGAAGGTGTGCAAGCTGCTTAAATCCATTTATGGATTAAAGCAAGCATCGCGGAGTTGGAACATCTGCTTTGATGTCATTATCAAAGAGCTTGATTTCGTCAAAAACGTAGATGAACCTTGTGTAGGGTTGCTAGGCACGCGCACAAAGGTCTACGAGGCATCAACCACGCCCGATTAAAATTTTAGCCATGCCGAACAACCCGAAGCCGGATCTTTAAACTAGAGTTTAGGCGAAAACTAGCATGTTAAACACTTTAACACTAAGTGAGAGGGATTACAACCTTTGTAGATCCGGTACTTCAGTTCTTAAGCTCCGTGTTGAGGTCCCTTCACTGCGATCATCATACTCCGGACTCTCGAGAGGCTCCACGAAGAGAAAGATGCAAGCTTGCTTCCGATCTTCGATACAAAGATGATCTACCTTGAAGTTTCGTTAACACAAGCTCTCACTCACTAAATGAGGTGAACACTCTCATCTAAAGGGCAAGGGAAGATGAGAATGATGAAGTAGGATTTTTGCTCTCATTTATAATCTTTTTCTCACACATAATCATCACTTAGAAAAAGCTAGAAAGCTTTTTCAATGAATAACTCAAGGAAGAAGATGATAGAATTCATTTGTGATGAATAATAAAATGTTGTCATAATAATTTATGCAACCATGGTTCAAGTAAGCTTTGTAGAGATTTAACTAGGGCTAGGGTTTGGGTTGGGTTAAAGGGTGAGTCACATAGAAATATCTATCATAATATCTTAGCTAATGACAAAGTAAAACCATCTAGAAACATCTAGAAAACATTAACCCAAATCAAACCCTAATCTTGTTTAATCTCCACTAAACATGTTGCATTAATAATTATAACATGTTACAATATTATATATCACATATACAATATTTATTGTAACAAAATAAAATAATACATTTAACATATATCGCATATATATCAATGTATTACCCGAGTGAGAAAAAGAATCTTTTAGTGAGGAAATATTAGTTAATGTAATTTAATATATCATATATATTATTATACATTAAATTATCGAATCAACACTTGATCCGACAATCCAGCTATATCGCATATAACCGACTAATATTTTTCTGTACCGGTTCATCGAATCAACACTTGATCCGATGACCCGGCTAATATCAAATATCGCGAGAATAGAATACGGTATCTCATATCGTATTATCCTCAGTCCCGCACATATCACATATGTGCTCCTACTCCATTTTGCCTGAGTCAAGAAACCTCTGTGTAGGACTCTAAAGAATCGTCAATACGCCGGCAATAGGTGATGATTATATCAAACACCCACAAGCTGCAAGCGGTCAGCTAAACGTAATAGCCACCCAGGTATTGAGTGCTCAGAAGATCAACAAGCAAGCCTGTACATTCTCCTATGAATCCAATCAGAAACACTCCCGTACAGTCCGGTCTCGTCGTCTGATATGTCGCATATCTCGCCTAGGGGTGGTAAACGTCAGACCCCAGTAGCTCTATAAGTCGTGTCGATATGAGGTCTATAACAGTTCGAGAAACTACTGATAACGCTTACCAGTAAATCTCAGCAACCCTGGCCAGGGATTTCCGGTTATAGCCAATCGAACACAGCACAACATCAACTCCCTATACCGGGAGAGACGAATCCCCTCCTATCGCTCATTGCCTCCATGTGATTCGGGACTGTACCCAAAAGCCACCTTTTTGCACGCCCTCTTGGACGTGGTATGATGGAAATCAAAGCACAGTGGGAATCACACAAGACTCTATGACGTTATTGGGTCAACAGACTACTCTGTACCAGTGTCACCGGAGAACTGCCATCTGACGTGAGGTATAATACCATCTGGGAGTTCTCGGCGAGTCCGTCCAGTGTACCCAGTCTCTACTGAGCACCCGTACACCATCCTTGATGTCAAACACCGATGGATATAGGATCATCCATCGCACATCATATGGGTCAAGATGCGTATACGCTAGTCTACTCTGGTGCATCGATACCCTATCTCGATACACCCTCGACTAGGAACAGTTATAGGATGTACTCGTCGACTACCGTGGCCCCACTAGTATGAACTCATCATAGTCCCAGTAGTCGAGTACATATCCTAAGGGCTTTATCAACATGTAACATAGAGACAATGAGAGTACACGTTAAGATAAAGTACAACCAGATAGCATACTATCATGTCGAGCAAGAAAGTCCTCCCTATATATGTCCAAGCATCCATTACAATATACATCGTATGTACAACAATGGCCTCTAGGGCATACATATAACTAACAATCTCCCACTTGCACTAGGGCCATTTGTTGTGGTATCACATACCCAACAATTAGCTGTGGTTGAAGTATCTCATACTCAACCATCCCATAAAAAGTCTCTACTGGGAAAAAGGCCTTTGTGAGTGGATCCGCGCTGTTGTCCTCTGTGTCTACTCTCCTAACCTCGATCTCCCTGGAGATCAACTATCTCCATGATCAGGTGATACTTTCTAAGAAGAATATCTGGATTTCAGATGGGACGGAGGTTCCTTGGCATAAGCCACAACTCCTTTGTCACACAATGGTAGGAATGAAGTTCATCTCATGAACTTACATGTATCCAGACTGTCTCTTTGGTAGCATCCTTGGTAACGATGTATCTTGCCTTTAATCGTCTATTATGTCACGGTATCTAGCTTGGAACTCTTCCAACATACCGTCCCTCCACTGAGGGTAAAGACAATGCCTACGACTGACATTCAGTCGTCATTATCACCCTGGAACCTTTCCAGTGATTCTCCCCAAGATCAATTGATACTATCTCACTACAACTAGTGAGAATCCTAACATCCAATTAGATATATCTTATAGATCCAAAACCCAGGATTTAGTACGTATCACTTTGATCCTATATGGATAATCCTTGTGATAAGCGGAGATTGACCGAGCGTAGCATAAGAAACTCCTTCCCTATCAAGAGTATGTCATCCACGTACTCTACGAGGATCACCACCATACTCCCTACTACCTTTTTTGTATATACAAGGTTCATCTACCATTTTGATGAAGTCAAACTCTTTGACTACCACATCAAAACAGATGTTCCAACTCCGCGATACCTTCTTTATCCTATAAAGCATCTTGCACACGTTTCCGCTGCTCCCACTGTCTACGAAGCCCTCTGGCTGTGTACTTATAGACGCACTCTTCCAAATCATCATTTAGAAAAGCAGTCATGACACCCAACCGCCAGATATCGTAGTCATGGTATGTAGCCGTGGCAAGTAGGATCTGGATGGACTTAAGCATAGCTTTGAAAGTCTCAACTTTTCCATGTACACCAAGTAATCTTCTCAAGATATACTCGCTCCTGATGGGGATTTAACCCTTCAGATAAAGCAACCAAAGTCTATACTTTGTTGGTGTATAAGAATTCCATCTCAGATCGCAAAGCATCCAGCCATTCTTACAGAGTCCCACTCCTGATGGCCAGCTCGAAACTAGTTGGGTCATCATTTCATGATGTAATCCTCGCTCCCACTGTCATAGAGAAACCGAAGTATCTCTCAGGTGGGTGAGGAACCCTACTAGATCGGCGGAGAGGCTGAGATTCGTTGGTTACTATTAAATCCTTTGGTTCTATCAAATCATCAGCTGCAGTTTGTATAGCTGGAACCTTTCCAGTTCTACAGAACAGACCTTGCCTCGAGCTTGTCCGGATTTTGCTTTTTAGACATAGGCCGGACAACCCCAAATCTTAACAAACTTAAGATATGGGCTCTTCCCTTTCCATATCGCATATGAAGTGGTAGGCAACTGATTTGATTTGAACCCTATTCAATAGGTATGCAGCTTCTCAAGTGCATAACTCCCAAAAGGAAATAGGAAACTCAGCAGTACTCATCATAGAGCACACCATATCAAATAGGGTGTGATTGCTCCGCCCCGATACACCGAGGTGCTGTGGTGTATATGGAGGAGTAATGCTGAGAGAGAATCTCATTCTCCTTTAGAATAGTCCTGGAATCCCATGCTCAAGTACTCTCCTCCTTGATCTCATCAAAGGGCATAATACTTATACCCATTTTTGGTTCTCTACTTCTAACTTATATTCATTGAATTTCTCAAAAGTTCCAGACTTGTGTTTCAACAGGAACATATGTCTGAATCTTGAGAGATCACCAGAGAATGTAATGAAGTACAAAGAACCGGTCTTGGCATGTGTAGACAGGGGACCTTCATATATCAGCATGTATCAATCCCAAGAGTTCACTAACTCTTTCTCTGTTTCCAATAAACAGAGCTATGGTCATCTTATCTTTGTGACATGACCGGCAAGTTTCACAAGATGTAAATTCAAACAAATTTAAATATGCATCTTAATGTAACTTCAGCTAGTCGGGTCGCATTGATATGATCTAGTCTATAATGCCTCAAGAAGGATTCGTTCATTTCTGAACTCTTCCTCTCGTGTGTGTTCTGTATACTAAGAACTGTAGTTTGATTTAGAACGTCAATGCTTTTAGATAACGTGCCTGAACCGATCAACTCTTGATATTGGAAATGTTCAAAACATTATCCAACAATACAAAATTATATCCTTTCTTTACTAATAAAGAGACTGATATGATGTTGTACATCAGGTTCGGTATCTAATAACATTCGTTCAGAATCAATGTATTCTGGTAATACTGGGTGACAGTGACCAACAGACTTGGCTGCAACACTTGCACCGTTTTCTGTCTCATGAAACTTATCACCCGTTCTTAGTTCTCTACCTATCTGTAGCCCATGTAATAAATTACATATGTGGGATCCTGATCCGGTATCAAATACCCAGGACGTAAAGGATACTGAGAAACAGTTCTCTGTAATGAACACACCCAAAGAAGATGCATCAGCATGCACTTTCTTCGTTTGGGCGGTACGAGAAATCTGGTATTCCCCAATTTCCTGCTCTGTCTTATAACAATTATAAGTTGGAGCGGGACCAACATTCCCCAGCTCAGTATAACAAGCGGGTTCGGTCAATATATCCGTATTATTATCTTGATTAAGGCCTGATATGGTCGCTACCTGGAGAGAGAGAGAATAAAACACTCAGTGTATGCTCTTGCAAGATTAGATTGGTTATCTAATATATCTAATCAGGATGTCTCCCCCTGTTTTAGTCAAATCTTCCTTCAAACCCTAAAAGGAAAGACTAGCCGGGATTAATTACACGCTACAAGTTCGCCAATCTTTCAGCCAGGCAAGTGCCGGTACTTTGAGGGAGGTTCCCCGTACTTTCGCACGAACCTAATTAAAGTAAACCTCGTTTTCCCAGGGGCGTAACCCCGTTAACACCTTTCTAGACACCTACATGATCGGCTAATTGTAATGTGTAAAACTCTCCCAGGAGTAACTCTTACTCGCAGCGGGTATCGGGATCCAACTATCTCATAGAAGGTATGCAATCTCATTGCAAATTTCAACACTTGAAATTCCCAATAATATTTTGCCCCAAGCGATCTATGACCTTGACAAGGTCAACAAACCATAGACCGCAAGTCAAGTTCAACCCGTCATTTCCCGATTGAATTAAACCCACCCGCATGACACTTAACAAGGTCAACAAAGTCACACGACTACCCTAACTCAATCGCATCATATGCATATACAGATAAGCATAAATAGCTACCGCACACTACGCCTTGACAAGGTCAACAAACGCAGCACGAATACTATGAAGTACTTATCTGAAATGACGGAGGGCTACGACAGGTTTTTAAGAAAACCCTTTGCGTAATGAACTTGATATCGTTGTAGAATCGAGTGATTTTAAATGGAGTGCTTTTTAGGCTTTTCTAGTTTTGCTAAAGGGGTCACTCCCGGTGAAGGGATCGTCGGCCCTTTCCTCATCGAATAAGGTGCAGGATATTTCACAAATACCACTATGCAAAGCAAGAACTATAGAAGCAATCAAAAGACAAACCGAGTTTGTAGCATCTGCTAGTTTCACTAAAGAGGTCACTCCCGGTGAAGGGATCTCGGCTCTTTCCTTATCGAATAAGGTGCTGGATGTTCTACAAGGAAAACCGCTATGCAAAGCAAGAACTAGAGCTACCAGTTTTTAAACAAGTTTCTACAACATCTTTAGGTTTCTTTTATTTCATTAATCTCATTAATGAAGTCCCATTTTATTATGCTTCACAAGCATCAGATCTGAAACGAAATCTACAATATATAATATATATCTCATATATATAACATAAACATTCGTCTCAGGCAGTAATATGATCTTATCACAGAACATTGCAGCAGAAGAAACATATATAAAATATTGGATATAGTAGGACGTCCGTGTTTTAATACGAGCCTGTATAAAACACAGATTCCACGGTCGCGATGAATAGCCAAACCCACATCCCTAGACCCCTACGAGAGCGGCAAGCAACTCTGCCAATTCCAGGGTTAGGAGACCCGGTCTCGACTCCTCGAGATGGTCTCCCACTGGACCCTAGAACCCGGTTACTTGTGCTCCCCGCCTTGGGTCTACCTAATGCGGAAAAGTAAATAATATACAACGGTGACATCATCCTCAGCCCGGAAGTGCCCCAATAAAAGAATATTACATACAAATGAATTTTACATGAATGAAAAAGAAAAACTCTCATCTCACATAAAACCCCCGGCTATTCAGAACGCGACGATCCAATATAACATATCACAGCAACACATAATATCTTATATCATCAACGTAAGCAAGTATGCGTATCCCGATTGTCGTTGATGTATAGAAACGAAGCCGGCGATACACCACATACTACGCTTACGATCACAGAAAAGAAAGTGTAAAACTACAACAGTTGGAATCCGCAACCACCTTAGACATCGCATGCCTAACCAAATGAATTCCTTAGACATCGCATGCCTAACAATTATAAACCCCGTATTTTAGTCTCATTATCGAAAACTCTTTTCAATATCTAGTCGGGCAATTCAACAAGATTCCCGACATCCTGATCGAATGCTCGTCGCAAACTTTAGTAGACGGCCGCACCCCCAGATGCCGTCGACGAAGTGCACTAAGGCGGAACACCGCTGCCGCGAGCACCCGAACGGATGCTTTTGGCGACGGGGTTCTCCTACAGTCACTTGGTCGGGGCTATGGGGCATGGCTATCTATTAAGTTTACCCGGCGAGTATCCGCGTACGCTACGTGATTGCGACGGACTTTTGATCACATCAAAATTCCGTGGCAACCAATCATCTGAGACTAAACTGCTATGTTTACAACATTCAAATTAGTTATCTCATAACTACATGTGGATTCCAATTATTGTATCACATTCCAGATAAATAGACAATGTTAAACTTTCCGATCGAATAATCAAACACCCAAGATTTCCCCAATATATCTCAACACTTGAAATCAGTTTAAAAACATCCATCACATGCCAGAGTACCAATGGTCCAGCCGTAGAAGGGTCAAGCCAACGCCTCACATGTGGCACACCGTACTGCCACAAACCCTAAGATTTAGAGGCAGTTCAAGACGGTCACATAATCGAGTTAAGGTTTGTTGTCTTCTAGAGGGTCCACCGCGTTACTTGCATGACTTTACGAAAGTTTCAAACACGAGAAAAAATCCAACTTTTGAAAATTTTCCGACAGGGGAAAAAGTGAGTTATTGATATCCGTTCGAACTTTTTAACAGTTTCTAAAATTATCCGGACAAAACTAAACGAAGTTAAATTATCCGATCGAATCAACGAGTCCCCAATACAACCCTAGAAAACTCAACACTTGAGTGAAATTAAGAAATTCCTAGAAAAAAATGACAAGAAAGGACCTAAGAATAAATATATGAAATATGAGGGACTAAGTTTAAATTTTGGTCGCGGAACCGCCGCCAACCCCCTGTTTTGGCCGCGGTTCCGCGGTCATTTCAGGGACTTAGTGTACCGTACTTCACAGTAATTCTTAGTTTTTCCTGCTTGTTTTTCTGAGCATTTTTAATTCATAAAAAATTACATTTTTGAAAAATGTCCAGAGAGGGGTAAACATCGGGGTTTCCGGGTTCGATCGGACTTTAAACTTCGCTCAGACTTCGCCTAAAGCTCTAGCTCGGCTCTGATACCACTGTAGGGTTGCTAGGCATGCGCACAAGGGTCTACGAGGCATCAACCATGCCCGATTAAAATTTTAGCCGTGCCGAACAACCCGAAGCCGGATCTTTAAACTAGAGTTTAAGCGAAAACTAGCATGTTAAACACTTTAACACTAAGTGAGAGGGATTACAACCTTTGTAGATCCGGTCCTTCACTTCTTAAGCTCCGTGTTGAGGTCCCTTCGCTGCGATCATCATACTCCGGACTCTCGAGAGGCTCCACGAAGAGAAAGATGCAAGCTTGCTTCCGATCTTCGATACAAAGATGATCTACCTTGAAGTTTCGTTAACACAAGATCTCACTCACTAAATGAGGTGAACACTCTCATCTAAAGGGCAAGGGAAGATGAGGATGATGAAGTAGGATTTTTGCTCTCATTTATAATCTTTTTCTCACACATAATCATCACTTAGAAAAAGCTAGAAAGCTTTTTCAATGAATAACTCAAGAAAGAAGATGATAGAATACATTTGTGATGAATAATAAAATGTTGTCATAATAATTTATGCAACCATAGTTCAAGTAACCTTTGTAAAGATTTAACTAGGGCTAGGGTTTGGGTTGGGTTAAAGGGTGAGTCACATAGAAATATCTATCATAATATCTTAGCTAATGACAAAGTAAAACCATCTAGAAACATCTAGAAAACATTAAGCCAAATCAAACCCTAATCTTGTTTAATCTCAACTAAACATGTTGCATTAATAATTATAACATGTTACAATGTTATATATCATATATACAATATTTATTGTAACAAAATAAAATAATACATTTAACATATATCGCATATATATCAATGTATTACCCGAGTGAGAAAAAGAATCTTTTAGTGAGGAAATATTAGTTAATGTAATTTAATATATCATATATATTATTATACATTAAATTATCGAATCAACACTTGATCCGACAATCCAGCTATATCGCATATAACCGACTAATATTTATCCGTACCGGTTCATCGAATCAACACTTGATCCGATGACCCGGCTAATATCAAATATCGCGAGAATAGAATACGGTATCTCATATCGTATTATCCTCGGTCCCGCACATATCACATATGTGCTCCTACTCCGTTTTGCCTGAGTCAAGAAACCTCTGTGTAGGACTCTAAAGAATCGTCAATACGCCGGCAGTAGGTGATGATCATATCAAACACCCACAAGCTGCAAGCGGTCAGCTAAACGTAACAGCCACCCAGGTATTGAGTGCTCAGAAGATCAACAAGAAAGCATGTACATTCTCCTATGAATCCAATCAGTAACACTCCCGTACAGTCCGGTCTCGTCGTCTGATATGTCGCATATCTCGCCTAGGGGTGGTAAACGTCAGACCCCAGTAGCTCTATAAGTCGTGTCGATATGAGGTCTATAACAGTTCGAGAAACTACTGATAACGCTTACCAGTAAATCTCAGCAACCCTGGCCAGGAATTTCCGGCTATAGCCAATCGAACACAGCACAACATCAACTCCCTATACCGGGAGAGACGAATCCCCTCCTATCGCTCATTGCCTCCATGTGATTCGGGACTGTACCCAAAAGCCATCTTTTTGCACGCCCTCTTAGACGTGGTATGATGGAAATCAAAGCACAGTGGGAATCACACAAGACTCTATGACGATCTCAGGTCAACAGACTACTCTGTACCAGTGTCACCGGAGAACTGCCATCTGACGTGAGGTATAATACCATCTGGGAGTTCTCGGCGAGTCCGTCCAGTATACCCAGTCTTTACTGAGCACCCGTACACCATCCTTGATGTCAAACACCGATGGATATGGGATCATCCATCGCCCATCATATGGGTCAAGATGCGTATATGCTAGTCTACTCTGGTGCATCGATGCCCTGTCTCGATACACCCTCGACTAGGAACAGTTATAGGATGTACTCGTCGACTACTGTGGCCCCACTAGTATGATCTCATCATAGTCCCAGTAGTCGAGTACATATCCTAAGGGCTTTATCAACATGTAACATAGAGACAATGAGAGTACACGTTAAGATAAAGTACAACCAGATAGCATACTATCATGTCGAGCAAGAAAGTCCTCCCTATATATGTCCAAGCATCCATTACAATATACATCGTATGTACAGTAATGGCCTCTAGGGCATACATATAACTAACACCTTGTATATACAAGAAGGTGGCAGAGAGTAATTTTGTCTTCCTCATATTGTACGTGGACGACATACTCTTGATAGGAAATGGCATTCCTATGCTGCAATCGGTCAAGGTCTTCTTATCACAAAGATTCTCAATGAAAGATCTAGGGGATGCCTCCTACATCTTGGGGATTAAGATCTATAAATATAGATCTAAACAGATACTGGGATTGTCCCAATCCAGGTACATTAACACCATACTAAAGAGGTTTAGTATGGAAGAATCCAAGAGTGGGTTTTTACCCACAATCTCTGGACTCACTCTCTCCAAAGAGATGTCTCCCAAGACTGATTTGAAGAGAGCTCGCATGCAAGGGATACCCTATACTTCGGCAGTAGGCTCTAACATGTATGCGATGCTATGTACCAGACCCGATGTAGCACACTCACTAAGTGTAGTGAGTAGGTATCAAGCAGATCCTGGAGAGAGTCACTGGACAGCTGTGAAGTGCATTCTCAAGTACTTATGAAGGACTAAAGAGATGCTCTTGGTGTCTGGTAACGGAGAACTCCAAGTGGAGTCCTTTACCGATTCGAGCTTCCAGAGAGATAAGGACGACTCTAAGTCGCACTCGGGATTTATCTTTACCCTCTACGGAGGGGCGGTATGTTGGAAGAGTTCCAAGCAGGAAACCGTGGCAGACTCGACGATGGAGGCTGAATACATCGCTGCCAACGATGCTGCCAAAGAGGCTGTATGGATCAAGAAGTTCATAACTGAACTTGGAGTGGTTCCATCCATTAAGGATCCAATACCTTTGTATTGTGATAACAATGGAGCGGTGGCTTTGGCCAAGGAACCCAGGTCCCATTAGCGATCCAGGCATATTCTGAGGCGATATCACCTGATCCGGGAGATAGTTGATCGCCGGGAGATCGAGATCAGGAGGGTTGACACGAAGAACAACACAGTGGATCCACTCACGAAGGCCATTCCCCAGATACAGTTCGAGAAACTCTTCGGGATGCTCGGTATGAGATACTACAGCAGCTGGCCCTAGTGCAAGTGAGAGATTGTTAGTTGTATGTATGCCCTAGAGGCCAGTATTGTACATATGATGTATATTATATTGGATGCTTGGACATATATAGAGAGGACTTTCTTGCTCGACATGATAGTATACTATCCGGTTGCTCTTTATCTTAACATGTATACTTGTCTCTTGATACTGTCTTATGGTTGCATGTTGGTAAAGCCCTTAGGATGTGTACTTGACTACCTGGACTATGATGCAGATCATACTAATGGGGCCATGGTAGTCCATAAGTTCATCCTTTAATGTCCCTAGTCGTAGGTATATCGAGACGGGGCATCGATATACCAGAATAGACTAGCGTGTACGCTTCTCGACCCATGAGATGGGCGATGGATGATCCCATATCCATTGGTGTTTGACATCAGAGATGCTATACGGGTGCTCAGTGGAGACTGGGTACACTGGAAGGACTCGCCGAGAACTCCCAGATGGTATTATACCTCACGTCAGATGGAAGTTCTCTGGTGACACTTGCACAGGTTAGTCTGTAGACCCGAGATCGTCATAGACTCTTGTGTGATTCCCACTGTGCTTTGATTTCCACCTTACCACGTCCAAGAGGGCGTGCAAAACGGTGGTTTTTGGGTATAGTCCCGAGTCACATGGAGGCAATGAGAGATAGGAAGGATTTCGTCTCTTCCGGTATTGGGTGTTGATGTTGCGATGTGCTCGATTGGCCATAACAGGGAAGTCCCTGGCCAGAGCTGATTTAGAGATTTACTGGTAAGTGTTACCGGTTATGAGCCTAACATCGGCATGACTTATCGGTTATTGGGGTCTAATGTTTACCACCCCTAGACTTGATATGCGACATATCAGACAAAGAGACCGGACTGTACGGCAAGTGTTACTGTCAGGCTTTTGTAGGAGTTGGAGCAGGCTTGCTTGCTGATCTTCTGATTTCAATACCCGGGTAGCCGTTACATCCAGCTAGTACCGCTGACGGCTTGTGGGTGCTTGATGTGATCATCACCTACTGCCGGCGTATTGACGAGTCTTTAGAGTCCTACATAGAGGTTTTACTGGCTCAGACAAAACGAAATAGGAGCACATATGTGATATGCGCGGGACTGAGAATAATGCATGTATGTGATACTGTATTCTATTCTCGCGACTTTTGTATCAGTCGGTTATATGTGATATAGCCGGGTTATCGAATCAAGTGTTGATTCGATAAGTCGATACACTGGATGTTAGTCGGTTATATGTGATATAGCCGGATTATTAAATCAAGTGTTGATTTGATAATTTAGTGTATAATTGTATATTTGATATACTAATTTACATTAACTAACATTTGCTCACTTAAGCATTTATTTTCTCACATGTGCACACTTAATATATATGTGATATATATTAATTTGGGTTTTATTTTTGTATCATGGTTGTATGAGACTTACACCATGCTAATTATGATATTGGGTTTAATTTTTAAAGTAATTACAAAATTAGTGGATTATTGGAAAAATGCATGAAGCTTATGGAAGCTTGTGGATGCATCGACTAACTCCACTAAGTTTGTTTTACTTTAGATATTTGTTAACCTAACCATTTTAATTAGCCATGGTTATGTCTCTACATGAGTTAGTATATGATACACACTCACCCATGGTTCACTCTCTCACTTGATCATTTGATTCTCCTCTCATTTTCTTCATCTTCTATCTCAAGCTCAAAAAACTTTCTAGGGTTTGAAAAGGTGAGAAAGTATTGTAAGAAAAATAATTCTAAAGTAAGCCCACTTCCTATTTCATCATTCTCTACTAGATAAGCACTTTAGTATAGGGTGTTAGCTTCACTAATCCTTTAGTTAGTGAAGTAGAAGCTTGAGCTAGTATTCTCTCGGCGTAGATCATCTTCGGCCTCGAAGACTTCAAGTAAGGTCGCTCTTTTCCCCTCGTGAAGCCATGCAAGAGTCCGGGAGTTCAACGATCGCAGCGAAGGGACTACTGCAAGGAGCTTTAGAAGTGAAGGACCGATCTACATAGGTTGTATTTCTATTTCACTTAGAAGTTAAAAGGTTTACTTTTGTTTCCGTATTCTTTTCTAGTTAACGATTCTAGTTTAGAGTTCCTTGAAACGGCAAAATTTTGAAAATGGCATGGACGATACCTCCGGAAACCTTGCTGCCGTCGATAGGAACCCTACAATTCAGACATGGAATTTTTCAATATAAAATTGCAACCATGATTAAATAGTGAGTCAAGATGAATAAATAAATATAACTCCCATGCTTGCAACCATGCTCTAAATTTACACCTCATTTTTCTACTTTTCTCAAAAATAGAAAATCAAGCCATGCTTCATTATTATTATTATTATATATATATATATATATTAATATATATATATATATATATAATGAAGAAATAATTAGTGAGCTAATGATATTAGTTAAGATATAATTATATCACATATAATGTATATCACATTATTAAATCAACAATTGATTTAATAATCCGGTTTTATCACATATGACCGACTAATATCATTTATCTGTATATCATATTATCAAATCAACACTTCATTCGACAATCAGGTTATATCACATATAACCGAACCGATAACAGATAACTGCCAGATTACAATACGGTATCACATACACGTATTTAATCAGGCCCACACACATATCACATATGTGTCCTACTTCATTTCGCTTGTGTTAGTGTATATGCCCTAGGGACCATTATTGTATCATACTAGTTTGTATATTACTTAATGGAAGCTTGGGATATTCACATGTATATAACAGTCTTGCTAAACATGGTAGTATGCTACTTGATTTTTCTATCGTAATATGTGAGTATACGTATTGATAGAGCTCTTAGGATCTTGCTTGACTACCAGCGTTGTGATGGCAGTCACACTAGTGGGGGCTCGGTAGTCTACAAGCACATCCTTATTCAGGTCCCTAGTCGTAGGATTATCGAGACAGGGCATCGATACTCCGGAGTAGACTAGTGTGTACGCTTCTCATCCCAGTTGGGGAGATGGTCTGTCCCACAGCCGTCAGTACGTCGTACTGGAGATAATATACAGGTGCTCGTTGGGTTACGGGTACACCGGACAGGACTCGCAGGGAACTGTTGGTTGGGTTTTTATACCAGTCGTCAGTTAACAGTTCCCAGGTGACATGAGTACAGCATAGTCTGCAGACTTGACACTGCTACTTCGCCTCGAGTGTGTCCCACTGTTCTTAGATTGCTACCCTACCAAGGAGTCGTGTAAACAGGTAGCAGTTGGGTGCAGTCCCGAGCACTTGGAGGCAGTGGCGGTTAGACAGGATTTGTCTCTCCCGGTATTGGGAGTTGATATCGCGCTGTGTCAGAGAGCCATTACGGAAAGTCCCTGGCCAGGGCAAGCGAGATTTACTGGTAGGTTCCAGTAGTTTCTCAGGGTGTAATGGGCTTCGCTCCGACACGACTTATACTGCTATTTGGGGACTGACGCTTGCCGCCCCCTAGGCCCGATATGCGATAGTCTTAGACGAACAGACCGGACTGTACGGAGATTGTCACATCAGGCTCAGTAGGAGTTCGGATGGGTTTCCTCATCGGCCTTCTTATCGACATCTACCTGGGGACCGTTACGTACAGCTAGTGCCTCTTGCGGTCTGTGGTTAAACCCACTGCCAGCGTAGTAGTCGAGTCATTAGAGTCCCACACAGAGAGTTTCCCTGCTCCAGGCAAAACGATATAGAGGTCGTATGGTTTTACGACAAGGGTTCGGACGCATACGTGTGTTTACGCACGTACGACTTTTCGGACAGTTTTTACTAGTCGGCTTTGGTTTAAGCCAGATTCTAGTATCGGGATATTGGATTTATACAGTCTAAAGTTTTTCCGTATTTTCACGGATAGGAGGGGCGTTCTCTTAATTTTACGAGAAGCTTCTAGAAGATGATGACTTGGGGTTGTAGGTGTCATTTGCATTAAATGAGATTAGTGAGTCATATGAGTGATTCATCCATGTCATTAATGCATCATAAATGCTTAATGACTCATGGAGATGAATCACCCTCTTGTATTTATGAAGCATGATTATTCATCCTTTATTTTCTTTTATTGGATAAATGATAATGCTTGATATATATTATGATAGATCATTATCTCATCTCATTCTCATGCTCACCTTCTCTCTCCTCAAGCTCTCTCTCTTCAAACCCTAATCCTCCCCTCTCATGTGTTGAGATCAAGGATTAGATTAGACTACTTAATCCATAACCCTTCTCTATATCACCTAGGTTACTTAGATTAGCACTTTAAGAAACCTAGTTACTTCTAGTTTGAGATAAAGCTTGAAGCAAAGCTCTCGGGTGAATCGTCTAGTACTTGGAGAAGGCCGAGAAGGAGGTGGAGAACGTAAAGACGAAGGACACAGTTCTTTAGGTATAATCACTTCACATAGTAGTTTAGAACTTCTATGATAATTGTTAGTTATCGTTTAGCTTCGATTCATGCGGTTAGTCGATGTTTAAGCAAAGAACAAGATCGTTTTTCATATTTCCGCCTCCCCGCAAGTCGTGGGGTGTTGCACATCGACTTACAGTGGTATCAGACCCTCGCTAAACAATAATTAACTTATTAGGAAAGTCGTATAAATTTTGAACGCAAAAAGAACCGGAAACATCATCGATTTATCACAGTTTCTGTCGAATTTAAAACAAGCCCTAAAAATTTTTAAGGGACCTGCAGAATAACAAGCAGGGAATTATAGGGCTACTGAAAAAATTTGGACTCGTGACTCGGCAATCTAACAGCGGAACCGCGGCGGATGCGGCGGATCCATGCGATCCGCCGTGGATCCGCGGCCGAGTTGGGCCGAGTCAACCCTAATTTTTCCTGTAACCCTTTTGTTTTAATAATGATATTTCTGGGATATTTTATTTTCTGCTAATATCTCAGGTGCACAGAGAAGTTTTGCAGTAGAATCTAAAGTGTTTGCTCGATCGAAATTTTGCGATGTTTGCTAATTTGTTTATATCTGTGTTTGTATAATGTGTTCGTAAACCTCCCCTAACTGCTAGTATGTCGGTTGGCAGGGGGTTGCACATTTCTGTAATGGTTTTAACTGTTTGTGTTTATGAACTGTATTGGACTGTTGTGGTGATTAGCCGGGGTTTTTGTAATGGGTTATTATTTTAATTCATTCAATGTAAATGTAATATGTTATAATATTATTTTGCGGGGCGTATCCAGGTTGCGGTTGTAGCCACCGTTGTATTATTTCATTTTACTGTTTTTGCTCCTAGGACAGACCCAAGATGGGGTGCACAAACTACCGGATACTTTGAAGTGTTTAGTGGCCTACTCACTTTGTTGAGAGAGACCGCTTCACTTCGGGTACTTGGCGGGTAGTTTGCCGTACCCGTAGGGGTCTAGGGTGGGGTAATGGCTATTCATCACAACTGTGTAATCCGTCTTTTGTTGCAGGCTCAAAACAAACACGGATTGCTTGTATATCAAATAGTGTTCATCTGAGATCTGGAATGCCTAATATTGCGTCTGACGAATGTACAATATCTATATATGATAGCTATTTAGACGTCACTTATGTTTTACACCCGCGCTAGCCCAACCCCCGCTATGTCGTTAGTTAAGTAACCTAACGGGTGATGACGGGACCCAGAGGCGAATGCGGATGGCATAAGAGGACGTTGTATTTTTGTTGTTTTCTGCAATGATAGGTTAATGATGGGACGCATTATTATTAATGCAAAGAAAATAAACCAAAGTTTAATCGTTGGAACAATTTAAAAGAAACCACTCGGTTATTTTTAAACAGAAGATATTTTTTTAATTGCGGAGCTTTAACCACTCCTTTTAAAAGCTATCAGGTTCATTCGGTTATGTCAAGTTCACTACGTTCACGGTTTTGCCAAAACCATTCGTAGCCCTCAGTCATTTCATTTGGGTATTCAGTAGTATTCAAGCTATGTATTTTGGCCAAAATCAAGGCATAGTGTTTGGTAGCTGCTGGGTATTCATTTGTTGCATAGATAGATGAGTTAGTTTGGGACAGTCGTATTATCATTTGACCAAAGTCAGGGGTATATACGGATGGGTTCAAATTGACAAGATAATGACGGGTAGAACTTGACATGTGACTTATGACATTTTGACCAAAGCCAAGGTCATAAGAGCATGGGGCAAAAATATATATCGGGAATTTCTAAATAAACTGAAATTTGCAAAGAGATGCATACCATTTGGAGTTTGATGAATGTTGGTAGGATTCCTTCAGCATTATCAGACGATGATATTTGGATCCCGATCCTACTGTGAGTATATGCTACTTATCAGGATATTCGTCACTTAACGATCAATGCTATAAACCAAGTAGGTGTCTAGAAAGGTGTCGGCGGGGCTACGCCCCCAGAGAAAAGAGGTTATTTAATTAAGAAATTCGCGAAAGCGTTGGAAAACCTCCCTCGAAGTATCGACACTAGCCTGGCTGAACGGTTAAGCAAGTATTGTACGGTGAGAATAGTCCTGGCTAATTCTTCTTTTATGGTTTGGGGAAGGATTCGAGAAACAGTGGGAGCCATCCAGTTTAGATAAACTAAAAACCACTCTAAACTTGCAAGAGCATCATGCTAAAGAGTTTTTTTCTCTCTCTCCTAATTGCAGCGACCCTGAAAATGACTGGACTTAAGTTACTTTTAGAGAAAAATATACTGACAGGGCCAAACTATAAAGATTGGCTGCGGAATGTCAAAATGGCTTTGACCTATGACAAATTGGGGTACGTCCTCACCGCTAAGGCACCTGCAGTCCTAGGTCCCAAATCCAGTAATGCGGATAAGGAAATCCACAAAACCTGGGAGTTAGATTGCGCGAAGTCCAAGTGCATCGTGCTTGCCTCAATGAATAATGAACATCAGAGGAGGCACGAGGATATGGACCTTGAATCCATATTTCTCCATACAAAGGATCTGTATGGGGAGGAATCTCGTATAGCAAGATACGAGACCTCAAAGAACTTGTTTCGAGCGAGGTTGGCCGTCGGATCATCGGTAGGAGAACATGTCCTAAAGATGATTGGCTATATAGAAGAGCTCGCAGACATTGGGATGACTTTGGATAATGAGCTCTATACAGACCTTATTCTCCAGTCCCTTCCTTCCACCTACGCCCAGTTTATTCTGAACTTCAACATTCAAAGAAAAGAAGTTGAACTTCCGGAACTCCTTAACATGTTGACGAGTGCAGAGGGCACCTTGCAGAAAGCAAGGGAAACACCCGCTATGTTTGTTAGCGGTGCTTCTTCTTCTGGGTCTAAGGCTAGGGCCAAAGGAAGGAAGAAGAAGGCCGCCACCAGACCTAGAGGAAGTGTTAGTAAGGTCGGAACGAAGGGAAAGAAAAAGATTGTGGTGCCAGTAGTGGCCCAGGATGAGTGCTTCCATTGTCACAGGAAAGGGCACTGGAAGAAGGATTGCAAGGCGTGGAACGCCAAGAACCAGGGACCGAAGCAAGCTGTGGCTTCGACTTCAGGTATGTTTGTAATTGAGAATTGTTTGTCAATCAACTCTACTTCCTGGGTATTGGATACCGGATCAGGATCTCATATATGCAATTCATTGCAGGCACTGAGAAACCGTAGAGTGCAGAAGGAAAGTGATATGACCCTAAAGGTTGCTAACGGAGCTAGCGTGGGGGCTGTGTCCGTCGGGGATTATCACCTGGGATTGACGAGTGGACATATTTTGGTTTTACATAACTGTTTTTATGTACCTAGTTTAACGTGTAATATCATATCAGTTTCCTTGTTATCAAATAAAGGTTATGATTTCACGTTTGTAAGCGATGTTGTTAACATCCACCTTAATCATGGTTTGATTGGGTCCGGTACACTAAATAACGGTATATATGTCTTAAACCAAATCCAGATTTTCAATGTCCAGAACACACTAAAAAGAAAGTCTCCAGATTTAAATAAGGCTTTCTTATGGCATTGTGGACTAGGTCACATCAATGAGACAAGGTTAACTAAGTTACATAGAGAAGGATATTTGGACTCGTTCGAATATCAAACTTATGCCACTTGTGAATCATGTCTCAAAAGAAAGATGATAAAGACTCCATTCACTGGACATGGAGTAAGAGCAAGCGAGCTCTTAGGACTCGTACACAGCGATGTATGTGGTCCAATGTCTACACATGTAAGAGATGGTTTTTTCCTATTTCATTACTTTTACGGATGATTACTCAAGGTACGGATTCATTTATCTGATGAAACATAAATCCGAGGCTTTTGAAAAATTCCAGGAGTATAAGAATGAAGTAGAAAACCAAACCAGCAAAAGTATCAAGACACTAAGATCTGATCGAGGTGGTGAATACTTAAGTGCTGAGTTCCGAGGTTACCTAAAAGAGAAAGGAATTCTCTCTCAGCTTACTCCTCCATACACTCCACAGCATAATGTTGTATCGGAGAGACGGAATCGAACCCTATTGGATATGGTATGATCCATGATGAGTAATGCTGAGTTACCGCGATCTTTCTGGGGTTATGCGCTAGAATCAGCGGCATGTCTTCTGAACAGGGCTCCTACCAAGACTGTGCCTACCACTCCATATCAGATGTGGAGTGGGAAGAAACCCCATCTTCAGCATCTGAAAAGATGGGGATGTCCAGCTTTTGTTAAAAAGAAGCATGTGGACAAGCTCGAGGCACGATCAGTGAAATGTTTGTTTATGGGATATCTAAAGAACTCCAAGGGATATTATTTCTATTACGCAGAGGAACAGAAGGTGTTTGTTTCTCGTAATGCCCATTTTCTAGAACATCAGTTTTTAGAAAAGGAAACAAGTGGGAGCGAAATAGAACTGGAAGAAATTCCAGAACCACAAACTACTACTGAAAGTTTGGTAGAACCAGTAATTCAAGAAGAACAGGACATTCCCGCACCCCTCCGCCGAAGTAGTAGGCCATCTCATCCTCCTGAGAGATACTACGGTTTTCTCATAGATGGGGATAGAGAGGATTGCATCATCGATGATGATGAACATACTAGCTTCCAGCAGGCCATCCAGAGCGGCGACTCGGTACGATGGCTAGATGCAATGCGGACCGAAATGGAGTCCATGTACACCAACAAAGTATGGACTTTGGACTTTGCTCCAGATGGGGTAAAACCCATAGGATGCAAATGGATCTTCAAGAAAAAGATTGGTGTAGATGGACAGGTGGAAACCTATAAGGCTAGACTTGTTGCAAAGGGTTTTCGTCAAAGACCTGGTTTGGACTATGACGAGACTTTTTCTCCAGTGGCTATGCTCAAATCCATTCGGGTCCTTCTTGCTATTGCTGCCTTCCATGATTATGAAATCTGGCAGATGGACGTAAAGACGGCTTTTCTGAATGGTAATTTAGAAGAGTGCGTCTATATGGATCAGCCAGAGGGTTTCAATCAGAGTGGGAGCAGCGGGAAAGTATGCAAGTTGCTTAAGTCCATTTATGGACTAAAGCAAGCATCGCGGAGTTGGAACATCTGTTTTGATGAAACAGTCAAAGAATATGACTTTATCAAAAATCCAGATGAACCATGCATATATAGTAAAGTTGTGGCCAGAAGTGTCGTATTCCTCGTCTTGTACGTGGATGACATTCTATTGATAGGAAACGACATTCCTATGCTACAATCTGTCAAAGGATTCTTGTCACACAGGTTCTCTATGAAAGACCTGGGTGATGCCTCTTACATTCTGGGGATCCGGATCTATCGTGATAGATCCAAGAGGATGTTGGGACTTTCGCAGTCCAGGTATTTCAACACTATACTGAAAAGATTTAGTATGGAAGATTCTAAGTGCGGTAATCTACCGGCTTGTCACGGAATCACCCTCTCCAAAGAGATGTCTCCCAAGACTGATTTGGAAAGGGAACGCATGTCTGTTATACCCTACGCTTCTGCGGTAGGCTCTATAATGTATGCGATGTTGTGCACCAGACCAGATGTAGCTTACGCACTGAGCGTGGTAAGCCGGTATCAGTCAGACCCAGGGGAGAATCACTGGATAGCAGTGAAGAACATTCTCAAGTACTTGAGAAAGACTAAGGAGATGTTCTTCGTTTACGGCGGAAAAGACCTCAAGTTAGAGGCCTTTGCTGATTCTGGCTTCCAGAGTGATAAGGACGATTCCAAGTCCATGTCGGGTTATGTCTTTACCCTCAATAGAGGGGTGGTGTGCTGGAAGAGCTCCAAGCAGGACACCGTTGCTGACTCAACGATGGAAGCGGAGTATATTGCTGCTTGCGATGCCACAAAAGAAGCAGTCTGGATGAAGAAGTTCCTAACAGAACTTCAGGTGGTTCCTACCATAGTTGATCCAATACCTCTGTATTGCGACAACAACGGAGCTATAGCTTTAGCAAAGGAACCAAGGTCCCATCAGAAGTCCAGACACATCTTGAGGCGGTATCACCTGATCAGGGAGATCATTGATCGTCGGGAGATCGAGGTTCGGAGAGTTGCTACTGAAGAGAACATTGCTGATCCATTCACGAAGGCCCTACCTCAGATTCAGTTCGAGAGGCTACTCGAGATCATCGGTCTTCGATATGCCAGTACATGGCCCTAGTGCAAGTGGGAGATTGTTAGTGTATATGCCCTAGGGGCCATTATTATATCATACTAGTTTGTATATTACTTAATGGAAGCTTGGGATATTCACATATATATAACAGTCTTGCTAAACATGGTAGTATGCTACTTGGTTTTTCTATCTTAATATGTGAGTATACGTATTGATAGAGCTCTTAGGATCTTTCTTGACTACCAGCGTTGTGATGGCAGTCACACTAGTGGGGGCTGGGTAGTCTACAAGCACATCCTTATTCAGGTCCCTAGTCGTAGGATTATCGAGACAGGGCATCGATACTCCGGAGTAGACTAGTGTGTACGCTTCTCATCCCAGTTGGGGAGATGGTCTGTCCCACAGCCGTCAGTACGTCGTACTGGAGATAGTATACAGGTGCTCGTTGGGTTACGGGTACACCGGACAGGACTCGCAGGGAACTGTTGGTTGGGTTTTTATACCAGTCGTCAGTTAACAGTTCCCAAGTGACATGAGTACAGCATAATCTGCAGACTTGACACTGCTACTTCGCCTCGAGTGTGTCCCACTGTTCTTAGATTGCTACCCTACCAAGGAGTCGTGTAAACAGGTAGCAGTTGGGTGCAGTCCCGAGCACTTGGAGGCAGTGGCGGTTAGACAGGATTCGTCTCTCCCGGTATTGGGAGTTGATATCGCGCTGTGTCAGAGAGCCATTACGCAAAGTCCCTGGCCAGGGCAAGCGAGATTTACTGGTAGGTTCCAGTAGTTTCTCAGGGTGTAATGGGCTTCGCTCCGACACGACTTATACCGCTATTTGGAGACTGACGCTTGCCGCCCCCTAGGCCCGATATGCGATAGTCTTAGACGAACAGACCGGACTGTACGGAGATTGTCACATCAGGCTCAGTAGGAGTTCGGATGGGTTTCCTCATCGGCCTTCTTATCGACATCTACCTGGGGACCGTTACGTACAGCTAGTGCCGCTTGCGGTCTGTGGTTAAACCCATGCCAGCGTAGTAGTCGAGTCATTAGAGTCCCACACAGAGAGTTTCCCTGCTCCAGGCGAAACGATATAGAGGTCGTATGGTTTTACGACAAGGGTTCGGACGCATACGTGTGTTTACGCACGTACGACTTTTCGGACAGTTTTTACTAGTCGGCTTTGGTTTAAGCCAGATTCTAGTATCGGGATATTGGATTTATAGAGTCTAAAGTTTTTCCGTGTTTTCACGGATAGGAGGGGCGTTCTCGTAATTTTACGAGAAGCTTCTAGAAGATGATGACTTGGGGTTGTAGGTGTCATTTGCATTAAATGAGATTAGTGAGTCATATGAGTGATTCATCCATGTCATTAATGCATCATAAATGCTTAATGACTCATGGAGATGAATCACCCTCTTGTATTTATGAAGCATGATTATTCATCATTTATTTTCTTTTATTGGATAAATGATAATGCTTGATATATATTATGATAGATCATTATCTCATCTCATGCTCATGCTCACCTTCTCTCTCCTCAAGCTCTCTCTCTTCAAACCCTAATCCTCCCCTCTCATGTATTGAGATCAAGGATTAGATTAGACTACTTAATCCATAACCCTTCTCTATATCACCTAGGTTACTTAGATTAGCACTTTAAGAAACCTAGTTACTTCTAGTTTGAGGTAAAGCTTGAAGCAAAGCTCTCGGGTGGATCGTCTAGTACTTGGAGAAGGCCGAGAAGGAGGTGGAGAACGTAAAGATGAAGGACACGGTTCTTTAGGTATAATCACTTCACATAGTAGTTTAGAACTTCTATGATAGTTGTTAGTTATCGTTTAGCTTCGATTCATGCGGTTAGTCGATGTTTAAGCAAAAAACAAGATCGTTTTTCATATTTCCGCCTCCCCTCAAGTCGTGGGGTGTTGCACATCGACTTACAGCTTGAACCAGGGAACTTCTGTGTGGGACTCTAAAGACTCGTCAATACGCCAGCAGTAGGTGATGATCACATCAGTCACCTACAAGCCGTCAGCGGTACTAGCTGGACATAACGGCTACCCCGGTATCGAGCGATAAGAAGATCAACAAGCAATCTCGTCCATACTCCCCATGAAGCCTATCAGTAACACTACCATACAGTCCGGTCTCTTCGTCTGATATGTCGCATATCATGTCTGTTGGGTTCCCTAGGGCGGCAGCAATGTTTCGGGAGGCATCATCCATGCTGTTTTCAAATTTTTTGCCGTTCTAAAGAACCCCAAACTAGAATCTTAACTAGAGATTTAGACGAACTACAACGTAAACAACTTTACATCTAAGTGAATGGGAATACAACCTTTGTAGACCAGTCCTTCACTTCTAATGCTGCGTGTAATAGTCTCTTCGCTCCATGTAGTGAACACCCAAACTCTAGTAAAGGTTCACATGAATAAATAAACAAGCTTGCCCGAAGTCTTCGAGGCTGAAGATGATCTACGTCGAGGAGACTCAAGCTCATGCTACCTCTTCACTGATGGTAGATTAGTGAAGCAAACACCCAAAACTAAATGGCTAATATAGTAGAGAATGATGAAGTATGAATTGGGCTCTCTTTAGATTAATTTTTCTCACAATATTTCATCACCATTTGAAAAGCTAAAAAGGTTTTCCATGAGGAAGAAAAAGATGAAGTGGAGATGAGAATAAAACTCATGAGATGAGAATAACAACCACGGGTGAGTTAGTGTCATACACTAACTCATGTAGAGAATGAACTATGACTAACAATAATGGTTAGGTTAATAAATATCTACAAGTAAAACAAAACTTGTGGACTAAGTGAAAGATGCTTCAAACTTCTCCAAGCTTCCAAGCATGACAATTTCCAACTAATATTGAATTACTTTAAATAAATAAAACCTCACATTATTATAAGTATGCTGTGAGTCTCATACACCCATGTAGCATGTGGCATCAAGCATGACACAAATAAAATGTACATTAATATATATCATATATATATACTATATGCACACAAGTGAGAAAAAGAAATGTTTAAGTGAGCTAATATTAGTTAATGTAATTCAATATATCAAATATATAAGTATACATTAAATTAGTAAATCAACACTTGATTCAATAATCCGGTTATATCACATACAGCCGGCTAATATCAAATGTAACAATTTATCGAATCAACACTTGATCCGATAACCCGGCTATATCTCATATAACCGACCGATATCACATATCGCGAGAATAGAATGCGGTATCACATACGCGCATTAATCTCGGTCCCGCACATATCACATATGTGCTCCTACTTCGTTTCGCATGAACCAGGAATCCTCTGTGTAGGACTCTAAAGACTCGTCAATACGCCGGCAGTAGGTGGTGATCATATCAGTCACCCACAAGCCGCAAGCGGTCTGCTAAACTTAACGTCCACCCGGTTATTGAGCGATCAGAAGATCAACAAGCAAGCCTGCTCATAGTCCTGTGAATCCAATTAAGTAACACTACCATACAGTCCGGTCTCTTCATCTGATATGTCGCATATCGCAGCCTGGGGGTGGTACAACGTCAGACCCCAATAGCCTGATAAGTCATGTCGATACAAGGTCCATAACGGTTCAAGAAACTACTGATAACACTTGCCAGTAAATCTCAGCAACCCTTGCCAGGGATTTCCTTTTATGGCCAATCGAGCACAGCGCAACATCAACCCCTAATACCGGGAGAGACGAATCCCCTCCTATCGCTCATTGCCTCCATGTGACTCGGGACTGTACCCAAAAACCACCGTTTTGCACGACTCAGTAAAGCCGTGGTAGGGTGGAAATCAAAGCACAGTGGGAGACATATAAGACTCTATGACGATCTCGGGTCGACAGACTAACCTGTACCAGTGTCACCAGAGAACTGCTATCTGACGATATGTATAATACCATATAGGAGTTCTCGGCGAGTCCGTTCAGTGTACCCATTCTCCACTGAGCACCCATACACCTTCTCTGATGTCAAACACCAATGGATGTGGGATCATCCATCGCCCATCATATGGGTCAACAAGCGTATACGCTAGTCTACTCTGGAATATCGATGCCTTGTCTCGATACTCCCATGACTAGGAACAATTGAAGGATGTACTTACCAACTACCCTGTCCCCACTAGTATAATCTGTATCATAATCCTGGCAGTCAAGTACTCATCCTAAGGGCTTTATCAACATGTAATATAGAGACAATAAGTGTACATGTTAAGATAAAGTGCAACCAGATAGCATACTATCATGTCGAGCAAGAAAGTCCTCCCTATATATGTCTAAGCATCCACTATAATATACATCGCATGTACAATAATGGCCTCTAGGGCATACATATAACTAACAATATCCCACTTGCACTAGGGCCAATTGTTGTAGTACCTCATACTTAACGTCCTATAGAAGTCTCTCTAGGGAAAGGCCTTTGTGAGTGGATCCGCCGTGTTTTCCTTCGCGTCATCTCTCCTGACCTCGATCCCTTGGAGATCAACAATTTCCTTGATCAGGTGATACTGTCCTCAGAATATGTTTGGATCGCTGATGGGACCGGTGTTCCTAGGCTAAAGCTACAACTCCATTGTTGTCACAATAACAGTTATTGGACGCTCAATGGTAGGAACCATGTTCATCTCATGAACAAGAAATTTCCAGACAGGCACTTTGGTAGTATCGTTGGTAGCGATGTATCCAGCCTTTATCATCTAGTATGTCACGGTATTTAGCTTGGAACTCTTCCAACATACCGTCCCTCAACTGAGGGTAAAGACAAAGCCCGTGACTGACTTTCAGTCATCTTTATCACTCTGAGAGCTTGAATTAGTAAAGGACTCCCACTGGAGTTTACCGTTACCAAAACCCTAAGAACATCTATTTAGTGCTTCTCAAGTACGTAAGAATGTCCTTCATGGCTGTCCAGTGATTCTCCCAAGATCCGATTGATTCCTGATCACTACACCTAGTGAGTTAGCTACATCTGTTCTGGTATATAACATCGCATACATGATAGAGCCTACTGCCGAAGCATAGGATATCCTTTGCACGCGAGCTCTCTCCAAATCAGTCTTGGAAGATATCCTTTTGGAGAGAGTGATTCCTGAGTAAGTGGGTGAACCACCACACTTAGAATCCTCCATACTAAACCCCTTTAGTATGGTGTTAATGTACCTGGATTTGGGACACTCCCAACATCCACTTAGATCTATCACTATATATCATAATCCACAAGATGTAGTAGGTATCATCCAGATCTTCTATGGAGAATCCTCGTGATAAGAGGAGCTTGACCGAGTGTAGCATAGGAAACCCTTTCCTATCAAGAGTATGTCATCTACGTACAATACGTGTAAGACAACCTCACTCTCTACAACCTTCTTGTATATACAAGGTTCACCAACCTTTTTGATGAAGTCAAACTCTTTGACTACCACATCAAAACAGATGTTCCAACTCAGCGATGCTTGCTTTAATCCTGATGGATTTAAGCATAGCTATAAAAGTCTCAACTTTTCCACCCACACCAAGAATCTTCTCAAGATCCATTTGCTCCCAATAGGTTTTACCCCTTCAGGTGCAACATTCAAAGTCATTCTTTATTGGTGTACATGGATTCAATCTTTGATCGCATATCATCCAGCCATTTCACAGAGTCCCTACTCGTGATGGCCTTCCTGAACCTAGTTGGGCCATCATCTACATGTTGGGTTGCCTAGCACGGCAGAAAGGTTTCGGGAGGCATCATCCATGCCATATTTAAATTTTTGCCATTCTAGCTAACCCTAACCCTAGAATCGATACTTGAAAATCCGACGAAATGAATGCAAACAACTTTGCAACTAAAGTGAACAAGGAATACAACCTTTGTAGACCGCCCCTTCACTTCAATAACTCCGTGTAGTAGTCCCTTCGCTGCGATCACAAACTCCCAGACTCTAAAGAGGCTCCCGTGAAGAAATGAACAAGCTTGCATCGAAGTCTTCGAGGCCGAAGATGATCTACGTCGAGGAGACACTAACCCAAGCTACCCCTTCACTAATTATGGAATTAGTGAAGCAAACACCCTATATTAAATGGCTAGCAGTAGAGGATGATGAAATAGGAATTTTGCTCATTTTAGATTTATTTTTCTCACAAGGTTTCACTACTTTTCATGAAGCTAGAAAGCTTCAAATGAGAGAAAGAAGAAGATGATCAAGTGATGAAGTGATGAAATGAATTCATGAGGTTAGAAATGCAACCATGGTGAGTTAATATCTCATGCCTAACTCATGTAGAGAATCAACCATGGTGTATGGTTAATGTTGGGTTAACAAATATCTTAAGCAAGACAAATAAGTTGACTATGTCAATGTTCTACATGTTTCCACAAGCCATGACAAAATCCAAGTGTTTGAATTACTTAAAACAAATAAAACCCGAACTTTAACCCTAGCATGGTATAAGTCTCATACATACATGTTGCATGTGTAACCTAGCATGACACAACAATATATATCACATATATATTTTGTGTGCAAAAAGGAAACAATACATTTAACATATATCACATATATATCAATGTATCATAAGTGAGAAAAATGAATACTTAAGTGAGCTAATATTAGTTAACGTAATTTAATATATCAAATATATAATTATACATTAAATTGTTAAATCAACACTTGATTTAATAATCCGGCTATATTATATATAACCGACTAATATCTAATGTAACAACTTATCGAATCAACACTTGATCCAATAGCTTGGTTATATCACATATAACCGACAATGTCATAAATCGCGAGAATAGAATGCGGTATCACATACACGCATTAATCTCGGTCCCACACATATCATATATGTGCCCCTACTCCGTTTTGCTTGAGCCAGGAAACCACTATGTAGGACTCTAAAGACTCGTCAATACATCGGCAGTAGGTGATGATCATATCAAACACCCACAAGCCGAAAGCGGTCTGCTAAACGTAACGGCCACCCAGGTATTGAGCGATCAGAAGATCAACAAGCAAGCCTGCTCATACTCCTGCGAATACAATCAGTAACACTACCGTACGGTCCGTACTCATCGTCTGATATGTCACATATCACAGCCTGAGGGTGGTATAACTTCAGACCCCAATAGCCTGATAAGTCATGCCGATGCAAGGTCCATAACGGTTCGAGAAACTACTGATAACACTTACAAGTAAATCTCAGCAACCCTGGCCAGGGATTTCCTGTTATGGCCAATCGAGCATAGCGCAACATCAACTCCCAATACCGGGAGAGACGAAACCCCTCCTATCGCTCATTTCCTCTATGTGACTTGGGACTGTACCCAAAAACCACCTTTTTGCACGATCTCTTGACCGTGGTATGATGGAAATCAAAGCACAGTAGGAATCACACAAGACTCTATGACGATCTCGGGTCTACAGACTAACCTGTACCAGTGTCACCAGAGAACTGCTATCCGACGATAGGTATAATACCATTTAGGAGTTCTCGGCGAGTCCGTTCAGTGTACCCTGTCTCCACTGAGCACCCGTATACCTTCTCTGATGTCAAACACTAATAGATGTGGGATCATCCATCGCCCATCATATGGGTCGAGAAGCGTATACGCTAGTCTACTCTGGAGTATCGATGCCCTGTCTCGATACTCCCACAACTAGGAACATTTGAAGGATGTACTTGCCGACTACCATGTCCCCACTAGTATGATCTGCATCATAGTCCTGGTAGTCAAGTACTTATCCTAAAGGCTTTATCAACATGTAATAGAGAGATAGTAAGTGTACATGTTAAGATAAAAAGCAACCAGATAGCATACTATCATGTCGAGCAAGAAAGTCCTCCCTATATATGTCTAAGCATCCACTACAATATACATCATGTGTACAGTAATGGCCTCTAGGGCATACATATAACTAACAATCTCCCACTTGCACTAAGGCCATCTGTTGTAGTATCCAATACCCAACAATATAGCAGTGGTTGTAGTATCCTATACTCAACCATCCCATAGAAGTCTCTCTAGGGGTAAGGCCTTTGTGAGTGGATCCGCTGTATTATCCTTTGTGTCTACTCTCCTGACCTCGATCCCTTGGAGATCAGCCATCTCCCTGATCAGGTGATACTTTCCTCAGAATATGTCTGGAACGCTGATGGGACCTCATTCCTAGGACAAAGCTACAACTTCATTGTTGTCACAGTAACAGTTATTGGACACTCAATGGTAGGAACCTTGTTCATCTAATGAACAAGAAATGCCCAGACAGCCACTTTGGCAGCATCGTTGGTAGCAATGTATTCAGCTTTTATCGTCTAGTATGTCACGGTATCTAGCGTGGAAATCTTCCAACATACCGTCCCTGCATCGAGTGTAAAGACAATGCCTGTGACTGACTCCCAGTCGAACTTATCATTCTGGAAGCTGGAACCAAGAACTTTCTTTTAGTGCTTCTCAAGTACTTAAGAATGTCCTCCACAGCTTTCAAGTGATTCTCCCAAGATTCGATTGATTCCTAATCACTACACCTAGTGAGTCATCTACATCTGGTTTGATACATAACATCGCATACTCATGATAGAGCCTACTGCCGAAGCATAGGGTATCCCTTGCACGCGAGCTCTTTCCAAATCAGTCTTGGGAGACTTATTTTTAGAGAGAGTGGTCCATGAGTAAGTGGGCGAACCACCACACTTAGAATCATCCATACTAAACCCCTTTAGTATGGTATTAATGTACCTGGATTTGGGACACTCCCAACATCCACTTAGATCTATCACCATAGATCATAATTCACAAGATGTAGTAGGCATCATCTAGATCTTCTATTGAGAATCTTTGTGATAAGAGAAGCTTGACCGAGTGTAGCATAGGAAACCATTTCCTATCAAGAGTATGTCATCTACGTACAATACGTGGAAGAAAACCTTACTCTCTACAGCCTTCTTGTATATACAAGGTTCATCTACCTTTTTGATGAAGTCAAACTCTTTGACCGCCACATCAAAACAGATGTTCCAACTCCGCGATGCTTGTATTGATCCTGATGGACTTAAGCATAGCTTTGAAAGTCCCAACTTTTCCATCTATACCAAGAATATTCTCAAGATCCATTTTCTCCCAATGGGTTTTATCCCTTCAGGTGCAACATTCAAAGTCATACTTTGTTGGTGTATATGGATTCCATCTTTGATCACATAGCATCCAGCCATTTCACAGAGTCTCCACTCATGATGGCCTGCCTGAACCTGGTTGGGCCATCATCTACCATAATGCAATCCTCGCTCCCACTGTCATCGAGAAGACCGTAGTATCTCTCAAGTGGACGAGAAACCCTACCAGATTCGCGAAGAGGCTGTGGTTCGTTGGAGACTATTGAATCCTTTGGTTTCACCAAATCATCACCTGTTAGTTTGTCTAGTTGGAACTCTTTCCAGTTCTACCTCATGACCACAAATTTCTTCACAAGAAATTCCTTTTCTAAAAAGGTGGCATGCTGAGAAACAAAACACCTTTTGCTCCTCAATTAGGTAGAAGATATACCCTCGCAAATGTTTGGGATATCCTAACAAACTTATACAGAACGGACCTTGCCTCGAGCTTGTCCGGATTCTACCTTTCAACATAGGCCGGACAGCCCCATATCTTAACTCGTTTAAGACATGGTCTCTTCCCATACCATATCTCATATGTAGTGGTAGGCCCTGATTTGGATGGAACCCCATTCAATAGGTATGCAGCTTCTCAAGTGCATAACACCAAAAGGAAACAGGTAACTCAGTAGTACTCATCATAGAGCGCGCCATATCTCATAGGGTGCGATACCTCTGCCTCGATACACCATTGTGTTGTGGTGTATACGAAGGAGTAAGCTGAGAAACAATCACATTCTCCTTTTAGAAAGTCCAGGAACTCCATGCGTAAGTATTCTACTCCTCGATCACATCGAAGGACTTAATACTTCTACCCGTCTGGTTCTTAAACTTTAAGCTTATATTCCTTAAATTTCTCAAAAGTTTCAGACTTATGTTTCAACAGGAACACATGTCCGAATCTTGAGAGATAGTCGATGAATGTAATGAAGTACCAAGAACCAACCTTGGTATATATAGACATAGGACCGTATACATCACCATGTATCCATCCCAAAAGTTCAGTAACTCTTTCTCTATTTCCAGTAAATGGAGTACGGTCATATTACCTTTGAGACAAGACTAGCAAGTATCATAAAATGAAAATTCGAACAGATTCTCATATTCATCTTTATGTAACTTAGCTGGTCGTGTCGCATTGATATAACCTAGTCTACAATGCTACAAGAAGGATTCGTTCATTTCTGAACTACTCCTCTTGTGTGTGTTCTATATACTTTGAACTGTGGTTTGATTTAGAACTTATATGCCATTACATAACGTGCGCCTGATCCAATCAACTCTTGATTAAGGAAAATGTTCACAACATTATCCTCAAATATAGAATTACATCCTTCTTTAACTCATTAAAGAAACCGATGTAATGTTGTATATCAGGTTCGGTATCTAATAACAATTGTTCAGAATCAATGTATTTGGTAATACAAGGTGATATCTGCCAACTGACTTGGCTGCAACAATTGCACCATTCTCTAACACTTAGAGATATATCACCTAATCTCAGTTTTCTACCTTTTCTATAGCCCATGTAACTCTTACATATGTGGGATCCTGATTCGGTATCACATACTCAGGACATAGAGGATACTGAGAAACGGTTCTTGGTAATGAACACACCCAAAGAATATGCATCAACATGCTTATTTCTCGATTGGGTCGCGTGGAAATCCGGATATTCCCCTATTTCCTGCTCGTACTTATAACAGTTATAAGATAGAGTGGAACCAACGTTCCCTAGCTCAGTATAATAAGAAGGTTTGGTCAATGCATCCATATTATTATCTTGATTAAGGCGTGACATGATTGCTACCAGGAGAGAGAGAGAAGAAAACACTCTGCGTACGCTCTTGCGGGATTAGATTGGTTATTAGTTTATCTAATCAGGATAGCTCCTACTGTTTTAGTCAAATCTACCTTCAAACCCTAAAAGGTAGGACTAGCCGGGATTAATTACACCCTACAAGTTCGCCAATCTTTCGGCCAGCCCAGTATCGGTACTTTGAGGGAGGTTCCCCGTGCTTTCGCACGGACCTAATTAAAATAAACCTCGTTTTCCCATGTGCGTAACCCCGTTAACACCTTTCTAGACACCTACTTGATCGGCTAATTGTAATGTGTAAAACTCTCCCAAAAGTAACTCTTATTCGCAGTGGGTATCGGGATCCAACTATCTTATAGAAGGTATGCCATCTCATTGCAAATTTCAACACTTGAAATTCCCGATAATATTTTGCCCCTAACCTACAATGACCTTGACAAAGGCCAACAAACCATAGGATGCTCATCAAGTTCAACCCGTCATTTCCTGATTGAATTAAACCCACCCGCATGAACCTTGACAAAGGCCAACAAGTCGCATGACTATCCTAATACAATCGCATCATATGCTTAAGCAGATAAGCACTGGTCAGCTACCGCACACTACGCCTTGACAAAGGCCAACAAACACAGCACGAATACTAAATAATACTTATCTGAAATGACGGAGGGCTACGACAGGTTTTTAAGAAAACCCTTTGCGCAATGAACTTGATATCATTGTAGAATCGAGTGAATTTTAAAAGGAGTGTTTTTGAGGCCTTTACTAGTTTTGCTAAAGAGGTCACTCCCGGTGAAGGGATCTCGGCTCTTTCCTTATCGAATAAGGTGCAGGATATTTCACAAATACCACTATGCAAAGTAAAAACTATAAAAGCAATCAAAAGACAAACCGAGTTTGTAGCATCTGCTAGTTTCTTTAAAGAGGTCACTCCCGGTGAAGGGAACTCGGCTCTTTCCTTATCGAATAAGGTGCTGGATATTCTATAAGGAATACCGCTATGCAAAGCAAGAACTAGAGCTACCAGTTTTTAAACAAGTTTCTACAACATCTTTAGGTTTCTTTTTCTTTCATTAATCTCATTAATGAATTCCCATCATTATATGCTTCCCAAGTATCACATATGAAACGAAAGCAGCAATATTAATTATATCTCATATATATAATATAGGCATTCGTCTGAACATATCACAGTGATCACATCACAGAGCAGCAGAAGATAACATATGAAATATTGGATATACTAGGATTTCTGTGTTTTATTTAAGCCAGTAAAAATGCGGATTCCACGGTCGCGATGAATAGTCAAACCCACATCCCTAGACCCCTACGAGAGCGGCAAGCAACCCTACCAATTATAGAGTTAGGAGACCCAGTCTCGACTCCTCGAGATGGTCTCCCACTGGACCCTAGAACCCGGTTACTTGTGCTCCCCGCCTAGGGTCTATCCTAATGCGGAAAAGTAAATAATATACATCAATGGTGACATCATCCTCAACCCGGAAGTGCCCCAATAAAAGAATATTACATACAATGAATTTTACATGAATGAAAATAAAAACCCTCATCTCACATAAAACCCCCGGCTATTCAAAACACGACGATCCAATATAACATATCACAGCGACACATAACATCACGTGTCATCAACGTAAGTAAATATGCGTATCACAGTTTTCGTTGACATATAGCACCAAAACCGGAGATACAACACATATTACACTTACGGTCGCAGAAAAGAAAGTGAAAAACTACAACAATTAGAATCCGCAACCATCTTTGACATCATAAACCCAATGTATCATATACTTTGGATTTCATGCCCAACCAAATGAATTCCTTAGACATCGCATGCCTAACAATTATAAACCCCGCATTTTAGTCTCGATGTTGAAAACACTTTCCAACAACCTTTCGGGTAATTCAACAAGATTCCCAATAACTTGATCGAATGCTCGTCGGAAACTTTAGTGGACGGTCGCACCCCCCGGTGCTGTCGACGAAGTGCACTAAGGCGGAACACCGCAGCTGCGAGCATCCGAACGGATGCTTTTGGCGACGGAGTTCTCTTACAGTCACTTGGTCGGGGCTATGGGGCGTGGCTATCCAGTAAGGTTACCCGGCGAGTATCCGCATACACAACGTAATTGCGACGGACTTTTGATCCACGTCAAAATTCCGTGGCAACCAATCAAATGAGACTAAACTGCTAGATTTATAAAATTCAAACTAGTTATCTCATAACCAATTATGTGGATTCCAAATATTGTATCACAATCACAGATAGCTAGACGAAGTTAAACTTTTCAATTGAATAATCAAGCACCCAAAATTTCCCAATGAGCTCAACACTTGAGCGGAGTTCAGAAAGTACCCAGAAACTGCTACAGCTCCTATGAACCAGCCGTAGAAGGGTCAACCAATGCCTCACATGTGACACCGCTGAACTACCACAAACCCTAGGATTTGATGGCAGTTCTGACGGTCACATAATCAAGTTAGGATTTCGTTCTTCTAGAGGGTCCATAGAATCGCTTGCAAGATTTTCTGAAATTTTTTAACTCGAAAAATCCAACGCTTGAAAATTTTCCGGCAGGGAAAAAATTGGGTTATTGATATCCGTTCGAACTTTTTAACATCGTCTAAAAAGCCCGAATACATATTAGGATTACGATTACGAAACATTCCGAATTGATTTTGCAGAAAGTTAACATCACATGAAAATTTAGCAAAAACAAACAACACCTGAAACCCCAAAACCCAGAAACTGGAACACTACCAAAATTTGAACACCAAACTCCTCAGAAAAACTGAGCAGCTCGGAATTTTAGCCTATGTGGCCGGCCACTTTTTGACAAAATTGCTTCAATTTTTTATGGTGTTCATCTTACATCATATATAACATTCTGCAGTTGTTTAAAAAAAATTTTGAAGACCTTTTAAATTCGACAGAAACCATGTTTTCATATCGGGTGTTTCGGAGTTGTTTCGGTTTCGTAATCCTAGCAAACATCATCTAATTTTCTATCATGGCTCTGATACCACTACAAGGTTGCCTAGTGTAAGTCCACGTTGCCCACCCCGGTTCTTACGGGGATGCGGAAACAGTAAAAAATGATTTTTTTGACACAAGGCAACATGGACTAAAAAGAGTATCTTTGTTAAACAAAAACCTAGCAAACAACATGAGGTTCTATCTACTATGCTAAAGAGATTATACCTCATGAAACCGGTCCTTCGGGTCTTCTCTCCGCTGTCCTCCTCGTCCATCCAAGCTCCGAGGATCGATCCGGATCTTGGTCACCTCAGCGGCCTCCTAGAGTCGAAGACGATCCACCCGAGAGTTTGTGTTCCGAGCTCCACCTCAAGCCGAGGTTACTAGGGCAACAAGGTTGCTAAGCTTGATGTCCTAGGTTGTATAGAAGAAGAAGATGGATGTGTTTGTCAATTTAGATCCTTATTTTCTCAACACATGAGAGCAAAGGAAAAATCAAGAGGAGGAAGAAGAAGGAGCAACCATAGAGCTTCTCATTTCAAGAGAGAGAATGAGAAGAGAATAATGAATCCATAAACATTATCATTACAAATCTCTTCATGATAAAGTTGATGGTACCTTGATTTGACCATTTTCATCACAAAAATAAAATCAAAACCAAAAGAAGACTCTAGATCTCACATGAAAGATCCTAGTCAACTTTGGTCAAATGGTCAACAAAGTCAAGTATGGTCAAATGGTCAAAGCAATTAGCCATAACATAATTATCATTAAAAATATTAGTAAATAATGTCCCCGCCTCATAATGGTTTTGACCGAACCAACTGTCAAAACTCTAATGAGGCACCTCCTTCTTCTTCGCTCCTCACAACTGTGCATACACACCCGCATCCGCATTCCGTAGAATGCGAATGCACAGAAGACAAAACTAATCCATCCATACAATACTAGGATTCGGCTTAAACCAAAGCCCACTAGTATTGTCTGCCCGAACAGCATACACGCACAAGTGTACGTAAGTGATCGTAGCCTTGCCGTAAAACCATACGGCCTCTACACCTTTCGCTCAGTGCAGGGAAACTCTCTGTGTGGGACTCTAAAGACTCGACACTACGCTGGCATTGGGTTTAACCACAGACCGCAAACGGCACTAGCTGTACGTAACGGTCCCCAGGTAGATGTCGATAAGAAGGCCGATGAGGTAAACCCATCCGAACTCCTACTGAGCCTAAATATGAAAATCTACATACAGTCCGGTCTGTTCGTCTGAGAATATCGCATGGCGGGCCTAGGGGGCGATAAACGTCAGTCCCCTAATAGTGGTACAAGTCGTGTCGGAGTGTAGCCCAGAACACCCTGAGATAACACTGGAAAACCTACCAGTATATCCCGCTTGCCTTGGCCAGGGACTTTGTGTAATGGCTCTCCTAGACACAGCGCGATATCAACCCCCAATACCAGGAGAGACGAATCCTGTCTAACCGTCACTGCCTCCAAGTGCTTCGGGACTGCACCCAACTACTACCTGTTTAAACGACTCCTTTGAGCCGTGGTAGGGTAGTAATCTAAGAACAGTGGGAACACACTCGAGGCGAAGTGACGGTGTCAAGTCAGCGGACTAAGCTGTACTCATGTCACCCGGGAACTGATAACTGACGATAGGTATAGTACCATCCAACAGTTCCCGACGAGTCCTGTCCAGTGTACTCGTAACCTAACGAGCACCCGCATACTATCTCAAGTACGACGTACTAATGGCTGTGGGACAGACCATCTCCCCTGCTGGGATGAGAAGCGCATGTGCTAGTCTACTCCGGAATATCGATGCCCCGTCTCGATAATCCAACAACTAGGGACCTGTATAAGGATATGCTTGTAGATTACCCAGCCCCCACTAGTGTGACTGCCATCACAACGCTGGTAATCAAGCAAAGATCCTAAGGGCTCCACTAATGTGTATAGGCGATATGCTAAAAGAAACACATGCACACATTAAAGTAGAAACAAACCAAGTAGCATACTACCATTTCGAGCAAGATTGTCTATACAACTGTGAATATCCCAAGCTTCCATCAAGTAATATACAAACTAGTATGATACAGTAATGGCCTCTAGGGTATATACACTAACAATCTCCCACTTGCACTAAGGCCATGTACTGGCGTATCGAAGACCTATCATCTCGATCAGCCACTCGAACTGAGTCTGGGGTATGGCCTTCGTGAATGGATCTGTAGTGTTATTCTCCGAATTTACTCTCTTCACCTCGATCTCCCGGCGATCTACGATCTCCCTGATCAGGTGGTACCGCCTCAAAATGTGCCTGGACTTCTGATGGGACCTGGGTTCCTTCGCTAAAGCTATAGCGCCGTTGTTGTCACAATACAGCGGTATTGGATCAACAATGGTTGGAACCACCTGAAGCTCCGTGAGGAACTTCTTCATGCAGACAGCCTTCTTTGCGGTATCGCAAGCAGCTATGTACTCTGCTTCCATAGTTGAGTCAGCAACGGTTTCCTGCTTGGAGCTCTTCCAGCAAACCGCCCCTCCATTGAGGGTAAAGACATAACCCGACATGGACTTGGAGTCATCCTTGTCACTCTGGAAGCTGGAGTCAGCAAAGGCCTCAATCTGGAGGACTTTTCCGCCATACACCAAGAACATCTCCTTAGTTCTTCTCAAGTACTTGAGAATGTTCATTACTGCTATCCAGTGTTTCTCCCCTGGGTCCGACTGATACCGGCTTACAATGCTCAATGCGTATGCTACATCTGGTCTGGTACACAACATCGCATACATTATAGAGCCTACCGCAGATGCGTAGGGTATAGATGACATGCGAGCCCTTTCCAAATCAGTCTTGGGAGACATATCTTTGGAGAGGGTGATTCCGTGACAAGCCGGTAGATTACCGCGCTTTGAATCTTCCATACTGAATCGTTTCAGTATGGTGTCGATGTACCTGGACTGCGAAAGTCCCAACATCCTCTTAAATCTATCACGATAGATCTGGATCCCTAGAATGTAGTTGGCATCGCTCAGGTCCTTCATAGAGAACCTCTGTGACAAGAATCCTTTGACTGACTGTAGCATACGAATATCATTTCCTATTAGGAGAATGTCATCCACGTACAAGATGAGGAATACCACAGTTCTCCCTACAATTTTACTGTAAATGCATGGTTCATCTGGGTTTTTGATAAAGTCGAATTCTTTGACAGTATCATCAAATCAGATGTTCCAACTCCGCGATGCCTGCTTCAGTCCATAGATGGACTTAAGTAACTTGCACACTTTACCGCTGCTCCCACTCTTAATGAATCCCTCCGGCTGATCTATATAGACGCACTCTTCTAAATTTCCATTTAGGAAAGTCGTCTTTACGTCCATCTGCCAGATCTCATAATCGTGGAAGGTAGCAATGGCAAGAAGGATCCGAATGGATTTGAGCATAGCCACTGGAGAAAAGGTCTCGTCATAGTCCAAACCAGGTCTTTGACGAAAACCCTTTGCAACAAGTCTAGCTTTATAGGTTTCAACCTGCCCATCTACACCAATCTTCTTTCTGAAGATCCATTTGCAGCCTACGGGTTTTACCCATTCTGGAGCAAAGTCCAAAGTCCAAACTTTGTTGGTGTACATGGACTCCATCTCGGTCCGCATTGCATCCAGCCATTTTACTGAGTCACCGCTCTGAATGGCTTGCTGGAAGCTAGTAGGCTCATCATAATCAATAGTGCAATCCTCTCTATCCCCGTCTATGAGAAAACCGTAGTATCTCTCGGGCAGATGAGACTGCCTACTACTCCTGCAGAGTGGCGCTGGGATGTCCGGTTCTCCTGAAACTTCTGGTTCTTCCAAACTTTCAGTAATAGCTTGTGGTTCTGGAATTTCTTCCAGTTCTATTGCGCTCCCACTTGTTCCTTTTTCTAAAAACTGATGTTCCAGAAAATGGGCATGACGAGAAACAAAAACCTTTTGTTCCTCTGCGTAATAGAAAAGATAAACCCTGGAGTTCTTTGGGTATCCCACAAACTTACACAGTACTGAACGCGCCTCGAGTTTGTCCGCATTCTGCTTTTTAACAAAAGCTGGACATCCCCATATCTTCAGATATTGAAGATGGGGTTTCTTCCCACACTACATCTGATATGGTGTGGTAGGCACAGTCTTGGAGGGAACCTTGTTCAAAAAATATGCAGCTGATTCTAGTGCATAACCCCAGAAGGATCGCGGTAACTCAGCCTTACTCATCATGGAATGAACCATATCCAATAGAGTTCGATTCCGCCTTTCCGATACACCGTTGTGTTGTGGTGTGTATGGAGGAGTAAGATGAGAGAGAATTCCATTCTCTTTTAAGTAGCCCAGAAACTCGGCACTCAAGTATTCACCACCTCGATCAGATCTCAGTGTCTTGATACTTTTGCCTGTTTTTTTTTCAACTTCATTCTTGTATTCCCGAAATTTCTCAAAGGCCTCGGATTTATGCTTCATCAGGAAGACATGTCTATACCTAGAGAAATCATCTGTGAAAGTAATGAAGTATGAATAACCACTTCGCGCATGTGTAGATATTGGACCACACACATCACTGTGTATGAGTCCCAAGAGCTCGCTCGCTCTTACCCCGTGTCTAGTGAACGGAGTCTTTGTCATCTTTCCCATGAGACAAGATTCACAAGTGGCATAAGACTGATACTCGAACGGATTCAAGTATCCCTCTTTATGTAACTTTTTTGATCGTGTCTCATTAATGTGACCCAGTCTACAATGCCATAAGAAAGCCTGATTTAATTCCGGAGACTTTCTTTTAAGTGTGTTCTAGACATTGAAAACCTGAGCTTGATTCAGTACGTATATTTCGTTTTCTAATGTACCTGACCCAATCAGAACTTGATTTAGGTGGATGTGGACCACATCGCTTACAAAAGTAAAATCATATACTTCCTTAGAAAGTAAGGATACAGATATGATATTACAAGTCGCACTAGGTACATACAAACAGTCACGCAGAATCAATATCTGCCCAGTTGTCAGTCCAAGATGATATTCCCCTACGGATTCAGCGTCCATGCTCATTCCGTTGGCAACCCTGAGAGTCATATCACATATCCTGATAACTCTACGATTTCTCAGAGCCTGTAATGAATTACAGATGTGAGATCCTGATCTGGTATCCAATACCCAGGAAGTAGGGTTAACTGACATACAGTTTTCTATTACAAACACACCCGAAGCCGAAGCCACAACATGCTTCGAATCCTGGCTACTGGCTTTGCTAGCCCTGCAATCCTTCTGCCAATGTTCATTCCTATAACAATAGGAACATCCCTCCTTTACTACATCCAGTCCCGAAACTTTTGCCCTTCCCTTTCCTTCTACTTCCCTAGTTTCCTTCAGGGTATAAGTAGAGGGCAGAGACTGTAGAATCAAGTCAGTATCTGACCCGTTCTTCAACGTGGTCTTCAGGTCCGTGAGCTCATCAAAATAGCTGGTCTTTGTAAGGACGTTGCCCCCTACAGATGACCCGATAGCCAACCTCACTTGAAGCAATTCGTTCGAGGTCTCATATCTTGCGATACGAGATTGCTCTCCATATAAATCTTGGTTATGGAGGAAGATAGAAACTAAGTCCATCTTCTCGTGCTGCTTCTGGTATGCACCATCAACTGAGGCCAACACGAGGCACTTGGCATTCGCACAATCTTTTTCCGATGTCTTACGGATATCAATATCCGTGACAAGGGAAACTGGTCCTGAGACGGCAGGGGTTTGATTAGTTAAGAGGTGTCCCAGCTCGTTATGGGCAATAGACATCTGGACAGACCTTTGCCAGTCATAACAGTCAGATTCAGCCATTTTATTATCTAGATGTAACCTATGTGTGGTCACTGGGTCGCTGCAATTAAGAGAGAGAGAAGAAAACACTCAGCATGATGCTCTTGCAAGTTTAGATTGGTTTTTAGTTTATCTAAACAGGATGGCTCCCACTGTTTCTCGAATCCTTCCCCAAACCAAAAAGGAAGAATTAGTCGGGATCAATCTCACCGTACAATACTTGCTTAACCGTTCAGCCAGGCCAGTATTGGTACTTCAAGGGAGGTTTTCCAACGCTTTCGCGAAGTTCCTTAATTAAATAGCCTCTTTTCCCTATGGGCGTAGCCCCGCTAACACCTTTCTAGACACCTACTTGGATTATAGCATTGATCGTTAAGTGAGAAAGTTCCCGAGGAGTAGCATATACTCACAGTAGGATCGGGATCCAAATATCATCGTGTGATAAAACTGAAGGAATCCTACCAGAATCATCACACTCCAAATGGTATGCAGCGCTAGCAAGTTTCAGTTTCTTTAGAAACTCCCGATGTGGATTTTTGCCTCATGCTCTTATGACCTTGACGAAGGCCAACATATCATAAGTCACATGTCAAGTTCTACCCATCATTATCCAGGTTAATTTGAACCCACCCGTACATTCCCTTGACGAAGGCCAAAATAGTAGTACGACTGTCCCAAACCAACGCATCTATCTATGCTACAGATAAATATTCAGCAGCTACCAATCACTATGCCTTGGCGAAGGTCAAAATACATAGCTTGAATACTACTGAATATTTAACTGAAATGACGGAGGGCTACGAATGGTTTTGGCGAAACCGTGAACGTAGTGAACTTGATATAATCGAAGGAACCGGATAGCTTTTAAAAAGAGTGGTTTAAGCTCCGCATTTTAAAAAGTTTTCTGTTTTGAAAAGAAACCGAGTGGTTTTGAAATTGTTCCAACGACTTTAACTTTGGTTTATTTTCTTGCATTAATTTAATGCGTCCCATCATTTAATCCTACCATTGCAGAAAACAACAAAAATATAATGTACGCTTATGCCATCCGCATTCGCCACGGGGCCCCGTCATCACCCGTTAGGTTACTTAACTAACGACAGAGCGGGGGCTGGACTAGCGCGGATGCAAAACATAAGCAACGCTACTAGATATCATATATAGATATATACATTCGTCAGATGCAATGATAGCCATTCCAGATCACAGATGAACACATTGGATATACTAAGAATCCGCGTTTCGTTCGAGCCTGCAACGAAAGACGGATTACACGGTCGCGATGAATAGCCAATCCCCACCCTAGACCCCTACGGGTGCGCCAAAATACCCGCCAAGTACCCGAAGTGAAGCAACCTCCCTCAACAACGTAAGTAGGTTACTCGGCACTTCAAGATACCCGGTAGTTTGTGCACCCCATCTTGGGTCTATCCAAGGAGCAAAAACAGTAAAAGAAATAATATACAATGGTGGCTACAACCTCATCCCGGATGTGCAGCCATAAAATAATATTACATCAATTTACATATTACATCAAATGAAAGATAAAGAAAACTCTCATCTCACAACCCCCGGCTATTCATCCGCGACAATCCAACGAGTTCATATACACAATCTAACAACATTACAGATCACAGATATGCACAACCCCCACTAATCGACGTATAGCGATTAGTCGACGTTCAGTGCATATATCACATCACAGATATAACCAATTAGCTAAAGTCTACAGAACTTCGATCAAAAATACGGATTTGTAACTACCCCAAACACAACTTTGTTCTCTGGAAAATCTGGGCAGAAACAAAATACTTTAAAAATCCCAAAACAGAACACTGAATACACTGCAGCAAACCCGAGTCGCGGCCGAGTCAACTCGGCCGCGGATCCATGGCCAAACGCCTGGTTTGGCCGCGGTTCCGCGGTGAGTTGACCGAGTTAGGGACTCGTTTTTGCTGCATGTTCTTAGAAAACCCTGAGCCGATTTTTAAGCTATGTGGAATTATTTTTGGAGCAGTTTTAAAAATCGGCAGAAAATTAAGTTTTCGGACGTGTTTTGCGATTTTTTCTTGAATCGAAATTCTAAATACTTTGCTAACATGCTAGTTGTTGTTTAGCTAGGCTCCGATACCACTGTAAGTCCACGTTGCCCACACCGGTTCTTACGGGGAGGCGGAAACAGTAAAAAAATGATTTTTTGACACAAGGCAACATGGACTAAAAAGAGGATATTTGCTAAACAAAAACCTAACAAACAACATGAGGTTTTATCTACTATGCTAAAGAGATTATACCTCAGGAAACCGGTCCTTCGGGTCTTCTCTCCGCTATCCTCCTCGTCCATCCAAGCTCCGAGGATCGATCCGGCTCTTGGTCACCTCCGCGGCCTCCTAGAGTCGAAGACAATCCACCCGAGAGTTTGTGTTCCGAGCTCCACCTCAAGCCGAGGTTACTAGGGCAACAAGGTTGCTAAGATTGATGTCCTAGGTTGTGTAGAAGAAGAAGATGGATGTGTTTGTCAATTTAGATCCTTATTTTCTCAACACATGAGAGCAAAGGAAAAATCAAGAGGAGGAAGAAGAAGGAGCAACCATGGAGCTTCTCATTTCAAGAGAGAGAATGAGAAGAGAATAATGAATCCATAAACATTATCATTACAAATCTCTTCATGATAAAGTTGATGGCTACCTTGATTTGACCATTTTCATCACAAAAATAAAATCAAAACCAAAAGAAGACTCTAGATCTCACATGAAAGATCCTAGTCAACTTTGCTCAAATGGTCAACAAAGTTAAGTATGGTCAAATGGTCAAAGCAATTAGCCATAACATAATTATCATTAAAAAGATTAGTAAATAATGTCCCCGCCTCATAATGGTTTTGACCGAACCAACTGTCAAAACTATAATGAGGCACCTCCTTCTTCTTCGCTCCTCACAACTATGCATACACACCCGCATCCGCATTCCATAGAATGCGAATGCACAGAAGACAAAACTAATTCATCCATACAATACTAGGATCCGGCTTAAACCAAAGCCCACTAGTATTGTCTGCCCGAACAGCATACGCACACAAGTGTACGTAAGTGATCGTAGCCTTGCCGTAAAACCAAACGGCCTCTACACCTTTCGCTCAGTGCAGGGAAACTCTCTGTGTGGGACTCTAAAGACTCGACACTACGCTGGCAGTGGGTTTAACCACAGACCGCAAGCGGCACTAGCTGTATGTAACGGTCCCCAAGTAGATGTCGATAAGAAGGCCGATGAGGTAAACCCATCCGAACTCCTACTGAGCCTGAATGTGACAATCTACGTACAGTCCGGTCTGTTCGTCTGAGAATATCGCATGGCGGGCCTAGGGGCGGTAAACGTCAGTCCCCTAATAGCGGTACAAGTCGTGTCGGAGTGTAGCCCAGAACACCCTGAGATAACACTGGAAAACCTACCAGTATATCTCGCTTGCCCTGGCCAGGGACCTTGTGTAATGGATCTCCTAGACAAAGCGTGATATCAACCCCCAATACCGGGAGAGACGAATCCTGTCTAACTGTCACTGCCTCCAAGTGCTTCGGGACTGCACCCAACTACTACCTATTTGCACGACTCCTTTGAGCCGTGGTAGGGTAGTAATCAAAGAACAGTGGGAACACACTCGAGGCGAAGTGACGGTGTCAAGTCAGCGGACTAAGCTGTACTCATGTCACCTGGGAACTGATAACTGACGATAGGTATAGTACCAACCAACAGTTCCCGACGAGTCATGTCCAGTGTACTCGTAACCTAACGAGCACCCGCATACTATCTCAAGTACGACGTACTAATGGCTGTGGGACAGACCATCTCCCCTGCTGGGATAAGAAGCGCATGCGCCAGTCTACTCCGGAGTATCGATGCCCTGTCTCGATAATCCAACAACTAGGGACCTGTATAACGATGTGCTTGTAGATTACCCAGCCCCCACTAGTGTGACTGCCATCACAACGCTGGTAATCAAGTAAAGATCCTAAGGGCTCCACTAATGTGTATAGGCGATATACTAAAAGAAACACATGCACACATTAAAGTAGAAACAAACCAAGTAGCATACTACCATTTCGAGCAAGATTGTCTATACAAATGTGAATATCCCAAGCTTCCATCAAGTAATATACAAACTAGTATGATACAGTAATGGCCTCTAGGGCATATACACTAACACCTAGCACGGCAGCAAGGTTTCGGGAGGCATCATCCATGCAATATTTAAATTTTTGCCCTTCTAGCTAACCCTAACTCTAGAATCGATACTAGAAAATCTGACGAAACGAATGCAAACAACTTTGCAACTAAAGTGAACAAGGAATACAAGCTTTGTAGACCGGCCCTTCACTTCAATAGCACCGTGTAGTAGTCCTTTCACTGCGATCATGAACTCCCGGACTCTAGAGAGGCTCCCATGAAGAAATGAACAAGCTTGCATCGAAGTCTTTGAGGCCGAAGATGATCTTCGTCGAGGAGACACAAACCAAAGCTACCCCTACTCTAATTGTGGAATTAGTGAAGAAAACACCCTATACTAAATGGCTAGCAGTAGAGGATAATGAAGTATGAATTTTTCTCATTTTAGATTTATTTTTCTCACAAGGTTTCATCACTTTTCATGAAGCTAGAAAGCTTCAAATGAGAGGAAGAAGAAGATGATCAAGTGATGAAGAGAACTGAGCTGGCCCAAAAAGCGCTTGGGCGCTCTTGATGAAATGAATTCATGAGGTTAGAAATGCAACCATGGTGAGTTAATATCTGATGCCTAACTCATGTAGAAAATCAACCATGGTGTATGGTTAATGTTGGGTTAACAAATATCTTAAGCAAGACAAACAAGTTGACTATGTCAATATTCTACATGTTTCCACAAGCCATGACAAAATCCAAGTGTTTGAATTACTTAAAACAAATAAAACCCTAACTTTAACCCTAGCATGTTATAAGTCTCATACATACATGTTGCATGTGTAACCTAGCATGACACAACAATATATATCACATATATATTTTGTGTGCAAAAAGGAAACAATACATTTAACATATATCACATATATATATATCAATGTATCATAAGTGAGAAAAATGAATACTTAAGTGAGCTAATATTAGTTAACGTAATTTAATATATCAAATATATAATTATACATTAAATTATTAAATCAACACTTGATTTAATAATCCGGCTATATTATATATAACCGACTAATATCTAATGTAACAACTTATCGAATCAACACTTGATCCGATAACTTGGCTATATCACATATAACCGACAATGTCACAAATCACGAGAATAGAATGCGGTATCACATACACGCATTAATCTCGGTCCCGCACATATCACATATCTGCTCCTACTCCGTTTCGCTTGAACCAGGAAACCTCTGTGTAGGACTCTAAAGACTCGTCAATACGCCGGCAGTAGGTGATGATCATATCAAACACACACAAGCCGTAAGCGGTCTGCTAAACGTAACGGCCACCCGGGAATTGATCGATCAGAATATCAACAAGTAAGCCTGCTCATACTCCTGCAAATCCAATCAGTAACACTACCGTATGGTCCGGTCTCTTCGTCTGATATGTCGCATATCACAGCCTGGGGGTGGTATAACGTCAGACCACAATAGCCTGATAAGTCATGCCGATGCAAGGTCCATAACGGTTCGAGAAACTACTGGTAACACTTACAAGTAAATCTCAGCAACCCTGGCCAGGGATTTCCTGTTATGGCCAATCGAGCATAGCGCAATATCAACTCCCAATACCGGGAGAGACGAAACCCCTCCTATCGCTCATTGCCTCCATGTGACTCGGGACTGTACCCAAAAACCACCTTTTTGCACGATCTCTTAACCGTAGTATGGTGGAAATTAAAGCACGGTGGGAATCACACAAGACTCTATGATGATCTCGGGTTTACAGACTAACCTGTACCAGTGTCACCAGAGAACTGCTATCCGACGACAGGTATAATACCATCTAGGTGTTCTCGGCGAGTTCATTCAGTGTACCCAGTCTCCACTGAGCACCCGTATATCTTCTCTGATGTAAAACACCAATGGATGTGGGATCATCCATCGCCCATCATATGGGTCGAGAAGCGTATACGCTAGTCTACTCTAGAGTATCGATGCCCTGTCTCGATACTCCTACGACTAGGAACATTTGAAGGATGTACTTGCCGACTACCCTGTCCCCACTAGTATGATTTGCATCATAGTCCTGGTAGTCAAGTACTCATTCTAAGGGCTTTATCAACATGTAATAGAGAGACAGTAAGTGTATATGTTAAGATAAAGAGCAGCCAGATAGCATACTATCATGTCGAGCAAGAAAGTCCTCCCTATATATGTCTAAGCATCCACTATAATATACATCACATGTACTGTAATGGCCTCTAGGGCATACATATAACTAACACTACCATGATGCAATTCTCGCTCCCACTGTTACCGAGAAGACCGTAGTATCTCTCAAGTGGATGAGGAATCCTACCAGATTCGCGGAGAGGCTGAGATTCGTCGAAGACTATTGAATCCTTTGGTTTCACCAAATCATCAGCTGTTAGTTTGTCCAGCTGGAACTCCTTCCAGTTCTTCCTCATGACCACAAATTTTTTCATAAGAAATTCCTTTTCTAAAAGGGTGGCATGCTGAGAAATAAAATATCTTTTGCTCCTCAGTTTGGTAGAAGATATTCCCTCGTAAATGTTTGGGATATCCAACAAACTTATACAGAACTGACCTTGCCTCGAGTTTGTCCGGATTTTGCTTTTCAACATAGACCGAACAACCCCATATCTTAACTCGTTTAGGAGATGGTCTCATCCCATTCCATATCTCATATGGAGTGGTAGGCAATGATTTGGTTGGAACCCCATTCAATAGGTATGCTGCTTCTCAAGTGCATAACTCCAAAAGAAAACAGGTAACTCAGCAATACTCATCATAGAGCACGCCATATCTCATAGGGTGTGATACCTCCGCCCCGATACACCGTTGTGCTGTGGTGTATTCGAAGGAGTAAGCTGAAAGAGAATCACATTCTCCTTTTATAAAATCCAGGAACTCCATGCCCAAGTATTCGCCTCCTCGATCACATCGAAGGACTTAATACATTTACCCATCTGGTTCTTAACTTTAGGCTTATATTCCTTGAATTTCTCAAAAGTTTCAGACTCGTGTTTCAACAGGAACATATGTCCGAATCCTGAGAGAAGATCAGTGAATATAATGAAGTACAAAGAACCAACCTTGGCATTTGTAAACATAGGACCGTACACATCATGATGTATCCGTCCCAAGAGTTTAGTAACTCTTTCTCTATTTTTAGTAAACGGAGTATTGTTCATTTTACTTTTGAGACAAGACCGGCAAGTATCATAAGATGAAAATTCGAACAGATCTCATATTCATCCTTATGTAACTTAGCTGGTCGTGTCGCATTGATATGACCAAGTCTACAATGCCACAAGAAGGATTCGTTCATTTCTGAACTACTCCTCTTGTGTGTGTTTATTATACTTTGAACTGTAGTTTGATTTAGAACGTATATGTCATTATATAACGTGCCTGATACAATCAACTCTTGATTCGGGAAAATGTTCACAACATTATCCATCAATACAAAATTATATCCTTCTTTAACTCATTAATGAAACCGATGTAATATTGTATATCAGGTTCGGTATGTAATAACAATCGTTCAGAATCAATGTATTTAATACAAGGTGATATCTGCCAACTGATTTGGCTGGAACAATTGCACCATTCTCTACACTTAGAGACATATCACCCATTCCCAGTTCTCTACCTTTCTGTAGCCCATGTAACATATTACATATGCGGGATCCTGTTCCGGTATCACATACCCAGGACGCAGAAAATACTGAGAAACAGTTCTCGGTAATGAACACACCCGAAGAAGATGCATCAACATGCACTTTCTTCGATTGGGTGGCATAGGAATCCGGATATTCCCCTATTTCCTGCTCGAACTTATAACAATTATAAGTTGGAGCGGAACCAACGTTCCCTAGCTCGGTATAATAAGCAGGTTCAGTCAATGCATCCATATTATTATCTTGATTAAGGCGTGACATGGTCGCTAACAGGAGAGAGAGAGAGAAGAAAACACTCTGTGTGTGCTCTTGCAAGATCAGATTGGTTATGATTTTATCTAATCAAGATGGCTCCCACTATTTTTATCAAATCTTCCTTCAAACCCTGAAAGGTAAGACTAGCCAGGATTAATTACACCCTACAAGTTCGCCAATCTTTCGGCCAGGCCAGTGTCGGTACTTTGAGGGAGGTTCTCCGTGCTTTCGCACGGACCTAATTAAAATAAACCTTGTTTTTCCTAGGGCGTAACCCTGTTAACACCTTTCTAGACACCTACTTGATCGGCTAATTGTAATGTGCAAAACTCTCCCAGGAGTAACAATTACTCGCAGTAGGTATTGGGATCCAACTATCTCATAGAAGGTATGCAATCTCATTGCAAATTTCAACTCTTGAAACTCCCAATATTGGTTTTTGCCCCTAGTACTTATGACCATGGCTATGGTCAACATATCATAAGTCCTAGTCAAGTTCTACCCGTTATTTCATGATTAATTAAACCCGTCCACATGACCCTTGGTTATGGTCAACATAATCATGTGACTGTCCTAATTAATCGCATCATATGCTGTGTAGGAAGACATCACTTAGCTACCGTACACTACGCCTTGGCTATAGTCAACATACGCAGCACGAATACTAAGTACTCTACTTCCTAAAATGACAGAAGGTCTGCGAATGGTTTTTATGAAAACCTTTAATGCTTTGAACTTGATATCGTTGTAGAATCGAGTGATTTTGAAAAAGAGTGTTTTTGAGGCTTTTACTAGTTTTGCTAAAGAAGTCACTCCCGGTGAAGGGATCTCAGGTCTTTCCTCATCGAATGAGGTGCTGGATATTCTACAAGGAATACCACTATGCAAAGCATGAACTAAAAAGCAATCAAAAGACAATACCGAGTGGATTGTAGCATCTGCCAGTTTCGCTAAAGAGGTCACTCCCGATGAAGGGATCTCGGCTCTTTCCATATCGAATAAGGTGCAGGATATTCTATAAGAAATACCTATATGCAAAGAAAGAACTAGAGCTATCAGTTTTTAAAACAAGTTTCTACAACATGTTTAGGTTTCTTTTATTTCATTAATCTCATTAATGAAGTCCCATCAAATTATGCTTCCAAAGCATCACAGAAGAAATGAAAACAGTAATATTTATTATATATCATATATATAATATAAGCATTCGTCTCAGAATAACAAGTGATCACATCACAGAATATGAGCAGTAGAAGAACACATATGAAATATTAGATATACTAGGAATTCCGTATTTTAAATTAAGCCAGTAAAAAACACGGATTCCACGGTCGCAATGAATAACCAAACCCACATTCCTAGACCCCTATGAGAGCGGCAAGCAACCCTACCAATTCTAGAGTTAGGAGACCCAGTCTCGAATCCTCGAGATGGTCTCCTACTGGACCCTAGAACCCGGTTACTTGTGCTCCCCTCCTTGGGTCTATCTTAATGCGGAAAATGTAAATAATATACATCAATGGTGACATCATCCTCAACACGGAAGTGCCCCAATAAAAGAATATTACATACAAGTTTCTACATGAATGAAAATAAAAAAACTCTCATCTCACATAAAAAAAACTCGGCTATTCAAAACACGACGATCCAATATTACATATCACAGCAACACATAACATCACATGTCATCAACATAAGTAAATATGCGTATCCGAATTGTCGTTGACGTAAACCAACGAAACCGGTGATACACCATATATTACACTTACGGTCGCAGAAAAAAAAAGTGAAAAACTACAAAAATTGGAATCCGCAACCACCTTAGACATCATAAACCCAATGTATCATATACTTTGGATTTCATGCCCAACAAAATGAATTCCTTAGACATCACATGCCTAACAATTATAAACCCCGCATTTTAGTCTCGATATTGAAAATACTTTCCAACAACCAGTCGGGTAATTCAACAAGATTCCCGACAACATGATCGAATGCTCGTCAGAAACTTTAGTAGACGGCCGGACCCCTATGTCGTCGACGAAGTGCACTTAGGCAGAACACCGCGGCCGCGAGCACTCGAGCGGATGCTTTTGGCAACGAGGTTCTCCTACAGTCACTTGGTCGGGGCTATAGGGCGTGGCTATCTAGTAAGGTTACCTGGCGAGTATCCGCGTACACTACGTAATTGCGATGGACTTTGGATCCACATCAAAATCCCATGGCAACCGATCAAATGAGATTAAACTGCTAGATTTATAAAATTCTAACTAGTTATCATATAACTAATTATGTGGATTCCAAATATTGCATCACAATCAAAGTTAGCTAGACGATGTTAAACTTTTCGATCGAATAAACAAACACCCAAAATTTCCCAAAAAGCTCAACACTTGAGCGGAGTTTAAAAAATACCCAGAACATGCCACAGCACCTATGAACCATCCGTAGAAGGGCCGACCCATGCCTCACTCATGTCGCCGTGGAACTACGGCAAACCCTAGGGTATGACCGCAGTTCCGTGATCCAAAAAGTCGAGTTTGGGTATCGTTCTTCTAGAGGGTCCACAGAATCGCCTGCATGATTTTCTGAAGATTTTAAACTTAGAAAAAATCCAACTCTTAGAAAATTTCCAGCGAGAAAAAATTGGGTTATTGATATCCGTTCGAACTTTTTAATGCCGTCTAAATAACCCGAATAGATGTTAGAATTACGATTACGAAACAATCCGAATTGCCTTTGCACAAAGATAAAATCACATGCAAATTTAGCAAAAACAAGCAACACATGAAATACCAAAACCCAGAGACTGGAACACCCTAGAAATTTCAACCAGAAACAGTAAAATAAAATAGAGCAAGACGGTTTTGGGAGCATTATGGCCGGCAAAATTCCGGGGACGGGGACTGAAATTTTTATGGTGTTCATGTTACATCTCATGCAACATTCTGCGGTTGCTTAAAAAAACTTTGACACCTTTAAAAATTCGACAGAAACTAGATTTTCATATCGGTGTTTCGGAGTTGTTTCGGTTTCGTAATCTAACAAATATCGTCTAATTCTCTAGCATGGCTCTGATACCACTGTTGGGTTCCCTACGGCGGCGGCAAGGTTTCGGAAGGCATTGTCCATTCCGTTTTCAAATTTTTTGCCGTTCTAAAGAAGTCCAAACTAGAATCTTAACTTGAGATTTAGACGAACTACAATGTAAACAACTTTACATCTAAGTGAATGGGAATACAACCTTTGTAGACCGGTCCTTCACTTCTAAAGCTCTGTGTAGTAGTCCCTTCGCTTCAAGTAGTGAACACCCGAACTCTAGTAAGGGTTCATATAAAGAAATGAACAAGCTTGCTCGAAGTCTTCGAGGCCGAAGATGATCTACGTCGAGGAGACTCAAGCTCATGCTACCTCCTCACTAATGGTAGATTAGTGAAGCAAACACCCTAAACTAAATGGCTAATATAGTAGAGAATGATGAAGTAGGAATTGGGCTCTTTTTAGATTAATTTTTCTCACAGTATTTCATCACCATTTGAAAAGCTAAAAAGCTTTTAGAAGAAGAAGATGAAGTGGAGATGAGAATAAAACTCATGAGATGAGAATAGCAACCATGGATGAGTTGGTGTCAAACACGAACTCATGTAGAGAATGAACCATGGCTAACAATAATGGTTAGGTTAATAAATATCTACAAGTAAAACAAAACTAGTGGACTAAGTCAAAGATACTTCAAGCTTCTCCAAGCTTCCAAGCATGACAATTTCCAACTAATATTGAATTACTTTAAATAAATAAAACCTCACATTATTATAAGTATGGTGTGAGTCTCATACACACATATAGCATGTGGCATCAAGCATGACACAAATAAATATACATTAATATATATCACATATATACTATATGCACACAAGTGAGAAAAAGAAATGTTTAAGTGAGCTAATATTAGTTAATATAATTCAATATATCAAATATATAAGTATACATTAAATTAGTAAATCAACACTTGATTCAATAATCCGGCTATATCACATACAACTGGCTAATATCAAATGTAACAATTTATCGAATCAACACTTGATCCGATAACCCGGCTATATCTCATATAACCGACCGATATCACATATCGCGAGAATAGAATGCGGTATCACATACGTGCATTAATCTCGGTCCCGTACATATCACATATGTGCTCCTACTTCGTTTCGCATGAACCAGGAAACCTCTGTGTAGGACTCTAAAGACTCGTCAATACGCCGGCAGTATGTGGTGATCATATCAGTCACCCACAAGTCCCAAGCGGTCTGCTAAACATAACGGCCATACAGGTATTGAGCAATCAGAAAATCAACAAGCAAGCATGCTCATACTCCTGCGAATCCAATTAAGTAACACTACCGTACAGTCCGGTCTCTTCGTCTGATATGTCGCATATCGCAGCCTGGGGGTGGTACAACGTCAGACCTCAATAACCTGATAAGTCATGCCGATACAAGGTCCATAACAGTTCGAGAAACTACTGATAACACTTACCAGTAAATCTCAGCAACCTTGGCCAGGGATTTTCTGTTATGGCCAATCGAGCATAGCGCAACATCAACCCCCAATACCGGGAAAGACGAATCCCCTACTATCGCTCATTTCCTCCATGTAACTTGGGACTGTATCCAAAAACCACCGTTTTGCATGACTCAGTAGAGCCGTGGTAGGGTGGAAATCAAAGAACGGTGGGAGACACACAAGACTCTATGACGATCTCGGGTCGACAGACTAACCTGTACCAGTGTCACCAGAGAACTGCTATCTGACGATAGGTATAATACCATCTAGGAGTTCTCGGTGAATCCATTCAGTGTACCCAGTCTCCACTAAGCACCCGTACACCTTCTCTTATGTCAAACACCAATGGATGTGAGATCACCCATCGCCCATCATATGGGTCATGAAGCATATACGCCAGTGTACTCTGGAATATCGATGCCCCGTCTTGATACTCCCACGACTGGGAACAATTGAAGGATGTACTTACCAACTACCATGTCCCCACTAGTATGATCTGCATCATAATCCTGGTAGTCAAGTACTCATCCTAAGGGCTTTATCAACATGTAATAGAGAGACAATAAGTGTACATGTTAAGATAAAGTGCAACCAGATAGCATACTATCATGTCGAGCAAGAAAGTCCTCCATATATATGTCCAAGCATCCACTATAATATACATCGCATGTATAATAATGGCCTCTAGGGCATACATATAACTAACAATGTCTAAGGGTGGTAAACGTCAAACCCCAGTAACGTGTTAAGTCATGCCGATGTCTGGCCTATAACGGTTCGAGAAACTACTGATAACTCTTATCAGTAAATCTCAGCAACAGCCCTGGCCAGGGACTTCCAGTTATAGCCAATCGAGCATAGCGCAACATCAACCCCCAATACCGGGAGAGACAAAACCCCTCCTATCGCTCATTGCCTCCATGTGACTCGGGACTGTACCCAAAATCCACCTGTTTGCACGACTCCTTTGAGCCGTGGTAGGGAGGAAATCAAAGTATAGTGGGAGCCACACAAGACTCTATGACGATCTCGGGTCTACAGACTAACCTGTACCAGTGTCACCATAGGACTGCTATCTGTCGATAGGTATACTACCATATAGGAGTCCTCGGCGAGTCCTGTTCGGTGTACCCATTCTCCAATGAGCACCTGTATACAATCTTTGATGTCACACACCAATGGTTGTGGGATCAACTATCGCCCTCTAAGGGACAAGAAACGTACACACTAGTCTACTCTGGAATATCGATGCCATAGTCTCGATATTCTCTCGACTAGGAACTGATTAAAGGATGTACTTTTGGACCACCCTGGCCCCACTAATATGATCTCATCATAGTCCTGGTAGTCAAATACATATCCTAAGGGCTTTATCAACATGTGAGAGCAAGACAGTAAAGAATACCAGTCAACATGTTAAGATAAAAAGTAACCAGATAGCATATTATCACGTCGAGCAAGAAAGTCCTCTATATATATATGTCCAAGCATCCACTATAATATACATCACATGTACAATAATGGCCTCTAAGGCATAAATATTCTTAACATTGAGTTACGATGAGAATTATATTAATTGATTTCAAAGACTTATAGAATAGATAATCTAGAAGCACAGACTTTAGGATACACATGACATACTCACTGTTTTATACCTACGGTGATTATTTATACTCATGTTTCATCATAGATTTCTATTATGGTTATTATTATCGTTGTTGATGTTTATGATGCACTGACATCTGGGTTTTGCATGGCCCGGTTTTTTTGACCTTGTTACATGAAGATCAAGAGTATTTTAACAAGCAAGCTGAGCAGTGAGGAGCTTAATGATTAGTTTTAAAGATGCTTAGTTATTTTATTTCTGTAGTTTAAATTTATCGATGTGATCGTATAAGGGACGTGATTAGGATATTATTTCGTTATTGGATCTTTATTCGTTTTCGCTATATACATTTCTTGACTTTTATCTATTATGGCAGATGGACATGTGTTAGTTAGATTTTATTTACTGTTCTTGATATCTGATTGACAGCCGTAATTTGACTATGGAGGGATCTTTCCTAGCCATGGGTAGTATGGTTATCTTTGTCGCATACCGTATTTATCTATTTTAGGAAGCGGGGCGTGACAGCTACGCTGTGAATCCAAAGCCCTCGCCACGAGGCAGCCGAGTAGTTTCCTGCATGGCTCATCTGTGCCAGGCAGCATCATGCCCTGCTATGCTGGGGATCCAAAGCCCTCGCCATGAGGCGGCCGAGTAGTTTCCTGCTCGGCTTATCCGCAGCTGGCAACTTCCTGCCCGGCTACGCTGTGGATCCAAAGCCCTCGCCATAAGGCGGCTGAGTAGTTTCCTGCTCGGCTCATCAGCGGTAGGCATCTTCCTGCCCTGCTATGCTGTGGATCCAAAGCCCTCGCCACGAGGCAGCCGAGTAGTTTCCTGCTCGGCTCATCTGCGACGGACAGCTTCCTGCCCGGCTACGCTGTGGATCCAAGGCCCTCGCCATGAGGCGGCCGAGTAGTTTCCTGCTCGGCCTATCCACGGCGGGCAGCTTCCTGCCCGGCCACGCTGTAGATCCAAAGCCCTCGTCATGAGGCGGCCGAGTAGTTTCCTACTCGGTTCATCCACAGCGGGCATCGTCCTTCCCGGCTACGCTATGGATCTAAAGCCCTCGCCTAGAGCCGGCCGAGTAATTTCTTGCTCGACTCATCTACGGACGAGTAGCTACCTGGTCGGCTCATCCACATCAAAGTCTGTAAACTGGCCCTTATCCGGTGCGCGATCATAAAGTGAACAAACTCCTGTTAGGATCCAAGTGAATAAAGCTCAGGTTCACTCATTCCGAGGAACCCGAGCCGCAGCTGATCTAAAGGACATCAATCTATTTACACTTGGTGTTCATTCGTTCTCACGTTACCTCGACTCCGGGGTGAGGAGGGACACTGGTCTATTTATACTTGGTGCTCATGCATTCGCTCGTAACCATGAATCCAGAGTTTGGAGGGACACCGGTCTATCCACACTTGCGAAATATACAAAAGTAAAAACATTGCGGCCATACACATCATAGACGGGCTAGAAATACTTTATTGATATCCCGAGTTATGTATAAGGTATTATATGCTCTCCAGCCTTACAAGATGCCTGGAGGCTTACAAAAAATATTATAACAAAAAAGGGGACAGAAAACAGGAAGGACGGCAACTTCAAATTGCCTTCTCGGCCGCCACTTCCCCCTGTTCGGCACCTCCGCTAGGAGCCTTGGTTCCGTCCTCCAGCTCGGCGCTTCCGCCCGCCGCCTCGCCTACTATCACCGGCTCGGCGCTTCCGCCCTGAGGCACTACCTCGGTCAGGGGATACCTCGCCCGAAGCTCCCGGCCATCGAACCCGAGCATCGCTTCTTTGACAGCATCGAGAGCATTGTGCCACCCAACAGCCGTGGAGTTGGCAAGATCCATATAAAATTGGTCAGAGGCCTTGTACTCTTCCATGGCCTTTTCTGCCCTACCCTCGGCACGCTTCGCCGCCTCATGGGCCGTCCGGGCATCCCCCTTCAACGAGTCTCTCTGCCTCCTCACAGCATCATAGAGTCTATTGACCTCGTCAATTTTTGCCTGAATAGACCGGTTGGATTCGATCAGGAGCCGGTAGGACTCCTTCAGCTTCATGACCGTCAGGCCCTTCGCTACCAACCTCAGGTCCAAAAAGGCCACCATGTCCTCCGCCTCCTTCAGCTTGGCCTGAAGCTCTTCCTCACGCGAGGAAGACTCCTCAGCCTTTTTCATCGCCGGTGTCACCTCCTCGGCTCCATAGCGGCAAGGAAGGCACAATGCTGAAAGACCTGCAGGAAAAACACAAGCAATTTTCATCAGAAGCCAAACCGAGATAAAAAAACATTTAGAAATTCTTTAGGGGATTACTAACCTGGATGGCCTCTAGAGCTATTACCGCGACTTGGGCCTACAAGGTGCCCCGGGGAATCTTGGCCCCCACCGCCTTCTCCATGTCCGCCAGCAAGTTGTCGGCCACGGAAAGCCCTGACGGCACCTCGATGCAGAAGTCTCCCTCCTGCACCTGTATTCCAGACGGGGGAGGCCGAGGAACCACCCTCTTTTACCTCTTGAGCGGAGACTCGGTGGAAGGTGACATTTCCACCCTGGCTCGAGGAGCCCGATATCGGGCATGCTTCTGCCCATCACCCCGGCATTCCACTGGCGCGGAGGGAGCAACGGTGACCTTCGCAGAAGGAGCCTGCCTGAGGACTACGCCATAGGCAGGCCTGGATGAGCTCGCTCTGCCGCCCTTCCTGTCACGACCCAAAATTTGATGCGTGACCGATACTTAGATTGTATGACATCTAAAGATACCGACACAATCCGAGTAAGCCAGAAAACCAAGATCAAAACCCTATTTGCAGAATTAAGAAAATTTTAGTTTTAAAGTAAAAAGAATGAGGTAGCATGTCGAATGATTTTTAAAAAATGAAATCTAAACAACTGATTTTTAGCATTTTAAAATTTCGACAGCACCTCCTTTTTAATTGTTAATAAAAGCAGTTATAAAATATTTAAATAAATTGCGTCCCTAGTTGGGAGAAAAATAACGCCAAACGGCGAAAATCAATACGCAACAACAATACGACGCTCAAAGCGAAGAATTTCATGCATAAGTAAAGAAAGCATAATTTAACACAACTAGACGATCTCACTCAATCGAATCAAAACATATACAAGCATATTTCGTTCTAAGTCAAATATACTGGGTCTGATGGAGTGATACTAGATCCAAAATACATATATCAAAAATAGGTGGTCACGGTATATGTAACCCACCTAGCAAAACAAGCGATATAAGCTGACAAGTGGATCCGCACTGCTGCTATGCGTCCACGCGTCTCCTGCAAGGAACTAAGGCACAACGGGGGTGAGTTGCCAGCTCAGTGAGCAAAACAAACATCTAACAGTTGATATTGTAAGCATGACGAAATAAAGGTAAAAGCAAACAAGATAAGCATGATGTATAGTATCACATTGATGTATGAATATGTACTAAATGAATGTATAACAAAATACTGAAATCTCATCAAATATCTCTGAATATTGGTCATTTCCAATTTAAGATTCATTTTTCCATGTCTAACATCGACACAAATCTTCTGTTTTAGCAGACATCGTCCCCCGAACGATCCTGTCAATCAGTAACATCGGTCGGTATCCTGCAGATATCCGCCGTGTTTTACAACTATCTCCGGTATCGAATATCCTCGCTAGGCTCCCCGCCTCAAATGCATCTTTCCTGCCCCTCGGTCTCGACCGGGTCCACCATGAATCCGACTATATACTCCCCCACTCAGTCCGGATGAAGTAAAAATCCGTAACCGTATATCTCCCCCACTCGGTTCGGAATAAAACCAATTCATAAAAACAACATCTCATGGTGGACACATCACATCAATCATGAAGAACCACTGAATATAACTTAATAGTGTATAAAACTCAAAACCAGAAATCCTCATAATCCAATACATCTTGTGCTACAATTAATAACAATTGAAAAGGGAACATGATAAGTGTCAATAATAACAGCAATGCAAAACAACTACTATTAATGATGCTTATGGTATGAAGTGAAACATATGTGACATAGCAGGTTCTAAGTGGGTACGTGACATGTCAATACCGATGAGGTGTAGTGTAACATGTAGGTATGTGCGTATGCAACATGACTCATCGATAATTTAGTGCAGTGTCCTTGCAAGATTTAGACAAATGGAAATTTATAGATATGAATGCATACGATGAAGTTTTTAGTTTTAAACATATACACAATGCAAAGGAAAATAATTAGCCAAACTTCTAATTATGGACGTATTACGCCATCCATACAAAATCCCCCGGTAGATATTTAGTCTACTCACCAGAACACGTCGAATCTACTCGGATATCACCAACCCCTTTCCTTTTCTTGCAGCCTCCGAAGTCCCCGTAGTAGAACCTAATATCGAAATTAACTCTCGTATAAGAAACGGCTAAACTCCGATACGGCGAAAACGTGAAAACTACAAGACCTACATACTAAACGTGCTATGTGCGAATATTGTGAACTATCTAAAACCTAAACTAACCTGAGCTAACCCTTCGCTATTCGTAACTGGGAAAACAAAATTGTGACACGAAATATCCGTATCGTATTTAGAACTATAACCAAAACAAGAAATTTGCATCCAGATTTTATATACAGAATATATAACATAATCAAACTATACCAAATACCCTAAAATGCATACAGAGAGCTACCATAAAATTTTCAACACCCAATTCCACAAAAAAAGCCGGCGGCACCGGGAATTACTTGAATCTCGCCGGTCGAGTTGCAAAGGAATAGGTTCGTGTTTCTAGTGTATACTCTAAGTTCAATCTACAAAGCTACAATACTGTTTGATTTTGTTACAGATTATCTAGACTATATTAGATTCAAAACAGAGCAATAATCTATCCAAATACGATATTTACCGATATCATACTTCTATACTAAAACAGTATTGAATTTAAAATCTACAGGTTTGGAAATTATACCAATTTGAATGATTAAATGAATGGCTTCTTCAAAGATGCACAAGAACATATAATCCTAGCTTGAGGGTTGAGGTAAGGATTCCTAGTACTTAGCTTCTTTTTTTCTTCTTTAATTCTCAAAGGAAGTAGAGGGTACTAACTAAGTATTGTTCTAAACTTAATATATCGGCTGAAGAAATTTTGAAAAGATAAAGATAAGAAATTATGATATTAAGAGGAGGTGTCACCATGAAGAAGTGTTGTGCATGTTAGTGTATATGCCTTAGAGGCCATTACTGTATCATACTAGTTTGTATATTACTTGATGGAAGCTTGGGATATTCACAGTTGTATAGACAATCTTGCTCAAAATGGTAGTATGCTACTTGGTTTGTTTCTACTTTAATGTGTGCATGTGTTTCTTTTACAATATTGCCTATACACTTTAGTGGAGCCCTTAGGATCTTTGCTTGATTACCAGCGTTGTGATGGCAGTCATACTAGTGGGGGCTGGGTAATCTACAAGCACATCCTTATACAGGTCCCTAGTTGTTGGATTATCGAGACGGGGCATCGATACTCCGGAGTAGACAAGCGTATGCGCTTCTCATCCCAGCAGGGGAGATGGTCTGTCCCACAGCCATTAGTACGTCATACTTGAGATAGTATGCGGGTGCTCGTTAGGTTACAAGTACACTGGACAGGACTCGTCGGGAACTGTTGGTTGGTACTATACCTATCGTCAGTTATCAGTTCCCGGGTGACATGAGTACAGCTTAGTCCGCTGACTTGACACTGTCACTTCACCTCGAGTGTGTTCCCACTGTTCTTAGATTGCTACCCTACCACGGCTCAAATGAGTCGTGCAAACAGGTAGCAGTTGGGTGCAGTCCCGAAACACTTGGAGACAGTAATGGTTAGACAGGATCCGTCTCTCCCGGTATTGGGGGTTGATATCGCGCTGTGTCTAGGAGAGCCATTACACGAAGTCCCTGGCCAGGGCAAACGAGATATACTGGTAGGTTTTCCAGTGTTATCTCAGGGTGTTCTGGGCTACACTCCGACACGACTTGTACCGCTATTAGGGGACTGACGTTTACCGCCCCCTAGGCCCGCCATGAGATATTCTCAGACGAACAGACCGGACTGTACAGAGATTGTCACATTCAGGCTCAGTAGGAGTTCGGATGGGTTCATCTCATCAGTCTTCTTAACGGCATCTACCTGGGGACCGTTACGTACAACTAGTACCGCTTGCGGCCTGTGGTCAAACCCACTGCCAGCGTAGTGTCGAGTCTTTAGAGTCCCACACAGAGGGTTATTCGCCTTTGGGCAAAACAGAGTAGAGGTCGCATGGTTTTGCGACGGGGTTCGTTCACATCCGCGCACTTGTGCACGTTTGGTGTCCGATCAGTTATTACTAGCGGGCTTTGGTTTAAGCCAGATCCTAGTATTTGTTTTGGGATTGGTTTTGTCTCAGTGTATTCGTGTTCCTCGGAACACGGATGCGGGTGTGTATGCACAGTTGACAGAGGTAGAGGCAGAGGATTCTCATTAGGGTTGTTGACTGTTGACTTTTTTCAAACCCTAATGAGAATGAGAAATATGATTAATGGTATTAATTAAGGATAATTGTGCCATGGTTAGGGTTGTTGACCATTTGACTTTGGTTGACTTATTGACCTATGTTGACATATTGACCATAATCATTTCACATGGAAGATGCTTCTTGATTCTTGCAAAATTCATTTAATGTGAAATGATAATGGTCATTCCAAATGAACCATCACAATTTCTTTAATTATTATTATTTTTCATAATTCACTAATATAAGAGTATGGTTGCTAAAATATCCGCATTCTTTCTTGCATCTCATATGTTTAGCTCATCCTCTTCCTCTCTCTCAAAGCTCTCATCTCTCATGTGTTGAGAACCATGAGCTCTTAAGATAAAACAACCATAACTCCTCTCTACTCATTCTAGGGTTCTAGGTTTAGCAAACCAAGCACTTTAGTTACCTCTAGGTTGAGGTAGGAGCTCAAGGTAGAGGCCTTCGGGTGGATCTTTCTTCGGCAAAGAGAAGACTACGAGGAGGAGCCGTTCAAACCACTCCAAGGAGCAAGAAGAGAAGGAGTTCAAGACCTAGGTATAACCTTCTAACCGAGTTGCTAAACTTGTAGTTAGTTTGCTAGGTTTTTGTTTAGCAAAGATCCTCTTTTTCTAGTCCATATTACCTTGCGTCAAAAATCGTTTTTTACCTATTCCGCCTCCCCGTAAGAACCGGGGTGGGTAACGTGGACTTACAGTGGTATCAGAGCCTAGCTAAACAACAACTAGCATGTTAGCAAAGTGATTAGAACTTCGATCCGGAAAAAAATCGCAAAACATGTCCAAAAACTAAACTTTCTGCCAATTTTTAAAACTGCTCTAAAAATAATTCCACATACCTTAAAAATCGGTGCAGGGTTTTTTAAGAACATGCAGGAAAAATGAGACCACGACTCGGTCAACGCTCTGCGGAAGCGCGGCGAAACCACGCGTTTCGTCGCGGATCCGCGGCCGAGTTGACTCGGCCGCGGCTCGTGTTTGCTGCAGTTTGTTCAGTGTTCTGTTTTTGGATTTTTAAGATATTTTGTTTCTGCCCAGAATTTCCAGAGAACAATGTTGTGTTTGGGGTAGTTACAAATTGGTGTTTTGATCGAAGTTCTACAAACTTTTGCTAAATGGTTATATATGTGATGTGATATATGCACTGAACGTCGACTAATCGCTATACGTCGATTAGTGGGGGTTGTGCATATTTATGATCTGTAATGTTGTTGGATTGTGTATATGAACTCGTTGGATTGTCGCGGATGAATAGCCGGGGTTTTGTGAGATAAGAGTTTCTTTTTCTTTCATTTGATGTAATATGTAAATTGATGTAATATTATTTTTATGGCCGCACATCCGGGATGAGATTGTAGCCGCCATTATATATTATTTCTTTTACTGTTTTTGCTCCTAGGATAGATCCAAGGTGGGGTGCACAAACTACCGGGTACTTTGAAGTGCCGAGTGGCCTACTCACGTTGTTGAGGGAGGTTGCTTCACTTCAGGTACTTGGCGGGTAGTTTGCCGCACCCGTAAGGGTCTAGGGTAGGGTTTGGCTATTCATCGCGACATCTTTCGTTGCAGGCTCGAACGAAACGCGGATTCCTAGCATATCCAATGTGTTCATCTGTGATCTGGAATGGCTATAATTGCATCTGACGAATGTATATATCTATATATGATATCTAGTAGGCGTTGCTTATGTTTTGCATCCGTGCTAGTCCAGCCCCCGCTCTGTCATTAGTTAAGTAACCTAACGGATGATGACGGGGCTCCGTGGCGAATGCGGATGGCATAAGCGTACGTCATATTTTCGTTGTTTTCTGCAATGGTAGGATTAATTGATTGGACGCATTAAATTAATGCAAGAAAATAAACCAAAGTTAAGTCGTTGGAACAATTTCAAAACCACTCGGTTTCTTTTCAAAACAGAAAACTTTTAAAATGCGGAGCTTGAACCACTCCTTTTAAAAGCTATCACGTTCCTTCGATTATATCAAGTTCACCACGTTCACGGTTTTGCCAAAACCATTCGTAGACCTCCGTCATTTCATATAGATAGTCAATAGTATTCAAGCTGTGTTTGTTGGCCAAAGTCAAGGCATAGTGATTGGTAGCTATTGGATATTCATATGTAGCATAGATAGATGCGTTGGTTTAGGACAGTCGTACTGCCTTGTTGGCCAAAGTCAAGGGTAGGTACGGGTGGGTTAAAATTAACCTGGAAAATGACAGGTAGAACTTGACATGTGACTTATGATTTGTTGACCAAAGTCAAGGTCATAAAAGCATGGGGAAAAAATCCACATCGGGAGTTTTTAAAGAAACTGAAACTTGCTAGTGCTGCATACCGTTTGGAGTGTGATGATTCTGGTAGGATTCCTTCAGTTTTATCACACGATGATATTTGTATCCCGATCCTACTGTGAGTATATGCTACTCCTCGAGAACTTTCTCACTTAACGATCAATGCTATAAACCAAGTAGGTGTCTAGAAAGGTGTTAGCGGGGCTACGCCCACAGGGAAAAGAGGTTATTTAATTAAGGAACTTCGCGAAAGTATCGTAAAACCTCCCTCGAAGTACCAACACTGGCCTGGCTGAACGGTTAAGCAAGTATTGTACGGTGAGATTGATCCCGACTAATTCTTCTTTTTTGGTTTGAGGAAGGATTCGAGAAACAGTGGGAGTCATCCTGTTTAGACAAACTAAAAACCACTCTAAACTTGCAAGAGCATCATGCTAAAGTGTTTCTTCTCTCTCTCCTAATTGCAGCGACCAAACTTCATGACCGGACTTAAGTTACTACTAGATAAAAATATACTGACAGGGCCAAACTACAAAGATTGGCTCAGGAATGTCAAAATGGCAATCACTTATGACAAGTTGGGGTATCTCCTTACCACCAAAGCTCCCCCTGTCCCAGGTCCCAAATCCAGCGTCGCGAATAAGGAAATCCGTAAGACCTGGGAGATTGACTGCGCAAAGGCCAAGTGCCTCGTGCTTGCCTCTATGGACAATGAATATCAGAGGAGACACGAGAATATGGACCTTGAATCCATATTTCTCCATACTAAGGAACTATATGGAGAGCAATCCCGTATCGCCAGATACGAAGTCTCGAAAAGTTGTTTTCGGTGAGATTGGCCGTCGGATCATCGGTAAAGGAACACGTGCTTAAGATGATTGGCTATATTGAAGAGCTCGCGGACCTCGGGACCACGTTAGAGAACGAACTCTATACTGACTTGATTCTCCAGTCCCTTCCTTCCACTTACGCCCAGTTTATCCTGAACTTCAACTTGCAAGGAAAAGAAGTTGAACTTCCGGAACTCCTCAACATGTTGAGGAGTGCAGAGGGCACCTTACAAAAAGTAAGGGAAACATCCACTTTGTCTGTTGGACGAGCTTCCTCTTCTAGGTCCAAGGCAAAAGCCATGGGAATGAAGAAGAAGACCCCCACCAAACCAAGGGACGGTGTTAGTAAAGTGGAAGCCAAGGGAAAGGCAAACGTAGCAAAGGTAGCGGGACAGCTTGTGGGGAAGGAAGAGTGCTTTTACTGTCATAAGAAAGGACACTGGAAGAAAGATTGCAGGGCTTGGAAGGCCAAGAACCAGGACCCGAAGCAAGTTGTGGCTTCGGCTTCAGGTGTGTATGTTATTGAAAACTGTCTATCAGTAAACTCTACTTCCTGGGTTTTGGATACCGGATCAGGATCTCATATCTGTAATTCTTTGCATGCACTGAGAAAGCGTAGGGTTTTGAAGGCAGGTGATATGACCCTCAGAGTTGCAAACGGAGCTGGCATGGATGCTGAGTCCGTGGGGGACTATCACTTGGGATTGTCAGATGGACATGTTTTAGTTTTGCGTGACTGTTATTTTGTACCCAGTGCGACTTGTAATATTATATCTGTATCTTTAATGTCTAAAGAAGGTTATGATTTTGCATTTGTAAGCGATGTTGTAAACATTCACCTTAATCATGTTCTGATTGGGTCGGGTACATTAAGCAATGGCATATACATATTGAACCAACCACAGATTTTCAAAGTCCAGAATACACGCAAAAGAAAGTCTCCAGAAATAAATCATGCTTTCTTATGGCATTGTAGACTGGGTCACATCAATGAGACAAGGTTAACTAAGTTGCATAAAGAAGGATATTTGGAACCGTTCAAATATCAATCATATGCAACTTGTCAATCATGTCTCAAAGGAAAGATGACAAAGACTCCGTTCACTGGACACGGAGTAAGAGCGAGCGAGCTCTTGGGACTAGTACACAGCGATGTATGCGATCCAATGTCTACACATGCGCGAAGTGGTTATTCTTACTTCATTACTTTTACGGATGATTTTTCAAGGTACGGATATGTCTTCTTAATGAAACATAAATCTGAAGCCTTTGAAAAATTCCAGGAATACAAGAATGAAGTAAAAAAACAAACAGGCAAAAGTATCAAGACACTGAGATCTGATCGAGGTGGTGAATACTTGAGTGCCGAGTTCCTGGGTTACTTAAAAGAGAATGGAACTCTCTCTCAACTTACTCCTCCATACACCCCACAACATAATGGTGTATCGGAAAGATGGAACCGAACCCTATTGGATATGGTACGTTCCATGATGAGTAACGCTGAGTTGACGCGATCATTCTGGGGATATGCACTAGAATCAGCTGCATACCTTTTGAACCGAGTTCCAACTAAGACAGTGCCTACCACACCATATCAGATGTAGAGTGCGAAGAAACCCTATCTTAAGCACATTAAGACATGGGGATGTCCAGCTTTTGTCAAAAAGCAGCATGCGGACAAACTCGAGGCACTCTCAGTACAGTGCAAGTTTGTGGGATATCCAAAGAACTCCAAGGGATATTTCCTCTATTGCGCAAAAGAATAAAAGGTTTTTGTTTCTCGTCATGCCTGCTTCTTGGAAACTGAATTTTTAGAAAATCAGATAAGTGGGAGCGCAATAGAACTGGAAGAAATTCCAGAACCACAAGCTATTACTAAAAGCTTAGTAGAACCAGAGGGTTTGAAAGAACAGGACATTCCTGCGCCGCTCTGCAGGAGTAGTAGGCAGTCTCATCCGCCCGAGAGATACTACGGTTTTCTCATAAATGGGGATAGAGAGGATTGCATCATTGATAATGATGAGCTGAATAGCTTCCAGCAGGCCATGCAGAGCGCTGACTCGGTAAAATGGCTGGATGCAATGCGGACCGAAATAGAGTCCATATACACCAACAAAGTATGGACTTTGGACGTTGCTCCAGAAGGGGTAAAACCCGTAGGCTGCAAATGGATCTTTAAAAGGAAGATTAGTGTAGATGGACAGGTTGAAACCTATAAAGCTAGACTTATTGCAAAGGGTTTTTCATCAAAGACCTGGTTTGGACTATGACGAAACCTTTTCTCCAGTGGCTATGCTCAAATCCATTCGGATCCTTCTTGCCATTGTTGCCTTCCACGATTATGAGATTTGGCAGATAGACGTAAAGACCGCTTTTCTAAATGGAAATTTGGAGGAGTGTGTCTATATGGACCAGCCAGAGGGTTTCAATCAGAGTGGGAGCAGCGGGAAAGTGTACAAGTTGCTTAAGTCCATTTATGGACTAAAGCAGGCATCGCGGAGTTGGAACATCTATTTTGATGAGAAGGTCAAAGAATTTGGATTTATCAAAAATCCAGATGAATCATGCATCTATAGTAAAATTGTAGCACGAACTGTTGTATTCCTCGTTTTATACGTGGATGACATTCTCTTGATAGGAAATGACATTCCTATGCTACAATCTGTCAAAGGGTCCTTGTCACACAGGTTCTCCATGAAAGACCTGCGTGATGCCTCTTACATTCTGGGGATCCGGATCCATCGTGATAGGTCCAAGAGGATATTAGGACTTTCACAGTCCAGGTACATCGACACCATACTGAAAAGATTCAGTATGGAAAATTCCAAGCACGGTAATTTACCGGCTTGTCACGAAATCACCCTCTCCAAAGAGATGTCTCCCAAGACTGATTTGGAAAGGGATCGCATGTCTATTATACCCTACGCCTCTGCGATAGGCTCTATAATGTATGCGATGTTGTGTACCAGACCAGATGTAGCTTATGCACTGAGTGTAGTAAGCCGGTATCAGTCAAACCCTGGGGAGAAGCACTGGATAGCGGTAAAGAACATTCTGAAGTACCTGAGAAGGACTAAGGACATGTTTTTGGTTTACGGCGGAAAAGACCTCCAGATGGAGGCCTTTGCTGACTCCAGCTTCCAGAGTGACAAGGATGACTCCAAATCCATTGCAGGTTATGTCTTTACCCTCAATGGAGGGGCGGTGTGTTGGAAGAGTTCCAAACAAGAAACCGTTGCTGACTCGATGATGGAAGCGGAATATATCGCTGCATCTGATGCCGCAAAAGAAGCCGTCTGGATGAGGAAGTTCTTGACAGAACTTCAAGTGGTTCCGTCTATTGTTGATCTAATACCTCTGTATTGTGACAACAACGGGGTTATAGCTTTAGCGAAGGAACCCAGGTCCCATCAGAAGTCCAGACAAATCTTGAGGCGGTATCACCTGATCAGGGAGATCGTGGATCGCCGGGAAATCGAGGTTCGGAGGGTTGCAACAGAAGATAACACTGCAGATCCATTCACGAAGGCCATACCCCAGACTCAGTTCGAGCTACTGATCGAGATGATAGGTCTTCGATACGCCAGTACATGGCCTTAGTGCAAGTGGGAGATTGTTAGTGTATATGACCTAGAGGCCATTATTGTATCATACTAGTTTGTATATTGCTTGATGGAAGCTTGGGATATTCACAGTTGTATAGACAATCTTGCTCAAAATGGTAGTATGCTACTTGGTTTGTTTCTACTTTAATGTGTGCATGTGTTTCTTTTAGAATATTGCCTATACACATTAGTGGAGCCCTTAGGATCTTTGCTTGATTACCAGTGTTGTGATGGCAGTCACACTAGTGGGGGCTGGGTAATCTACAAGCACATCCTTATACAGGTCCCTAGTCGTTGGATTATCGAGACGGGGCATCGATACTCCGGAGTAGACAAGCGTATGCGCTTCTCATCCCAGCAGGGGAGATGGTCTGTCCCACAGCCATTAGTACGTCGTACTTGAGATAGTATGCGGGTGCTCGTTAGGTTACGAGTACACTGGACAGGACTCGTCGGGAACTGTTGGATGGTACTATACCTATCGTCAGTTATCAGTTCCCGGGTGACATGAGTACAGCTTAGTCCGCTGACTTGACACTGTCACTTCACCTCGAGTGTGTTCCCACTGTTCTTAGATTGCTACCCTACCACGGCTCAAATGAGTCGTGCAAACAGGTAGCAGTTGGGTGCAGTCCCGAAGCACTTGGAGGCAGTGATGGTTAGACAGGATTCGTCTCTCCCGGTATTGGGGGTTGATATCGCGCTATGTCTAGGAGAGCCATTACACGAAGTCCCTAGCCAGGGCAAGCGAGATATACTGGTAGGTTTTCCAGTGTTATCTCAGGGTGTTCTGGGCTACACTCCGACACGACTTGTACCGCTATTAGGGGACTGACGTTTACCGTCCCCTTGGCCCGCCATGCGATATTCTCAGACGAACAGACCGGACTGTACGGAGATTGTCACATTCAGGCTCAGTAGGAGTTCGGATGGGTTCACCTCATCAGTCTTCTTATCAGCATCTACCTGGGGACCGTTACGTACAGCTAGTACTGCTTGCGGCCTGTGGTTAAACCCACTGCCGGTGTAGTGTCGAGTCTTTAGAGTCCCACACAGAGGGTTATTCGCCTTTGGGCAAAACAGAGTAGAGGTCGCATCGTTTTGCGACGGGGTTCGTTCACATCCGTGCACTTGTGCACATTTGGTGTCCGAGCAGTTATTACTAGCGGGCTTTGGTTTAAGCCAGATCCTAGTATTTGTTTTGGTATTGGTTTTGTCTCAGTGTATTCGTGTTCCTCAGACACGGATGCGGGTGTGTATGCACAGTTGACAGAGGCAGAGGCAGAGGATTCTCATTAGGGTTGTTGACCGTTGACTTTTTCCAAACCCTAATGAGAATAAGAAATATGATTAATGGTATTAGTTAAGGATAATTGTGCCATGGTTAGGGTTGTTGACCATTTGACTTTGGTTGACTTGTTGACCTATGTTGACATATTGACCATCATCATTTCACATGGAAGATGCTTCTTGATTCTTGCAAAATTCATTTAATGTGAAAAGATAATGGTCATTCCAAATGAACCATCACAATTTCTTTGATTATTATTATTTTTCATAATTCACTAATATGAGAGTATGGTTGCTAAAATATCCTCATTCTTTTTTGCACTTTCTCTCTCATATGTTTAGCTCATCCTCTTCCTCTTTCTCAAAGCTCTCATCTCTCATGTGTTGAGAACCATGAGCTCTTAAGTTAAAACCACCATAACTCCTCTCTACTCATTCTAGGGTTCTAGGTTTAGCAAGCCAAGCACTTTAGTTACCTCTAGGTTGAGGTAGGAGCTCAAGGTAGAGGCCTTCGGGTGGATCCTTCTTCGGCAAAGAGAAGACTACGAGGAGGAGCCGTTCAAACCACTCCAAGGAGCAAGAAGAGAAGGAGTTCAAGACCTAGGTATAACCTTCTAACAATGTAGCTAAACTTGTAGTTAGTTTGCTAGGTTTTTGTTTAGCAAAGATCCACTTTTTCTAGTCCATGTTACCTTGCGTCAAAAATCGTTTTTTACCTATTCCGCCTCCCCGTGAGAACCGGGGTGGGTAACGTGGACTTACAGTGCATTCATGCAAGTAGGAGGTGTAGGCATTTAGTTTAACCTAAGGTGTGTTATGCTTGAGGTTCAATATAACATAATCTTATAATCAACACATTAACATGTAAACCCTCACACTATATCATATAACACAATGAAGCTAACAATTTTACTAAAACCCTTCAACTAATATTACAAACTAAATATTCAAATTATTTAATTTCTTACACTACATATAAAAGGTCCCTTTTTGTTTCAATAAAATTTTAAATTAACATTTTCAATTAAATAAATAAAATAATTAATTATCTAAAATATTTCAAAATATTAAAATATCCCCCCCCCCTAAGAAAATTCGGTTCCCGAATTTAAAATTCAAGTACACGTGCCTTCAAAAAGATGTGGGAATTTCTTCCGTATCATAACTTCGGCCTCCCAAGTTACTTCTTCGCTATTTGGTCCTTGCCAAAGAACCTTTACAGATGGAAGTACTTTTGATCTCAGTTTCTTTTCCTGTCGGTCTAGAATAGCTATCGGCTGCTCAATGTAGGATAAATCACGCTCCAACTGTATGGTCTGATGCTGGATAGCATGAGAATGATCGTGAAGGTACTTGCGAAGAATAGACACGTGGAACACAGGATGCACATCGGGAAAACTTGGTGGAAGTGCTAAACGATAGGCTACATCACCCACCCTCTCCAGAATCTCATAGGATCTGACATATCTGGGACTGAGCTTTCCCTTTTTCCCGAAACGCATCACACCCTTCATCGGAGAGACACGGAGGAACACATGATCTCCCACATCGAAATCATGTTTGCGTCGACGACGATCAGCATAAGATTTCTGCCTGCTCTGGGCCGCTTTCATCCTGTCTGTATCAACTGGATCTTTTCTGTAGTTTCCTGCACTAGCTGCGGTCCCAAAATGCTGCTCTCACTGAGTTCTGTCCAACAAACGGGCAATCGACACTTTCTCCCATACAATGCTTCAATGGGGGATATCTGAAACGTCTCTTGGAAGCTGTTATTGTAAGAGAACTCTATCAAAGGAAAGTGACGATCCCAACCGCCACCGAAATCTAGACTGCAAGCTCGGAGCATATCCTCAAGAGTCTGTATGGTCCGTTCTGACTGACCGTCGGTCTGCGGGTGGAAAGCTGTACTGAAACTCAATCGGGTGCCTAGAGACTCTTGAAGTTTCTGTCATAGTCGGCTGGTGAACTGTGTGCTTCTATCGGACACAATGTAAGTCGGAACTCCATACAGTCGCACAATCTCGTCAAGTAGATCTGAGCATACTGCGCATATCCATAAGTCGTCTTCACCGGAAGAAAGTGAGCTGTCTTTGTCAATCGATCCAGAATCACCCAGATGGAATCATACCCTCTGCTATTCCTGGGCAGTCCCACAATGAAATCCATGGAGATCTGCTCCCATTTCCACTCCGAAAAGGGCAAGGGCTGGAACTCTCCTGCCAGCCTTTGGTGCTCGGCCTTGAGTTGCTGGCAAGTCAAGCATCTCGAAACCAAATCCGTGGCATCTCTCTTCATCCCTTCCCATCAGTAGACATCTCTCAAGTCATGATACATCTTAGTGGAACCCGGATGAATACTATATGCTGACCGATGCGCCTTCTCTAAGAGCTCGCATCTCAGTCCCTCGGAATCTGACACACAAAGACGAGTCCCAAATCGTAACACTCTATGGTCATCGATCACGAACTCAAAATCTCTATCATGTCTAACCTGCTCTATGATCTCGGACAATCGAGCATCGGCGGATGGTGTCTCTCGGATGCGATCAAGTAACTGTGGACGGTTGCGGATATGAGCGAGCTGTCCCCCTGTCGACGTAAACTCAAACTGTACTCGGCTGTCACATAGAATCTGCCAATCTGCGGCAGACTGTCTCTGAATTGCGCTCAAATAAGAAAAACTACCTCCAGGCCTCCGATTCAAAGCATCTGCCACAACATTCGCTTTGCCCGGATGATAAAGAATCTCACAGTCATAATCTTCACGAGCTCCATCCAACGACGCAGCCTCAAATTCAGATCCCTATGCTGAAAGATATACTTTAAGCTCATGTGGTCTGTGAATATCTGGCATGACTCACCGTATAAGTAATGCCTCCAAATCTTGAGTGCGAAGACCACCGTGGCCATCTCTAAGTCATGAGTGGGATAGTTCTGCTCGTGCTTCTTCAACTGCCGAGAAGCATAAGCGACGACCCTGCCGTGCTGCATCAATACACAGCCTAAACCCACTCGAGAGGCGTCGCGATAAACAACAAAACCACCTGACCCAGAAGGTAAAGATAAGACTGGTGCAGTCATTAAGCGAGTCTTCAACTGCTGAAAACTCTGCTCGCATGCCTCTGTCCAAAGAAACGGAACTTCCTTCCTGGTCAACCCGGTCAGCGGTGCAGTGATATGAGAAAAATCCTGCACAAAACGTCGATAGTAACCGGCCAAACCCAAGAAGCTACGAATCTCTGTAACTGATACAGGTCTGGGCCAGTGCTGTACTGCCTCGATCTTCTTTGGGTCCACACGTACGCCATCTCTCATAACCACATGACCCAAGAAATCCACACTATCCATCCAGAAAGCACATTTGGAGAATTTAGCGAACAGCTGGTGTTCTCTCAAAATCTGTAATGTAATTCGCAAGTGCTGCCCATGCTCCTCTCGACTACGGGAGTATACAAGAATATCATCTATGAATACAATAATGAACTGATCAAGAAACGGCCTAAAAATTGTTGGGTTACGGCAGCGCCCCGGCCATCAAACCGTGGCCAAATGCGGAACAAAAATTTACAAAAACTGGCGCTACCACAACCCGATGCCGGGATCTACCCTAAACCCTATACTAGCAAGCAATATAAAGAGTTAGGAATGGTTATACTGAATTGATCCGTGTCCTTCGGTCTTCAACCTTCATCCCAAGCTCCAAGTGGTTGCGGATCGAGTTTGGTTGCCGGTCTTCCTCCATCTACGATGATCCACCTGAGGGAAACGACGCAAGCTTCAGCCTCGCCAAGCGAGGCAACCGACACTCCAAGGTTGCTAGCAATGGAGAGTGGAGGTGTAGGATTATCTCACTATAATTTTTCTCTCATCAAAATGCTCCAAGAGCAACTATAGAAGATCAAGAAAAGGTGAGGAAATCAAGTGGCATGAGCAACTAAAGAAAGTACTAAAAACTCTAAGTGAGAATGAGAATGAGAAAGAGTAATGAAGCAAGTGATGAAAAATGAAATGAGCAAGCCATCTCAAGAATGTGGCTGCCCCCTCTCTCTCAATCATGCACACACAAAAAATATCTCATCTCAATTTTCCAATAAACAAATCCATTCCATACCTCTCTACATGCTCTCACCCATGCTCATGCCAACTCACCCTCCACCTCATTTCCCAAATGATTTTCTAAAAAGAAAATCAAATAATGAGGTGTCAAATCTTCTAGAAGTTATTCCGTATAAATACGGAATACAACCCGGTACACGTATCAAAATACATATATGCGTATTCGTACAAAAATACGAATAGCCAAGAGAGAAAATGAATAATGAATAATAAATTATTAAATCAAAACCTGATTTAATAATCCAGCTTAATCCTACGCCGCTAGTACTATCAGCCGTCCGATTAAAGTCTGTGCAGCCTGTACAGATATTTAATCGGACACCTATATGTACCAACAAACGTCATCTATACCATATCGCCTGAACCGTGAAAACCCTCTGTGTGGGACTCTAAAGACTCGTCAATACGCAGGAAGTGGGTTTAACCACAAGCACGTCAGCGGCACTAGCTGTACGTAACGGCTACCCAGGTATTGAGCGAAAGGAAGGCCGACGAGCAAACTCATCCGTACCCCTACTGAGCCTGACGGTGACAATATCCATACATTCCGGTCTGTTCGTCTATGAGTATCGCATATCGAGTCTAGGGGGTAGATGAAGTCAGACCCCTAGAAACGCGACATTTAGTGTCGGTATGAAACCCATCACCACCTGAGAAACTATCGATCCTAGATCGGTAATTCTCGTTCACCCCGGCCGAGAATTTCTGGTGATGGCCGCCCGTGCACAACGCGACATCAACCCCCAATACCGGGAGAGATGAATCCCCGACAATCCGCTTACTGGCTCCATGTGACTCGGGACTGTACCCAACTAAAACCTGTTTGCACGACTCCTTTGAGCCGTGGTAGGGTAGTAATCAAAGCACAGTAGGAACTCGCACGAGACAAATGACGATCTCAGGTCGACAGACTAACCTGTACACATGTCACCTGGAAACTGCTATCTGACAATAGGTATAATACCAACTAGTAGGTTCCGGGCGAGTCCGTCCAGTGTACTCATAACCCAATGAGCACCTGTATACTATCTTAGGTGAACAAACTAACACCAATGGCTTGTGAGACCAGGCCACCGCCCCTCGTCGGGGTCTCGATCAGTATACACTAGTCTACCCTGGAGTATCGATACCCAGTCTCGAAACTCCCACGACTAGGGACATTTAAGGATGTGCTTATAGACCATCCAGCTCTTACGTATATGATCGCCATCATAATACTGGTAGTCAAGAAAGAATCCTATGGGCTCTATCAACATGTAATACTGATCTGTAATACCACCTGAAACATATACATGATGATAAAGACAAACCAGACAGCATACTATCATCTCGAGTAAGACTGTTCTACCGGTATAGGTCCTCCCTCAATCATCATAATTACCTGCCTACGACTATGATAATTGCCTTGAGGGCACTATAGCCAACAAAAATGCGGTTCATCATATCCATGAAAGCTGTTGGGGTATTGTGAGCCCGAACGACATCACCAAAATCTCATAATGCCCGTATCGTGTGCGAAAAGCAGTCTTCGGAATGTCATCCTTCGAAACTCTCAATTGGTGATATCCGTACCGCAAATCGATCTTCGAGAAATAGCCAGCTCCCTGCAGCTAATCGAATAAGTCATCAATACGAGGTAATGGATACCTATTTCGCACCGTAACTCGATTCGGCTGCTTGTAGTCGATGCACAATCTCATGCTACCATCCTTCTTTTTAACGAATAGGACAGGAGCTCCCCACGACGATACACTCGGACGAACGAGCCCCTTATCAAGCAATTCTTGCAACTGACCCTTGAGCTCCTTCAGCTCCGTCGGGGCCATCCGATAAGGCGGTATAGAAATAGGCCCTGCATCCGAAATCAAGTCAATGCAAAATTCGATATCGCGATCAAGCGGCAATCTCGGTAACTCGGCAAGGAACACATCAGGAAATTCTTGTACGATCAGAACCTGGTCCAACGGGACCTCAATGGCTCCCACGTCCGAATAAATGCTAAAAAACCATGACAACCCTTCTTCAAGAACTGTCCCGCACAAAGAGCAGAATCAGGTTGGCAGGAGTTACTCTGTAATCTCCCTGCACAACAAAAATCGGCTTGTCTGGAAAACAGAATCTGACCGCTTTTTCCCGACAATCAATGTAAGCATGACAAGCGGCCAGCCAATTGTAACACCTTAGGATGTGATTAGTGGCTAATTATACTA